>CM021767.1:25296415-25354566 GCA_011076525.1 Nettapus auritus
TCGGCGGCGTGAGCGCGCGGAGCCGAGAGCGAGCGCGGCTCGGGTGCCTCCGCCTGCCCCGGTGGCCGCTGTGGAGCTCGGATTGCCCGGCGGCGGCGGGGGCCGGGCGGCGGCGGCGGGGCGGCCGCGGAGCCTGCGCTCGGCCCGGCGGAGCGCCCAGCGGGAGCGGCCGGCGGAGAGCCGGCCTTATGGAGGGGTGACCGCGGACGCCCCGAAGAGGAGCCCTCCTTCCCCCGGAGCCCCTCGCAGCGCCCGGCCGAAGGCAGCCCAGGAGGGCACGGAGGAGGCGCGGGCGAGAGCGCGGCGGGGCGGCGGCGGCGGGGCGGAGGCGAGGCGGGAGGGCCCCGCTCCTCCGCGGCGTGCGCCGGCAACCATGAACTTTCTGCTCACTTGGATCCACTGGGGGCTGGCGGCGCTGCTCTATCTGCAGAGCGCGGAGGTAAGCGGCGGGACCGCGGGGCTTTTGTGCCCCTTGCGCGCGGAGGGGGGGGGCGGGAAAAAAATTAATTGTAATTAATTATTATTATTTTTTAATTTCTCCGTCCCTCGGCTCCCACCTGCTCGCTGCGAGGGGGGCGAGGCGCGGAGGGGCCGCGCACATGTGCGCGCATTGCACGCCCCCGCCGCGGGGCTCCGCGGGGCCGGGGAGGGAAGGGAGAGGAGGGGAGGCAGCGCGCTGGCTTCTTGCATCAGCCTCTCTCCTCCCGGCCTCGGCTCTCCTGACATTGCAAAAGGCTGTTTCGGCGGTATTTGCCTTGGGTCCCGGCTCGGGTTCGCGCTGCCGTGCGGAGTTCAAAATGCCTCGCTGGAAAAACAAATAAGAGATCAAAGAGGACAAAATGGATCCTGAATTTCTTCCAGATTGATTTTTTTTTTTTTCTGAATGCGTATCTCCTGCACCGAGATTACAAAACCCCTCGTTTTTCCCTTCTCTTCTTCCTCGGCCACTTTTACTTTTGCCTCATTGTCGTTCCTGAGCGATTAGAAACCGACTCTTCCTCCTTGTCTTTCTCTCCTTCAGAAAAAAAGAAGGAGAGAGAGAAAGAAAGGCAGCTTTCCGTGCAAACCTGTCCTATAAATCTGTTTTCAAAAGAGTCAAGAGGGCTGTGTTGCCAAGAGATATTAAGGGGTTTAGACAGAGTGCCCACGTGAAAGTGGCTGTATGCTAGGCAGGCGTGGATTATGTTTTAAGGGCTGTGAGGAGCTGGTTCTCCCCTGCCATTCCTCCTCAGCTCTCGGCGAGAATGCGGGCCAGATCATCTCCCACAGCCGCGAACGTAAACGTCGCTTGCAAACTAATCAGTTATTCACATTGTTTGTTCAGCACCGATGCTGGAAGGTGACTCCCCAAGTAGGAGCCATTTCAGCTGTAGCCGAAGTCGTGCAGGCGCTGCACGCTTTGTTTGCAGCCTGTTATATCTCCGCTTCCCCCGGTGACAGCCGCACGTTGGGCTGTGCTCGATGGGAGCCGAGGCTGAGCTCTCGTTAGAGCGTGTCACGGAGCAGCTCCGTGCGGCGCAGCCCGCCTGCCGGATTTGGCTCGTGGGACGGTTCTTTCCGCTCTCCAAGAGTTTTTCCACCGTCACCTAAAACAGGGCTTCCTTGCCTCCCAGCTCCTCGGCAGACTTGCAGAGCGGCGTCCGTTCCCTGGCTGTAGGCTAGACAACTCCGTGTCAGTGTCTAGTGATAATACCCTTCAACCCTCCCCTTGCTCCTTCTCCCCTCCCCTTCCTCTTCCCCGGAGATGAAGCTGCGGATCAGGTAGGGTCCAGGTCTGCCCGTGCTCGGGAGCCGCGTGAAAGCCCCGTGCTGCCTTCTCTCCCGGGCTGCTGAGGAAAGACGGAGGGTAACGGTGTGTGTGTGGGGGAAATAAAGAGTAGGGAAAAATTCCGGGGTGGCGTGGGAAACGTGGGGTGGTGGGAAGCGTTGCGGGGATGATTGCACGAGAGATCGCGAGACGTGCGGGTGATGCGGGCCATATAAGTGCTCAGACAGACGGACGGTGAGGTCTGTCCTTCAGTTCTGTCCTTATTTGTCCGTTGGTCGCCTGGGCACCACGGTGATGGGAGCGTTGGAAATACCAGCAGATCTCACGTAGGCAGCTTGACGATGGCGCTGGGCACGGCAGAAAGCCTGACTCTTCGCGCTGGGACTAGGGTTTTGTGCTTTGATGATAATATTTATCAGTGGCGTTAATCAGGCTGTCGTGCTGAATAAAACCTATCGAGCTAGCCAGGCGCGCTGGAGAGAATTAAAGAAAAGCCCTGGCAGAGGCTGAGCTGGGGAGGCAGCGTCCAGCGCGTGTCAGGCTGCTTTCCTGAAGGCAATTGAGGAGGGACGCAGGAATCACGGTGCTCCCCGGAGAAGGCAGCAGGGGGATGGCTCCCGACCGAGGCAGCGAGGCCGGGACAGCGGGGAATGGTGTCACGGCCCGGGCTGGGTGGCGCTGATGCCACAGGTGTCTGCCTCTGCTGTGGCACCAGCCCTTCGGTGCAGGAGAGAGGAGGTTCTGCAGTGCCACCCTGCCAGCTGTTGGCCGGCGGGCACACAGCCCCTCGGGGTGCGGGGAGTTGCGTTTTTGTCCCCTTCCAGTCCCTGGTTTCCTGGGGAATGGGGGAAGGCAGGTCCTTCCCCGTCCTCCTTTGTCCGGGGGTCTCGGCGGCGGCGTGGTGGCGGGTCCGTGCTGGTGGGGGTCTGGGAGCTCGTCCCTTCCCACCCCGAGCCGTGGAGGGACCCGGCTATACCAGCTGTATTGCCACAGGGAACAGGCAGCGATCAGACACGGAGGGAGGCAGAGCGAGCCTGTGACCAGACTGCTAATGATCACACACCCACCAGCCGCGCTGCCTTCGGCGTGCCTCTGCGCCAGGCCCCGCTGGGAGCCCCCGGAGCCTGCTCCCGAGCCCCCCGGCAGCCAGGACACCACGGGTCACCTTCCCCGGACCCGCTGCGGGCCCGGGGACACGCTGGGAGGAGGAGGGCTCCTTCGGGAGCAGGGGAGAGGGCAGCCCGTGCTGGGGTCTCGGAGGGGCTCTCCGATTCCTCAGCGACCCCGAATCGGGTCTCTTGTCCGTCCTGCTCCGTGTCAGGGGTGCCCGCGCCGTGCTGGCGGCTCGCGGGATTACTGATCTCCGTCTGTAGGTACAATGGGGAAGGAGTGCAGCGAGTCCCCCCACCGCTTAAGTAGAAACCGCTGAGAAGAATTTCTCGCGCCTAAGACGAAAAGTGCCTTAACTCCTGTCCCAGAGCCCCTCTCAGAGTGGACGGATTGTTTGTTCCAGTCCTAAACAGTTACAAAGCTCTTTTAATGAGGCTGCACAGATTAGGGGGAGGGGAAGGGAGAGAAAGAGTCCTGGTGGTGGTGGTGAGGGGGGTGATGGCTGGAGAGGAATGACTTGATTAACCTTTTCTCTCCCTTCAGAGAGTAACTTGCTTCGTACTGGCGCTTGGAGGAGAAGGGGGACGGGGAAGGTGCAGATGCAGACAGTGTGAGGCAGGTTTATTTGCTCGGGAGGGTTTTACCCTACTTCAGGACGTACGTTCACTGCGACCTGCAAAGGGCACAAAAAGGAGCTTCCCCTTGGTCAGCCCCATTCTCCGGGGGCATTTACCCTGCTCTCGAGCCCGGGGCTTGCTTCCACACCTCCTTGAAATGCTGAAAATCTATTGGGAACAAATTGTGTTACAGAGCTGTTGGGTAATTCCAAAAGACAGCAGAGGAGAGCGTGACCTTCAGGCTCCCACCGAAGGGCACGCCGGGCCTGCTTGTCCCTTGGAAGGCTTTTGGCTTCCCGTTGCCCTTTACGTGTAGCAGCCTTGGTTGCAAGTGAGGCAGAACCCCCTGCCTGCTCTGTTGTTTGAGCGCACGGGCTTGGAGGGCATTAGCCACAGGTGAAAGGCACTGCCAAAAGGGCAGAGAGGTTTCTTGGTACAGCGGGCAGCCGGCGTGTTACCGGTAGTTCTGGGAAACCTTTTGGGTGAGCGCTGAGAGCTTCAAGTGCTGCAGAGCTCTGCCGGGGGGAACGTTCACCCTGCTCCGTACCGATCCCGTTTCCCACCCTACGGGTGGAATTGCAGCCCGGGTCCAGGTGAGAGCTGGGAGGGTGCTGTGGCTCCCGTGCCGGTGCACCGGGCAGGGAGAGGTGCTGGCCACGCGCAGGTGAGCAGTGAAAGTGTGCGGCTTACGTCTGCTTCCCAACACTCGTGCACCACGTGTGCGTGTTTGTGTGCAGGGGGCTTGGCAGCAGGCTGAGCCGCCTCACACAAGGAACTGGCAGAAAGACCCTCAAGGTGTCTCAGAGCTAATTTCGCTTAGTCCATCACGGTCGTTTCGTGCGTGAACCAAAAATCCCTCTGCGAAAGGTCCTGGGAGCATAGTGACTTGGATAGATCGGCCTGACTCGTGATCTTCTTCCTGTGCTGTGACATGAATGGAGGCTTTTCTGCCCTTGATGCGGTTTTCTTTTGACCCATAGATCTTCAGGCGCTGTGCGTCTTTGGAAGGCCGCTGCAACCTCTGCTGCCTCCATTTTGTTTGTGCTGTTGCAGTGACCTTCACACTTCAGGAATGAAATTGTTCCTAGGAACCTGCTTTTTAAACTGTTAGCGCAGCACTGGGGTTAGGCACACAGGCTTTCCTCCCCAGGGACGTAACAGATCCACGCGTGGGGTGGCTCAGGTCTGGGCTGGTGTGTTATTCCCAGGTACCGAAGGACGTCGGTTGAAATGAGAAGCAAGGAGTTCGGTCAGGGGGACCTTAGACAAAGGGAACTGTGCCCAGACACAAAGGAATGGCTGGGAGAGGGGCTTTGCCGGCTCTCTTTCCTCCTCCTGTTAAAAGCTGACACTTGAGGCTGCTCAGAAGGTGGTGCTGCCCTGTGCACAGGGCTGCTAGAAGACCATAGGTGGCAGATTCCCGTTG
Source organism: Nettapus auritus (assembly GCA_011076525.1). NCBI lineage: Eukaryota > Metazoa > Chordata > Aves > Anseriformes > Anatidae > Nettapus > Nettapus auritus. The sequence goes on from CM021767.1 coordinate 25,301,337, forward strand.
TGGGCTCGAGGTGGACTTTGCCTGCTCAATTCAGTCCCGTCTCCAGCTGTGAGATCAGAGGGCTTTTTCCTAAGCCCAAATACAGCATATTGCTGATGAAACAGTGCTCTGTGTGTTTGCATTGCCACTCTCTTTTTGCGCCTCTGCTGAAATGCAGCAGGTTCCGGGGCGGATGGCGTCACGCAGGTGGCAACATACCTCGCAGAAGTGAAGAAACCCAAGCTTTTTTTGGTTTGGGTTCAGAACAGAACAGCAGGGGGAAACCTGACTTGGCTGGAAAGTTACGTCAGAGCTAAAACCCTCACGCAGAGCAGGAAGAGTGGAGTTTTTGTTTCACCTGGAATTAAAAAAAAAAGACTTCCTCAGTCAAGCGGCCTAACACCGCTCCATCCCCATCTGGGGGTGGGTTCCCTGTTGCTGCTCCCGCCTGCGTCAGCGGTTTGGAAATGCCCCTTGTCCCAAGAGGACAGCAGGAGCGAGCGCGGCGCTCGGGGCCTCTTTTTGGGGCTGGGGACGGGCCCGTTACGTGACGGTGCCAGCACAGAGGGACACACATGGGGGTTCGCGGCATGCGGTGCCGCAGCATTTAACCGCCCTGACACCGGGCCAGATAGCGACACCTCTGCGGCCACCGCCGCTCGGTGACAGACACCGGTGACATTGAGCGGGGCGCGATGCCCTTTCGCGCCTGACAGCCCTTCTTCCCCGCTCGGCCCTCCTCCTGGGCCAGATTCACCTTTATGGCGGGGAAGGGGAGGCCTGAAGGAGAAAGGCAGGCCTGGCGCTGCTCTGGAGGTGGCACCGGGCCCACCGCTTGCCCAGGCGCACGGAGCAGCGCGGGCCAGCGGGAGAAGGTCACCCGCCTTGTTCTTCTCACCCGGCCCTCATCTGCGCAATGCTTTTTGCCCCCAGTCGCTGCACACCCCTCGGGGGGGCTCCTTGCAACCCCTCGGGCCCCTTCCCCTGCCTTTTTCCTCTCCCCTTTCCCTTCCCCGGCCCCGTTCTCCGTCCGGCTCCTGCGGGGCCGAGGACGGGGGGGAACAAAAGGGCTCTGTGCCCTCCCCGGCGGCGGCGGGCCCGGCTGCCCCCGGCCCGGGCGTGGGGGGCTCGGCGTTGTGACCGATTTTCTCTTGTCTTTGCAGTTGTCGAAGGCTGCTCCTGCCCTGGGGGATGGGGAGCGGAAACCCAACGAAGGTAAGAGCCGGGCGGCTTCCCGGGGGGCTCGGGGGGGGCAGGCGGCCCGGGCCCCGGGAGCGGCTGGCGGCCAACACCGCCACCTCCCGGGGAGCCGCCGCCGGCCCGCGCCGCCATTAGCCCCGGAGGGGTCGGGGCCGGACCCCGCGGGGCTGGGGGCGGCCGAGGGATCGGGGTCGGGATCGGGACCGGGATCGGGACGTGCGGCGGGGCCGGGACGTGCGGCGGGGCCGGCCCAGCCTGCTGCGCGCTTCCCATAACTCCGGGGAGAACTGCGTGCGTGCGCTGGTGCACACACACACGCTCATTTATATATATATTTATATATATATATTTATGCGCGCACACAAAGAGCTGAGTGGCTGCGAACAGCCTCCTAGGAATTCGCCACAGTGCCGTAGGAAGGGATTTGTCATCTCAGCCACCCGCCTCCTCCCCGGAGGCGCCGGTGGTGCCCGGGCGGCCGGGGCTGATCCCCGAACAAAGGCCGGGGCTGGGGACGGAGGGGAGGCAATGCAGGGTGACTTCCAGCCTCGTCCCCCAGCTCGGGCTGTCGCTGTGTGCAGAGCCAGGCTTGAGAAAGGCACCCTTCTACTCCGCTGTGAGCAGGCGTAAAGGGTTCAGGGGCTGGGTCCCGCAGGTTCTGCTTCATCCGATGCTGGCAGCGCAGTAGAGATGGGACTGGGTGATCTTGGAGGTCTCTTCCAACCTTGATGGTTTCACAAAACGAGGTGGTGCCCGTGCAGCCGTGGTGATTTGGTGCTGCTCCAGCTGCCCGAAGGCCAGGCTGTGGCCGTGTCCTCGGCCCATACACGTGTGTGTAGGCCAGGAGAGCTCAGCCGCCAGGCCAGTCAGCGGTGCCTCCTGCAAGCCCCCTGCCCGGTGGAGCCCCGTGCCTTGCAGCAGGTGGGCTTTCGCTCCGCAGTCCTCTCAGAAGTGGGGGCTGTGGACTCGGGAGCCTTCAGGCTGAGGTGGTCATCAGTCATCTTCTGTGCTGACCATGTTCCCCCCAGTACCTTGGCAGCGGAGCAGGCCCCTCGCGGCTCTGTTGGAGGTCTCGCGGGGTCCCCCCATGGGCTGTGACCTCCAGCGTTATTCCAGCGGGAGGTCAGCAGAGGGCTCTAGCAGTGTGGGCCCAGGTTGGCTTTTTTATGTTGCACTCTTCTTTCAGTTTCTGTAACTTTATTGGTATGACGAACTGCGAGGAGCCAGAGATTGGCGGCAGGCAGCGTTTGGGCTAGGTGTCCATTTTGCATGGCCGAAATTTCCGATCTGCTGGCGGGCTGCCGCGTGTTGCGCTTGACCCTTGCTCCTGCTGAAGTCAACAGAAGAAGGTTCAGTGACTCCAGAGGGATCAAGATAGAGCCTGGTGTGAGGCTTATTTTGGTAACCGATCCCTCTGCTGTTGGTCGAAGAGCGCTAGTGTCCTCATCTGTGCCATTTGTGTGTCTGACTGCGTTCCCGGGGAGGGAAGAGTTGAACAGAATTTAATTGCCCGTCACAGGAAGGTTGATGGGAGCAGGGGAGAAGTTGGTCTAGCAACGTGAGCGGTGGGACTTGAGTGCTATTGCCTTGATGCTATTCCTGGCTCTGCAATGCAAATACATCTGTGAGCTAGAAATCAGGACTCTTGGCATTACCTTCCTGGCTCTGCTTCTGTCCTGCCGTATGACCTTGACGGTTCTCTCTCTGTACCTCAGTTTCCCTTCTGTGAAGAGGAGTCGATGATGTGCCTCTGTTGTACAAGGACAGTCCTGCAGTGTCTTCTGCTGATGCTCCTGGGGTCTTTGGGGTGGGTGTGTGAGGTGACTTTGTGTCTTTGGCCATTTTGTGCTTGCTCTGAGATGTCAGGCTGCGACAGGTTTTTATTTGGGATGGACTCAACTCTGGTTGGAGCCTGTAATTTTAACTTCAGCCCCTACCCTTTTGTGCTCAAGAGAGCCTTCCACATGTTTTGTGGCACGGGAAGTTGTAGAGGAGTTAGACAAACACTCTTTGTTTGTTCCACGAGAAAAGATTTTCTGGTATAAATAAAGGAAACCACCAGCACTTGTGGCTGCACTTTTATTTTTAACAGAACAGTGAGTCTGTATTGCTGCTTAGCCATTGACGGGGAGGGAGGCAGAGTGATCACAGACCTGCTCCTTTTCTAGTCTAGCTTGTTCCCACTCGACTGCTCCAAACTTGGACTTAATCCCACCTGCTGTGGCCATGTCTGCCTGAAGAGTTAATGCGGGCCCTGGCTGGGTTTTAACCTTGCTTCCCTCTCCATTCACAAAGAAGAATCTCTGACTCAAATCTGGAGGTGTTTTTACAGGGTAGGGGTGTGGGTTAAATGTGGGATTAACATTTAACATGGGCTGAGGCCCAAATTGCAGGAAGGGAGCAGGCCAAGCGGTGTTAGTCCTTCAGTGACCTTCCCATGCTTCCCCATGAAAGACAGACGTCCTTCCGTCCCCGACACAACCAATGGAAAGGAAGCACGGACTGAATCAGCCCGGCAAAGTGCGGAATGTGACTCCCAGTACATAGGAGTAAGTGTAGATACAGTAGCAGGGGCAGGGCTTTGTTGTGAGGATGACTGTACCTCAGTCATGTGCTCCGGTTTGGGAGCTAGCTGTGCAGATGGACTGGAGTGCTGCACGGTCTCCGTGTGAATGCTCTGTGTCCAGTGGAATCGAGGCAACGCGCCTGTCGTGGCAGGATATTCTGACTGCAAGTTGGATAAAGAGTCCCCGTTCCCTCTCCTGAGGCTGATTCAGACCTTGGAAAATCCTTGTACATTAAAGTAAAGGCAAAAACTCCAGCACTGATAACGGGAGGCGTTTGGTCCTGTCAGATTTCCCAGATCTCAAGTATAGTTATCAGGGTGCAGCCATAAAAGTAAAGGCTCCACAAAATAAATCAGATATGCTGTTCCGTGGCCAATCTGTAGTCCGTATTCCCTGGTATAATCCAGCTGCTCGCGCAGTGCAAACATGCAGAAATAAATCACTGTGGACTTGAATCAGTTTCACTTCAGTTTTCTGCTTGGTTTCGGTTTCTGGCTCTTTATGAGCTCCGGACGAATTCAGTGATCAGCAGTTGATCTGCACAGGTAACTATCGCTTTCCCTCCCTCTTTTCTCCCCTCCTTCCCCTTGCAGAGGGTCTGGAAGCATTCTTAGCAGCGCTGTGCTTGTGCTGCCGGAGTTCCCGGATCCTTTCTGCTGGCACAGCGTGAATAATCGACAGTGCAGTTCAGCGGCTGTCATTGTGCCTGCAGAATTTCCCACATATTAAATTGTTCAACTTGTTGGAGCAAAGGCAGCGACTAAGGTCACTCTGAAGGGGAGCAGGAGGAAGGAGGTAGCACAGACAAGATCGGAGGACAGACAGGAGGCACGCTGTCCTTAGGGGAGGAGGGAAGAGGAAGGGAAGGGACAGGGAACAGAGGCATGCTGTCTTTTAGGCTAGGAATACCAACAAGCAGTCCATGCCTGCCAGGCTACATTTCCTTTTCATAAGCCACTTTCTCTTTTAATAGCTGCTCACGCTCTCTGACACTTCAAACTCCCTGGATGGGAGCTCCTCCCCTCTTGTACCCGCTCTCAGCACCGTGGCACTGTCAGCCCTGCATGACCTAGAATTAACTTTCAACAATTAACTGCGGGCTGCGAGCTCCAAGCCCTGCAGCTTTCGCATTTTTGTGGCAAAGTAACCTTTATGCCAGTTTGTCACAAGTTCAGGGCGCTTTAGAAACGCTTACCAGGGACCATTTTTCCATGATGCAAGCAGTTTGCGCTTATCGCTCGGAGTTATCAACCTCGCTGCTGGAGGACTCCGCATACTGTACAGGTGGATCATTATAGCGCACAGCAGCACGGGGCAGGTACTATCTCTTTGTGCGTACGCTTATCCTCTGCTCCGTTTGGGACGCCTTCCTTCGCTGCCTGCATGCTGGTAAGGCTGGGAGGCCTGGAGGGCTCCCGGTCCTCGCTGTTTGCAGAGGTGTGCGAGCAGCTGGGTTTTGTGCGTGTGCGCTTATCTACCCTATCTCTCATCTCTTTAAATCTCTCCAACCCTTGACCAAGCAGCAAGACGAAGCTTTGGCAAGAGGCTGGGAAACATTGGGAAACGCTTGTGAAATCGGCGCAGGTCGCAAGCAGTTAGCGTTTGCTCCATTCAGAGGGAAGGCAGGGGATAATGGCAGATCCACCCCGTTCCCCCTCCCACACTGCCTTACTGTGGTTCAGTGCGTGGTCTGGTTAGTCCTGGGGGTGCTGCGGGCTTGCTGCGAGTCTTCCAGGTGCTGGCTTGGTGCCTTGCTCGGGGAGAGCGGTCAGCGTAGAGACAGGGAGGCTGTGGCTTGTAGCAGGTGCTGGCGGCCTGCTGAGGTGGATGCTGTGCGCGGGCAAAAGCTGTAGCTGGCGGGGAGATGGAGCCCCGTGGCTGCACCGCTCACGGCCGTCTCAGTACACCTCTGTACTGAGGTGTACAGAGAGGATGCTTCTGCCTCTGGCTTCCGCCCCTGCCTCCTAAAACGGAGGCATCAAATGGCTTTTTTGAAAGGGGGTGAAAGACGAACGAGTGAAGGGCCTGAACCCAGAGTGCGGGTCATCTGCAGCAGCCTCAGGTGCTTTTTGGCACCTGTGGGCCGCATCGTGTTGCCAGGGAGGGCCAGTCCAAATAGCGAAGCTCTCCGGTCCATCTTGCCTCTGCCCTGAAGCAGCAGGAGGAAGGGCCGTCTCCGTCTCTTCCCCTATTGATGTGGGGTGTGGGTGGGAGGGAGGGAGGGTGGGTGGGTGAGTAGGGCAGAGACGAAGGGCATAGGCCTGCAAGACTGTTAGTGAAGAGCATAGGGTAGATGTGTTGCAACTGTCTGGCTCGTTTTAAGGGGCAAAGCGCTAGACATTCTTGAGCTAAGTTTGCATTAACTTATTCCCTCCATTCCTCCCTGTAGTTATCAAATTCCTGGAAGTCTACGAGCGCAGTTTCTGCAGGACAATTGAGACCCTGGTGGACATTTTCCAGGAGTACCCCGATGAGGTGGAGTACATATTCAAGCCATCCTGTGTGCCTCTGATGAGATGTGCGGGTTGCTGCGGCGATGAGGGCCTAGAATGTGTCCCTGTGGATGTGTACAACGTCACGATGGAGGTGAGGGCCCAACTTGCAAGCTGGCATGCTTGGGTGGAGAAAGCAAGTCTCCCGTCACAGCCGCCCCGCGAGATCCAGAAGCTAGGAGCAGGCCCAGGAGCATTTCTGCAAAGGAGCGCTTTACGCTTAGAGAATGCCAAGGAGCAGTGCTGATGCTGGTACCTCTGAGGCCCCTGAGGAGATACTCCCCAGACCCTAGCTCTGCCTTAACTCTGCATTCGGTCCGCACAGCTGTTGCTCTGAAGGCAGCTGGGTAGTGCAGTAGGGAAAAGCCTGTCAGTGCTCTCTCCCGGAGGGCGTCTGAGGTCAGTCTTTACCAACAGAGCAGGGGATTTGGGTCATTAGCTACATTGGCACAGCAGGGGTGGAAAGGGTCTCTAAGAAACACGCTGCTTCAGTGTCAAGTGGAAAAGCCTTTCTGCCTCTGGGCGTCCTCCTCCTTTGTTTGGAGGCTGCTGAATTCATTTCTTGGAAGAGACAGGGACTGGCCGTGGTAGCAAAGGCTGGGCACACGGGGAAGATACAAACTCTGCTTAGAGAGCGTTGTCGCTGCCCTTGTCTGCCAGCCTCGCTTGCAGCTTGTATCCACCGTGCTGCTAGTGTCCGTTACCCTTAGCCTGTAGCTCCCTCACCTACTTTTGTCCCTCAGCCTCTTGAAAGGGCACTGTAAATACCGCCATCAGTTTTCGATATGGATGAGAGACGTGCAGGACTGCGTGATTAGCAGCCAGCGCTTTTCACTCGTGACCTCGGCTGTGTTTGAACTCTGGCAGAGAACCTCTCTGCGTCCTTCCATGGTTCCCCTGTGTTGCTTTTCCACTTGCATGCTCCAGCCTGGGCCAGAGCCTACTAGCACGGCGTAACTGTGGACAGTTTTCTTCTTACCATTCCTTGCTGAACGACATGTTTTGGCTGGTATGCCTGCGAAAGGTCAGAAGCACTTCAGGAGATCTGTGGTGCAAACGCCAGAACGAGTGGTCCAGCCAGGTTCTGGGCCGAGAGACTGTGACAGCACACGCATAGCTTCCCATACAACTTCCCTGGAGGCACACGGAGCTGGGGGCTGGGCGAAGTCTGGCTCTGCAGGGGTGTTTTAAGCACAGAGCACCAGATTTGTTCTGTGTCATCTCACTGAGAAGGTGACACGTCAGCCGGGAAGGAGCGGTGGCTTCGGGAACAGTAGTCGGACGTGGAGCTTTTGCTTTGGGCCTTTGCTTTAGACTGAAACATTCTTTTCTCTGGGAGCAGGCTGAATGCTCCACTACTGTCTGGCTAGAATTGACCAGGGACGGCTCAGTGAGAATCTTACTGTGGTGTTACGCCCTCTCCCATGCCTGTCTCCAAGGCAGTCCACCGGTGCTGGCACCTTGCATGCACGAGCAAACAGAGCTTTGGCACGAGCCTGGTGTTGCCGCTTGCTTGTGATCAAAGGCCTTCTCTGCCTGGGAGAACGGGGCCTCAACGCCAGCTCAAACTCTGCCATGCTCTTCCCAGGAGCACCTGGGGTGCAAATGCTTTGCCGCGCAGCGGGCTGATTTGGAGCTGTGAATATAAATAGTGAATGGGCAGTGACCCTCTCTGTTTCTTTCATTCCAGATCATGAGAATTAAACCCCATCAGAGTCAGCACATAGCGCACATGAGCTTCTTACAGCACAGTAAATGTGACTGCAGGTGAGAACGGAGCAGCACTGGTTCCTCTTGCAATAAACTTACTCTGAGCCTTTCGTTTTTTTCTGCCGTTGGGTTGGGACTGTTGTCCAGAGGCTTCCGCGCTCTCCTCAGTTGGTTTGCAGTGGGATGGCTGAGCCTGGGAAAAGAACTCCTTTGCTGGCGAGGCTCCTCCATCCCTAGATATGGCAGGTGGACAATGCTAGCCTGCAGCCCGGGGGCTTTTGGCACTGGTGAGGTGCAGCAGGAGAGCAAACGCTTTGAGAAGGACTGCTTAACCTGTGCCGTGGGCAGCCTGCAGTGGCAGCTGTACACGTCCTCTTCCCTGTGCTTGCGGGAACTGGGAATGATACTGCATGTGTATGTGGTAAGCTCCCTTCTAATGAGGCCTTTGTTCTCTCTTCCCCCACAGACCAAAGAAAGATGTCAAAAATAAACAAGAAAAGTAAGTGACAAACCTTTCCTCCTTTCTCTTTTGGTGGTTGGTTGGCATTTCCTCTCCCCACTGCCCCTTGCCCTTTTCCTTGACCGGTTGGAGATACTCCCTTTGAGAAGGTGTTTTTGGAAATGGCATATGGTAGTGCATGGGGCGACACTCTGAATCCGTTCCAGGTGGGCACAGAAACCCAGATCTGACGGTCCTTCCTTCATACCCCAGACCTGGAGCTTGCATGACCCACGACCATGGCAGTCATTCCTAATGCTTTACCCTGAGTCAGGGAAGTCCCGTCGTGTGTGTCCTACCAGAATGGATTCAAGGTGCAGCCCCCATTCTCCCTTCCCTCTTCCTGGGGTGTTTCTGGTTACTGCAAATCGCTGCCTTTCTTTATGATTAATTTTTTTTTTCTTGCTGCTTGAGTGAGAACTTGCTGGCTTCTTTCACAGCAGCTTGGGTAGGAACTCTGCTGGCTACAGGGCGAGGTGGCAGTGGAGGCCTGGTGGAGGCAGGACTGATGCCATGCACGATGTGATGCTGGTTTTGGTGGGGTGGGGGCCTGGGAGGGTATAAAAGGAGACGGATCTCCTAGCTGGGTCTCGCTGGAGGCTTTCAGGAGAGTTTTTTTCAAGCTGATGGATTTACTCTGGTGACCTGAAGAAGGTTGAGGCACAACCTTCCCTTTCCTTCCTCCCCAAAGTAAAAAGGCTGTGGAAAGTAGATAAATCAGCTCTCGCCCTGCAGTAGTTGCAGGGGCGGTCACAAAACGTGGAACAGCGTGGAAAAGCAGAGCGGCCTCTCTGGGCGAGAGGGACAGCCGGACTGCGCACGGCTGGGATGGCGGCTCTGCCATTCTGAGGTGCGGAGTTGGAGAGGAAAGGGGCGAGTACGGGGAGATGAGGCTGAAACAGAGAGAGAGAGCAAGCGGGAGAGTGAGAGAGAACTTCTTTCGCCCCTCTCCTGGCGGTGGAGTGCTTCTGGCCGCCTTCCAGCCTCTCCTCCTCCCCCTGGAAATCCGCTCGTGGCTGCATCGTGCCGCGGGCGGCCGGCGCTCCTCTCTGTGCAGGGCCGTGTCGGGGACGGTCGGTCTGCGTGGCTCTGTGGTCTGAAGGTGTGCGAGAGTTGGGTCTGTGTGAGCTCTGGTGAGGATGGGGTGTGGGTGAAGCAGCCAGCCCGGACTGCGTTGCATTCCCTTTCCTCTTCTAACAGCACCTTGCCTGCTCTTTGCTGGTTCTGCACTCCCCGGGGAAGGAAGGGAAGGGATGGGAGAGATCGGTGTGCTTTGACGTGCTCTCGGTTGAAAGTCCTGTTATATTGGTGCCCCTCTCCTCCCTTCAGGTCGATTTTCCTCCCCTCGCCGCCTCCCTGTGACTCCCGACACGTAGGGCAGAGGCTGGCAGTGAGCTGATGCTCTGACACCCGTCCCAGCGCGAAGACTTGAACGGGGCCTAAGGAACACCCGTGGTGCTTTCCCTTCTGCCCCCCATGTCCCCTCCCTCCCGAGGTGTGCTGTGCCAGGGAAGGAGGGAGTCTCTGCCGAGCCGCCGTGGTGCCCACTTGTCTGACAAGCCCCGGTGCTTTGCCCAGGCCCTTCTCCTCGCATGCCTCTCCCTTGGTGCTGCTCCGATGTGGCTCAAGGAGCAGCGCAGGCTCCAGCCTCCCTCCCTCTCTGTGCTCTCGCTGGGCTGCAGAGGTCCGTGGTTAGCGTCCAGGCCTGCATGTCCTAGCCCTGGCCGGGCCCAGCTCCTGCCCCCAGACCAGGAGCGACGGGTGAATTTTTAAGAGTCGGCGCTTCGGCTCCGTCCGCTCGTCAGTTTGTCAGACCCACGTGGAAAGCGAAGGGAGGGAAGGGGTGGATGAGGAGGGAGAAAAGGAGGGAAGGCCTGAAGCTGGTTATCCTCTCCTGGCTGCCAGAGCTGGGTCAGGCCTCCCTCTTCCTCCTCCGGCGCTCAGGAAGGAGGCTGCTGGAGCGGACAGCGAGGTCTCCCGGAGCCCACCGAGCCGCAGGCAGGCAGCGGGGTGGGCGAGCAGAGCCGCGGGCTAGGTGCCCCCTTCCCACACAGCACCGCTGTTCTCCCTCCTTGTCCCAGCGTGCTGAGCCCATCCCGTGGCAGGATTATCGCCATCCCCGGGCTGCCCCCTCCTCGCCGCCAGGTCAGGGCGGTTTCCTCTTCCCCAGGTCGCCCCTCGTCAGCCGGCGTGCACCTGAGCTTGTGGCCCGGGATGGCTGTGTGCGCTCTCTGCGGTTGCGTGGCGCTTTCGCCAGGCTTTCTGTCCCCTCGCCCCGGCCCCGCTGCCCCTCTCCGGGGGCCCTCAGAGCCGGCCCCGCGTGGAGGTGGGCTCTGCCGTGTCCCCTGGCGCTGGCTTGGCTGCGGGCAGGCTGGGTGCGGTGCTGGCAGGAGCGCAGGAGGCCAGTGAGTGTGTGTGCGAGGTGGAGGTCTGTGCTTCGGCCCCGGGACTTGCCCTCCGGTCCTGCCTCATGTGCTTCCCCCTCCCAGCAAGGCACATGGCTGTGTTTTTTTTTTCTCTTCTTCCTTGGGTTTTCTTCCCCTCTCTCTCTCCCCCTTTCTTTCCTTCTCTCTCTCTCTCTTTCTCTGTTTTTTTTTTTTTTGTTTTTCTTCCAGAAAATCAAAGCGAGGAAAGGGGAAGGGTCAAAAGAGAAAGCGCAAGAAAGGCCGGTACAAACCACCCAGCTTGTACGTTTGTGTCCTCTGCTTGTAGACTCTCTTCCCTCCCTTTCCCCAAACCAGTCCGCCTGCTTGCCGCTCACTCAAAATCTCACCCTCCCCTCCCAGTCACTGGTGGGCTGCAGATCCCGCAGGGGCAGCGCTGGCGGTGGCACACGGAGGGTATCTCAGGGAAGGCGGCTTTGGCTTGCTTGGCTCTCTCTAATCATCACTGGCGACCGTTTCCCCGAGGCACAGGAGCGCGGGTGGGTGGGCGAGCGCCCTGCACCTCTTTCCCCGCTCCTTGGGTTGCGGCTCTGTCGCGCTGTCCCCCGCTTGTCCCCCGTGCTGCGACGACGGGCGGGCTGGCGCCTGCCGTGCATGGGTGTGCGTGCGTGCGTGTGCGTGCGTGTCTGGTGGAGTCACAGGCGGAGAGGAGAGGTGGGACGGTGGGGAGCTGGAGAGGGGGTGCTGGGGAACCGGGGGGCTCGCTCTCTCTTTCTCTTTCTCTCTCTCCCTGCTGGTTTCGGTGGCTTCTCTCTCCCTGTCCCTCTCCCTGTCTCTTTCGCTCTGTCTCTCACGGTGGTTCACAGAATTCTGCATTGAAAACTCACGGCCCTTCCCTCACGGGAGACTCCTGGGTGGCAAGGCTGGGATGGGGCTTACGGGAAGGAGGGCCTTGCCGGCTGCAGGGATGAGCACGTGATGCTGGAGCCCAGCTGCTTTCCAGGGGGGACAGACCCTGCGTATTTAACTCACTGAGCCGCTGGCCTCTTTCTACTCCAACAGCCCGCTTCAGAGAACGCCTTTCATTGACACAGCTGGTTGGGACCTCTCACCTTCCCAGCCTTGCTTCCCCCTTCCTCCTCCCTGTGGCTTGTGCCGATGGATCCAATGCAGCATTTGTGAACACCGTGCAGAGCCTGTTCTCTTTTCTCTTTACGCTAATGCAAAGGGTCCTGACCACATCCTGGGGCTGCCGGGGTGCTGCTGGAAAGCCATCAGCCCGCGACGCTCCAGTGGGCAGCATGGGGGCTGTGGGAGGGGGCAAGGGGATTGCTTTGATGTTTAGGGTGTTGCATGTGTATTTTCTTTCTGCTGAAGCGCTGTAGCTTAGACATCTTTCCTTTTGCCTTTTTGCAGTCACTGTGAGCCTTGCTCAGAGAGGAGAAAGCACTTGTTTGTACAAGATCCCCAGACCTGTAAATGTTCCTGCAAATTCACAGACTCACGTTGCAAGTCGAGGCAGCTTGAGTTAAACGAGCGCACTTGCAGGTTTGTGTCCTGAAGGATGAAAGAGAAACACACAAAAAGAAAGAGAGAGAAAGAGAAAGAGGGGGGAGCTTGCTTCCTGCTGACTTCTGGCTCCAGTGCTATATGGTTACTTCGTTTGTCTATCCTACGTGGGCCAGAGGGCAGAGGGTCTAACTGAGATGAGGACAGAGATTCCCTGTGTCAAAGGGCAGCTCTGCGTTTCTGATGTGCTGTCAGGACTTGGATGGGGATGGCTCCCAGAGACAGGGCGTTTGTATCTAAGGCATCCATTCCCCCAGAACAAGGTAACGGAGTTCATGCTGCTCTAGTAGCCAGGGGGAGGGTCTGCAGCCCTCTGTGTGCAGCTCTGAGTTGTACAAAGCCAAATCCTTCTTAGCTGACTAGGATTTCACCACCCCTATCTTCCAAGCCCCTTCTGTATGGCTTGTGGACACTCTGCAGTGTGCAGAGTAAGGAAGGCCGGGCCAGGAACCTCCCTCAAGGATGTCCTCATACTCTCATTTGCCTTTTTGTTCTGGAAAGCCAGGGAGAGGGCCCTGCCCTCTTGCACTGTGCTCACAGTGTAGTGTCCATGTCTTGGCCAGAGTTGTGGTTTGAGGGACTGCACTCAGGCTGTGACGTGGGATACAGCCTGTCTCTAGGTGAAGGCAGGCACAGGTCTGTATTTCAGATGCCAGGTGGGAGAGGCAAAGACACTGGCTAGTGTCTGCTCAGAAATCCACACTGTGCATGTGTTGTCTGAATGCTACTTACCATGCACATCTGTGGCATGGGCATGTGCAGAAACCGATTCCTGGTTCTCACCTGGTTCTCACTCCGTGGGGTCACTTGGCTTGCACCAGCTGCGTGTGCGTCTCTGGTGCGTGATCACCCTACCCATCCGCAGAGAGAGACAGAGAGATGGGTTTGCTAGTGAGCCCTTGGTTGTGCCTCCAAACTCAGTTCACAGAGATCTAGGAGCTTCCTCCTGTCAAGAGAATATTGCAGGAGCAGTGGCTGGATGAGAAAGAATAAGGGAGAGAGATCCAGGGTCCTCACCAGTGGCTGCCTCCTGACAGAGGGGACATAGGTTTGCCTGCCTGGAATTGGCTGGGTGATGAGGGCTGCGCTTCCATCAGGTGTGAAAGTGCTACGTGCCAAAATCGGGGGCATCTAGGCACTGCCAGGGTGGTGGAAACTGCTCTGCACACAGGAATTCTCTGGGGTTCTGTAGTCCTAGTGGGATAGTCATTGATGGAGGGGCCAGAGTACAGCAGCTTCCAGAGTTACACTTCTCCCATTGAGCGTAGCCCCCGAAGAATGAGACCAGACCTAACCTTGTTTTTTTTCCCTGGGTCTTGGTCCCTGGCCACAGAGTAACTGGGATTTACCTTCAGAATTTGAAGACTGAGAAAATAGTACAAAGTACAAAGAAAAACAAAAAATACCCCCAAAGAAGTCATGATGGCAGAAGGGGTTTACTTGCTTCTTTTACTCGTCACTCCCTGTGGTGGGGTAGTTGGCACTCAGGGAGATGTCCAGAGCCGGTGTGCTGGCCAGAAAGATAGGAAGGAGTCATAAGAGTGGGTAGCTTATCTGTTTCCAGATAAAAAGCTGGTTAAGCTGTAGTTCTTCCTGTTCCATCTCTTTGTAGAGTTAGAATTGGGCCCTGGAGGGGAGGGCAAATTTTTGTTTCTCCTGCTGCTTCTTCAGGCTGCTGCTGCTGCTCTTCTGTGGCGCTAACCCCTGCTCGTGGCAGCCCGTGAAATGAGACGCATTTTCTTTTCACCTTCTCGCCTGCATGAGGCTTTGTTGTCTGCATTGCTTCCAACCCAAACAACAGGCTAGGTGGGGATCTGAGGGAGTGTGTCTCTCTGCATGTGTTGCTTAGCCTTGTTTTTGTGTGTGCGTGTATCTATGTGTGCATGGTGTGAGAGGGTGCAAACAAGACACTCAGCTCAGCTTGTGAGCGAGGAGACCTCTGATTCCGCTCCTAAATTTACCCCTGTACCAATGTCCCCCCGCGTCTAGGTGAGCCTGGGGGAATAGAATTCGTCGACCCGTTCACGGGTTGAGGTTCTCCGCTGTTCTGCCCCGACTGCACAGCACTTCACCCCACCAGTGACGTCATGCCATGTCTTAACGCCATATGCTCTTAAACACATCAGTCACCTCCCTTCCTCCCCTTCCCTGTCCCACTTGCACCCCCGTCACAAACGTTAATCTCTTCTCTCTTCCTTTCCTTCCCTCTCCTCTCTGACAGATGTGAAAAACCGAGACGGTGAGCAGCGGAAAAGAAGGGGGAACAGCCCTGTTTCTGGAGCCTGATTTCTCGCCTGGACAGAAAAAATACAAAACGAAACACTAATCCAAATGAACCCTAAAAATGAAGGATCGGTAGAGCACAGCACTTTCAGTACGGACGATGGACTCCGGAAGGAACATTCCCCAAGGCACCCGCCGCACAGAATTCACCTTTGGGTTTTGAACTGTTTTATTTTATTTTTCTTTTCATGCTGCTAAATAACAGAGCCAGGAAGACTATAGGGGTGTATTTGATGGGTTTTCCCATGCATACATATATATGTGTGTATACATGCATATACATATATATATATGTATATATATTTTAACCACATCTATATATACATATATGTATATCTTAACCACACACACACACATATATATATAATATATATATATATACTGATTATTTTTTTTAACATTGCTAATGTTATTGGTGTCTTCACTGGATAATACTCGACTGCTGTGGACACAAGCGGGCTACTTGGGGCATAAGAAACAAGCTAAGACTGGACTTGAGTAGAAGCGCTGGGTGTAAACTTCTTAACTCTAACTGACTTGTGCGGCCTCCGCTGTTTCTCTGTAGAGTGTGCTGTACCACAAACCACCTTCTCCTTGCCTGGGACAGGGAGGAGAGGTGATGGAGAGGATGGGCAGGGAGTTCCAAAGAGCGGCATCCTAGGGTGCGATGGGTCAAAGGCCAAGGAAATGGCCATCTGCGTGATCAAGGATTCCTCCTCCCCTCTCTTCCCCCAACCTTCGCCCTTACTCGTCTCATAACCTGCCTGCCTTGCTGGGACATGGGATGTCAGTGTACATTTTGCGTTGACTTTATTCGCTATAGAAACTTCGCCAGAGAGGCAATGCTGGCCTCTCTTACGGATGGTGGGCAGCTGATGCGCAGTAACTTTCCATTCAAGGAAGTATCACAGGAGTCTAGATTCCCCGCCCTTGGTGGCTGCAAAAGGACATAAGGCCTACAGTGTGCTGAAGCAAGAATGGGGACCGGTGCATAGCCACACAATTGTTCAGCACTGTCTGCTTTCTTCATGCACAGAGCTGCCACTCAAGAGCATCCAAGATGCTTATGGAACATTTCTGGAAAGGGATATTAATCAAAAGTATATACACAGTAGGGGTGTGTGTGTGTGTATGTGAGCGTCAAGATTTTTTTAATGGCGTACTGTAAATATCAGGCCCCTTTTCCAGCTCTTGGGCTGGGGAATCAAATGTGAAGGCAGGAATCCCTAAGCCGTGTCTGAAAATCTTGGCTATGTGTGTATCTGCAGTATACGCTGTGGTGTATGTGAAACCCACCTTACACACGCGCGCACACACACACCCCTGAAAGCGTGTTTGTACATCTATGTGGATATATATAATCTAGTTCTGTGATTAAAATTATTAATAATAATAATAATAATCAAAAAGGTACTCGGTCTGTGTCAGAAATCTGCCAAACATCATCTGCAATTCAATTTTTCAACGCCTGATAATGTACAACACGGAAAGCTTCCAAAAAGACAAGACAGTCTAAAAACAGACTCACAACAAGTGACTACTAACCACTAGGAACTCCCCATCCGACCGATGGCTTTCAGAAGGAGGAAAAAAACACACGGGTGGGTGCTTGCATCTGCAATGTATAATACTCATGCTGCATCGTGCGCAAGACAGAGGCTTCCGATGGGGGGGGAGGGAAGAGAAAGTGTTTTATATACTTATTTAATATCCCTTTTTAAATTAGAAATTAAACAGATAATTTAATTAAAGAGTAGGGATTTTTCAGTATTCTTTGTTAATATTTAATTTCAACTATTTATAAGCCGTACCTCTTTTTTTTTTTTTTTTTTTTTTTTTTTTTATTTGTACTGGTTGTGTATAAATTTAACCTTCCTGTTGTCCCATCCCATCTCTCCCCAATTGTTGGCAGAGTCAGTAGCATGTTATGGGCAGTTATTTAATTAATTTCTCTAACACCTACCCCTACACATTCCTATTGAGACAAGGGTTAGATATACATCTACATACTATATATATATTTGGCTATGTGTTTGTATATATATATATATGTTTATGTATATGTGTGATTTGGATTAAATAGACGCTACGATTTTTTTATATATGTAAAAAGAAGAGACAGGAAAAAATAGAAAATTCTACATCTTGAATCTCTCTCCTTTTTAATTTTAATATTTGTTATCATTTTATTTATTGGTGCTACTGTTTATCTGTAATAATTGCGGGGAAAAAAGATATTAACACTACATATTGTGTCTAGTGAATTTTTTCAAGATATTCCTTAGTACATATTTATTTTTAAACAAAGAAATTACAGATATATCTTAAAAAAACAACGACGACGACGACAAACAAACTTTTTTGTATTAAAGAATTTAATTCTGACCTTGATTTCCTTTGCCTTCTCCTTCTGCCTTGCATCCTGATTTTCTTCCATTGTGTAGCAGACCCTCCGGCATTGCCTCTGGAGGATACAGGGCTCCAGCAACCTGCCAGTTGGACTCCTGGATTTGGGCCCAGAGCCTCCAAAAGCATCTAGGTACCTAAAGCCCCTTGAAATCAGTGGGAGGTAGGCACCAAAATACTTTTGTGAAGCCCAGCCCAAGTTCCCAGCTGAGTGAGAAGAGGGTGGTCTGATGGGCAGGAACGAGGGGGCAGGACTCCTGGGTTCCTTTCCAGCCTCTGACACCAGGCAGTGCAGTGATGGTCGCAGCCTTGCCTCTTGTCTTAACAGGAGCCAAGCACCATCATGCTGGGTGCTGCACGGGCACGAGTAGATATGATCTCAGTGGAACTTACAATCCAAGATGAAAAATAATGCTCTGAGCCTGCCCTTCACTGGTAATGGACGTGGTGTTTGCTGTTGGAGTTGTGTGTAACCCTCTACCAGTCATGGCTCAGTGACACCTCACAATCCTGGATGACACTGAACAAAGAACCAGTCAGCACTGACCATGCTCATCCCTTTGCCCGGGATCTTAATTGCATTTTTTGTGGTGTGCTTTGGGGTCTTTGGAAAGAAAAACGCTTTGGAAATAGTGTCCTCTCCTCATCAGCCATGGAGGTGAGTGTATCACATGCTGTCACTCCTCTGGCCATGCTGGAGAGGAGTATACAGGATCTTCGTGGATACCCGGGAGGCAACTTACCTGGGTTAATACAGACCACTAAGTTAATTGCTGCCCCGTCCTGCTCTTCTCAAGGTAAAGGATCTGGCTTTTATTTATTTTATGTGCAGTTTTGGCCTCTGCAGAGGGCAGAGAGTAGAGGAAAGAGGAAAAGCACTTGAGGAGGCTCTGGTTCATCTTCTTCAGTAACGTCTTGTAGCGTGCAGCAGTGAGAGCTGTGAAGGTGAGCTGCGGCTGTTTGTGGATGCTGCTGTGTGAAGAACCCAAGGAATTTCTTGCCTTGCATATTCACCGCTGACTTTTGTCTTGTGAGGATCTATTGGCCGTTTCACAGATAGCTGTGCAAGTTAACAAAGACATCAAGTCTATCACTGGCAGACCTGCGTTGGCTTTACTGGAGCCTGGAAGTGTTTACAAGTCAGCAAATTGAAAAAGATCAAAACCGGCAGGCCAGCGGCGCTACCATGAGCTAAGCTGAAGAGACCTTTCTGGATGTGAAATCTCAGCATGAGGGAAACCAAGTCTCCTGGATGGATGAGGCAGCAGGTCCCTACTGTTGATCACAACACGTAAAACCCTGCCCATCGATGGAGAGGTGAGCTGGCTTCTCCCTGTGAGTGAAGAACAGCATCTGCGCTGCTCTCTCCTCCTGCTTCTGAGAGCTTAGGAGAAGGAGGACATGTACAGAGCCAGGTTGCTCCAGGAGACAGCGGCTGTGCCTGGTATGGTGGCAGTTTTCAGCTGGGACAACTCCACCTGCTGAAGGAATACACTTGCATGTGGTTGCAGCAGAGGTGAGGCAGCTGCCTCACACTACATTATATACACACCGCAGCCGCAACAGGATGGCAACACAGAAAGAGGCTGTCCAAGTCAGCTCTGAAGCAGGCACCTGGGGCACTGGAAGCCTTCCAGCTCTATAAATTTACCCTGCAGAGTGGATATGGCTGGGCTGCACCCTCCTGTGAGGAGATCGGTTGCAGCTTGTTGCAGGGAAGCCTTGGCCTCACTGGAGCGGCTCCACATGGGTGAGGACCCCACTTCAGGAGGTATCTGGACCCAGGAACGTGGCTTTCCCGTGCCCTGCCCATCCTGATCCTGTGCATCATCCTTGGCTCATGTGTGCCCTGTCCTGGGGTGAGGCAAGGACGTGTGGAGCCCAGCCAGCTTTGCTGTCCTGTGCCTTGCACAAAGGGATTTTTCCCTCCAGACTTTTGGTCACATCCACGTTTGGGTGGGTGGCTGATTGAAACATTGTCTTCAGGCAGTTTTCCTCGTGCCTGCTTCACTTACTCTGTGGGAGTCAAAGAGCAGAGGCACCTGAAAAGCCCTGGGCAGAGAGGACAGAAAACCCCACTGGCAAAGGGAAAAGGGTGCTTTTGGTTAGAAATGCCTTCTGCCTTTTTGATTTGACACCTGTTAGCTGCTTTGACCCCTTATTGCTAATGACTTGGACTAGAGATTGAGTCCATTAGCCTTCCAGGTGGAAGCAGGGGGAGCAGCACTGCAGAGAAAGGCCTTGCTCAGGCTCCTCAGCCACCTCCAGAGAATATGTTAAAAATGCTTATACATCTGTCCTGTTCAACATGGTCCTGTGAAGGACTGGGAGGCCCAGAGGAAATCCACCCCGTCAGCGAGGCAAGAGCAGCCCACACATTGGCAGTGCCCTCATCCCTTCAGGTGCTTCAGGTGTCTCAAGATGGCTCCTGGCCACATCACCTGATGGTGTGCCTCCTTTGGGTGAGATGCTGTAGGAATATCACCACAGAGAGAGCCAGGCCAGCCCCAGCCGTGCCCCCCCGTGTGTTTTGTGGGAGGTTGCATGTTGTGGTACCCCCATACCAGGGGCCAGGGCGAGCCTGTGAGGAATTTGAGCAGTGTCCAGTTTTGGGGAGAGATTCCTCTCCATTTGGGAAGTGGGGAGGCATCGGGGGACTCTGCACCATGGCAGGGATGAGGGTCAAGTCCTCCCTCAAACATAAGGGCCTGGGTGGCCTTGGTTTGCTTGATACGTGCAGTGAGGAGGGGATGACGGGGCATCTCCCAGAGGTGCAGCTCTCCACGCACGTCTGGAGGTGACACACAGACTTGGCAGACAGGCTTCTTCCACACGTGTGACCCATTTACCTGGCCAAGGCTGGCCTGCCGCCACCAAAATAGTCTTCCAGTTACAGGTCTCCACTGAAGCACCGCCTGAGATGCCTCAATGTATACTCAGGAAGGCATTGCTGTGCATTCACAGCTGAGGGACATATTAGGAAATATCTGTGCTTCTGGGCTATATCTGTACGTTGTGATACAGGGCTAATCTTGCTGGTTCACACTTTTTATTTTTACCTCACACCTTTGGATACCCCTGACACCTCTTTGGCAGTAAAAAAAAAAAGCCCAACCCCTTCCCAAATGGGGAGTGCCCAAGTGTCTCCCCTGGCATCCGTGCTGCTCACTGCAATCTGCTGCCACAGGCTCCTACATGCCTTTAGCACAAGGGTAGCTCTGCTGCCCACTGCGTGCCATGTGTCTCCTGGCCAAGCCTGACACTTGGATGTGGCAGGGAAAGGTGTTGAGCCCCATGCCTGCATGGCGAGGTTTTGGCTAGGGGATTGCTTCAGTATGGCCTTTACCAGATATTTCAGGATCTGCTTGTGTGCTCTGCCCCTGGAGCGTCCCACTTGGTGGGACCCAGGCTAGGAAAGGTGTCTGGCTCTGCTGGGTGTTATGCCCACACTGCTGATGGCATGCCAAGATAAGCTGGGATACAGGTGGTGATGCCTTGCTCCCAACCTGTATGGTGCCTTGCAGCTGAGAAGCTTTGGCTGGGGATGCCAAGACCTGTGCATCTTGGTTGAATGGGTTTGTGGTGCAGGAAGGGTGTGCCCTTAGACCTTCCATGTCCAACCCCATTCAATGGGACCTTTACCTAAGTAGAAGGGGGAGAGACTGAACCCCTTAGTTGCAAGCCCCATGGACTGCTCAGGAGAGGTGGCACAAGATAAGTGCAATGATCAGCTTAAGCAAATAACCCTCTTCCATCACCTCTTCAGGGATTTTGAGGCCAGAAGTGTGGTCTGCGTGAACTGACCTGAGTCCTTCACCTCCATCTTATTACAACTCTTCCCTGAGCAAGAGTACAACTTGCCTGAGTGAGTGTACACTTTGGAAAGGCATCTCAGCTTCTGTCTGTCTACCCAGCCTTCATATCTTTCTCACTACAGAGAACCCTAGCACCAGATGCAGTCCATGCTGTGATTGTATTATTAACCCTATGTCATTGACCTTTTCTCCAGTAGCTAGGCTCCCACCACCACCCCTCCCTACCCTTCCTGCCTAGCTGCTTGGAGGCTAGTGCAAGCAGTAACTTCTGGAAAAGCAAATTGCTGTCATTTGCCTCAATTGTCTTTTTTTTTTTTTTTTTTTTTTTTTTTTCCCACACCTTGAATTGGCTTATTTCTCCTCAAGACCCCTTCCTTGTTTTGGGCAGCTTGCTAGAGTGTTCAAGATTTTTTTTTCTGTTGCATTGCAAGGACCTCACATCTGGGAGAAACAGCCTGGAAATTCCTGGTCAGCTCATGTTTCTTCTAAGGTGTTATTGCTCCTGGGGAATAAGAAGCCAACTCCTACTTATTTTGATTTATCTCACCATTGAAAGTGCGATGAATTGGGGTCAACAGCACCGAATCTGATTGTTTTCAGTCTCCATAGGAACCATAAATTATGAGTCATAGGATCATCCTGAGTTATTTGGTGACTAATACGAGGCTGTTCTTGAGGCTTTGGGCCAACTTCTCGCCTGCAGTATTGGCTTGCCGGAGCTGTGTGTTGTGAATGCACAGTGCGGACCTAGCCAACACACGGCAGCCAGAACAGGCTGAACCGCCAGAGGTGGTGCTGATGAGTCAGGGAGTGGCACTGCCCTCTGCACCAGTACCCCACTGGGGTGTCTGGATGTACAGCACAAGGGACTGTGACGTTTGTGACTCACTCTGTGGGACTGAGTGTGATCCACACCCCTGCTGAATTGTTGGGACCAGCCACAGACTCCGAGACATCCCAAGAGGAATAATTTCTGATTTTAGGTTGTGTGGTCCACCAGTCACAATTGCGCTGCTGTTTTGAACATGTTTACCGTCACGCAGGTCATACCCTGCAGCCTGGCATGTTGCACTGCCTGCACTTTGTCCTGCTCTTTAGCCTCTGCTTTCTATGCCTTAATTTCACCCTGTTGTGAATGTGTCTAGATGTGTTCCCTTTCTCTCCGACATGGACCCCTCAGATGTTTGTGGAGTCTCATTATGTCTCTTCCGTGGGTGTTTCTTGGCCAGTGACATAAAACAGAAGTTCTTTAAAGTCTTCTGCACCAACTCATCAAGCTCTGCCCTCAGTTATTCCTGTTCCTCGTCTCCTGATACCTTTCATTTATAACAAAAATACTCATTTTCCCTCAAAAGTTTTATGCTGCTGAACACACTCAAAGGTGGATGACTCCAGAACTGCAGAAGTGGCTCTAAACATATCCTTCTCCAGTCTCTCTCTGAATTCATCTCTCCATGGATGTTCATTTTCAGCCTCTTCTGCCAATTCTGCTTTCCAGGGTGTCCCCTTCTACTGCAAAGCAGCTTTGCCCCAGATATATTAGCTTATCTTTTCCCAAGTTAAATCTCATTTTGTTTCCTGCTCATTCCTAATCTCTAAATCCTTTTGGGAGCTTTCTCATTTTTGCACTGGAATTTGCAGTCACTTCTGCTAGAGGTGCCAGCTCGGGGAGCTCATGGGGGAACCTTCTCGTTGCTGCTCTCAGGAGAGTGCTGTGGCTCCCAGTGCCTTGGTGGTGGTGGTGCCCCACAGTGTGGGTACAGCTGCAGCCTTGCTCATCTGGTGAGCATATTTCTCCCTCATCATCAGGTAGGTATTGCCTAGTACACCTGAAGGGCTGGAAGAAGTGTGGGAGTCAGCATGTCCTAGTCTGCAGAGCAGAGCAGAGGGGTGGGAAGTGAGGGAACAGGGTTCAACTACCAGCTGGGCAGATGATCTGCTTCACCTCCCTGCCCTCATTTCCCCATGCATAAAACAAATGTGGTCCTTCAGCCTCAAAGCAAATACTTCCTTTTCAGATATTTGACAGATGATTAAGTGCCATTTACTTCTCATTATTTTATTGTCTGTTAGTAGAAAGCTTCCTGGCTTGCTGGAATTGTTGGAAATCTCCACGTACTTTCCCCCAGAACAGATAAGACATAGAATCATAGAATCATTTAGGTTGGAAAAGACCCTTAGGATCACTAAGTCCAACCACCTATCACTACCAAGTCTACCTCTAAACCATGCACCTAAGTGCCACATCTGCATGTCTCTTGAATGCCTCTATGGATGCTGACTCCACAACTTCCTTGGGCAGCCGGTTCCAATACCTAACCATGCTTTCCATGAAGACCTTCTTCCTGATATACAGTTCAGACCTCTCCTGGCACAAACTGAGGCTGTTTCCTTGCATCTTGTCACCTGAGAAAAGAGAGTGACACCCTCCTTGTACAATCTCCTTTCAGGTAGCTGTAGAGAGCGACAAGGTCTGCCCTCAGCCACCTTTCCTCCAAGATAAGCAGCCCCAGTTCCTTCAGCTGCTCCTCATATGTCATTTTCTAGTCCCTTCACCAGATTTGCTGCTCTTCTCTGAATGCATTCCAGCAACTCAATGTCATTCTTGCAGTGAAGGGCCCAAAACTGAACACAGTGTTGTGTTCGCCACACAGTTCCAGCTGAAGTCATGTCTCCCTGCTCCTCTCCATCATTTGAGACACAGCCTCAATAGCTAATTGTGATACCAATTGCACCTCCCTCCATTTGCTCTTTGGGAAGGGGATAGGAGCTGTGAGAACAGTATACAAGCAGGTTTTATTTACTTTGCTGGTAGGTATTGCTCCCACTTTGCCACCTGCTCTTTTGCTGTAGATACTCAAGCTTTTCTCTCATTCCCTCTCCTACATGGTAGCTTCTTTGAAGGAAGCTGCTTTCTACCTTTATTGGAAGAGGCTTGTGTGGGCCATGGCCTTGCCACTGCTGATAGGGCCATTTGTGAGATTTTGGGAAGGGACGTGCCTGTTGCTCACCATTTTGGTGATGTTATGGCATATATTTGTGCTGTGGGATGGCAGAAAAATGCTCCCAACCCCACTTCATGAAACTCAGGAGGGTTGAAAATCCCTGCAGGGAATCCTACAGCTGTGATCACTACAATCTAGAAGTTTAGACCCATGTTCCAGCTAGAATTGGTGTGCTGCATATAGGGCACGAGGGGTGATGGGGAGGGGAAACAACAAAGGTGCAGCCTGGAGGGGCTTTGCTGGTCAGGAAAGGTGGGGCACAGTGCAAGACCAACAAGGGAGGAAGGTACGGGATGCCATGTGAGGTGGGAGGATGAGGAGGAAGAGGCTGAGTGTGTCTGAGGAGTGGGGTGGGGCGGGCCCAAATTTATCAGTCAGCCCTGGGTGCAGGGAACCCTCCCAGTTGCGAAACCTCCTGCACTCTCATGGACACAGCTCTCACTGGAAAGCTCACAGCTAGGGCTTGCAGAAATGCCTGAGCTCCAGCTTTACCAGCACGTGGGGAACCTGCCCCAGGCAACCCCTCCATCAGACCACGCAGACAAAGAAGCAGCTATTACAGCCCAGGCCACCAACACTGACAACTTTACTGAGAATCTTGTGCTATTTGTACCAGCGCAAGAGCTGTGTGATGTGCCATGCTACCAGCTTTTAGTCAAACTTTTGCTTGCAAAAGATAAAATCCAGCATGACCCAAGCATACTCCAAAAGTTCAGAAGGTAAATGTCCCCAGATTGCATTCATTTTGAAACTGCCATGGGGTTTGGCTGGGTGGGTGATTTACCAGCAATGATTTTCCTTCCTAGCTTTAAATCCCATCACCTAGCCCCCTCCAGTGCAGTTCAGACCCCGCTCTCCAGTCTCTTGCCATATCCCTTTACAACTAGGTTCCACCCTATTTTTAATCCACTCCCCATCTTCTGGTGTTGTCAATCTCAAACCTTTCCTAAGCCTGGAAAATGATTGTTTATACATCATTGTCTCACTGTGGATATTTTTTATAGTTTCTCTCCTGGTTCTAAGTCACTTGAGCCTTGTTTGCCTTCTAGGCTACAGATACACACAAAACCCAGGCATCTAATCGGAGGTATCCACAGCAACTGCTAAATATTTTTTTTCCAGAGGGGACCTTCAAGGCCCGTTGGTGGAGAGGTGAAGTTATGGCTGTCCCGTGCCAGGGTACGTCACCTTGCACCTGTCCCAGTGGCCATTTCAGAGGGCTGTTGGGCTGCTTCACTCCAAATAATCTTTCCATCCCTTTTGGGCTCCTCAGATACCTGAGCACCACCAGCCAAAGCCATTAGCTCTTCATCCCTGGTGTCCTGGGATCATTCAGCAGCAACCAGAACATGGCACCCTGCAGCTTCCTCATTGGAGGCTCTGCTCTGAGCAGCAAATTTTCACTTTTTCTCTAATCACATCACCAGCTTTTAATGCCCAGTAAGAACTTTGACCCTTATCCAGGGATTAGTTGTTATCCTTAAGAGCTTTCTGCGGCAAGCCTTATAAAAGAGCTCCAGCTTTGGAAAATGCAGGCAAATCATGTCCACCAGCTTAATTTTCTTTATTAGCTGACTATCTCCCTTTTCTGTACACAGCCCTTGGATATTGTCTCCTCTCTCCGGGAGAAGGGCTTTTCCCATCAGTTCACAGGAAGTTCACTGCCGGGATCCTTATTACCACCGAGCCACCCTCAGCAAGAAGGCCAAATCTTGGCCTTAGTGAAATGAAAGGAAAAATGTTATGTTCCCTCATTGGGCTGTTTCTCATCCCATCCCTCCCCCCTCCTGAAAAATTCAGCACGGATGGAGGGCTGCCAGAAAGGCCCTTTAAAGAGGCAAAACATCTTAAATAAGGGATGTAGAGACAGCTGGGGTTAAGCAGAGGTAGCAAAATCCACACAGCTGTTTAACAAGTTGTCCTCGTGAAAAGAAGTGTCTTTCTTCCCTTCTATCACAGCCTTTTTTAAGAGGAATTCTGTTTACTAAGCAGGATTTTAGTAAGGCAAAAAAAGGGATTTTTATTATTGTTATGGACTGTTATTTTCCATGTGCCTGCAAGGTGCTCAGATACGGGAAAACCAGGAGCACGCTGGTTTTTGCTCTCAGTAATTAGAGGCAGGATTCACAGGTATATTCTGGCTGCTTTCAGCCTTTCCCGTGACAGAAAGCAGCTGCACACCCAGCATTAGCCAATCTGCTAATAGGCTGTGTCACAAGACACAGCATCGCCACGTCTCACAAAGCAACTGCATTGTCCTCCCTAAGCTCATTGTGCGAAGTATCACGGGAACACCACCAAATCGTGTCCCGCAGACCATTCCAGACTAAACATCAACGGCCCGGCTCTCTGACCCGGACTGGGGCCTTGAGGGAGGAGAGGAGGTCCCTCGCTTTTGCTGGGCTTTGAGAACAGCCGCTCCGAGCACTTCTGTGCCCTTCTCGTGCAGACCTGCCTGTGCACACAGACTCCAGTGCACCCAGAGGGTGAAATCTGCATGGAGGTTAATTAAAAGGATGAAGCGAGCTTTGAATAGGGTCTTTTAACAGAGATGAACCAAATCAGTTGCCCCTGTGGAAGATGTGCTTTTGCCAAACCCTGTGTTTTGGCTCAGTGTGAACTGAGCTGGCCAAAAGCTATGGCCATTTGTGCTACAGGAGATCTTGTGCCTTGGTGTTGAGCCAGAGCCAGGACTCCCAGGTCTTCTTCCCAGCCCTGAGCCTCATTTGCTAATGACGGCTGGTGTCAATCACTGCTCTGGCTGGTGCCTCAGTTTCCTTGTCTGTTAGCGGCGATAACAGTACTGAGCCACCCTGGGGGATGATCTGTAAGTGAATTAATGGCAAGTTGTTAAGGATGGATTAATTGGTAACCTCTGTCAGGTGCTCAGAGATTCCATGATAGCAGGCAGCGGGCAGCAAGCTGAAGTTTTGCCTGCTATGCAAAACATAGCTTTTGCTTACCATGCAGCTTGTCACCGAGTCTTTGCTCCTCTCTGTGTGGCTCCAGCAGAAAGTCACGCCTTCGTTAAGACGAGTGCTCATCAGTCACGTAATGTGCTTTCCAGGTGTGTAGCAGGCTGTGTGGGCAGGATGGAGCAGCTTTCCAGCTGCAACCGTCTTCCCCTGAAGCAATACATAACGAGTAACAAGGTTAGCACTCTCTTGGAGATCCCCACATGTTGTGTATGATGACGAGGAAAGGGGGGGGGGGGGGGGAAAGGAGAAACAGAACAAAGGGGGATGTTGCTTGTAGCAGGCTAGAGCTGTAGTGTTTTTCCCATAAACAAGTAAAAGCCCAGAGCATGGCTCTGGAGGAGAGAACCTGGGGAGTGCAAAGCATCGCACAAACTCTGCTGTGCTGAGAGGGCAAGATCAAGGACTGGGGAGAAATGTCTGCTGACAGCTGGATTTGGCTTCTGCCTCCAGATGCAAGTGCCATACTGTGAGTCTTGTGCCTGGGATGTGACAACAGCTTGTTAGATTTCAGCTTTTTTTCTGCCTCTGAGCCCCTTCCCCTCTTCCATGGGTGTTCCAGAGAAACACCAGCAAAGTGCATGACTTGATCGCTTCTGGATCACTGAGACTGAGTCACCAGGTCTGTGGAGGTGTCTGGAGCACAAGCAGAAGATCACTCTTAGGCAAATCATTTCACCTCCTTGCACCCCAATTTCCCTGTATAAAACCAAAGCACCAACATCCTCCCAGAGAGCAGCTGGGGCCCCCAAGGCTGACAGGGGCTGTGGCGCTGAGGCAGATCTGGGGGCCACATGGAGTTATGAGCAAGACCCCAGAGGACCAGGGCTCTTCATGGAGAAGAGATGTTGTCCCCAGTGTAGCTGAGTATAGGTGAGGAGGGGAAGAAAGTGGACAGCCCGTCTGCTCTCCACCCATTTGCACTGTCTGTGCTGTACGTTACATGGGTCACCCCAGGGAGCCGGGTCCCCTAGGCCATGCAGGCTGCATCAAGTCAGGGTGCTCTGCCTGCCCCTGCGAGCAGCAAGTCCCCAGGGCCCTGAGCACCCACCTCGACCCGTTCCCATGGCTTCTGCCTCCAAAGATGGAGCCTCTTCCCCCGAGAGCAGAGCAATGTGGCAACGCGCTCAGACCTTGGCTCGTAACAGCAGTAACCTCCGAGCTGCTGACTGTTGCTCAGCAATAAACACCACTCGTACTATTAATAAACACTATCTGTCAGCCTTGGTATTTTTAATGCTGGGACACAGTGCCCTGGCATGCGGAGCCACTCGGAGACTGAAGGCCGGATTCAGAGGTGAGTCTAAACTGGCGTAAGGCTCTGCATCGTGCCTGCCTGCAGCCTGCACGCGTTGCAAAGTGGAAGATCTCTGCTTCCCTTAGTGTTAGACAGGGTCCAAGTGCCTCCCTGCTTGGGATTTCCTCTCCCACCCATTGCAATCCCGAGGCACTGAGACTCAGAGGCAGGCTCTACTCGCTCTCATAGCCGGGGATGGAGCTGAGAGGAGCTCTGGACCTGTGTGAGTCAGTGGAAATACTTCAGATTTTCTTCATGATGTGCCAGCACGTTTAGCTGAATCAGCAGGGGAACGCTGCTATTACACAGTGTCTTTGGACTCGCAGTCCTGGTATAGGAAGTTTCAGGCACCAGCTTGAGACAAACTCCCCTGCGCAGAGGTCATCAAGAAAGTCCTGATGGGAACGGTGCCTCGGGGTGTGACTCCTCCAACAGCCTGGAAGAGAAATAGGAAGGGAAAGCAAAATGAAGCATGCATGGGAGCCGGCCACTTTGTAGTGAAGCTCCTGGCTGCTTGCATCTGGCTGCCTCAAGCTGGCACCGTCCTTGCTGGGGTTAGTATCTGCTGAAGGGGGCTGGTGTGATGCCAGGAGGTGTCCGCATGGGAAAGGACCTGTGGCAGTGGGAAAAAGCTGGTTTCAGCTGCAGCTGCAGCATTTGGCCCTGGAAGCGTGGATGGGGCGGCTCCTCCCGTGCTCAGGGGCAGGGAGCGGGGCTGCTGGTGCTGGCGAGCTGGGGTGGGGTGTGGGTGATGCCAGAGAGGAGCAGCACAGCTCCATGTTGGGCTGTGGGAAGGGATGGGGCTGCACTTGGGGTGCACCCGGGGGGCTTCACCCTTTGCTGCTGGGAGGGCAGCTGCAGGGGGTTTTGGAGGGGTGGGCAGAGGGAATGGCCGAGCAAGGGGCCACCACAGCAAAACTATCGGGTCCCAGTTCTGGTAAAGCTCAGCAGATACATCGTGAAATCTGCTGCTGGCAGTGGTGCTTACCCTAGTCATTGGGTATAGCGCTATCAGAGGGCAGATCCAGAGCAGCCTGGGGAGGCAGGGAGAGGTTGTGCAAGAAAAAGCTCTGGCCAGCATGACTCAATGTTCATTAGCAGTGGCACACCTACAAGAAGCCCATTAAAACTGAAAGAAAATCAAGCACCTAATTTCTTCTCTCTGCTGTAGACCATCTATTTTACCACATCCACATCTCAGTGTCAGAAATGTTGGGCGAATGCCACCATGGCAGCAGAGAGAATTGTTGTGGATCATAATTCTCTGGTTCTTGGAGCTGCACAGCATTTTTGGAGAATTAGTCCCTGTCCTGAAGAGCTTCCAGCATCACTGGAAGCAAATTGTTACAATGGAGTGCAAATGGCCAGAGGAAAGGGAGATGAGAGAACAAAGTACCAGAGATAGTTTCTTACCCCATCACCTTAACCCCTTTAAATTCCCTTCTAGCTTAACCCTGGGTGCCCCAGCTCTGCCCATGGTCCCCACCAGCCCAGACTTCTGTACTTGTCAGTGATGCAGTCCAAAGCTCAGCTGTCTCCTCTCTTCCAGTGCTTTGGGCTCCACTTTCTTCAGAGCCATCCACCCTGATGACTGCAACCTCCTACAAAGGCTGAAGTAGCAGGACTGTGCTGCCCCATGTGCTGTGATGTCTGTAGCACAGGTGCAGAAGACCTCAGCTTCTGGGGTGAAGCTGTGCTCTCTGAACACAGTGTCCAGATGCCAACTTTCCCTTGCTGGGTGGTTTCTTGGACATGGCCTTGAAGAAAGCACTAAACTATAGAGAGAGGGCTTCTGTGTGTCTCGATATAAATGCTCTGACCTGGGTGTGCAGTGAGCAGAAAGTATGGATGCAGTGCTCTCATTGACACCAGTGTCCCTTGCTGGTACATCACTGGCAAAACAGCCTCATTTTCCTGCTTCCACCAAAGAAGAAAAAAGTGGATTTACCTTGAAGTGCTTAGTACGCAGATCTAAGACTGGCCTTAGAGTAAAACTTTCCTCAGTCACATCTCCGTTAGTACTTTACAAAGAGATAGCCAAATCCAGTCATCTCTTGGGTATGCGTGTATTGCATTCCAGAGGTGGGATCAGAGCTTGGTAAACACACTCTAATGAGATTGCGTGTTAGGCTGAGTTTTAACCTAGATTTCTACTTGCTGGCATGGGTACCAGGAGCAGTGTGCCACCAGGGTACCTGGACTGTGGACCCCTCCTAGACCAAGCTAAGCTCTCTGCTCTCACCCATACTCTGCCAGCGGTGCCCGTGTAGTTTAAAGCTGTTTCAGGGATGCCTGGCCAAGACATCTCATGACCTTGGACTGCTGTTTTTGTATGCTCTGTCACTGCCAAACTCCCACCACATCCTCCATGCCAATGAGATCTTCCCTTCTGCCCTGCTGCTCCCCACGTGTGTCTGAGCTCTTGGGCTTGCTGGTTTGGACCAAGGTGAGAAGCCTTTTAGCACCTTGGAAAAGGGGCTGCTCTGTGAAGGCAGGGGCTCTGGGAGGCATGTGTGTGCTGTGATGGGGCTGGGTGGTCCCAACCCCTGCACCAAGGGTCAGGATGACTTTGCTGGTCTAGAAAATTGGCTGCTGCAGAACATGCAGGTCATCCTGCCCCATACTTCCTGCTCCCCCTGTCCCTCCCTCTCGGTGCCTACAGCAAGACTTTAGGAGGGCTCTTCTCTCTCAGAAACACTTTCCTAAGCTCTCTGTCTTTTATCTGATTCAGATTAAGTTTCTTTCTGCTTTTCTCTTCTCTCTGTCGACACACAGAAGAGTGATACCCCCACAGGAGAGGGACCGGACACGCTCCAAATGATGTCAGATTTGATTTATTATTGTTTAATATCATGTTGCTTACTGTTGCTGTTGCATGGAATTAGCTCAGTTTGGGAAAGATTGCTCTCCTTTGGACAGGACAGATGGTCTGTAAATTATTATTATTTTTTTCTTGTCTAGCTAGATATCCAAAGCGGGCTGTTCTTTCATTGGGGCTTTACTTAGGCAATATCTTCTGTTGGCAGAAATGGTGAGGGACAAAGTGGGAATGTGGGGGAGAGGAAGCAGAGGATGAACACACTACCGTGGCTGAGGTTTCTGTCTTTGTCTCCTCATCTCCCCCTCTGCAGAGCCTCCTTCCTCTCCTGCCATCCCTGCAGAGACCCTGTCTCAGAGGAGCTTCCCAGTCATCTCATTCAGAGTTGTGTCTGGGATGGGTCCAGTGCCAGACAGTGCAGGGAAGAGGGGCAGGAAATGTGGCTGTAGTTAATTATGAGATAACCTGTTCAGTTGTGTTGTTATGTCTTAATCCCCCTCAGTCAGGGCTGGCCTGTATCCTGGAGCAAAAGGGCTTCGATCTCTTAGATTTTTATTCTGTCTCATAGTTCTGGATGTTCATTCTTATCCATTGAAACATCTGATCCTTTCGTGCTTCCTGCAAAGCTCTTGGCCTCCCTGATGACAATGATTTCCATCTGTGCTCTCCCTCAGATCATTTCCAGGCTCCTTTTGGTGAGCGTGTGGGTTTGCTGGGATCTGAGCTCCTGTTTTGTGAATGAGCTCAAGGACTTGCTGGGGTGACTGTTTGAGCTCTTGCTGCTGAGCAAGCTCCACAAAGCAGAGTCCCGTCTTGCAGTTGGCAGGGCTCCGTGGGGCCTGGTCAATGTGGATGGGCCCTCTCGTGCTTTTTGCCAGGATCACAAGCCAAGCTTTTTGGGCTGTTCAAAATGAGGAGAAGACTCCACGCAGGAGCAGAGGAAGGGAAGACACCCAGAACCCACATGCTTGAGCCACCTCCAGTGTCAATTTTAACAGGGACGCTACCTGACACATGCTTTATTTCTTGTACATCCCACTGGGCAGATGGAGAACACCACATTTGTTGCCACCACTACTTTTAGTATCCAGCCCTCAAATGCATAAACCTATATCGTCTCAAAATGTTCCCTTATTTTGTTTGGCCTGACTCCTAGAGGACATAACTGTGGGTTTCCGAATATTTAAAGCCAATGTGTTATTTATAAGCCATGTCGGAAACATCCTGAGCATGTGGATTTTTACTGAGTAGAGTCTGGGTTTGGTATGTCCACACACCTCAGGTTTGCCATTCTGCAATGCTTTCTGTGGTGATTGCATTTGAGGTTAGCAATGTCTGTAGCTGCGCCAGTCTCATGACATTCTCTTCTCAACATCTTCAAATCTACAGGCAAACAGCAATTAAATAAGAAGACCAGTAGCGAAGGACCGAGGGAGAACTTGTGTGCTTTTGTATCCCTCGCAGCACCCATTTAAACTCCTAGCTGCCATCACACCCTTTGTCTCTGCTCTCTGCTGGCCCCCTAACAGAGGTCTCACTCTTTTCTTCTGAGATGGTGACCGCTGGGCCTGGCACAGCACCCACACCTGCAACCACCTCCTGGGGAGGAACAAGTGGAGGAGAAGTGAGCCTCCTCCTTCAGTACTGCTCCATCCGCCCACCCCTCATGGTAGTGTGTGAAGGGAGCTCATCTTCATGCTGTCTGCCCATGGTGTCCCTCCTCAGCAGCTTCTCCGCTGGGATGCACAACCCCAGTTTGGCCCAAGAGCCTGGCAATGAGCTGAGAGACAGCCAGGTTCCTGGGGCCTGGCATTTTCCTTCTCCTGCAGGAGCAATCAGGCTGCCCTGAGGCTGCCTTCAGCAGGCTGATGTTATCTCTGCCCTGACGCAGGCGAGCAGCCCTAAGCCCTTGTAACAGCCATGCCAGGGTCACTCTCTCCCTGCTGCCTGCGTGCTCCTACCTGTGAGATAGGCTGGCTTCCAGGGCTCTTCCAGCTATCTTCAGCCAGCGGGCAAAGCCTTTCCTTTCACAGCACCAAAGCCTGAGGAAACCCCTTTGCCCTGTGCTTGAGGTGAGCCCTGAAGGCTGTGGGAAGAGGACATGCACCCTGCAGCTCCTGCAAAAGCAATGCTTTGCTTTGGGTGCTCCAGACATAGAGCTGCTCTGCCAGGGTGTTATCCAGGAGAGAGACTTGGCTTCCTCACCAAACCACAGAAAGTCTCCATGTTTGCTGTCCCTTAACTGAGACGAGATAAAAGCCTGCGTCAGGGGTGTCTGCTCCTGCTGACACCATCGTATCCAGCAGGCCTGCTCTGCCTGAGCGTTAATTGTGTCTAGAAGCGCTCCTCGCTGCTCTGTGTCACTGCCGAGGGAGAGGCGATCTCTACCCTGGAAAGCTTTTACCTAATTAGACAAGACAGATAGGCAGGGAGACTGAGAGGAAGAAGTGGCACTTTGTTTGCCCAGGGCCACATGCTAGATGAGCTGCAGAAGTACGATGTGAAGCCAGGTCTGGCAGTGCTTACGCCACAGGTCCACATGGCCTCCATGACAGGGCTCCAGCACAACGTGGTGGTGGACACATCCTGGGGCCCATCACCAACATCCAGCCCACCATTCCCCTTCAACACAGAGATGCAGGAGGGCATGTTCATTGGAGAAAAACCTGGTCTGGCTGGGGATGAGTGTGGGAGGACCTGGAGATGAGCAGTGTCTGGCCAGCAGCCCCCTGAGAGCAGATGCAGATTTGGGACACTGTTCGTGGTTGGGCAGACGAGGGGTGTGAGTCTCTGGAGCCAGGGACAGGCACATGTTGGGGTTGACACTGGTAATACTGTTGGGACTGGACACTGTTGGGGTGGACACTGGTCCATATGCTGTGGGAAATATCTCCGTAAAATCTGTGATTTGACATTGGCCAATTCTCTAGCCTATATCACCCAGTTTTGCTACAGAGATAAGGGATTTGACAGGAAAAGCAAAGAGACTGGGCCAGGCTAAGGCCCTTCTTGCTGAGCAGCTCTATTCTGCTACCCATGATTATTTGGGGTACATCAAGATCTTTAGTTTTACATCCTGGCAGAACATTTTATATCTTATGATGATTGCAAGTTCTTTAAACACCAAGCCAAGGTCTTGCAAAGGAGGGGAAGGACAAGGGTGAAAGAAAAAGGCCCTGAACTGTGAGACAGAGTGGAAGAAAGATCCTTATTTCAGCTGTTTCAGCAGACTGAGTTTCCTCCAGATACCAAGAACCATCTGGGAGCTGCTTGTGCTCCCCAAAGCCCTAAAGCATGAATGGGAGAATAGGCAAATTAGGAATGGTGTGCTTCCACATAGCTGGGAGGACCATGGCTACTGGGCTTCAGGTTTAGACTGATCTGCAAGCCATTTCAGTGCATGCCTGCTCACAAGTTGTTGATCACGGAACTGCATTAGCAGGACTCTTTTTGTCCTATTCAGCTACTTCTGACATTGGGGGTCACTTGGCATTGTGCTCTCTGGCTTTGTTAGTTGAAGAAAGTTAGCTGGGACAAGCAGCGAGGTGCTTCACCTTTCTCCCTGATCGGAGGAGCCAACCCCACGCAATTAAGCAGCTTAGCTCAAGGCAAGAGAAGCCATTATTGCTGGGCTCCTCTGCTCTGCTTGAACTCTGTTATCCATGCTAAAAATGTTAGAGAAAGAAAACATTTCCTTCTCTCCTTGGCGTCTCCCTGGCGCTGGCTGAGTGGCAGGTGCATATCTGAGATACCTGTATGTGCGTCTATCTGATCACCCTTTCTCCTCACTTCAGGCTGTTTAATTTGAAGTGGGGAGGCAGCAGGTCTCCTGACCGAGCAAGAACACCTGGCCAGGTGTGACTCTCAGCCCTCCTTGAGGGAAACCTCTCTGGTTTGGCAACCTTCCTACCTCTCAGGGAGAGAACTCATCTTGGCTCCTGAAGGCACCATGCAAAACTCTCCACCTGCCCCTTAGGAAACAGCAGGGTGGAGAAGAATCCCAGTGCTTCCCTCCTTCCTGCCTCTAAGTGCTTTGGTGCTTCTCCATCTTCTTCCTCTGCTGGGCCTGAGACAGAGATTGGATGCTGGGGGAAAGAATATAAAACACCCTACTTTAGGTTAAGAGCAGTCCCTTGCCTCTTTACACTGTAGTTGAAGAGCTTGAGCTTGGCTTTTTCTGCAGGGCTGGGAGTTTTTTCAGATAGGCATACATATTGCAAAGATTAGTCTCTTGTTATTCATATTCATGCTGCATGCAGTCCCACTCCACCTTATCTGCGCAAAAATGTGTAATGCTAGAAGAAAAATACACACGTACTTGTATGCTCATACATGGATACATTTTCAATGCATGAAACTGAACATCATACCTACCCCTGAACACAACTGGCACTTGAGGTAAGGGCGTATTCTCTCCTGCCCAAACCCACAGGCTGTCTGTTCCTTCATGGCTGGTCCCCGTTATTTCCTATCTACTTACCCATGTGTCACTAAGCCTTGCCTTGTTACTCAGGCATGTTTCCCAGTCATAACTTGTTGTGGGTTTTCACATTCAGGTGCTATTATCACCCATTCATTTATTAATAAAGACAGCTAAAGACCTGTTTTATCAAAAATGTTCCTTCCAGGGAAGATTCCTCTAACCCAGCTTCCACCTTGCTGGTTAGAAAGTTCCCTAAGTCTGTTGGCACGATGTATTCAAGAATTGGCCTGGTTGCTTCCAGTCCAATAAGCTAAAAGGGTGTCCTGAGCTCAACGGATGAGATGTGGACACTCCCATAGCACTTCAAACACCAGTTTTGCTACTGGCTGTGAAGCAGCCCTGCTGTCGATGTTGGTTCATATCATAGCGGCTGGAAAATGTGCTGCTAGGGAAACAGAGCAGCAGAGCTCGGGAGTCAGGGCATGGAGGGCAGAGTCCAAACCCGAACAGGAAGGAGCAGGGAGATTTGTGCGGGTGAGCCTAATCCAGCTTGTGCTGGATTCTGGAGCACGCAACCTCTGACAGCACAGACTACCGTGGACATGCTGAACTGTGCAGAGAGGCCTTTCTCTTTCATTTGGGAGACACAGGTTTCATCTCTCCGACTGGGAGAAGCTCAGAATGAACTGGTTTGGCTCCAAGGTGGACAGCCATGCAGGATTAGGTAGGAATATGAGCTTTTATCTTTATAAAAGACATTTGATTAAAATTGCAGGTCTCCGGCCTGTTCCTCAGGAGATTACACAGGATTTAGGAATGAAGCTGCAGATGCCTAATGTACATGAGCAACAGAATTTGCTGTCAAATGGGGAAAGCTCCTCTGTGCAGGGAGGAAAGCTTTCTGATGTGCTAGATAACCATCTGCAGGAGGGAAGGACCATTGCAAGCCTTCCCACCTCCTGCCTTACACATGAGGGCACCTCAAGCTGCTTTCTCTATGATACCTGGTGAGCTAAATAAACCACTTGCATTGTATGTGTAATAGGAATGAGGAAAGAATGAATCCCAGAGGGCAGATGTCAGTCAGGCTGCCTTGGGCACTACTAGGAGGTCTCAAGATAACACTGCAATACGGTCATGTAAGGAAGGGATTAACTCTGAATTTGTACTATTGTGGGCTGGGGCCTGCAGCTGCTGGTGTGGAGTCTGACGTTTGGGTAGGAGTCACCAAAGTGTCAGAACTGGGAGAACTGTGTGGTCCTAGAAAGTGACACATGGGCCTTTTGGGAAAGGAAGGCCTTTGCTTGTGGAGTGGTGTTAGGAGAGGCCTTCATTTTTCAGTCTAGCAGGTGGCATATCACACTGGGACAGGCAATGATGGACTCATTTCTGAAGCTGCTTGTCCCCTGTTCCTGCAGACACAAATATTCCCCCCAATGCTTTTACAACATAGAGAGGAAAGTGACTTCATGACATTCCTTTTCTGACTGTTTCTCTGGCATGTGCGTTCTAAACATAGATCTAAAAATCAGAAAGCACCAGGAGAATTATGGGTTTCTACACCCTATTGTGCTTTATAATAATTATAATTATTGTAAATACGGCCCAGACACTGTAATTTTCTGCTCTCCATTGGGTCTTTCTTTTTCATTTTCTTCTTCTTTTTATGACTGTTTTCTAAGAAAGTTTTCATATGTCACCTTATAGATTGGAAATGGCAGAGTCAGCTCTTAAAATAAAAGGAGAGGAGTGGCTTGGGGGAATGGAGAGGGATGAGACGGGAGTGAATAGAGAGAAATGTCGTATAGTCTGTGGTGAGGGCACCAGTGGGGACAATCAGGAGACCTGGTTCTGTACCTAATCTAATGCCAACCTATGTGATTATAGGCTCCATCTTCGTACCTATTTTTGGTTGTGGGGGCCTTCTCTTTTCTCTTCCATCGCTTGGCTCAACAGCTCTCTGATCTTAAGTTTAGAGGTGCTGAGCACTTTTCACGTGTCATGTCTGGTTGACGTTATTGTGAGAAGACACAGTATAGATACTTGGATAGGTGGAAGTTAGTCTATACAACATTGTTTAGGTACAGTCCTGTTTACACTATGGACGGATGTGCACCATGGTACAGCCTTTAGTTCTATTCCCTTTCAGCTCCCAGAGCATTGACGTGGCTGAGATGTGTCTTCCTGAGCAGGCAACTTGGTTTCGTTCTTGTGGAAACTAAGATGTGGGGTAGAGTGGAGAGTGAAACCAGAGGAAACCAGAATGTGGCCAGGGTATGGACTTAGGCAAAGTGCAAAATACTCCTACACCTCAAAGAACAGGCACAGCTAATGTCATATGGATCTTTGCAGAAGAGTGTTGAGGAAAGGAAAGGTGCAGTAAACAGGATTAGGAGGAAAAAAAAAAAAGGCAAAATATCTGGATAATATCTGAATCTGGATAATATCTGAAGTCAGGCAAGAGAGCTTACATTGACTTCAGACTGAACATTAAGAAAAAAAAAAAACAGAAAGAAAATGGAGAAGAAAGGTAGGATGAGGGGGGATTAGATCTGGTAAAAATCAGAACATTGGGGATATAATGTGATGGACAAAATCACAATCATAATATATATATTTAATATTATATAATGTAATGTGATGAAAAGAAATCACAAAAATATTGATGTGATGTAGAGAATAAAAAAGCAAAAGACAGGCAAAGAAGTCACCTGGAAGGAGAATCACCATTTTAAAATAAGGAACTGATTTGAAACATCATAATTGGAAACCTAACAGAGATCCAGATTGAACTGTAAATATTTTATCCAAGTGTTTTTTTTTTTTTTTTTTTTTTTTTTTTTTTTTTACTTTCCCCAGCAGGATAGTTGAACAGACTCTCACTGAGAATTTAAGCTTCTTTCTGTCCTCAAGAGTCCTTACTGGAGACTTCCACAGCAAACCAAAATGAGCTGCTCTTCACCAAAGAACAAGGAAATAAAACTTGATTTTATATCTTTGTAAAGTAAGTGAAGGAGTCTTTGGGGGTTACTTTACAGAAAGAGTGTTGGGTTTACACTGTGGACAATGGGCTTGAGAGATATAGGTATTTTTCTATGGTATTTTGACCATAGTCTGGAAGTGAAAAGTGTGCTGGTGGAGTTTAGAATTTAATTCCTGCCTTTCCTGCTGACCTACAGCAACTTACTGAATCTCTGCCTCAGTACAGCAACACCAATTAATTGCCTCACAGAGGATTTCCCTGATGCCTAAGTCGCTGTTTGCAAAGTGCACAGAAATCTGCTGGTGAAAGGTGGTTTAGAGGAACAATGATTTACCTTATGGAGCAAGAACTTCTTACAAGAAGGTTTGTGTAGTTGCCTCAGGCCATCCATAAATAAACTTCTATTGCAGGCAATGCAATAGGCTGAGCAGAACACTATGCATTAAAGGAACAGTTGCTGTAGTATTTGGAAATAAGTCAAATCCTCTACTATCTGCATTTCTTACAAATACCACAAATTCTTTAGGTTTGTGCCTCCACCATTCCAAGCTGTTGCTTTGACTCGCTAATAGAACTCGGTAGTATATATATATATATATATATATAAAACAACAACGTGTGCTTCTTTTATTTATGGTTCTAACATTCAGATGTTACCTCATGCCCAGCAAGACAGCGAGGACATGGAGTCTGCTGGATTCCAGGAAGAAGGGTCTGCAGGAATTCTGGAGGGGAAACTGCCAACTAGGTATTTATGGAAAGGGCATTTTCTGGTTGAATTCGAGAACATACTAAAAACTAGATGCTTGTCTGGTGTCAGTTGACAGTTTCATTGAATTAATTGGAGCTATTCTGATTTATAGCTACTGAGGATTTGGCCAAGTCTATATAAACAGGTCTAATCAACCCCCTCTAAAAGCAGCAAGAATTAGTACCAAGAGATAAATCTAGGCGAGCTATAGGTCCTTGCTGGTTATCTACCAAACTCTGCTCTTGTCACTGCAAAGACTGCATGGAGCTTCCATGATCCAGGTTCAGCAATCTCACTTTCCACCCGTCTCAGCCTTGCTGATCAAACTTCTTCAGCCTGTGCTGAGTTGCTGTTCACAGTTAAAAACAAACAGCAAACATAAACAGATGAGCAGCCCCACAAACAATTGCGTCATGTGGGGGCCAAGATATGGAGAAAGCTTTATGTGGCAAATTTGAGTTTGGCCCATGGACAAAATATGAAGAAGAACGATGTTCAAAATGGTAATAATGCTTGTTTTCTCTCTTCTTAACTCAATGCACCATATGCTTCCCTTGCCTAGCTCCATCTGCTGAATGCTGATGACTGGTATGGGTTTTCAAAGTAAGGGAGGGAAGAGACCTAGTGTTTGGTCACAGGTGCTAGACAAGGTCAGACAAGAGAAATTAAATGCTTTTTGAGCAAGTAATCACTGGCAACGGTGGGGGACTGCGTAGCCTTGCAACTTAACTCTTAAGTTGAGTTTGGCTGACTTTCTGAGACAGATGCTTTATCTTTCTCAGCAATCTCAAAGATTTGAGGAATAGATGGCTGGCAGAAGTGTTACAGTTGGTAGTAAGCAGATATTAAGCAGGAAGCTGGACTAAAATTGCCTGAGGATCTCCTTAGGCATGAGGTTTTAAGGATCTGACTGCTCAGACAGCAACCGATGATTGTGGGCTCACATCACCTTCCCTGCAGACCTGCTCATGGTGTCAGAACAACACTCAGAGGCTGTTTCACCAGCAGCAGACGGAGGTTGGCTGAGACATAACTGTTACCCACTGCACTTAGGTGCAAGGTTGCCAGAGGGCTGCAACACACCTGCTGCCTCTGGACCCTGGGTATTGGTTTTGCATGACTCAACATCAACCCCAGGCTCCAGGGCTAGGTATGTTGCTTGAAGGACACAAAGAGGGGACAGCCTGAGGAGCACCAGAGTAAGCAGCTAGCAGTTTAATTTCAGCGTAGGTAAGTACAAGCTAATGAAACATGAAAGACCAATTTAAACTACTTATGTAACAGGACAGTACCTAAATTAATTATTTCTTACTCAGGAAACCATCAAGGTCTTTTTCAGGCTCCTTGAGCAAAAGCACTCACAATAGCTAGTACTGAAAAGGTTGTATGATAATGCCTTTCTATGAATCAGAATTCTGTCTATATTTGAAATGATGTGCTCAGTTTTTGTCACTTTGCTATTCAGAAATAGAAGGTACCTAAAGATAGATGATGCAGATTATTAGGAGACCTAGAATGATTTCACAAAGAAAAGATTAGAAGCATTAATTTTGTAAGAGGGATGTGATATAGGAATGAAAAGAACAATGACAGGGAAAAGGCACGTGAGACCCTGTTATTTATCCTTTATTAAAATACCAGAATGTGAAAGAAAAAGCTTATGACTTACAATACTGAGCCTGAAATACTAATAAAGAAACACACTGTTTTACACAGTATGCAACCTGTGGAATTCATTGTTCGAAAATACTACTGAGGCCAAGAGCTTTGGAAGATATTACTCTCACATTTTCCATACAGGAGCAATAAAAATATCATCCACCCCTACACCAGCTGGGATAAAAAACCTACAAGGGATATAAATCTTCATCTTTCATGACAATAATTGCTGTGAGCTAGACTAGGAAGACTATTGCATAACTGTCCACCGCGAGGGTTTTCTACCTACCATGAAGCACATGGTGCTGGCTGCTGGCAGAGATGGGCTGCTTGGAGAGGCACGCCTGTTTTCCCTTGCCATCCCTCCCCTCCCCAGGCACATCTTTTTATCTGGAACAGATCCTTCAGCTGTCCTACCGGGGACCTTTGGTGCAGTGGAGCATCACACAGGACAGACCGCCATTCTGGTCTCTCCTGGCAGCTCAGGGCTGTATTCGGTGTGCCTGGCATTATTCTTGTGAGCTGGGTGAAATGAGACTTGCCTCTGGCCTTGGGAGATGTGAAAGCTGGTAGCCCTTTTTCAGACTCCCCACAGGGGCAAACTCCATGGGTACGAGTCAGCAGCAGGGATGATGCCTGTCTGCTGTAGATGTCGGCATTCCCCTCAGATAGAGATTTTCTGGTGAATCACTGCTGCTCTGAGAGGCTGTGATCAGAGAGCATGAGGCAGTTCCCTTAGGCAGACGGTGCCCAGCCTGTGAATTGGTTTGGAGAGGAGGAATGAAAGTATGGATTTGGCCTAAAATTTGGTATGGAGATTGTGTGGAGAACCAAAGGCTCTGGTGTTTGAAGTCTGCACTGGAATTAGAGGGAAGAAACCTGAGGTCTCTGGAAACACTGCATCAGAATCTGAACCCAATGGGAAGAGATGGTTTCTCCTTGCCAAAAGATGCATTATTGCTATTCATATGCAGCGTGGTTGGGTGCCAGCCAAGAATGGGACTCCACCGCTCTAGGCAATGTTCATACAGAGTAGAAGATACAAATCTAACAGATGTGGCTATTTCAATGTCTAGAAGTGATGAGGAACAGGGGGAACACCAAGGCTGTCGGTTGTCCTAACATGCTGACAAATGGGGCCAAGGATGTAAGCTCTCCTTAGTCCTTGCCTACTGTTTTTCACGGGGACACGCTCAGCTTTTCCAAAGGAAGAAAAATTTTGAAATGTATTTGCAAGCCATATCAATTTATTTTTGGAATTTTCATGCAAAGTGGAATTTCCAACTGTTTCCAGTTTGGGATTTTGAGTTTCACATTTAGTATTTCATTTACATTCCAGAATTTCAAAACACCAGTCAGAAATCCTAGTTCATGCCCTTTCTGTCTTTTATCATGATTACTGGCTGTTTTAGAATAAAGTGTAGTGCATAATATGGCAAGAGATTTGAAGCGTTCCATTCTTTTATTTATAAATGCAATTAGGAGCAGCTGTTATATAGTACTAATTAAAAAATCTTATCTTTCTTTACAGATCAAAGTGACTTTTATTTGTTTTGTAACAAAACAGTCTGACAAAAAGTCAAACACGAAAAGTGTCAAACTGCTTCATTACAAAACAAACAGGAGACACTTTGATCTGTGAAAAAAGATAAGGTTTTTAATTAGTACTAAATAACAGCTGTCCATCATGATTTAAGAAAGGAAATAAAACTCCAATATTTCAAGTCTTTTATATGGTGATGTGCATGTTGAGGTGCTGTCATATAGTAAAAGAGAAGTACAATAAAAATTGGGATGCAATTTTGAAATTTATAAATTCGTGAAAATGTGTTTCTCAATGCAAAACAGAGGAACGCCCATACTGACATATTTTGCCAGGGGAAATTTCCATTGACATAAATATCTTGTT
The DNA here is from genome assembly GCA_011076525.1 of Nettapus auritus. Classification (NCBI taxonomy): domain Eukaryota; kingdom Metazoa; phylum Chordata; class Aves; order Anseriformes; family Anatidae; genus Nettapus; species Nettapus auritus. Next base: position 25,344,061 of record CM021767.1, read on the forward strand.
ATTTAAAATGATACATTTAATCAAAACATATTTTAGAAGGAAAAGCTATGTTTAAAAACATTCCAGCCATCATTGCCTGCAGACACAGGTTTCAGCTGTGGCCCTGCTGGGTGGGGTATGAAGGTAAGAACTTCAGGCAGAAGGAGCTCCACCATCATGACTGATGGCATGTTTACAGTGGGGTGGGATGCAGCTCTCCAAGCACATACCACCTGCTAACTCCTTCATTGTAATTCTGGACTTTCTGCCGGGACCTTGCCACCCCTCTTCGCTTGCAAAAGGTCAAGCAGTGGTCTAAGCCATGGTGTTCAATTTGCTCTTCCCTTCCACCTTGCTGTTAACAGCCAGCAAATTTCCTGCAGGATCCCCATTGAAAGGGTCCTCCAAACAGTGTCCTGTGATCTCGGGGGCAAGCAAACATCAGCCTCAGTCCAATTCTTGGACGTCAGCTCTGCCCCTTGTTCCCGGATCATTGAGAGCTGCTGGGTTATGCTGCTTGCTTTTCACAGCCTCCTGTTTATCTCACCTTTGGTCCTGCTCCGTGTTTACAGTTAAAGCTGTTCATTCAAGTGCCATATACTTTGTCAGGATTTGCTGAGGGAGCAAAGTTCCTCAGGCAGAAGACATGAGCAGGGGAAAAACAGCCTGTGGCTGCTACACTTGCCTGTTGCTTGATTCAGGGAGGTTGCTCAAGACAAGCTGGCAGCTAATATGTACAGAAAAGATAGCAGTAGCAGTACGTCGGCAAAATTTGGAGGCCTCTGAGACTCTCTTTTGTTCTTGCTTCTCAGTGATTTCTCGGTCTCTTTATGATAATGATGCAGCAAGTGAAGATTTTACTTCCAGTATTTTATCAGGAATGTCTTTTTATGGTTGCACTAAATTCTTAAATAGAGATGGGGTGACTGCTTCTGCTGCCTTACCCCAGCACTTCACATTTACAGTCTCACATGCTTGTGTCCTAGCTATGGTAGATAAAATGATATAAATAAATAAAAAGTAACAGGGAGAAAAGATCTCTTTTACTTGGACCAAATCACACACTTTGGAAAAAACGACTAAGTTTCAGGCACCCAAAAGAAGGTTTCTCCTCAGTCACTCACATCCCATGGTAATACAAAATATTAAGACTCAGAGCTTTAGTTCTTCAAAGAAGAAAACCTTGGTGAGCTGGGATTTTTTGACAGGATCCTTGATATCTATGCAAGTCAGGCACAGGCCTCCAATGCTGTCGTTGCTGCAACTAAAATCCCATGAAATTATTTGGGATACGAGAAATTCAAGGCCGTGAGTGAAAGGCAATAACCTGTTGCTTAAGAGGTAAATAAAGCAGCACAAAGTGGGAACCACTGGAGGAGAATGTTAGCTTAGTCAGGGCCATGAAGATATATCTGCATATTAAAGGACGACAAAAATATTGTGTGAAAGTCGAAAACGTGATTGTTTACACAATTTAAAAGAAACCCTTGAAATAATATTTACAGAAGGTCAGGAGAGGAGAATCGAGCCATTTATCCAGGAAACCATACTGAATAAAAGTGGAAATGGCAACAACGCTGTGCCAGGGGTCAAGACTACACATGGGCGTAGCATTTCCACCGCTTCCGTCAGTCTGGTAATGACGCCGGGGAAGGGAGCTCCGGCAGGTTGATCAGACCTCACATTGTGTCTCAGGCCACACGCTGTGGCTCCTGTGGTGAGAGCAGCCCTCACAGAGTGAGACCCTGTGCAGGTTAAGAGCTAGCTGCCTTGGTAGGCAACTTGGTAAAAACGTGAAGGATTAGAGCTAAGAGGCTGAGGTGAGGTGACCCAGTTTGCTGTATTTTCTAGATTTTGAGCCTGAGGAATCACAGGGTTACAGGGCAGGCCCATAAGTAAAAGCTGTCCAGAAGAGCCACTGTCATCTCACTTATGCCCAAAGACTGCCTACTAGAGGGACTATCCACCCCGGAGTCCCTCCTGTCCAGGTACATCATTTTGGTGACCCAGGGGGATCCCTTTGGGTGCAGAGGGATGATGCCTTCCCTTTAGGATGTTACTTGTGGCTGTCAGAGCAGCTTCTGCCCCCTGAGCTTTCCCACCAAGGCTCCCTGAAACCTCCTGGGTGCTCCCAGGAAGCTCTGGCCAGGCATGCTGCTCCATGCCTGAGCCCCAGCAAATTCCTTCAGGCCTGGGCAGGCTCACCCTCCAGTGGGACTTCTAACTTCATCTTCCATCCTCCACCTCCCCTGTGGATATTGCCCTACCCAGGCTCATTCCTCCTCAGCCCCTGCTCCTTTCCAAGAGAGTGCAACGGTTCATACTGCCAGAAATCCTTCATTCCCATATTTCCCAGTACTGTTCTTTTATACCCTGAAATCACAGCCTCTTCGCACCAACCACTCCCTGCCCAGGCTCACCATGGGAGGTCAATCACCTTGCTGAGCATTAATCAAGCTTTCTTGGCAGCCTTCCCCAGGGAGGGGACCCGGTATTCTTACGTAGCCCACGTGCTCCTAGGGCTGTGCCAGTCCACCGTAGGCAGCAAGCAGCTGAGCTGCTGCTTTGGTGGGAAGCTACGTGACATTTCCACAAAGATGCTTCCTTGCTTTCCCCTCAAGATCTTTCCAAAGATGAAATAATATAACACACGCAGTACTGTGTTATGGTGGAGTAGATGCTGGGCTTGTGGTGAGGGAAGGGGATTGACCTCACTGGGGTCACTTTAGCCAGTTTTTCTGTTTGCTTATTAAGGGGAAAAATCCTTCCTTTTGCAAGTAAGTGTCAAGAGGTGAGCCAGGCTTACTGAGCCAGCCATCACCGGTATCTGTGAGTTTGTGCACTGTACCACATATTGTTGGCTGTTCAGTTGCATACAAATGTGAGCCCTACCCTCAGATCTCAATGAAACCCTTCTGCCACATGCCCCAGAAACAGCACAGCATGCGGCAAAATTTATGCCTTTCCTTCAGGACACAGGGCTGCCGTGTCTCTGGAGATGTTCTCAGTCTCCATGCTGAGACCAAGGAGGGAGGAGAGCACGGTCATTGCTCTGAGCTCTGCCTTGGCTTGTGACTAGTGGCCTTGGAGGGTGCATGTGTATCACGTAACCACATGAAGCTATCTCCTGGCACTGTGTCCCAAGGCAGAGGGACTGCGGGCTTCATCCTGTGTTGTTGTGTTTTACACATCTGGTGGAAAGCTGCATATATTCTGGTAAGCGGGTCTTCCGATGGGTGCATCAGCCCTCGCTGGGAGAGGAGCACAAGTTTTCAGGGATCAGGACCTCTTCTAGGGCACAGCAGGAACTGTGGGCACAGGACATCTGTCACCCTTTTCTTTCTCCAACACAAGGTCACCTCTAGACAAGGTTATGGGCCTTTGGCCTGAGTGGAACTTCCCACCTACTGGTTCCCCAGTTTAATTGAGAATTACTTTTCAGTCACTTCCCCTCAGCTGCCACTCTGAGAAGCTCTGGTCCATGAAAACAAAGCGCTTGCCTTGGCACCATGCTAGAGCTGGACATGCCAAGCAGATAGCCAGTCGGCCGTTTCTTCCCATCGCGCTGGTGGGGGATCGCAGGATGCTTTGATCATGTCCCCAAAGTGAACACAGCCGGGATGTAAATCCGTGTCCCTGCTGCTCTGGACTCTCCTTCACCCGGTACCACAGAGAGAAGGGACATGTTTTTCCTCTCTGTGCCAGGGTGAGCCAGGGTGAAAGGTAAACCTGGCAGCTGGGCCTATAGACATCTCTGTGCCATTCGCTCTTAATTTTGTAGAAATTTTCCACCCTAAAGACCCATCTCTCCTCTTCTCTTCCAGGTGAATCATATAGGCAAGAGGTCAGGCACTTTCCTGTCTAAAGAACAACCACGTTACACTTAGATGATAAGCTGAAAAAGTGCCAAATTTCTTTTTATAGCTTCTTTATTGCTCCCTGTCTGTGTGTATAGAGTGAGGAGAGCTGTGATTTATGTGGTAACTTTAAGGCTGTTCTGTGAAGGAGCCTTAGAACTACAGAACACTCTGGGATCATTTTAAGGCAAGCAGGCAATAAAAAATAAACAAACAATGGGTAGCTACTAAAGCATACGTGCTACCTTTCCCTTCTTAAAAGGCATGAAGGCAATACACATGCGATCAAGGACACTGAATTGGGAGGGAAATTAGAAGCAGGCTTATGAGCTCCTGAAAGTTACATGACATCCAGCCCAAGCTCCATGTCTGCGATCCCTTTTCCAGTGAGCTCATGATCTCTGTGAAACATGCCATGACCCCGGAGGGATTGCGTTCAGCAACGGGGCTCTGCAGCAGCCTTCCTCTCCAGGCAAATACCCGTCTGCTTTGAAGATGGAATTCAATATATTTCTGAAATGCAGTGCCTGCGAGAATCGGGGACCAGACTGGGTGAGCCCGGCAGCCCTGGTAATCTCACATTCCTTGGCTGGAGACAGGTAGGGGATGTGTACAACTCTCGGACAAATCAGGTCTATAGTCTGTGTTATACTGAACATTTCTCTCCCCCTCTCCAGCTGTCACCCTGTATCACCCTCTTCATTTGAAGCTCCCAGGTCTCTCTTTTTTGCTCCCAAGAGATTTTGTCCTGCAGACAAAACATTAATTAGAGGCTGTGTCGATCCTATCACACTCACTTTGTGTCCTTGCAGAGGCCAAGTTAGTGAAACAGCCACCCTGGCTGAGCAGTCCCCAGAGGGCTGCCGAGCCCCTCTTCACATTCCACCTGGTGCAGGAAAACTCCGGGGCATTAAAAAGATACCCATCACCTTTGCATGTGCGTCTGTATTGCTCATGGTTCTGCCTCTGCAGTGGGTTTGTCTGCAGATTCAGGTGAGCAGAGGCTGACGTTGCCATGAAATATGCCTGCCTCACTCAAGGTTCAGTGACAAACAGGACCAGGACTAGTGAGCACTTGGCGCTGAGGTTTGCTTGACCTTCTGGCTCTCCATGGGCTGCATGTAGGAGTTAGGATCTCCTCCTGGGGACCCACCATGCTGACATGTTGGGTAACAGAAGTGGTTCTCTGGGTTCTTCTTGCTGCACACGTCAGCTTTTCTGGTGACTGCTTCCAGGTGTAATCCCCACTTAGGATTCTCTGAAGGATGCTTAGAAGCAACTGAGCTTGTTTTGTAGCACCAAGGAGGCATTTTAGCTTGCAGTTCTCTCATGAAGAGACACTGGAGACATGAGTTTCAAAGCCTTTTGAGCGTGTTGAAAATCTCAGTGCTTGACATTTAGATTGAAGATGCAATGAAAAGGTAACACACAGGATGTTCAGGGAAGTCAGCACTTCCTCCCAGGTAGCAGTTTCCCACAGACAGACAGGACATGTCTGCCACACAGAAAAAGGACAAGAGTAAAATCTGCCTATGCCCATTGGCCAGGGCTGTGTTTTGAAGAGGCAGGAAAACCCGTCATGCTGATGCAGCTGCCCGATGAGAGCAGGTGATCAGAGCACGATAGGCAGCCCTGCAAAACCACCGGGCTGATGCCAGCATCCTGGTCACTGTGGCTGAGTCCTGTGCAGGTTCCAGGGACTTCCTTTGTGCTGCAGAAAATGAGCAAGGCTTTCCTGTAAGTGCTGCATTTTTCCTGGTACAAATTGCTATTGTGACCTCCAGGTGCAGGCACATCAATTATAAAACCACACAAATTAATGCCTGACCCTTCTTACAAAGTACCAGCAGAGGGAACACACAGGAAACATCCTGAGCTGTGAAAGAAGCTCAAAGTCACTCAACCAATAAAAACCCAGGCAGAGCAGGTAGACCTAGCAACATGCACTGGAGATGGAACCTGCACTGTACCGTGCCCCCCAAGTGAGCACATCTAAAAGCGTGGACAATTTCTAAAGCATCTGCTGGGCTTGTACCTACTCTCTTGTACCTACTCTACTGTGCATATCTATGTCAGTAGCTACTCAATATTATTGTCATCACTTGATCTCAAGGGGTTGCTAATAAGTTTTGGGCATTCTCTGTTCCTGAAGAGGGCCAGTGAGACATCCCAACCACACCATGTGTTGTTAGGGCCAGAGACAAAGGGATGGAGCTCACATCCAGAATCCAGAAGCAAATGTGACACTCAGTACACTGAGTTGGAGTAGTGGTGACATATAACTGTTTAGGTGCAACATGGCTCAGTGCAAACGCCAGACTTGGCTTTTCTCTCTGCTGGCTTGAAACAAATACCTATTCTAGAGCCTTGTGGGAGTCCTTCCTGGTCTTGCCTAAAGAGAAATTAGAGTTAGGTGTGTTCTGAAAGTTGTACCTCGTCAGGGTGAGTTGTGCTCAGGCATCCTCTCTGGAGATTTTTATCCCACCCTTAACAACATAACTTTTGAGAACTTTCCAACAGGGCATTGGGCAATGTGGTTGCCTGAAGGCTGTAGGACAAAGGCTTCATTAAATACATCTGGCTGTGCATGGGCAACTACTCCCCTTGTGCGTAAATTCACACACCGAGCACAGAACATACCAATAAGTAGAGGGAATCCTCAAAAACTGTTTACCTCCCAAATCCTACACAGAGATTTGCCTTTCCCTGAGAAGCATTTAACATGAGCTTGTGTGAGTCTTATACCTTTCAGGCTCTGAGGGTGAAGCCGTGCTGAACTGCTTTCTTGCAGAGCACAAATAAGCAGAGCAGAGATGCCTGTGCTGGATCTTTAGGGATGTGAGAGACCTGGGTGCATTTCTCAGAGGCTGTGCACACCACTCTCCTGGCTGCTGCTCTACACAGTATGCAAACAGCTGCAGCTTGCTGATAGAGGGCACCCACATCACCCAAGCGCTGACTCAGGTTGATAAGCAAGGAGGATGGTCCGTCCTTCCATCCTGGAGTGATTCTTGCTGCCGTCAGTCTGGCAGAGGGCTGTCTGACAGCTGCAGAGCCGTACTTCCCAGGTGTGGCTTCCTGCACCACCTCCGACAGAGCAGGCTTCCCACACAAAGTCCAAAGGCGTGGGCTTGGGGCTCTTCGCACCTTTTCCGTGGTGCCACGGACACGCTGGCAAAAAGAGGGGCATGCTGCTCTGCTTATCTGCCCTCCAGTGTTGGTGGTGCTAGTGGGGTGAGGAGCCTAACTGCTGTGGACGCTTTGTCACCCCCTGAATGAGACTGGCTGTGCCGACTGGCTAACGCTCGGGGATATTCCTGATGATGAAGTCACGGTGCCACATGTGATCTTGACAAACATAAGATCCGGGGCCAGGCTGTGCTAGCTGTTAGTGCATCAGGCATTTCGTCTTGGGAGATCTGTCATCGCTTGACAAGTGAGAGGTATTTGAGTTTCTAGTGACCTAACATTTGTGTAGGAGAATAAAAAAGACATATTGAATTGCACGTGGCATGTAAGAAAACATATTGGTGGCCTCGCTGGCTCAGAACAAACATTCACCAAGGTGTTTTTGCTCCAAAATGGCCAAGAGAAGGAACTCTTGCATGAGCAGGGCATGGCATCGGGACTCAGGACTGAAACAGTTGGGCAGGATGGTGTGGAGGGCAAGGGGTGCAGAAGGGGCAAAGCTGGGAAGGGATCAGAGCCTGGAGGCACCAGGGGATTTATGCCCTGGCCACCAAGTGCAAGGATGCCTGAAGATGCCTGGTGTGGGTGAGGAGTCCACATGTGTCCAGGTGTCTTCTTCATGGGCTCCGTGAACATGCATACATTTTGGGGCACTGCCCAGCCACAGGCACAGGCAGGAAAGGGTGATCTGTCAGGAGGCCAGGAACCTGGGGTAACTCAGGAGCACGCACGTTTTGTTATTACTGGGATGGCTTGGCACAAGGAAGAAATTTATAACTGACAGCAGGTTTGCCAGGGCAGTTAAGCAGAGCAGCGTAACAATAGGAAAAGGCATTTCAAATATTTGATTTTGCCTTGTAATTCCTCGCAGGCTGCTCCTAATTAACAAGGGGAATTTTGTCAAGCCTACAGTGACTTCGATATGGTAGATAATTTCTGAGCTCTAGAGGTTTAATGTTCTCCCCCACCTCCCTTAGAAAAGAAAAAAAGTTTTTTTTTTTTTTTTTTTTTTTTTTTTTAAAGGTGGTACCTGCAGTAAGTAGAAAGCTTGAGCAAGGGAATGGTTCTTATCTCTTCTGCAAGTAGCACATAGGGGTAGGTCATGAAAGGTTAACAAAGATAAAAGTTCCTCATACTTTTCAAGGTACGATTTTATATAAACAATTTATCTATTGGGTAAATTATCAAACGGGTAAGGTCAGTCCCAACATGATGCCTCTGATATTTTATAGAGACAGTTACCAGGAGCAGTCCTGACCTCACAAATCCAGGTTGGTTGCTGGAGCTGACTGCATCTGGTATGCCCTGCCACCAGGTCAGGGCTGCCAGCTAGGTGGCATGCAGAGTTCCCACTCCAGCAGGGTGTTTTGATAGACTGCAGCTGTCAGCCTGATTTACAAAGGTGCTTTTGAGCACATTCATGTGACATGGTTGTCTGTCATAACACAGGACTGGATGCAAAAGGGTCTTTCCAATGCTCTGCTCTGGTATCCAATATCCAGACTTCCAGGTGCGATTGTTGCTGCAGATAAGGGCATCCCAGGTCATCTGGGCTTGTTGTGTCTTGTAATACAGCCTTCTGGAAAACTCCTTGTCTCCACATGGATATATACCTTAAAGAAATACCCACGACCTTTCTCTGTAGAGGTCAGTAGTCCCTAAACACCAGATAGAACAACAAAAAAAACAACAGTGGCAACAACTTGCACAGGCACAGAGCCCACAAGAGAAATCAAACACACTTTCTTAAGATCAGTCCTATTCTCTTCTGGCAGAAGAAGCCATGCAGATGTCAATCAGGAGGACATAAAGACAAAGGTTGCTTCTCAAGGCAGCCAGGACTTCTCCTCAGGGCCCTGCAACTAGCAGATAGGATTGCCTTTTGGAGACAAGCTGTGTGGGGAGGAGGTGGTTGGGTAAAGAGCTAGAAGGATAACACCTTTGCATTGCCTTTGATGGCAGAGCCAAAGGTAGAGGGAGGCCTGGAGGTGGCAGAGGCCTGATCTCCCACAGAGGAGAAGCAAGGAGGGAGTGGAACAGAGAAGTCTTCAGTGATATTTGAAATTCCCAGGATGCCAGCTCAGTCTCCTCGGGCTACAACAGGGCAAACACAAGTGCATTGCCTGAAGCATGAGATGTCACCATCCACCTTGCAACCAGCTCATCCTCTGGACAAAGAGATGGGAAATGGGAGGGTGTGCTCAGCTCTCAGCAGCACTGGTGACAGGCTGGAATAAGCCCTGAGGAAGGACTCTGGGTCTCTACCAGGGACCTGAGATTTGGGATCCATATAGCAGAAGGGGCAAAGAGAGAGATGGGTTGCTGGTGTAATGGCTTCAATATGTGGTAGGGGGAACAGATCAAGACCTGTCTCAGATCTATCAGGGAAAATTTCTAAAAAAAAGACTCACAGGGAGGCAGGAGGTCTGGAAAACTCTCCCCATAGCAATGTGCTGTCTGGGTGTCCACCTGAGCCTGTTGCAGGAGAGCCCTACAGCACTAATGCAGGGGCAGCACACTAACAGCTGTCAGACAACAAGGTAAGGCATGGGAAGGATGGGGGTCATAGCTGATTCACAAGCTAGTCGCAGACTCAAGTGGATAGTGTCACTTTTCCAGGCTTTCTAGGTTTAGGATTTGCTTTTATAAGGGATGCATGCAACTGAAGAGGCACGGCTCGATACCAGTTTGTGCTATATACTGCTGTTATCCTTGACTCTTCAGCCTGTGCTACATGTTTCCACGGCAGGATTTCAAAGCTTGACAGAGTAGAGGCTACCCTGATTAATTTTCCATGAAAACCATGTTAGGAAACACCTCTCAGGAGTATGATGATCATGGCTGATTTTATCAACAGCAACAGCACTGAGCACCACTAATTTGAGGGTCTCAGCAAATTCACCATTTCTTTTGCAAGTCCAAAACCATCTTCGCTTAACTCAAGCCCTTTGCTGCTTTCCAGCCAGGCTGGGTTTCATTCTGCTGCTTCTAACAGTGCCTTCCTGCTGGAGGTCAAGGCAGCTGAAGGAGTTAAAACAACCAGCTGTCCAGGAGAATTCAGACATGCAAGAGCTGCCTAAACACACGTAGAGAGGCGGCTGGCTGGCACATGACCCGCTGAACAGATCAAACAATGCTGCTAGGAGCCAAGAACAATTTCCAGTACCTGCTGCAGTGTCCACCCCCCTTCTTCCTTTTATAGCTAAGTCAGGGTAATATCCTCCAGTGCTACTGAAGTGACATGCACCTGGTTCTGAGCACATGTGCCTCACAAGGTGGCACTTGTTTGCGATCAGGCAATGTTTATGCCATTTATGCCCATGACAGCATTTGAGTCAACACATCACTTGGTTTATGTGCATCTGCTGAAACTAAAGTGCCGGAGCCACAGGGCTGCATATCAGTGCTTCATCCGGCACTAGTTATAGATCCTGCTTCTCTTCTCTTCTCTTCTCTTCTCTTCTCTTCTCTTCTCTTCTCT
>CM021767.1:25354576-25418317 GCA_011076525.1 Nettapus auritus
CTCTTCTCTTCTCTTCTCTTCTCTTCTCTTCTCTTCTCTTCTCTTCTTTCATTGAAGATATGACTCACACAGACAATAGTTATTGAGAAGAACTGGGGAGCATGCTTTCCTCTCTCTCCAAATGCACAAATATCAGCAAGGTGAACTCCTCCCCCCCATTTGACCCAGCAGTGTGTCCCAGGGGAAGAAAAATAAAAATAAATAATCCTTACCATAATGAGAAGTGCTGAGCTGGTTCTGTGCAGAAATCCTTACAACCCTTTCACCACCCATTTTCTGACCACCTGAGCAGCATGAGGAACATGTATTTGCTGTCGGAATGAGGTTGGAATGCTTTGCTATGCTGAAGTTTTGATGTTCATTTTTCCTTTCACTTTTGGTTTTTATCTCTGAAGGATAAAGGAAGGATTTGAAGAAATGCCCTCACACTTGGCATAGAAAGGCACGTCGTGTCTTCTTGCAGAAGATCACTCCATCAGTGAGCCTGGGTCTGTTCCAGCCATCTGGAAGAAGGTTCATCTTGCAGCTGAGATTTCCCAAATGCTGGAGAAGTTGAGCTGTCAGTCACGATGTTCATCTGAAGTGCTAGCTGGTCCTTCGGTTACCTGGGCCTTTGCAGCGGGACACCTTGAAGTTACGACTGTGACCTTGAGCTTAACTGGGTATAGAGTGGGAAGAAAGGCAGAAAACTCAGTTGTCCCGGAGACAGTGTGTCCTGTGGTGGCTCTGTATTGCAAGGAGTTGTTTCTGCTTTGAAGGTTTTAAGCCCTGCCACATTGCATAGCTATGATCACTGTGTAATCAAATCACAGTGAGAAATAAGACAGAGCAAGCTCTCGGAGTCCACCCTGTTGTGAGAGCTGGCTCTGCTGGCTGCACTGTGTCTGCCACTTTGCATCAGTTTGATGTCAGTGCACGCTTTGCTCTCCGAAAGCAGTGGAAATCTTTCCAGTTATTTTGGATAAAGCTCCCAGCGAGCTGGAGCTGGTTAGCCAGCCTTTGTAGCAATTAGGAGTCATTCCTTTTTCCTAGGCAGAAACAAGATGCAGTGACATTGAGAAGGAAATCCTGCTGGGCCTGAAGGCCTTTCTGAAGGGTGATGGGCTGCAGGTGCTAAATTCTACTGTTAGCTGCCCGCTTTGTCACCATACATGGGAAACAGGGAAAACACAAATTGGCCATTTATGCAGTTATTCCCTGCTTGCCCCTTTGGGTCTGGTTCTGGCAGTGTGATGGGTGAAACTGGAGATGCAGCATCAGGTTGCAGGAGTGATTTTGACAGGTTGAAGGGCCAGAGCTGGTGCTGGGAGACACAGGGCAGCTCCATTTGTCTTGGCATTACTGAAGTCAATGGGATTTTGGCCATAGTCTTCAACAGGTCTAGGATTTCACTGTGCATAGCTAAGAAAGCACTGTATCATACAGTTGTGTTGTCTGCCATGACATTTACTGCTAGTGGAACAAGTATGTCCCCCGTGTCCCTTGACTCCTTGTCTCTATGTCTCTATCTCCAAAGGTCTTCACCTGTGTTTTTATTTTTCTCACCTACTGCCTTTTCTGTTTCTATCTATCCATCCATCTATCTACCTATTTATGTATTTTTTAAATTCTATTTCAGAGCTTGCTGCCCTCCCTTGCTGTCTCCTCAGCTCTCTCTCTCACGTACTCTGCAAGGAATGTGCCTACAAGAGGTATTTTTATTTGGCAGCCTGAGTAAGCTTTCTGTTTTGGCTGCAGGTACTGAGATAAGCAGCCAATGGAGCTGAGATCGCCTGTGTCACGTTTTAGCTCTTTCCATCTGATAGAGATGACCTCACTGGCTGTGTTGGGGAGGTCTGATTGCAAGGGCAAAGAAATTAGAATTAACCTTGAAAGAAGAAGAAGCACAGTGACACACATATGTTTTTGATCTGATTTGCTGCCTAACACAGAGGTATCACATAGGATTCAGACATTACTTTAATACAGAAGGTGTGCAAAGACAAAGAGGAATCCAGATACTGGGGTGGTAATGATTTTTGCCCTGTGATTTCAGCAGTAAGAGAGGCTGCCAAAGGGGCTTTGGTCTGCTCCTGATGAATACCCTCCTTGAAGCAAGTTATTCTCTGACCTAACGGTGATATAAGGTGTACATGGCCTTGGTCTCTTTGAGTAAAGAAAGGAAAGTTTTTGTGTGTCAGGGATATAGCTGATCTTCTGTTTTGTGTCATCATATCAAGCCACAGGTGCCCTGTATAAATCAGGATAACTTGGTTCTAGATTGCCATGGGGGGCTGATCCCTCAGCACAGTAGACCTTTACAAGACACCAAGATGAATCCTCCAGCACAGAAACGTAGAAAAACACTCTAGGAGCAGATGTTAAAGCTTCCTTGTGCACTGAGATTTCAAAGGGTCTGGGATGACACTGACAGTCTGTTTGGGAGAACATTATTGAGACAGACTATTTAATCCTGCAAAACCAGTGAAGAACTGAGGGGAAGTTGTGGTTTGAGCTGTTATGAAACTGGGATCCAGGCAGGCCTGGGGAAAGGCCTGGTCTGTATTGCTTCAGTGGAAGAAGTCTGTGAAAGTCTATCCTATTATCACACAGCACTAGATAGTATCAAAGCTCTTGTTCCAGGGCATTAAAGCACCTGGTTCTGTCACCCTTCCCAGATTTGCAACATCTGTTGCTGGGAAGAAGCAGTCCTCTTCTGAGCAGAACTGTGATGGTCAAGTTATTTTAGTGGCATGATTGGGGGGAATGATGTGTATGTGGCTTGGGTCACAAGGGTCCATCTCACTTTTTGTCGGGTCACCCATCATGACTTGCATGCACGCATCTGGAGACATTAACTCACCCTTCCTCCTTGGTGTGACACGAAGGAAACTGACGCTTTTCCAGCAAGACGTGTGTGTGTGCATACAAAAATGAGGCTAATTCTGGTCGATGCGGGTGCTAGCTCAGGCTGTGCATCCTTGCACGTAGTAGCGATGGGGCAGATGGGGGTGTGTGCTAAGGCAGCCAAACTGCTATGCTTTGACAGCTCTGTTGCACGTGTTAAAATAACATCATCCTGGCTTGTTGTCTCTCCTCTTCTACCCTCTCCCCTCACTCAACAAAGTCTGAAGGGAACAAGCTTCAGGTATTAAAATAGCTCCCGTCTAGCTTGTTAAGTCTATTTCAGGAGGTTGGTTCCATCTTGACACAGATAGAATACAGAGATGTTGTGGAAACCACAGCCACAAGAGGCCATCGGCCAAAACTAAATGATTTCCCAGCTTACGCAGAGCAGTTTGTTCTCCCCCCGCCTCCCCCCATCCCCTCTCCTGGCTTAAAATAACAGCAGGAAGCTGTTTGGCTTTGTTTTGCTGGATTCTTCTGCTTACTGTGCTCGGTCTGGTGGTGATGGGAGAGAAAACTGGAGGGAGTTTTGTGGTGTCAGAGATTTGTTGCCTTCTGGATTTAGGTGAGACCTCCAGAGCAGCGGGAAAATGAGAACCCCGCAGGTATTTCTGGAATGTGTTTTCAAGAAGCAAATAAGATATGGGTGTAAATCACTGCTACTGCATGGATTTACCAGCTTAGACCACTGATTCAGTCTCCTAGCTTTAGACTGACCAGAAGGGCAGTGGAAATCTAGAAAGAGATTAGGGCAAATGTCACTCAGGGTTAGCTAAACTCTGATTAAGCCAGTCACAGGGAAGGAGTCATTTTCTGTTTCCTGTGATTCTTTTGTTTCTAAGCAAGGGCTTATCCCTGCAGCTGCACTGCTTAACACCTGCTGAAGGTTTGGCCCAAAATATCCCTCAGCTGAGGATCTAGCTGATAAGACCTATCTGGAAACACAATGAATAAGACACAAATGTTAACTTCCTCCTATCTTCCACCTGTCTGCTTGGAGTATTGGTGTTTTCTGCATTTTCCCACCCTCAAGTTCATGGGTCTTATTCTAGCTCCTGCTTCTACCTGGGGTTATCTGTTCCTCCTTAAAGGACAACAAGTAATACCAGGCCTATTCCTCACTTGCCTCAAAATTAGTAGGTTAGTATAAACCTCCATCTTTCACTCTAAACTGGGCTAGAATCAGTGAATATTTCCAAGCACCTCTGATGGAAAGGTAAGGGTTCTTAACCCTTAAGTTGAAAAATATCAGTAAAAATATGAACTCTCAAATCTTTACAAAAATGCTACCTATGTTTTTGTCAAATTGTGGGTGTGCAAATTACAGTGGGAAACTGCAAACATGAACTGAGCCTTGGGACCAGATGGCTCAGCACCAGAAGGGTTTGCAGGCAGCTTGGCCTCAGGGGTGAACCTTGCTGCTTTGCAGGCAAGCTCCCAGGGCTTGCTTTAAATGATATTAAATGCCAGAATTTAGTATCAAAGTGTCATGCAACAAGCTTTACGACCTGAGGGCTTGTGTGTCTCATCCCAGGTGTTTCATTCATGGTAAACAGAAAATCAGTGTTAGGAGAGTGCAGTGGGTGCTTTACCTTTGTAAGCAGAAATAGTGCACAGATGCAATATCCAAGCTTGAGCCGCAAAAGTTTCCAAGCCTCATTTAAGGGTAGTCAACACTGTGTAAATATGCAAATTATGAGATATACATCACTTGCTTAATATTTTCTTTTATCATCATCATTATTATGATTTTTCCATTCATTTTCTGTTCTATTAAAATGTCTTTATCTCAACCCATGAGTGTTTTTTTTTTTTTTTTTTTTTTTTTTCCCTTCTTCTCAATCCCAGTAGGTGTGGGAGGGAGGGAGCAAACAGCTGTGTGATGCTTAGCTGCATGCTGACTTAAATCACAACATGAGGTCTCCAGGTTAGAGAAAATTTTTTATTTTTATTTTTAAATAACAGCATATCAGCTCCATAATTTGAGCTAGGAAAATACTATTTTTTTTTTCCTTTGTGTGTGTGTGCACTATGCAGCAGGAAAACAGAATAAGAATCAGAATTTCTATTTCATGAAATAGATGTTTCAGCATTTGTTTTATGACAAGAATGGAATGTACATTTGAAATACAGAGATTTTTGAATAACAGTTCTAAAATGTTTACATCTGGAAATTGCTTTTATTGACAAGTCTGAGGGGAACAGTCTATTTAACTGTTCCAGGTTGCAATGTTCTGAGTCAGTGTGTTCATTTTTCCAGAGTGCTTCTTTTAGAGTCAGTTCAGCATTACAAAGGATTTTTGTATGGAAGCACATGGCCCAGGTTGAGTGGTAGCCCCATTTCCTCATATGAACCAGAAGACTTTTGTATTATGGGAAAGAAATGCAAGTGCCTAGGAGACAGTGCATCACAGTATGCAAATGTACTTGAAAGAGAGTATTTTGAGCCAGGTCAACGACATAACATCTTGTCATTCACGCTGAATTATCTGATCTAAATATATGGGTCTGATTTTCCTACTGGAAAAATTAAAAACAAATCTCTTGGGAAACAAAAACTGCTGATGTTGGTAGAAAGTCTGTTTCCCTCAGAAATAAATTATAGCAGAAATTTCCTGACTAGATCCATTTTAACATATGTAGTCTGTCTGTCTATCTATCCATCTATCTATCTTTCTATATCTTTGCATTTAATTAAGGTTTAATCATTCAGCACTTAACGACAGTTTGTACTTAGACTTTGGATCAAGTCTGGAGTCATCTGCATGTGTCAAACTATAAAGTATTTATCATAGCCCTCTGTATAGTCTAATCCGCAGACGTAGCACAGCAGATTATTGTCAGTAGCTGAGTAATTACCTTAATTTGAGCAAAAAGGTCAATGGGACCAAATGTTGCTGTAGCCATGTGGTTGGAGTATTACACACCCACACATGTTATTATTTGCTCAGTTTTTTTTTTTTTTTTTTTTTTTTTTTTTTTTTGGCTTTTTTGTTTTTTTTTTTTTTTTTTTTTCTTTTTTCCCCCCACAAACCATAAAAATAAAGACGCCATCTCTGGCTAGAAATGTGAATGGAATAAATTGTAAGTTCCTGAAATGCTACGCGTCAAATTAGCTCGTGTAAAAATGCTTTCCACTTACATAGCTTCTAAACACTGCTAGGACAGCCTGCTCTCATCGAGCCAGACATGTGGATCCCTATTTCAGGAAACATGGCACAGGAGGCGTAACCCAGCCAGGGCAGGCCAAAGTCAATGAGGCCACCTGGATGTGCTCTAGCAGAGGAGCTGCTCCAGTGATCTCTCTCACAGGAGCTCTGGGCTTACCGTGCTCTCTGTGGAGTCTCTCCTTGTATCCCCACTCTTTGCTGCACCCAGCAGCAGCTCTTGTGCCCCTGTGGATGCCTGTGGTTTTCCAAATGTCCCTCTGCTGTAAATGAGGGAAGGACTGCCTGGGTGCTGAGGAGGAGGGGATGCCCAGGTGAGTGCAGGAGAGCCATCATCACGATATGCAATGTGCATTTTGGCAGCTGAGCAGGTGTTTAGCCAAACCTGAAGGAGAAATGTAGGGTGTCCTGGGGACCCTACCACTCATCAGTGTTGATGAAAATGGCATTCTTCAAAGAGCCCCTGAGAAAGAGGTGTTTCACTGCAAAATGTTTGAAAGGTGTCTGGAACAAATCTTTCTGGAGACTTTTTTTTGATCTGGCAGGCACTGAGGTACCACCCAGCATTCCCCAGGGGAAAGAAGTCTCAGGTTGGCAGGCTGATCGCCTGCACCACCAGAAGCAAAAAGAGGGATGAGAGTCCCATCTACATCAGATAACACCTCTGGCTGCTGGGGTAACAGCTGTGACAGGACCCTCCACACTGCCATCAGAAGTGCGAGCCCACCCATCTCTTCCCTGCTGTACCCATCGCTTTCCTCAGCCTGGTCCCAGGAAAATGGGACATGGCACAGTCTCAGTTTTCATGGAGTTGAGGCTTCTGCTACGCAGCCTGTTTTCTTATTAGACACCAGCTGCTGCAGTGTTCTGTGATGGCGCCTTTGAGACATCAAGAGCTGGTCCCCATGCCGAAGGCACCTGGGCAAGCACCCCAGCACTGGTGGGACTGATCCATGTGGGAGATGAGTGGAACAGAGAGCATCAGATTCTCCCTTTTCCAGAGGGGGAATTGTGGCGTGGGCAGCTGAAATTTTTTCCGATGTGTCACAGGGGAAATGTGTGTCTCAGTGTCATGAAGGGCCTCTGCAATGGGAACTAAATACCTACCTTCCCAGTACTGGTCTGCTGATTGCTCTAGAAGATGTTTCTCCAGCCCCTGCCCAGGCCATGACACATCTCTCTTTCTTTCCTGTCTTTGTTCCCTCAACTCTTGATGTACTGATGTGGGAGACCTTCCAGTGGATTGGTTGGGCTGGGTTACCTTCACATTCTGTCTCAGAAACACACACATGCCCAGACCATACAATGATTAAAGTACTCACACAGCTCAATCCAGGCAGCTATTTACCAGTTGCTTCTAAGGTTTGTGTGCATTCTCTTAGCACTAATGACTAGAAAAGTGAGAGCATACCATCGCTCTAATCTATTTGTCCACTGGACCTCGAACCACCAGCCTAAGGCAGAGGGGAATTATAATAAAGCCATAGGTGATGCATTCTGTTATCCTAAAGATATATTCTCGCTGTCCTGATAAATCTAGTTGTGCTCGGTGAGGTATGTGAGTTGCTGTTGTTTTCCTGGATTCTTGACAGACTTTATGACCAGAAGAGAACTATTGGTTTTACAATATAAAAATGAGTTAACAATAAGATGAGAAAAAAAAATTGCAAAATAACCTGCTTTCTACATCTCACAAATAAACAAATAAATGACATTTTGGGACTAGGATTGGGAACAGTAGTTCACAAGATTTGTGGGAAAGATGGGAATAGAAGACAGATGAGTCAAAACTCAAGGTGGGACTATGCTTTTTCTCTTCAGTGATGGAAACCAAAAAAAAAATCACCGTTCAAGAACCAAATCCTGGCACTGTCCCATTGGACATTCTGCAAAACGTGATATATGCAATGTTTTTTAATGATGTTCCTCTTTTTTTCTCTTTTTTTTTTTTTTTTTTTTTTTTTTTTTTTTTTTTTTTTTTTTTTTCTTTCTGTAAAAATACTTTTTGAACAGTAAATTAGTGGCTCAGAGACCTCAGCTCTATATAGTGTAAGGAACAAAGGGAGACTTATAGAGATGTCCTGAGGGTTTCTAGAAGCCATATGAATGTGCAGCATCTCAGAAATAGCTCAGCTTTCTGACAGACAACGTGCTACCCTTGGCTGTGTGTCTTCAGCTGTGCAAGATAAAAAAGTGTAGAGTCATCATATACTACTACTAGGATCCTTTTCCAAAGGACTCTCTTTAGAAAGCCTTTTATAGGATACCAGAAGGGATTCCCACTTGGTTTCAGATGCTCAGGACACCTGGAAGGCTCCAGCACAAGTGGGTCTAGCAGAGTGTGTCTGGATGTTCTTGTTTTCTCAGGGGCTCGAGTGATGGCAGAGGAGGAGACACAACCTTGTGACAGCAAGTGTTTGATGGAGGCCAGGTTCCTCCAGGGGAAGGCAATCTCTGCTGGTGCCCTTGCCAGCATGCAAACACTCTTCTTCGTGCCCAAATTGGCTGGCCTAAAGCTGGCTGCATGCCGCTGCTCTCAGACCTCCTGCTGCAGTATAGCTACAGCCAAAGTCTACTCTTTCTTTGCCACCCCTAGGTCTGGCTGTACTGCCCCAACTCACGTAGGAGATGTTTACCAAGTGCTGATCGTTGCTGAAGTCATTGCTCAAATACCTGGACAGATGTTGGATTGGGGTGAGACACTCCCTGAATGTATGTGGGTTATGGGTGACAAGCGTGTCTTGCATGGCCTTGCTTGTTACCATCTTATTGTCAACAGTGAATCCTTTGTTATCTTTTAAAATAAATATTTCTCTTGGATTTAAAACTACTCTGGAAAGTCTGTGTCTTTCCCAGTCAGAGGAGGCATCTGACAGCCTCCCATATGTTGTGAAACTAGCTCTTTTCCTATGGCTGCTCCCATGGTTTGCAGTGGCTAAATCTTCTCCATTCCTCAGCAATGGTGGCTGTGTCTGGCACTGAACAACTATTTAGACTTATTTTGCCCAGTAAAACTGAGGGTGCAAAGTAGGATGGGAAATAGGATTCTAGTCCAGAAATAAATCAGTTTATGTCAACAGACTTAACTCTTCGTGGTCACTTCTTTGTTCATCTGAGTCTGCTAGGATTTTAATCACACTAGGATTTTAATCACACAAAAAAACTTGGAATACAGAGGGTAAAATGCTGGAAGAACTAAGGATCTCAAAAGATTCCCACTGCATGTACCTTACTCCAGGAAATAAATAATAATAATAATAAAAAAAAACAATAAGGCCCTTTGCTCTGTTTAGCTACAACTATTTAAATGCTGGGTGCAGGAAAAATAAGGGTGGACCTTTGTGCAAACACTGTGCAAGCTTGCAGGAAAGTGCATGGCCTTTCTTTGCAAAGCTGACAGTAAATGCAGAGAGGCAGAAGCAGTGGGAAGGGATTTTCATGTAGCCATGCCTGCAGTGAAGCAGAGACATGGCCATAGGTACCTCAGTCTGTGCCTTGGTGCCTCTTTTCTAGATCACTGTATGCCTTGTCACTCCCTCTTGATCATCATAGAGGGGAAAACTCTGATTAAGCTAGGGAACTGGCAAAATCTGAAGTTAAATTGAGAAATGAGATAATGGGAGCAGAGATTTTGGTTAGAGAATCATAGACCCACTTCTTGAATGATCATCGGCTATTTATGTACCATTATTTCTAACAAGCTCTTGTTTCAGCCAAAGATTTTCTCTTTATATGCTCCAGACAAGAGTTTCTAATCCATACTTGTTTTATTGTGTGGCTTCAGGTGTTTTTTTTTTCTTTCCTGCATGTGATTACCCTTAAAATCACCTGGTATAAAGATACGGTCAAGGACAAAGGGAAAGCAGAGAATCATTCCCCGTGGACAGTCTCAGAAGCTGCACAGGGGTGAGTGCTGAGGTTCTGCAAAATCACAGTGTGGCAACAGCAAGCAGAGCAGTCGCTATTTTGCAATATACTGACGTGACAGTGATCACTAACTGGCATTCACTTAGGCTCTTCACACTGCATTATTGTGTGAGATGTCGTTATCTGGCAGTGACATTCATCTGACTACACACACCCTACATGTTCACAAGCTGGCTCTGAAGGAGGGAGGGTTGGTTTATTTTAATATGTCATGGTGAATATTTCAGCTGTCATTCTAGGGAAACTGTGTGCTCACACTTAAGGATGGCCTCACATGTCCCGTGTTCTCTGGCAGATCACGCAGATCACACAAGTAACAGCAGGGACGATGTTTGATGTGGCAGCAGTTGATGCCAACAGAATTTATGAGATCAAGGCCTCTGTTTCACAGGGCAAGGCACAGATGCACTGTTCCAGATGATGCTGGTGGAGAAGTCATCCCAAGCATGGGAATTCTGTGGTAATACTGACATATATACCTGCTGCATCACCTGCATTCAGCAGCCTAGGCAGGAATGTGGCAGGATTGGGTTCTGGGAGAGGAGCTAATATAAGGATAACCCATCGTGCCTATTGCAGACCTTTAGTGTGAGCCAGCTGTGCTGGAGGAATAATAGATGCTGTAGCGTGTGACCTTGCTGCTCTAGGTTGCAGAGCATGCTTTTTGTTATAGAGGGTCCTTAGACCTCTCATTCCTAGGCTCACTTAGTCCCTGTCATCGCAGGAGAACACCTTTACCTCCACATGCCCTATTGCTCCATATTTCCTGGGAGATGGGAACTGAAACCCCCTCAGTGTGCAGACGGCATTGACACCAGGTCTCTTGTGCTCTGATCAACATCGGGTGGAGGCAGCATCTTCATGAGCAGCCATACATGGGAAGAAAAGTGGTGAGCTGTCTGTGAAACAGCTAGTGTAAACATCTCCTCTCAGGACAGATGCTGTGCTCTGGGCTCCCTGTGCAGCTTGCAACATCTCTGGTGTTTCAGTGTTACAGAGCCACCCAGTGCTGTCCATCAGGGTGTCATGTCCTAGGAACATGTAGTTGCTGGGGAGCCTTGCTAGAAAAAAATACTTTTATCTTTGTGTCCCCAGGGTTAGATTTGGGGCTCCTAGTCCCAGTGAGGAGCTGCAGTCCTTGAGTAGCCCATCCAAGCCATGGGTGCATTTCTGGAGGGAAGTGCTGCTCACCAGGATTTAGGGAGCAGATGCTAATATATCCTGATGAAATGGTTTCATGGGTGCATTTTGGTTGTGAGCTGGCCTAGAGGCAGGACGTGGCTGGGGTGTGGAGTAGGAGCTAGGAGCTGGTCATTACTGTTGTGGGCTGCATTTTCTGTTCAGCCTGAAAGGCCTGAATACGTGCTGCAGTGAGCCTCAGCTCTCTGTAAAATGAGACAGGCACCTCCAGAAGGTGTTTCATTCAGCTCCGGGTTCCTCATGGTGGCATCTGTCCCACTTGACACCTGGGTGATTCACCTGTTAAGTACCTCTGTTATGTGCCTACAATCTGGAGCGAGTGGTGTATCATCATTTAACCCTACTCCACAGCGTTCGATCAAAGTGACGTTGGTTTCCTTCTTTGTGCCTTACAAGTGTGAAATCTATCTGGGGAAGGCGACACTCACACTGCCTATTTCTGTTCTTCTGCTGGGAGTCTGCAGCAGAAGGAGTCTTGAAGAAAGCAAAAAATACCATGCAGCCTGGTGAGAAGGTTCCTGGAACCTGCTGTTTGCTGGATGTTGAGTCCTGAACCTCCCTCCCTGTGTCACCTAGGTGTGGGCTGCTGTGGGACCAGCAAAGGGGATGGGAATCTTGCTATGATTCAGCAATACCTGGCTGAACTTCTGGGCTAAATAAAGCATGCCCATGCAGTCAGATTCTGGCTTCAGTCAGCACTGTTGGTCTTGCCTTCTGTGACGTCTCATGAAAAGCCCTCCTCCTCATCCTCCCCTCGTGGCCCGTTCTTTCCCATGGCACACGTCTCTGAGTCTTTCTAGTGGGAATAGCCCTACGCTCTGAGTTTTGCTGCAGAAGTGCAAGTGTAATTTAGCTGGCTTGTCTTTCGGATGTGAGAATGAGTGAGGAAATGAATAAAAGACAATTCCATGTGATCAGAAAGCAAATGTTTTGTCTGGTAGAAACTGGTCGACATAGGATTTTCTTAGTCAGCAGCATCTTGGGAGAGGCAGCAAAACTAATCGCAATCACTGGTGCCAAATATCTGTTCTTCTTTTGTCATGCGTAGCATGGATGATCTGTACGTGTCCACCCAGGAGCCTGCTGCATCTCCCTGCTGATGGGCTGGCGGGTGTGACGCCAGCTTCCCCCGTCATGCTGACTGAACAGTCGGGTTGCTAAACGTGATTATGCAATGATGTATCGCTGAACTGCTGATTTTTATTTTTATTTTTATTTATTATTATTTTTAATGCAAAGACTTTAATCACCTCTCTGAGGATAAATCTATACAGGGATATAACAATCTGGATCTGCTGGTTTGACATTTCCTTCCCCAATTCAGAGGGACAGGCTCTTTACACCCCTCCAAGTGTTACTGGCAAATTCCTCCTCAAGTGTCTTTTTATGGCAATTTTGCCATCTGCCTGTAAAGGAAACGATGCTGGCAGTTCTGCAGAGAGGTCCCTCCTCTGTGTTTTGTAATTCAGAGTTGTTCTTAGCTGTTTGGAATTACACAAAAATCCTCTTCTTGACGTGAAGGTGGTTCAATGCATGTGTGTACTGTGTGATTCATGGAGTATTATAGTGCACATTGATTATGATCAGAGACCAACCGATTGTCAGCTGCTATTTCTTTATTTTCCACACATGTGACTGACCCTTGGATAGATAGTCTTGTGACTAATCTATGCCAGGAACATCTTGATGGACTTCCTGATCTCATGTGCTCTGTAAACTACCTGGTCTTCCTGAATGACAAGGAAGTACAGCCCGTGTAAGATACAACACGCAGTGCCATTGCACTTTATTTGCACCATGATTTTAGCAGGCAACATCCCAAGTCCTTACCCAATATTTTTCTTAGCCTTTACTCAGGCAAAACTCCCACTAATTTGGTACCACAGTGATAAATTTGACAAGAGGGGTATTGCGCTTCTTTCTGAGAATGCCATCTGCATATCAGGGGCAGCGCTGGGTAAAGTTAGCCAGCACTTCGTGTTATTCGGATTTTTTTTTTTTTTCCTTGTAGTTGCTTGTAACACTGCCAGTCACTGATTATTTAGCCTAAAATTTTCCATGCTAGGTCTCTTGCTTCAGCATGATTAATTAATTAAATTTTTAAGTTTTGGCTAAAATGATTCGTTGGTTTTTGAGGACAAGTTTAGGAAAATGAGAATGCTTTGCCCTGTATAATTTTCCTTTTATTTATTTATTTATTTTACTATATTGCCACTGACTATTTTGGAGGGCCTTGATACTTCTTTGGAAAGGTATCAATATGTAGCTGTTGCAACCCTTTAAAAATAAAACCACAAAAACAAACAAACAAACTACCCAGAGCTAATCAGGTCATTAGCTCCAAAAAGCAGTGGTGAGCACAGCTCCAGGGAGCAGAAGAGCCTGTGCTGTCCCAGGCATCCCTCGCTGAGCAAGGCTTTATCTGCAGTTGCTCCACTGAGCTTTAGACGTGTGAGAACTTGTGGTGAGTGTCTCTCCAAGTCGTGGCTAGATGTGATGTCAGACTACATGGAGGGGGAGTGTTCTGATTGCTGTGTAGAAGGATAGGAGGTAGGAAATGAGGAGAGAAAGAATCTGGGTGCTGAAACGTGGAAGCTGCAGGGATGACAGTAGGAAGGGGTGGTGGATGAGAAAGCATCAGAAGATGATGAGAAGAAAGGTAGAAAGACAGAGAAGATCACAGACAGGAACTGGGGATGCCAAGAAGAAGAAGATGGTGAAAACGAGCTAGCAGAGGTGAGGAAGACACAGGAGGAAAAGGTTATGGAACAGAGCCATTGACAGTCTGAGGGCATTTCTGCTCCACAGCCTTAGCACAAGGTGGGATGACCGAGCTCTTCTGTCCCAGTTAGCTGGGAAAACCAGTGTCAAAGTAGATGCCTTGCTGGAGTCATGGAGGGTCTCTCCTCATGGCCAGGTCCATTCCCTTGTCCCAAGACAGAGTAATTGCTGCCCAAAATAGATGTGACCAATTAATTAGTCTTTCATGAAGGTCTTTCACAACCTTCTGTGGCATCCCCATGCACTGTAGACTACAGCTTCCTAAGACAACATCTTCTTACTGTCTAGCCCCAGATTTCCCTCACAACAGCCTCATCCTGGTTCTTCTATCCAAGTGGACAATATGAACAATTTATTTATTTATTTATTTATTCTCTGTGGCAGATTTTTGCATGGCCAGGGAGCACAATTTTGTCTTCCATCATTTCTGTCTCCTGGAGTCTGAACAACCCATCTCTGTTGGATGATCTCTTCTAATCTCTTCCCTTCCCCTTTTGCTTCCTCCTCTCCCCATTGACCAGACACTGGATCAGGATGCCCAGGAGCAGAGGTGAGAAGAGAGATTACTTCATGCATTTACCCTGGTCTCATCATGTTTCTCCATCACACTCTGTGCAAATCTTTCACTTTCAGGGAATAGAAGGACATTGTCAGCTCATAATTAGACGTGCAATAGCATCACCACAGCGATCAGGTGATCAGGTAGCATCTGAGTCACATTAACTCTGTGAGGTAATATGAGCTGGTTAAAGTCCCTGACTCACTGGTGGGAAGGGATTACCTTAGCAGAGCTCCTGCCCCTGCTCGCTTTGCTGCTCTCCCACCCCCACTGCAGGGACAGCTCTTGTGCCCTGCTGATGAACTGCTGCAGTGACCAGCCTGTGCCACTTCATCCCTGTGCACGTGGAAGGTGAAGGTGTTACCTAAGCTGTTGAGCAATGCCTGCTCAGAAAGAGAAACCACTGAGAGGTGGCAGGAAACCACCAATGGGTTGGCAAAGAACAGTCATATCCCAAAATATACTGCTCCTGCTCAAGAGGGAGAGTCTTTACCTGCAAGTCAGCAAGGCAGCTGGAGGCAAACTATAGAGGTGCCATCAGACAGTCAGTTTGGCATCACATGGACCCCAGGTGAGATGGGGGGGGGATCCAGATTCAGCAGCAGTCCAATCTGGAGGAGGGACCTAAAACTGGAGCCTTAATTTCACTGTGTGAAATTAATCTCATTAAAGTTGTGAAGTGAGCAGTTACAATGGGGAAAGCACCAACAGGAGGAAATGAATAATAGTGCATTCAGTGTGTTCAGGACAGAGACTGGGTAGAGAGTGGTAAATAAACATGGGGAGAGCAGGAGGAAATTCTGAACCTGTGCAGATTATAGATTACTTTTTGTTCTCTGCGGACAGGAACAAACTGTGGTTTAAAAGTAGACTACCTTAGGCTTATAAAGGTGGTATCTTAGTGTTTGCATCTAGGAGGGAGAGTTATATAGAGAAGGCTTCATGCTCCTCCTACACTTGTGGTCCTTGACTTTGCAAAGTTTATTTGGCTCTGAGCAGTGCTTTTTGTGCAGAAAAATGTTGGCTGAGGGAGTGCTCTGCTGTAGAGCACTAGGGCTTCCTTGAAAGTGATGTGTTAGAGTAGGTAGCAGCATCCTTGAGCAAAGACATGGGGTCTGCTTAGAGGTGAGAGCATGTGCGGAAGCAGGGGGCACAGCAGGAGGCCATCTCCAACATTGCCTTGGGGTGTGCTTGTGGTCCCTTCCCAAGCCCTGATGGTTTGGTCTCATACGGTGAAAGTCACTCTAGTGCAGTGGGACCAGAAGAGGCCTGAGTCCTGTTGATGCCTAAAACCGACGAAGCCAGGATGGTGGGTTCCTTTCCATCTTACCCCCTTGGACATCTCCCCGGGATGAGGGTGGTGTGTGGGAAGGGGCCAGCAGGCAGTTTCACAGCAGTGCTCGTTAATAGAATCACTGCATTGTTACCCTTTATGGGAATTACTACTTTGAGGGGTGAGTCTTCAGGGGATACGTTAGATGAAGATGCATGTATCAGCCCAGTCAGACAACTTGAGGGTCAACAGGTTCCCAGGCTACATGTCCCCAGGTGCCCAAGTCTTTACGGGGAGCCAGTGTATCTGGGTTCTCTCTGTAAGCAAATTGGGAGGAGGCCAAGGGAATTAGTGCAGTGAAAGGCTTACCAGGAAGCCAAAGATAAATATTCATGTCTGGATTCGTTTCCCATCGACTTTTTTAATTACATAAGGAAGAGATGATGTCTGTGAAAGAATTCCCCTTCTCCTCCCACAGGATATAAAGTGCTTTGATACACGTCCTTTTCAGCAACAAGAATCATCCTGAAGTGAGTTCCTAGAAAGTCCCCCAGGAAGAGATCTTCATATTTTCTATGGCTAATCCGTCAGCTCTGAAGAATGGGATAGCTGAAATTCCCCCTATAGAGCAGTGAACTGAAGGTCTGTTCATTGTCTGCGTGACATCTAGCCCTTTGGTCTGAACTGGAATAGGCAACCAGAGGGTCCAGCTTTGTCATAAGATGACACTTGCCTTTATATAACTGTGTTCACAACAACCCTCATGTTTCTTGTACAATTTGCAAAAAAAAACCCTCTGTTTTGGGCCCTGTCTGTGCATTAATATTTTTGGGGGGAGGTTAATATAAATATTTTATGTGACAATACTTCTCTGCTCTCTCACAAGCGTTTTCCTCCCCTCCCTACCTGCTCATCTCACTCCTATTTCATTTTATATTTCATCTCACGCTTATTTACCTGTCTGCTTAAGAGGGAATTATGTCTCATTTGGCATCCTGTCCTTGAGATCACAACCCTGTTCTGTGATGAGCTCAGGTTTGCACACTGACAGTTATGGCTTCCTTGTGCTTTGATGGGAAATCCAGGATATTTTGGGATTCCAGAGACAGAAATGCATGCAGGTATAACATAATAGTAGCTGCTGGATTGCTAAGGCCTGCAGGGTCTGTCAGGTAAAATTAAGAGGAGAAGCTCAAGATATCCAGTGATGTCCTGTGGAGAGCTAGGCTGGAAGTTTGCCAGTTGGGCCGCCACATTCTGGTCATCACAGCCAACAGAGCAGCGATCAGGGCAAGAGGGAACTCTTTGGTACATTTAGTTTTCTCTGACATGTCACATGCATAGAGAAATGCGGAAGAGCTCCACAAATCCATCCAGAGACAACCTGTCTGTGTAGGGAGTGATTCTCCTCCTGGAAGGATGATGTGTCACGTTGGACCACTGCTGCCAGTGTGGGTGGTGGGGAACCTTAGTTTCTGTGCCATGCTGATGCCCCCCTTACTTTACTGCCTGCTCCATAGAAAAACTGCATCACCAAAGCATTATATTTGTTAGGCATCAAATCTTATAACCACTGGCCAGAGATGCCACCTACATCCTTTTGTTTTCCCTCTCCTTTTCAGCCACCTGTTCCCCCCTCTCCCTGACTCCAGTGCTCATGCCCTGCTATAATTTGGAAGAGCCTTTACCGGGGAAAGGGGATACTGGTTGCCTGTTTGATCAATGCTCTCGTTTTCAGCTTGTCTTTAGCTCCTGAAAGGTAAATTGACCAATTAAACTTGACAGAGATATCTGCAGTTTTGGCAAAGCATTCCTGCTTATTTTAATTGCTTTTAATGAGAATACTGACTGCCAAAATATTATGCAGTGCAGTTTGTGTTTGTGTGCAGGCAAAGACAAGAGAGTTTTTTTGGTATACATATTTGTGTTTGTTTTTATCATGTGCACTGTGAAGCAATATAATCCTGCTGGGACCATCAAACAGGCACTAGATTGTTTCATTCTTTCACTTCATACTATTTTAAGAAGCAGAAAGGCCCACTGCCTTTTTGAAAAAACTCTTCTCTGCCTTCTAGGCCCAGCCTACTGACTACTCAGATAGTTAATAAACTGGTTCCTCCTGCCCTTCCTAACTTATCTTCTTCCCCAGCCAGCTGAAAACTGGACCAGGATCTTCTATAGGAGAGGAAGAAAATGTGTTAAAGCTTTTTCTGTTTTAAGCTCACACCTGTCTAGCAAGAGCAGATGGAGGAAAAAGAGCTATTTTCCTAAAGCATGCATGAAGGCTGGCAGTTTGATATTAATGGCCTGTGTCTCTGTTGTCATATTTCTTGATGTACCATGGCTGCATAGATGAGAGTGTTATTCTTGTATGAGTATTTGGCATATGCCTGCTGCAAGACAAGGAAGGTATGGAGCACTCAGCTGCATCCAAGCAGTGTCAGAAAGGCAATGGAGGAGGTCTGGGAACAACCCAAGATGCCACGAAAGAACTCACAAACAAAGCAATGGCCATGTAGTGCAGTGTAAGAGATGAGGTGGAGACAGACTTTCCCTAAAGAGAGTATCTGATATTTTTGCTGACCTCTAGGAACATGGGTGTAGCCTTCCTCTCCTGGGTTAAGTTGTACACTTCTACCCACCCCGCATTTCAAGAGAAGGACATGAGCTCTGGGCATGAGGACACAGCTGCAGTGGCCAGGCTCTACTTTCACCCCATTTCACCTCAAGACACAGACACTTGCCGTGGCCTTCCCACTGCCTCATGCCAATGACCTCATATGAAGCCAAAACTCACAGGGATCTCCCTGAATGTCTGGAGCAAGGGTTAGTGGTAGTGGTGCTCACCGCCCTCTCCACAGCAGAAGTTGCACCGCTGGAGACAGAAGGCTCGAGCATCCTTGCACCATGGGCTTTTCAAAGTCTCCCTCGTCAATACTGAGGAAGCTGAGTGGTGATCAGCCAGACTTCACAGAGCCGCTTCAGCGTCTGGGTCAACACTGAGGCCTGAGATGATGAGCAAAGAAAAGGCAAATGAGCCCGATGGATGGTCACGATTGAAGTCAGGAACCTCAGTCATGTAAATATATCAATAACTGCCTTGTTTATGTTGGCTGAAGTACTTCCCTCTCTGAATTGTTGCATTCACTCAGTATTGTGTTCGTCTCAAAATAAACACCCTGCTTTCTGGGCAGATATCCCATGGAACAATGTTTTGCCGCCATGCTCCAAGCATGCTGGCAATGATG
Source organism: Nettapus auritus (assembly GCA_011076525.1). Taxonomy (NCBI): domain Eukaryota; kingdom Metazoa; phylum Chordata; class Aves; order Anseriformes; family Anatidae; genus Nettapus; species Nettapus auritus. The sequence goes on from CM021767.1 coordinate 25,373,618, forward strand.
TACAGTTGCTATATCAACAGGACACAAAATGGAGCCCTTTCTTTGGCCCTGGGGTGCTCTTCCCATCTACTTGCCCTAGCTGGAGGTGTGAGCAGCATGGGGTGAGGCCCTATCCCGGTCTGCATGGGATTGCTGCCTGCCTACACGCTGCTGTGGGGCCGCATCCTGTCATCCACTGACTTGTAGAAACACACCATAAATCCTCCTAGTGCACATGCAGTCTTGCCTACAACCCATTTTGGTAGTTACCTATATAACTAGTGGCAGTGGCTGTACTAGCTGCTCCAGCCAGCTTTTGGAGGCGTAAAGGGAACTCCCCATGGGTTTCAAGGAGAGGGTCCTTTGTTCTGCTTAGGCCCTACTTACAGTCCTACTAGACACACATTGTTCTCTGCCCCATCAGCCCCAGCACACTGCAGAAGCAGTGGTCTGTCAGATAAATGCGTTCCTGGAAAGCCCACTCTCTGACTTGAGTAGTTCCCCCTTCCCACCACCTCAGTGCCACCATGGCTGACAGTCAGAGACACTGATGAGAACAGTTACTTTGCATGAGAGAATGTGTTTTTTGAGGGCTGCAAGGACCATCAGCACTGTCCTACTGATGAGCATATCCTTTGGGAATAGCTGAGACCTAAGGCTTGGAAAGGTAAAAGAAAATTGATCAATCCGAAAGGCAATCCTCGGCAGACAAGTCACTAAATTCATCTGGAGGCAGTAGCTGGTTATTCAGACCACAGTACCTGTGGGCATGAAGCAGCGAGGGCTGAACTTGGAGAGAGACAGTGCCTCTGCTTCACTCCTTGGTTTGTGTCCAGGCTCTGGTATCCGAGCTGCTGAGAGGCGGTGTTTACACTACAGTAGCCTTCCCGCTCGCCGCCTGACTTTCCCAGTGTCATCCTCACTCCTTTCTGGTTGACTTTTGACTGTCCTCAGTTAATCTCTTGCCATGCCCTTTCCTTTCCCCTTTTTAGCATATTTGCTACTCAGCAGGTTCACACAGCGATAAATGTTTAACCAGCAGATCTGTCACTCAGTCCCTTACGGGAACTCTGCAAAGTTCTCCGCTAACTTTGTACACAGGGTGGAATAAAGGCAGGGCTTCTGCCAAAACATCGAACAAGCCTTTGCCTGTGTCTTAAGTGCAAGTAATGGCAATAGGGATACAATAAACAAAAATCACATCAACTTAAGTAGGGACCCAGCCAACTTCAGGCACACTGGTCTGCCATGTGGTGTGGAACCCTCAGATGGACAGCAGAGACATGCTGGGCAAACTTCGGAACACCACCACCAAGACTAGCATCTACAAGGAGGACTGGCAGGAGGCAACCATACCTCCACACTAGCCCCACAAGTGCCAACCATGTAGAAGGTCTTGGCTTGTCTCACTCATTAGTTGGGGCTTGCGCTGGCACAGCAGCAGGCTGAGAGCCACTGATGTGGGTAAATGAAGTGTGTCTTGCAGGTGGAGGAAGAGCTGGCAATGCAGAGAGCAGACCCTCTGCAAGGTGACCTTCTCTCCCTTCGGGGGAGAAGGAGCTGGCAGGAAGTGGAAGGCACTGAGCTGCTGGTGCCATTGCACCCCAGCAGGAGAGGAAAAAAAGAGAACTTCTCCTTGCAGGGTTCTTTCCTCCCTCTAACAAGGTAAGCAGGCAAATGGCTCAATTATGCGCTGAAGAACAATGAAATAAATGTTTACAAGGTGCCTTTTAAATGCCAAGAGTTATAAACCAGTGAGTGGAAGAAAGCAAGACTCAAGATTCCCTGGTGCCCAATTCAGGCAATGCTTAACTACTAGACTGTGAGGTGTTGGAAGGGCTCCAGTTCCTCTTCTGGCAGCTCTCCCCCCAAATCACAAGTACAATTTTTCTTTTTCATTCAAAGAAATAAATAAATACCATCCTTAATTGTGTTCTTTGGAAGTGCCTTGAATGGAGAAGAGAGAGGAAAGGAGGAATAGCAGTTTTGCATCTCATGCCTACCTTTCCAAGCTCTTCCAGGCACTGACGTGCAAAGGCCCTTCCCTGGTTACAGGAGTATATATAATTAGCACAGCACATTATGCATTGCCCTCCTATTTGCTGGTGCATTCACCTCTGTGCAGGCAACACAATGTCTGAGTGCCACTTACGTGCTACTGCCAGCTTCAGCTGTCCCGTGTCCCCAAGTCAGACTCCAGGAGGCATGCCTTAAAGTGAACAAGCACTGAGAGTAAAGGAAATTGGGCCAGGAGAGTTTATTTTCTTTTAGGGTTTCAAGCCATTATGTTTCATGTTGTCAACTTTTTCTCATGAGTACAAATGTCTGGAAATTGCTTTATGTAAAAAATAAAGGTGCAACATTATAGCACAATTTCTGGAGCTGACAGGAGACCTATCTTTCTTTCAATAGGACTAGCAAGGTTCCTCCTCAGCTGCTCCATGACACATCTATCTGTGTCTGCAGAGTACAGATGGAAGCAGAAAGAGATGCCCTGGAGAGCAGTGGATAAAGCTAAGCAGCTGCATGAGCTTTTTGCCCACCTGAGTGTATAATTCCTGTCTGGGGCAGTGTGAACTGAGGGAGGGGGGTCCACCGCCCTTGCCCTCAGTGCCCTGATCTCTCCCACCAGGAGAACATCCATTTCATCTGGAGCAGTGTGTCAGGTGTCCTTCCTGGTGCTGCTGGTGAGCATTTGGGGTCCATGCAGAAAAGGATCAGAAGATTGATATATTTTCCAAGGAGGTTTAATGGGCCAGATAACTATCAAGTACAGGCAATATGAGAGATTTAAAAATCAGTGCCTGCAGCCCCAATAATGGGGAATGAAAGCACAACTCAAGGAACATATAGGGAAGAGAGGGAGAGATGAACATGTGATTAGTCTCTTTGAATGGCCTAGAAACCCCAACAGCTCCTTCTGGGACATGCACTCTCCTGATCAAGTCTATCTGACAGCACCTTGGTAGTATGCTATCTGGGGGCTGCTGTGGCTAAACAAACTGTGGAAGATGCAGTGTAGAGTAGGGCATTTGATGCTCTTCTCTTCTGCTCCCTCTAATTGCTGGCTAAAAAGCAGCAGGGCAGTTTGAGAAGGTTTTACTACAGACACAGAGTTTTGAATTATGCAGGTCATTCCTCCCCCTGCCACCACAACTCATTGGTTAGTGTAAAGGGCTGTACCTTCACTACCAGGGTAGCAGAGGCTCATCATGTCTGAAACTATTCAGAGATTCAGGACAGCAGAGAATCATGAGCCTTGAAAATGGAAGGGAGGGCGCTGGAGCTTCTGGACATGTCTGCTGTTTACACTTCTACTGTACTTGCAGGCCCTGGATGTCATAACTTAGTCTCTGCTCACTTGCTGACTTTGGTCTAATAACTTAGGAATGATATGCAAAGAATATGGCACAAAGATTGCTGCAGCTGCCTGGCAGGATTGCACTGCCAGCTTAACTCTGCGGAGGAATGGGAGCAGGGTACGAAAGTGGAGGCAGGAGTGGGACTTCTGCAGCTTTAAAACAGGGGCATTAGAATGTTTAAACACTTGATAGGTTTAAATCTTTGAGGAATGAAGTCGTGTTTTCAAAAACTGATAGGCCTTAGGAAACCCTCTTTGCTGAAAAGCCCTTGCCCTAAGCCACTTCTAAAGTGCAGGTTTAGGCTCCTCAGTCACTTTGTCACCCCTGGAAATGTCTTTTCTGTCATGGTTGCTTGCATTCTCTGAGGAAAAGACTGAAAGAACATGCTCAAATGCACCACAAACAGACCAAAGCTTTTTGTTCAGTCTGTCTTTCTCTTGAGTTTCCTCCCATTGTAGGGATTCTACTGGTCCCCTTGCAAAATAAAATATTTTTCCTCATTTCTGGGTCTCTTAACACTAGGACTGTCTCCTAACATACAGATTTCATTTGTAGGTTGTAATTTTTATTTATTCTGCTGCTGCTCCTTTGTTAGAAGAACAGCCGAGAGCACCAGCCACGTGGTGGCAGATAGTTTAAAGACTTTGGAGCAGGTTTGCTGGCACAGCCATTCTCTTGTGCTGCTCCCATCGCAAACTGCAGCTCTTCTCTGCCGCCCCTTCCTACACTTGGGCGATCTGGCTTTGCTTTGCACGTGATCAGGCACCAAGCAAAAATAACTGCATACCTTTGCATGGCAGAGGTTCTTTCTATCAGCGTGACTCAGCAGGACCGCCACACATTCCTATGCAATACCCTGGAACAGACAGCCTCTTCTTTAGGCTGCATTGAAACTGGGGTGGGAGTTGGGCCTCCGGAACAGGGTTTGTGCCAGAGAACAGCTTATCCTTAATTACATTTCCACGATGGGATTCGGCCACAGGGGAATGAACATCAGTGAATTCAAGGCGATAGAACGGATTTCCAGGCAAGGTAAAGCAGAGATCTGGGAACCTGAAACTGAGAGTAAGTTCTGCAGAGACAGAGATTTCATCATCTCCGAAATAGCCCTGGCAAAGCCCCAGTAGACGATGTAGCTAAGTTATTCTGTGGCTTTTATGTTCTTTCATGTGGCTCCTGGATTGCTGAAGCCTAACCACAATTATAGTCATTTTATTTTAAGGAATCACACAATGGCATGGCCATCTACTCAGACATTTTGGGTGGCCCCTAAGAGGGACATATCGGTGGCATTTTCGGTCATTGGCATCATGGTATGGCAAGTTTCCTGCAGAGCTGTTGACTGCAAAGCCAGAACTTTTTTAAACACTTATAGTCAAACCTCTGTTGTTTTTTTTTTTTAATAAATAAAAATAAACTTCTTATATTCACTTTTTATATCCTTTTGCGGATGCTAGGGTAATGCTTTGAGGTCCTAGAGGCTAGACAGCATTTGGGATGCAGGAGCGTTTGTTAAAATGCTCGTATCTGGAGGGTGTTTGGGTGCCTGGCAGAAAGCGGGAAGTGCCCGGGAGTTCGTTTTTCGGAATTGCTCTCCAATGGCGCCAGTCTGGCTATTTGCAACACTTCACCCAGTTTTGCAAATGTGACAGCCCTCTGGCCAGCGTTACGTGTTCTGCCACAAAGATTTGCGAAACATCCTCTGTCTCTTATCGAAATAACAACAGGCTAGAGTTCTGCTAGTGGTAAAAGTTCACAACGCTGAACCACTCCAAAATAATGCTGGGACAGATTATCACCTCACTTTTTAGTGAAGCTGCGCTCTTTTGCACCACCTTATCATGCCTTGGCAGTACTGCCATTCTGCAGACTTCCCTGGACCATTAACTTCAGTGCTGACTCCCAGGGGATGCGCCCCCCCTTCTCCACACCACGATGAATTGAATAGCTGATGATCTCCCATCTGTCTTGCTGTGGCCATCAGTGCACTGCTGCATTCCTAATGACTATCCAACTCTCAATGTCTCAGCCTGAGCTCTCCTGCTTACAGACCTCCCTGTGTTGATTTTTAACCATCTCTCAACGTGCCAGACTGATTTCTTCAACATGTGTTTGCACACATTGGCAGATGTCCTCCTAGCTGTTGGTCACTTGTACATTGAAATGGATGAGAATGTGGTAAGCCATAAACCCCCATTTCCTGGCTTCCCTTTCCCCTTGATCGTGTTTAATCTAAGTTTCAGTTCCAGTAGATGTCACGGTGGGAGGTGAAGAAAGGAGAAAACAGCAGAGGTGAAACTTCTCTATTATTCAAATGGGCAGCTCATGCATGAGTTGTGCACCATCAGAGACAAACTGATGGTCCAAAACTGCCCTTGAGGCCAATGCACTGGCTTTTTTTATTATCCAGCCACTTTGACCTTCCTGATTGTCCCCTCCCACCCCCAGTCCCCATGCTGTGATCTATTCCCATACTACATTTTCTCTGTCTGGTCGTTAGGACAGGCTGGTACAGCCGATGCAGCTCAGTACAACCAGGGCTTAATCTTCACCTGAGGACTGTAAAGTCCTCTCCCAAGATAACAGCAATCATGTTAATAAATTTCATAGCACTCGGGAGAACACAGAGGTAGATTTGTTCCTGGCAGTGTACAGACCTGTACTAGAGAGGATGGAGGTGGTTATGGAAGTCAGGCTTGAAAGCAGCAGTCCCTCCTCGATGGATGGAGCTGCCAGACTGCCTTTGCCTTTGAATGGACTTCTTCAGAGGGGTTTTGGGAAGGGCCACATCAGAGGCAGCTCTCCTGCAGAGGTGGTCTCAGAGACCCTTGGTGGTATCCTGGGGCTTTAAGATGGACCCGTGCTCTGTATTAAACTCATGAAGAGGAGACATAGGATTTAAATAGCATTTATTCTATTTCTTTGTGAGATTTTTTTTTTTTTTTTTTTTTTTTTTTTTTTTTTTTTTTCCAGTTGGTGAAATAAAGCCCTTTTTCTCTTTTGTTTTATTGAAAACACACCCACAGCAGGGTCTCTGAAACCAGGCAGGGCAGTGCTGGGCGGGTGCCCATGGGGAAGCAGCATGCACTCCAGCAGGGTTGCTCCTTGGGTGTATTCTGTGGTTCTCCATCCCCACATTGTCTGGTCCATTATCTCACATTCACCAAGTGCCAAGCAGTACTTTGGAGTCCCTGGCTAACCCTTTCCCCTCTCTGTCAGGCAGCTGCCGTGAGATGGACATAGGTCTAATTCTGCCCTCCAACCACATCCTAACAGACCACTCCAGATCACCGTTCCCCCAGGCTTCTTTGAACACATTAAATTTCCACCAAGCAGGATACACTGAAGTGGTCTCCCTCTCTGCAGGGCCACAGGAGGTGGTGTCAAGTTATTGCAAAACTGTGCCTGAGAGTGCTTATAATGACACTGCACCTAGAGGGTCCTGATCTGAGACAGATCAGTCCCCCCCATGCTGGGCTTAACTATACAAAATATATTTATTAACAAGACTGTCCCTGACATCTATGTGAACAAAGGATGGGAAAATATTGTGACTACTAAATAATAAAGAAAGGTGTTTCAGTTCATGCATTACTGAGCTTGCAGTGCCCAAGTACAGCCATAAGGAGTAGCTCCTGTTGAAAGTCAACTGTCTGCTTTCATTTGGAGCTCATACCAAGCTCAGCTTCTGTGGTGGGAATATCCTACATGGGAATCAAAGTGTGGCACACCAAAGGCTTCTCTGACAGAGAAGACTGGAGTACTCCAGCACTCCATGAAGCCTATAAGGACCCCACTGCTACATGTTGCAACCTCGTGTTTTTTGGACACGTTGCATTTCAGCAGGGTCTGCACCAGGGCATCATGCATCAGGATATACGAATAGCTTCTTGCTTGGTTCAGTCATCTGAGTTAATGGGCTGTGGCCTGTGAGTACAGCTAAAAAATTCACTGTCTTTAGTTCTCCAAAGGGGATTGAAAATGGATGTGCATGGAACATATCTCTCCCTCCCTTTTCTTTCAGGGTCAGGATAGCGTATTTCTGCAATATCTGGTTATACATTATAGGGAAAGGCAGAGAACTGCTGCACTGTCCAGTCATGTCGTATCCTTCCCCCATCCATGGAGAAACTTTGGATGTTCATTACCTTTCATTCCTGTACCTTAGTCTTTGCCAACATCCTGGTGAATAACAGCTGTCTGTGGGAGGGGAAGCAGCTCTGCTAGGACATCACACATTTGCCTGAAGTAAGGGAACCACAGCCCTCCTGCTGCATAAGGATCTAAAAGCACATGCACATCTAGCACAATCATTGCCTGAACATTCAGTTTGTGTCCAGTATCAAACCTCAGAGCAAGTCAGCATGGGCAAGTCCCCTGAATGATGATAGATGGCATTCTTTTGCCATGCAAACAGCAAGAAAGCAGCAGCCAAAAGCCATCAACTCTCTGCTGAATCATTGATGAATGCCGTTCAGGCTTAACACAACATCTGGAGCAAGACTTGTTGGCTGTTCAGAGCTGGTATGGGAACGGGCTCTGAATGTCAGTAAGCAGATGGCCCACTAGCCCCATAGCTCTAATTCAGGTGATGAATGCAATTGGGCAAGTTTCTGCAGGAGATCTTTGCTCTTCTGCATCAACAAGGGGAAGGATGCAATAGCTGTGTTTGTTCTTAAGGGTGGTCAGTGCTCAGTGGAGGTCGGGGAATGCCAGTGGGGAGCCCTGCAGCAATTTAATTCTGTGGAGATGGTCTGGAAAAGTAGGCTCTCATGCTCTGATGGTTGTTTGGGACAAATCACAGCTGGAGCAGATTGTAGGACCCTGGAGATTCAGTGCTTTTGGGTAAGTAAGATAGAGCTGTGTGGCTCCTGCAGCGATGAATTAGCACCACATAGCTACCCACTGTTCTGGGAAATTATTTGTATGTATCGAGGTGTAAACAGTCTCTTCCTGTAGGAGGAGCCCAGGAAGGAAGCTAGGTGTCTAGTCTTGTTCTTCCCTCAGAACTGGGACTGGTCCATACAGGGGTCTGAAAGCAAACTGAGAGTGGCTCAACTGAGATAAGGCATTTGTGAGGCTTACTAGAGAGAGGAGCATTCAGAGGGACAGAGCAAGCACTGTCTGTTGTGGATACCTGTCTGGCTCCTGCATAAACAGGTGCATTTATTTAGATATGCTAATGTCTTTTGCTGTAGGGAAAGCAAACAAATCTGAATGCTCAGCCATTACCTGCTGCAGGGAAAGGGTGCATGCAAGAGGAATGCAAAGGGAGTTCTTGCTGCCAAGGAAAGATGAAAGGATTTTACAAGTAGAGGTTAAAAAATAATAATAATAAAAAAAAATAATACTGGAGACTTTATCCATACATAAAGGAGGCAGAGCCTGAAGTGACGGAGAGTCCCCATTACTTTTTAAAAACACAAGGGCAAAATGAGTGGCTGAGCAGGAAGTAAGGCAGAAAACAAGATCCTGTAAAAAACAGCCAGCAGTCAAGTGAGGGAAGAAAAAAATCTCAAAGTACGCAAATCAACTTTGATTTGATGCTAACCCCAATGTCACACTATAGAGGGATAGGCTTGCAATAAAATGAATAAATAAAAAAAAAAAAAGGCACCCAAAAAACTGAGCATGCTCCCGTGCTCCTACCTCTCTGGGACCATGCCAGACTGTGAAGTTCACTTTCAAAGGCAAAGCTGACGCGGAGACATTTGACAGGACTCATGCTTCTAAATCACATGGGTGCTTTTGTAAACATTACTTCTGGGTGTACTTAATATCTCCACTATTAATCGGGTTGCGGGGAGTTAAAAGCCCATTAATGGCATTAACAAATGCTACTTAGCTGTGCTGAATTGCAAGAGCAAGTTTAGGCAGAGAACAAATACAATGTGACTTTGGAGGAGCAGAGAGCCAGGCAAAACAACAACAACAACAACAACAACATCATTTTCATCTAGGGGGTAAAAAACAAATGAACAGAAAGCAAACACCTGTTAATCAACCCAAAACACACAGCCTGTAAGAAGTCAGGAAAACTTTGGCAGGTGATATTGAGAGAACTTGTGAGTATGTTGGTGACAGCCAGATGTGGGGCTCAAGAAATGGAAGGTAGGAGGTTGGCCAATACATGGAACACATGTGATAAGATCTTGGCATGCAGTATGGCTACAAGGACGGTCAGTGGAGTTTGGTCTTGCTGGCACAAAGTGCATGCAAAACACAATCAGAAAGTTACAATCTTGATCCCAAATCTGTAGCATACCAGGCCAGGGAGGCAATGATAACATGGATGGTGTTCCAGCAAAGTGACAGCAGGGACTGGGGACCTGGAGGGATCAGCCACGTCCAGGTTTTTGAAGACTGCAATGGGACAATGCCCCAGATCTGCTTGGCTTGGCTCTGTATTGGCTGGCTGTGTTTATGGGTGCATGTTAATACCTGTTCACACTTACTGGTTTCTGAGCACCCATGACAAAGTGTCTCATGGTGCTTGCCTGATTGTGAAGGCTTAAAGGGGGGCAAATGGGGTTAAGGGAAAATTTAACCTGAATATCATGGGGAAAAAGGTTAAACAAATAAGTGCACAAGAATATGAACATTTCCTCCAGATCTTTGCCTGAAGATTTCAAAGAAGGTAACGTGGCATGTATCTCATAAAGTCCAATTCTGTATTGTCACAGAGGACAGGTGGATAACCAAGTTCTACCTTTCTAAATATGTTAATTGCAGAGTATTACAGATAGATAGACACTCGTTTCTATATTCTCAGTGTCCTAATTACCTATTAAAAATGACATTAAAAAACCACTGTGGCTGGAAACATGAAATGCTCAGAAACGAGAACTGCTAAAATCATGATTGTTCATGCAAAATCATGATTCTTCATGCAATTCAGCCTTCTACATGGGTCTGCATTGTGTTACAGTGACAGGATGGTCACTGCATAGGGTAGATCATCACTGAGCTCACTGGGTAACTATTCAGAATTTTTTCTTACCCTCATCACTTGACCTCAGACCTTGTTTACTAAACACTACTTGAGCTTTGCATAAAGTGCAAACCGATTACATTTCCTCATGGGCTTTTCTGTGACACTTTCACTCCAAATCTGAGCAGTTCACAAACATGAAAACATTTCCCCTTGCTGCAGACCTTGCAAAAAGAGGAAGCACCACTTCCATCTTAATAAAGTGAAATGAAGACAGAGAGTTCAGAGATGGGACCACTAACTCTGACTGTTTGATTTACAGCTAGTTGTATATGTTTAGACATTGACATGTTATTTAAATCTGAAGAGAATTTACCCTCCAAGCAATTATTGTGAAAGACAAAATTGCAGATATATAACAAAACCAATTGTTTTCTGTGAATATGAGAGCTGAGCACTTACTGAGAGAAAAGGACAAGATAAAGAAAAATAAAATTATTGAAGGGATCGGGGGGAGAGTGGGGAGGGAGAATGGTGTGTGGACAAGAAAGTCTAATATTATAAAAGGCTCATAAATAAATGAAATGAACTCTGGAGAACATCTTTGGGCAGGACATGGAGCTAAGAGGATAGAAGAAAGATGATCTAAGCAGGACCTAGGACACCCTTGTTAGAAAGTTTTGATACTAAAACCACACAAAATGGAAAGGGAATCACAGGCAAATGTGTGATGGCCTGATACAAACTATCTTGAGAGGCAAAAGACATCCTTGGCTGAAGAGGATGGGAGTGTGGAGCAGGGAATTTCTGCCAGGATTTTTGCCAGGAGTAGCCAGGATTCCTTGAACCTCTAGTGCCAGGGACTCCCATAATTTGGTGTTGAAGGCACAGCTCCCAGCAACCTCGCTTGCAATGGAGATCACTCGGCACTTTTGCCAGTCTGGCCCCAGGTGTCCATAGCTTGGCAAACAGAGCAGGAGGTAGCAGCCAACTGTGAAAATGCTTATTTAAGTGACTTGCCAGTAACACACAGGGACTCAGTGAAAGGAGCAGGCCTAGCTGAATTAATGACCAGATCATCTCCGCCTCCAATCCCTTTCCTAACTTCCTACACACCCCTCAGCTTGGCAGTAAAGGATGCAGGGGTCCTTTGGGAAAAATCCAACAAAACTCTACATGAGCACGCCATTAAGGGCTGTACTATAAAGCACAGGCACAAAGGAGAGGATTTAATGTTGTATGGCAAGTCTCCGGACCTGTATTTCCTCACTGCACTGTAGTTTTCCGCGTGCATTGGCTTACAGGGGGATCACAACAAAGTTTCAGTGCTTTCTCTCTTACCTGTCAGAGTGCACAGTGTGGAGACGTGCTGACCTTTGCACGGGTCACCACAGGAAGGGGACCTGGAGATCCACTGCCCTGTGCCACCAGAGGTGACAGGAGAGCAGTAGAGACAGGAGCATGCTGGGCTTGTTCTCAGGGCCTGGGCAGCCAAGGGACATTGAGACTCCCCTTAGGAGAATTTTCTATGGCTTGAATGTACCTTCTCTTTCACTTAGATCTTGAGCAATGTTCCCTCATACACCATGGTGCTCCCTGCCTCGTCTTACCCCTTCTCTCACTCACACCACCCTGTTACTCATCTCTGGCTGGTGCCTCATGCTTTTTTCCACTCCTAGCCCCCAGCTCCTTCCAGTTTGCATCTCCACTTACATCTCTTTCCTGGAAGGCAGAGTAGGTCCAGGCCTCTCACAACCAGAGGTCTCAGTAGGTGGGTTGGATGCAGCAATTCCCCTCAATCCTCATGTCCCTGTGCAGGGGCACATGGGTGCAACTGCATCTCCTGCGTGGTGGCACAGAGCTGGGCAGGATGAGACACAAACCTGGGAGAGATATCCAGGAAATCTTCAGTGAAAACAAGTACTTGGCTTGCTTCTTCTGCTCACAAAATGCAAACATTGGCTTTTCTGAGGCTTATAAGGTGGCCGAGCAGGGGTAGGTTTTAAGAAGGCTGCCTGAAGCACATCCTTGAGATGAGGGCAGCCCTGTGTTGGTGTGCCTGCTCTGCATGGGAGCCACAAATCAGTAAGACTGTTTCACCATGAAGGAAACAATGCATTTTTCTTCTCCTTGTTCTCAGAAACAACCACACCACTTAGGCAGAAATGCAAAAACAAATGAACAAAACAAATTCAGCTTGAGGCAGACACCCAGCATGGGGAATTGTCAGGCAGATGGTTAATGTGACAAAGTTATAAGTAACTGAAAACAGCCTTTAATAAGAAATGTTAAGCAACTTCAGTGTTAGGTGGGACAATCTCTAGTGAAACAATGTCTCCCTCTTTCTCTTTTTAAAGACAGCTTTTCTAAATTCAGTGCACCAGCAAATTTGCTGAAGAAGCACAATGATGGAGAGAGAAAAGCCCCGTGGTGTAGCTGCTGCCGTTACATCACGAATGTGTCAGAGGACAGCGGGCGTCTTTCCACCAGTCGTCCTGCTGCCGGGTCCCACTCCCTTCTCCTCCTCTTGGCCCTGTCTCCTGTGCATGCTGCCTTCTCACCCACCCGTGGTCTCTCGGCCTCCGGAGCCACATCTTCCTTGCCTGTCCCATTCCTGGCTTGGGCAGCATCAGCTTGGAGCCCATACTAACAAGCCCAGCAAAGATCCTTACATTGGCTCCCTGCCTCCCTTTCCCCTCCCTTCTGCTGTCAGCGTGCCTCACTGGTCTTTTGGAGAAACCTCTGTCTTCCTAATTTACTGCAGGACACATAGGAGGGGCCGAACTCTCAGTTCCTGATGGCTGCTGCTGCTCTGTCGACTTTCTGTGAAGCCAAGGCTGGGTTAGTGGACTTCAGTGGGGTGATCCCGCTCCACACCATCCAAGGATGAGATCTGCTTTTGTCAATGGACTGGTGCCAGCTTGTACCAAAAGAAAACCTGGCTTCTTGTCTCTGGTTTCAGTGTGGCTGGGCTGGTCATTGTCAGAGGGCTCCAAATAAATGCAGAAATAGCTAGATACAACTGTGTGCACCTTCCTCTTCTGTTTCATCTGCTTTCTGCTTCTTTCATCCCAGAAGCATGTAAACATAGAATGAATAAATGTGTACATGAGTTTTCAGTTGTTGTGTGCGTTGATGCTTGCCCTATTTCACTCCTAGATTTCCTTTGTCTCAGGAGATGCAGCACACAATGCCTTTACTGTGTTTGCATGAGCGGTTTCTGCTTGTTCCCCATCATCAGGTAGTGCATTTGCTCTCAACAGCATGCCTGCCATGACCAAATCATACAACTAGAGGATTACAGTGTGCTCTTCTAGAATCAGAGGGAACTGCTGTCTGCCTTGTATTGTTTATAACCCTTGCAATACTTGGGCAAATCAGGACAACTGTGTGCAAGACCTAACATTGCTTTCTTAAGGTGTGAAAGCATTTACTTTCTTACTTCCGTTGCTCTCTGCATGCACTTCAGGCCTCTGCTCAGTCGTGCAGCATGTTGGGCAAAGTTGGACACATGAAATTGGAGACTCATGGTTTCATGAGACTCCAGCTGAAGCATGCATGAAGAACTAGGTTGCTTTTAATAGGTTAAAAGAAAAAAAAAGTAATCTGAATATCAGTACATACTACAAATGATTATTTATTTATTTATTTTTATTTTATTTTGTTTAATTTTATTATTTTATTTTCTTTTATTTTATTTATTTTACTTTATTTTATTTTATTTTATTTTATTTTATTTTACTTTATTTTATTTTATTTTATTTTATTTTTGTGTTGTCACTCTGCTTTTGTTTTGTTTGGGAAGCCATTTCACACAGGTTGTGAAAATCCTGTCATAAACTTATAGACACAATATATCCGAGAGCCTGAACTTTCAATTCATCATTTTAGGGTCAGTATCTGTAGTAATTAAGAGGTTCCTTTCTCTTTCTTTCTTCTTCCTACCTATTTATTTATTTATTTATTTATTAACAGAAACCACTTTATTTAGTTGAGACCTTTTCCCACTTGCAATTTTCAGCAAGTGCATGCTGAAATAATTTGTGATACTCAGTGACAGGTCTGTCCCAGACAATTAAATCCTCGGCAGACGCTTCAATTTTTACATGGTTTTTAGCATCTGTGCAGGGAAATGTTTTGGAACCTTCCCAATGAATATATCAAAGGTGTTCAGCCTTGGGCTTTCCATGCCAAAGGAGATCTAAAAAACTTTATCACTGCATCTAATCTGCTGAAGAATTTGGCTTCCACCAACTGAGTCAATATTTCAGTCCAAGTGGAAATGTTCTCTTTGCATGTTCCTGTTTCAGAGGCCATTTAAGGTTGAATCAACTACGCTCTCCTCCATAATTAGAAAGGAGCAAGCATCCCCTTCTGTTTTGCAAAGACTGCCACTTACTGTCATGCAGTATCTCCACGGCCTTCCACTGCAAGGCTGGAGGAATGTTTTGGATCATCCAGGTCCAAGTTTCCATGACATCTTCGTCTTCGCTTGGATTCCAGAAGTGCTTTGCCATGACTGAGGTTTCACTCTCTTAGATGCTGTCCAAAAGTGTAATGAGAGACTATCTCAACTCGCATTACATTACAGATCAACAAAGGGAAAGGAACTATTCTGACTTATGTTTCAGTGGAAGGAACAAGGGTTGGCTTACTGTCTCCTGAGTTGTCCTGTAACCACTAAGTCATCTTTCTACCCTGCTTCATTTGCTAGAAAACTGTTCTTTCTTTCTTGGAGCATCAACATTTCTTGGGTCAGGATGGGCCTAAAGGTCATTGTCCACCCCTTTTCTTTCTGTGAACATAAATTTAGAAGGTAAGGCATGACTGTAGACAATATCACATCCACCCCACTGGAAGAACCTCTGTCTTCCACTTCCAGCTCAACACACAGCTTGCAGTCATTGCAAAATGAAGGGGTATACTCTGGGTGATTATTAGAGGGAATTATACTATGTCAGCCTGCTAGACCTATGATATTTTTTTCCTTTCTTTTTGCTATAGAAATTTGCATTCTATTTGAAGGCCATTTCCTTCATTCTTTACAGCATTGCTTGTGTCTCTACCCTACTGAGATCCCAGTATAAGTTAATCTCTTGTAGTCTTTGAAACTCCTGGTGGAAACTAATAGAGTTACTGCAGTCTGACACTGCTGTTGCATAAACAATAGGAGAGTGAAAGCCATGTCTTTTGTAATATCCACATTTCAAAGTGACCTCCTAGTTGGTTTCTGTTTTTTTTTTTTTTTTTTTTTTTTTTCTGTTGTTTTTTTTTCTTTTTTTTTTTTTTTTTTTTTTTTTTTTTTTTTTTTTTTTTTCACGAGTATATGGGACAGGATTCCCAATGCAAATCCATGGATGTCAATCAGTTTATATCAATCGGTTTATACCATCCAACAATCTAACATAAGGAAGGGATCAGTCACATACTGAATGTAAAATATTGCATTCTGAAGTGTGCTATTTTTTTTAATGTATTTTCTTTTTATTCTCCCCTCCAGCATATTTTATGTAAGCAGAGAAAAAGTTAAAATCAACAGCTGAAAAATTGCTACCTCTTCTTTTCACACTGATGGTACAATTTGCCTGTTTAATCATTTCCCAAATCTTCCTGTGTCACTCCTAAGTTTCAGAGCCATTGCTGCAGCTTCTTGCTGTGATTATGCTGGTCTGATGACATCTTTTTAAACTGTGTGGCTTCCTGCTCCATAGCATTGGACAGGCTCATCAGATCCTGAAAAACATTTTTTCCCTCTGCAACACAGTGCAGAGTAACCGTATTTTCAACAGAAAGCTGATTTGGGGATGACTCATTTGGGAGAATAGAAGGAAGAACAGCATCTTCCTTCAGTTATTCTGGCTGTTCATCCCCTTCCTGAGCCCAGGAAAATCCCCAGCTCCCCGGCTACATGCCGGTGTGTGCGGATGCAGCCTGGAGGACTGGGGGCTCTCCTGGAGAAGCCGAACAACCTTGTCAGGACTGCAGCAAAGCAGCCCAGTGGCTCAGTTTGGACTTGGTATGCTTTTGGCAGGTGGCTGCGGCAGGAATACATCTCCTTACCTTCTCCCCCAGCATGTGGCAGATCTGCCTGTTCCTATCAGAAACAGCTGTGTGGGCAGGGCATGGATGCTCTGCGTAGAAGGGAGGGCAGAGAGAGACACCTCGTGTACAGGTGCCTCTGGGATGTCCCAAAACACTCATGAGACACTGACTTTTTTTGCTCTCATCTCACACAGAGGAGCACTACAAACACAGACACAACCAAAACGCTCTACGCACCCTCAGCATGGAAATGAATCGCAGCCCTCGTGCTGAGCTCTCCCACCAACTCCTGCATATAGCAGGCTGAGGAAGTAGAAAGATAGGCTGGGATAAAGGCAGCACAGAGAAGCTCATATTGCCTCCTACCACCATCTATTTACCATTCACTGAATCAACATCCCCCTTCCGTGGCTCCAAAATTAAGCCACAACTTTAAACTTGGAATGTTTAAAGAAAGGAGGGGGGAAAATAAGTGTCTGGGCCATTCTTCAAAAGCCCCATGTAAACACTGGGTGACCCGTTCCTTGTTCTTTTCCTAACCTGGCTGAACTCTGGAAGCAAGCAATAAACAGCAAAGGTTAATTAAATCCATTTCTAAGTTTAACACCCCTGGCTCCCCACCCTGTCCTAACCAGACTTTGGGGGCTGTGTGCTATGGGCAAATATAACCTGGTTTGAATTCTAAAACATGATTTCAGGCTTCCTTTAGAGACAAAGAAAACTGATTTCTATATGCTGAAATGAGTCATTCAGGACAGGGAACCTAATTAGGGTTGCAGCGGCAGCTAATTTCCCCACCAAAAAGAAATTTTGTGCATTAAAGAATGAAGTGCTAGTTCCGGGCAGCAGCACCAGGCACTCAGTGTAATTATAATTTATATGGTCCTCACTGCTGTAGTAGTTAAGTGCTTGACAAGAACCAAGGGATTTGCTCTGAGGTAGGGAAAAGTTTTCTTCTCTTTTACAACCGGGGAACCACAGCGCAGAGATGAAACGACCTGCCGCAGACTGTTCAGTGGATCTGGCCAAGCTGGATTCAGGTCGTGCTAGTCCATCACTAACACTTTCAGCAGGAGATTCAGACCTTAATTTTTCCCTAGCCTCTGCCCTGCTCACAGTCCTGAGAAATCTCAATCCTCCTTTCGAGCAGGGCAATGAAAGCAAAGAGCAGCCTTTCCCTCAGCAGCAGGGCCAGGTTTCCCCAGCTCCAACCCCAGATCATTCGAGTGACTGAATTCACAACATGAAATACAAAACTATTCCCTGGATTGCAGAAGGTGAAGAGCTGTTCCTCCAGTCCTCCAAGGATGCCAGACTGCTTTAGCTGTATCCCAACCCTTTTCTGAGAAACTCATACCTGACCTAGACCTGCCACCATTCTGATGCCTCACTGGGATACCAGGTACAGAAACAGAATTAGATGTGAATAACCCTGGCTCGCAAAATTACACCACGGGCTGACCTGTCTCCTATTTTGTCACTCCAATAATTGAGAAATACAAAGCTTTTCTGTGAATCCAAGGGGAACATTAGTTCTTGCAAAAGAAGCACAAATCTGGGGTATCTTCGGGAGGGGGGAGGAAATGCTGATTTGCTTCAATGAAAATCTTTTCTGTAGGAGAGCAAAAGCCAGGCTGCACATATAGTGGAAAGTCTCTTCTTTCTCAATCTGAGGCATTCTGGGGTTTGTGCTAGGGAGCCAATACTAGCCAGAATTCCTTGGAGGCCAGCAGAGGCTGCAGCCTTTGCCACTGCCCCTGAAGTATGTTTTGAGCCAAATGGGAAGAGGCCAAATCCATTTAGGAATGGGGCTGAAATGCCTGCAAATGCTAGGCTCAAGCTGCAGTTGCCTGCACTGGTACAGGAGGGCTGGGAGGCTTGCAGCAGGGCCAGGTGCCTGCTTCCATCACTTCTGGTGCAGCTCAGAGAAGTGCAGCCTCCAGGCAGTTTGGTGTAGCACGGAGGTTTCCTCCAGCCAAGGAGCTTAGCACTGCCTGAGGCTTTCCTCTGGGCCCCAAATCCGCTTTCTGTCTTGGGGGCTTTGTTCAGTTTTGGAGGTCAGCCTAAAGCAGGCTGAGCAGCTGGATAGGGTTTCACTTTCACCATAAGAGGATATCTTTGCTGTAGGAAGCCCTTACAATAACTCTGTAAACATGAATGAACATGTTTCCCTGATAATGTCAAGTGAAAAATCCCATATTTTTCTCTTTCTTAATGAGCAAGTCTTGCCCTTCGGTGTCTCTGACCTGGAGCACATGGTATTGCTGTTGGGTGACAGTGCTGTAATCCCATTCTTGTACTTGATTTATGGAGGCACGGTCCGGGGCTGCGTTGGGTCAAGGCCCCGTTACGCTAGATACTGTACGAGCTCCTAATGAGGGAGAGAGTCTGTGCCTCATGAACATGGGATGACAGTGAAAAAGAAGACCCAGAAGCTGAACCTGGAGCAGGGTTGATGTTTCCTGGATCCTGGAGTTATATCCCAGCTGCTGACTTTGTTGCCCTTATAAATATTCCTGACTTTCTCTGGTTCTAGCTCTGGCGCCAGAATAGCCTTGTATTTGCAGTTGTTTCACCTAATGGGTCAAGCAGCAGTTATTTGATGCACAGACACAACAGTGGGTTTAAACAACACATATGAACTTGATTATGGTTTCCTAGGGGGAGAGAATCACATCTTCTGCTGTGCTTCGGGCATGATTTAGGGGATGATTTTTTTTCCAGCTCCTCAGATTGAGAGTGCCTGTGTGAATATAACCACAGTGACGCACAGGGCTAAAGGAAGGATGGGTTCAGCAATTAAATAGAAAAATCTGCTTAATTAGGTAGAAAAAGAAGTATGCCTTATTAAATGACCCCAGGCAAGATGCTGATGAGCTCTGCTTGGTGCCCCAAAGGTTAGCACGGGCTGCCTCTTATGGCCATCATGTGAACAGGAAACCAGGGCAGACAGCAGAGCACAGCTTTCAGGTTTAATGGGATCTCCCTCCTCTCCAAGAGGAACAACACAAAGCAAATGTACTGTCCGGCGCTGGCTGCAGCTCCTGTGTGGTCTGTGAGCATAACTACGTGTGCATCCTCTAAGGATGCTTACTTGAGGAGTGTTTTCTTGTCTGATGGGAGCAGTCATGCTGAAGTTCGGTGGAAAGTGGCACCTCAGCAGCCTCTCCTGACATGTCAGGACAGCACCAATCTGCAAATACATGCTAAGCTGTGGGGACTGCAGTGAAAAAAAGGAGAAAGTGGTACCCAAACCCAAACATCCCCATACAACCTTAGTCTTTCCTTTTCCTTACCAGCCTGCCTCACACCTCTGTTATGTAAGTTTAGCCTACAGCAGCTCCCTGGGCTGGCTGACCCCCTTCCAACAGCCTCTTGCTGTGACAGAGGCCCCCAGTGCTCTGTTTTTTTCCCACATCCATCACCACCAGTAGAATGTGGGAGAACCTTGGGGAAACCACACAGAAGCCTGTCTCCACTCTGCTCTGAAAGCAAACTAAATTTTGGGAAGGGGAGAGGGCAGAGGGAGGAAGGAAGAACAAATCCTCTTTCACCCTGTGATGTGCACAGGTTTTCTGCTCGCCTCCTTATTCTAAGCTCTCTCACCTCACTCCTTTCCCTGTTCCCTAATAATTCCAATAAATGTCAGATCCAATCTCACTTAATGGAATGTACACCTATTAAATGAACGAAGTGGAAAAATGGCCCACCCTGACTTGAGACCCAGTTGCAATGCCTGCTTTTTACCACGCAATCAGATGATTTTTACCAGGTCCCCAGGAAATTTCTAGTACTATAAACAAATTTTAAAAATCCCGTGGGACTTCCAGCTTGCTTCACAAAGGAACCCTGAGATGTTATTCAATACTTGAAGCCATTTCGTTCATGTGTGATCCCAAAACACTAACCGAAGGCAACATAATGTGATAGGTATTTACAACATAACCATTATCTTATCAGAGCTTCAGGTACAGCTGTAAATAGCCTGTTCCAGCTGGGCAATCTGCTGAGTTAAATGGGTTCTACTTTTAGAAGCAGGAACTAGAGAACATGTGCCATTTAAACAGAGATTTGCTTGCACCTGGGGGATGGATACTCAAAGAGCAGACCCCAGCCATGGAGGAGGTCCATGCTCCATGAAATGTGGCTCCCTCCCTCTGACGCAGCAGGCTGGGCTCACACAGAGCAGGCTGCTAGTACAGGCACTTTGTTGACAGAGTACTGTTAGCTGTTCACCGAGCGTAGAGAATTGCTGTGCTGTTCTCTGGATGAGAGGTAATTTTTCTATGGTCAGCCAGCAACAAAAAGACAGGCAAGGTTGAAGGTGGAAAGAAAAGAGACCACATTGGAAGCAGTAAGAAGAAAGGAAGGGGGATGAGAAGGATGGAGGAAGGAGAAGAACATGAAAAACAAGACCAGAGAAAGAGTAATTCTTATGGGAATAAGCTTTGCCACTTCTTCCCTGGCTATGACCTGCCTGAATGGGACAAGATGTTTACTCTGTGCATGCTGCGATACATCATGTGCCAGGCAAAAAAGGCTGGTCCTTGACACCCTGGCACTAGCATCGCTCTTGTATGGTGTCAGCAGGAAACAAATCTGCTAAAGTTGAGACTCAGTCCTTGGGCTTAAAAGAAGCCTGACGAGGAATCAGAATAGGATTGCACTGAGTTTAAGATTGTCTAGAAACAAAAGGTGTTTCAAAGAAACAGAAGAAGGTTTTATCCCTGAGATGTGAGAAATGCACTGCCCATTCCAGTCTGATGGAGATCAGTCTCCCATCCTTCAGAGACAACCCAGAGGCGACTGTACAAGAGTTCTCCTGGCAGATGATGCTACCGACCATTTTGATGGGCTTGTGGATAAAACTAAACCTGGCTCATTCATGGCTATTTGGCAGCTGATCTATTGGAGAGAGGGGGATTTACTGTGGCAGACCACAAGGGAAGGTTGCTGCTAGAAGGGGACTTGAGTTGACAAGTAGCACCAGAGGCTTGAGAGACCAGTGAAACCAGTACTTGGAAGTGTTAACAATCAGTGAGCCAGGGGTAGTGAATCTACTTACATATGCATACCAGGGCACAAAAACCGTGCCAGGGTAAACAGAAAGCAGAGAGCAGATTAGTTTGCAATAAACATGGAAGCAATTGCAACAGAAAACAGTGAGCTCAACAAAGGCGATTTAGTTACAAATTTTCAACAAAAGCATCCCATATAACAAAACTATGCTGCTTTTGGCAGACTGCAAAACACACAAAACCAAAGTGTATTTATGAACATATGGCTGGGGGGACAAAAACTTGGAATCAATAGGTTTGATGATGAGAAAGAAAGTGAAGTTCTTCAGGTTTCCATTTACATGTACGCAGCAAAGGTTGAGAGGAAGCCACTTTGTGACGTTGGGGTGAGATGGACACCATCAAATTCTGAAATATTGTCCGTACCAGCAGAGACTTTCTACTTCTATAATCAAGATAAAATGGCAATGTAGTCATATACAGTAACCCAGGATGGAAAGAGTCCATGTTGCCAAGCTACTCAGGATGTTTACAGAAGGGCAGATACTAATCAGGACGTAGAGAGCAGAGGAAGCCCAAGTCACATGCATATCTGGGTTGAATCAAAGTTTACAAATGCAGATCTATATAACTTGTTCATGAAACAGACGCAGCATCTCTTTTTTAAAGAGCTGGCGTGTGGCCTTTACTGCTTTGAGAGGGATTAAAAGCAACATAAATATTGTCACTGATAGGAAAACCCACGCCACTATCAAATTGTGTGCAAGAATTGAGTCCTACAGAGACAGGGAAAAATTATAAAGTTTACCTTAATTTTGCGCATTTGCTGAGTGAATAGACACCAGCTGGGCAAAAAAACATACCAAACATCTCTTCCCCAGTCTGAGATTGTCTGGGTAGTGTCAGAACTTGATGAAGAGATGAGCTGGGTTGGAAATGGCCCATAGCTGGAAATAGGAGTAAGCCTATTGTGCAACAGGAGGAAGCAGAGATCTTTCTGGGAGGGGAAATGGGTCATCTCTGAAATGCATGCACATGGGAGGAAGGAAATTTAGGAGCACAGGTACCATGGTAAGCAACATTCTGTTGTTCATTTTACTTCTTATACAAGACAAAATGGCATAGCTACAGGAACAAGTGGCTCTTGTACCTTGTGGCAATGTCACTTAAGCAGCCAATGCCCACTGCCCACAGCAGAAGTGTGGGATTTGAGCTCATGGTAGCTAGTGAATGGGCTGCACTGAGGACTCTATTTTTCCAGAACTGTCTATAACAGAACGTACAAATCCGGACCCCTCCCGATATAGATACCCTGAGCAAGGTGTTTTCCTCTGGCAATGGTTTCTGTCTGCAGCTTGTATCTCAGTGGCCAGCCACAGGATGGGCTGGGCAGTCAGATATGGAAAAACAGGAGAGCAAGCTGTCATAATTCAGCTCCCTTACCTCCTTGCTGGGGGTGTCAGGGTCACCACCCATCCTCAACCCCACAGCCTGGGGCTAATCTTCAGCTTTTCCCTTGCATGAAGGTCTGAGGGACTCCTTAGATGCTGCACGGCTTGGACAGGATGGTGAAGGACATGGGGTGGGATGAAGTGAGTATACAGGTGTGCCTGAGCAACAGTATTTTGGGGGTGATGTTACAGCCTCAACCTAGAGGCCGTCTGGAGTAGGAGAACCTCTTGCTGCTGCCAGAGATGGAAGAAGGCCTGTGCACAGAGGGCATAGCAGGGAGAAGCACGAAAGTAATACACAAAGGGTGGCTGAAGCATGAAAAGGGAGCTGTGTGGCGAAGCCAGAATGACGTGTGCCTAAATAGTGGACGTCAGCATGCAACACAGTGAGGTCCTTCACGAGGTAACACAGGGAGCTCTTTTAAGCACACACATACATACACGCACAAAAAGAACAATTTATGGTTGTGTCAGAGTCACGTCTGGGCTTCTCATTAAAATTAATGAGGTAACGTCTCAGAGGCATTCTGAAACGGATGCTGTCCAGAGAGCAAGGGAAAGACCTCTATCACTATGAAATACCTACTTAACAAAATCAATTGCAATTTTTACTTGCCACGACCATGCATCAAAATCATGCCAAGAGCATAGGACACTGTTTAAACTCATAAGCAACTGGCCTTTCTTCAGTCATTTTTGTTACAATGACCAAGATTCAATGGCCAGACACATGCAGAAAATACACATAATGTATTTTCTACAGAGGCAAAGAAATGAGGGAAGATGTAGAGACAAAATGGTGTGCAACTGTTGGTCTCAGTGACTACCAGCACCCCAGAACTGAACCCACAAGACCTCGGTCTTCCTATCCGTCTGCTGTCTTAAATAGCTGTGAAACTCCCAGTCAAAGTGTGTGTCCTACCCCCTCCCTTCCTTTCCTCCAACCAAAGGAGGTGGTCTGTGAAGAAAAAATCAGCTTTCCTAACCCAGCTAATGTGCAGTGCAGACCTTTATTACTTAACTGAAACTAATATCTCTTCCATGGCAGACAAATTGGGTGATCAATACAAATCCACGCAGCAAAATATTTTGTCCAAATTTTATGTAAAAGATGGTTTTGCTTTTGTTGCAGTGCCTCATGTTGAGGTTGCAGAGTTGGTCACTTGGTTAGGAGACACCGAGCATGAGGAATGCCTGTGTCTTGTGCTCGAGAGGTGTTCTGCTGCTCTCTGGTTACATGAGCACACACTGTATTTTGGTATGACCTCTGCCTCCTTTCAGCACACAGAGTGGGCTGATCTGGGAAGGAGTCAGGCTGTGGAGGAGGAAGCTGCTCTGGGTTACCTGCCATGAGTGGCACTGATGCTATCTGCATGGGTTTCATGGCAGGAGCAGCAGGGAGTGTCCCATAGGTGAGGAAAAGGGATGCTGTGCTGGAGAAACAGATGCTCTCCTGCCTCTCTGGGCAGCTGCAGGGTCCATTCAGACCAGACTTTGTCTGTCACTCACTGCAGGCTGTGTTTTTCTTGCAGACAATGCTTGTGGCAGTGCTGAGCATGCACACCTGGAGGGGAAATCAGTGGGAGCTGTATGCTGAATACATAAAATACTGTAAGCTTGCCAACAGTTTTGAGAAATATAAGCCCTGAGTGCCTTCATTTTGGAAGCAATAATTAGTGAGAAACTTCTGGCAACTTTGACCTCTCTCTTTTATTATGGGTTTGCACCATCCCCTCTCCCATGCACACCATGGAGAAATAGGCATCAATATTTTGAATCTCTCTGATTAGAGGGTAAAGTCACAAGGAAATTCACGAATGCTGTCTACCTGGCAAAACGGAAAAAAAAAAAAAAAACAAAAAACAAACCCCAAACAAACAACCAATGACAAAAACAAAACCAGGAAAAATTGGTGGAAAAGAGGCCTGCAGGTGATGCACTGGGTAAGGAGGGCAAATAGCTAAGCTGAATAATTATGCATACAGTTAGAACAGGGGAAGCCCTGTGGAAAAAGTCTGGGATTGTGAAATTAAGTGCTCTACAGATCCATATGCTCAAGGATGAGCATGCAGAGTGCAGAGGCAATTTGAAGTCTGTAGGAAACATCTTTTGTCTGGCAGGTTTCAGTGGATGCATGTTTGCTCCGTGTAGGGGCTCGCGTGCTAAACAATAAGTGGAGGTGGAAAAACATCCCCTTCCCCACCAGCTGAACATCTTTCTCATGTCTCCTCGTCTTGCTACATGATTTAGGAAAGTCCCTAATCAAGATGCCCTGTTCTATATTTAATAATTGGTCTAGCCCTCCTTGTACCTCCAGGATGGCGTATTGGTAGCTTGCTATTTTGTCCCTGTTGTATCAACCTCTGTCTTACTGCATAAAAGAAACAGATTCCAAAGTTCATACTGACTTTTCCAGTCATATATCAGGAAATGGGAGATACTGGCCTTTCTCTTTCTGCATATTCTCAAAGACAACACAGAGTCTCTTCAACATGATATTTCAGTAATTTCACTTAAGCTGGAGAATTATCTTTCAATATATATCATCAGTATATTTGAGTTTCTTTTTATATCAGTTTGATAAAATTAAACTGGACCTGCTTTCTGCAAGTGTCCTGGATATTTTCCATTCCTGTTATAATTGTAACATCTATTTATTGTACATTAAAAAAAAGAGGCCAGGGAGAAGTCTATGCTACCCCCTGTATTCTCACTGTCATTTAACCTTGTCTGACTTCTCCAACCTTATGCAGAGTTTAACAGTATCAGACACGTAGGAGCCTACAGTCATTTCATTAATAACTCACAAAAATGCAATAATGCTTGAAAAAGAGAAATGTTTCCTATTTCCTGACTTCCTAGCTCAAGCCGGTACAAATAAAATTCTTAGATAATAGGAAATGGTGAAGAGCTGAAAGTGGTCCATCATCCCATCCTTGGTCAGCTGGTTCTTATCCTGTCCCTGGTTCTCACTTCATGTTTGGGTTCCTTTCTCTTGCCATTACTTCTGCTCTTATGTGAGCAGCTGGTCAAGCCTTGTGCCCTCTGGCAAACCTATTTTTCCTTTTCCAATGGCTGCTGTTTTCCTCAGTCTCTTATTCAAGTGTCCTTCACTCTCCTCATCCAAAGGTCTGCCTGTCAAGTGATCTTGAATGTATACATCTGTAAATCTTGTGTAGAACACCTGTAGAGCACCTTCCTTCCCTTCCTTATGAGACCAGTGTATCGGCCGTATGAATTTCTGGCTGACAGCATCTTCTTCCCTGAGCTGTGAAAGGTGGTATTTCATGGCAGCACCCAATGCTGTTCTGCCAGGCTTGGGGATAATTTTATGTCCATGGCAGCTCGTGGTGTCATCCTAATTTTTACTGACCCTCACTGAATCTTCTCACTGCTGCTATCTTCTTTTCTTCCTCGTTATTCTCCAGGTAGACACAGCCACTGCTCCCTTTCTTTCTCAGCCCTTCCTCTGGGCTCAGAGATTCCCTGCCTGTCAGCTGTGATAGAGGGCAGGAGGTGTCCCTCTGTGGCTTGTACCTCAGCCCTGATGCCTGTTTTGGGACTGGGTTTGCTTTTCTGCCCCTTTCTCCCATCCTAAGAGTTATTCTCTAGCCCAGAGTGCATAGTTTCCCTGGACTATTCAGTCTTATGAAAGAATCAGCACTCTTGTAGTCAGAGGGAAGGAGAAAGAAAGATGAGTGGGCCAACACTCGAGTTTATTTTTATTTTTATTTTTCCTGCACAGGTGAGTTTAAGGGAAGCCTCGAGGTCTTATCTGCAAAGTGGCAAACCAGCATCTCGGCAGCAGCCCAGGACCCACGCCTGATTATTTCCTCTTTGAGTAAGTGCTCTGGCATAAGGGTGTGGATGTTGGCAAGATGTCTGGGAAAGGATTTTGGATACATCACCAGCCCAGATTCCCAGGGAGAAGAAGCGTGTGGACTGCTGTGTGGCAAAGCTGCAGGCTACAAAGCACACTTGTGGCATTGAGTCCAAGGCAAACAGGCCCTAAGAAGCTTTCTGGCTGGTGTGCCCATATTGCTGGGCCAGCCCTGCTGGCAGAGAAGCCAAAGAGGAGAAATCATGTCTCCGTTTATTGTCACTGCTTGCCCTGGTACCCAGGCACCTCCTGTGTTCAGCAGTGGAGGACTGCAGGCAGCTTGGGGATGAACTGCTGCTTGCCTGGTAGGAGACAAAACATCCTCCAGCAGCAGGTAAGAAAGCAAAAGTTCTTTCCCCTCTCAGTCCAGCCGGTCAATATCATAGTTTTGAGCACTTTACATTTTAACTTCTTTTGAGATGTGACTGTTATTTGGTGAGCCTCTTGCACTGAATTTTGGTATTACCCAGGACTAGAGAGGATGTAGACTGCTCCCCATAGTGACTGATGTGTTCCCCAGGTACAATTTGCCTGCTACTGTGCTGCTGTGGCCCTGCATCCCCAAGGAGTCCTCTCCTCAAACGCTGCAGATAGTAAGCTAAGTCAAACCCTGTTAGACTGCCCACAGTTCTTCTGCTCCCTCCCAGGAGAAGGTGTTAGTGGGAGTGATGATTACATGCCATAGCTGGAAACACTTGTCCGGCTCTGGAAGAGATGTGGCTCCTGCTGGTGGGTGTTAGGGACCAGGGTATGCCACCAGATGTACCCATCTGCTCAGCAGTTGCTGGGATGACCTGTGTAAGTGCACACGCAGTGGTCAGTGGAAATCACAAGACACCCTCCGGACTGAGACACCCCGGCAGAACAATGAGGCATACGAAGGTTAGTGACTTTCTCAAGCCAGTGGCTGGGAGATATCCAAGGAATGCAATGGGAATATGACTCTGCTGGGATGCTGCCAGTGACTCAGGATCACATGCCTACATGATGCTTAATATGCCATGCAGTGCCTTTGGGCATCTGATGCCATGCGAGACCTTCATCCCTGAGGCTGGGCTCTGCACCATGCAGAATTTGGAGCAGAGCTCATCCTGCCCTTTGTGCCACACCTGGGGGTTTGAGCAGCCAAAGGAGGGATGAGGTGCCAGGTGGTTCTCTTCAGCTCTTGGCGCAGGTGTGGAGGGAAGGATACATCCTCCCCTCAGCTCTCCTCCTCCTCCTCTCTCCAGGGATTTCTTGTTGTGCATTGCCTGGGGGTCCTCTGTGCACCCTAGCAAGGTCCTCAGTGAAGGTGTGAAGTCAGCTCTGGCATTTGAACACCATCCAGGGCAACTGGTGGTCATGCCCACATCCAATGCCAGTCTGATGACCACCATTCCCTTTGCATCAGAGTATTTTGAATGAGATGCGGGTCTTTCAAGGAGGCAACATGACCATGAAGCTAGAGCTAAGTCATGGTGGGTAAGTTTTGGAAGAAATCTTTCTGCCTTGCCACCTTATTTGAGGCTGAACAAACTTGATCTGCTTCCTTTCCCCCAACTTTCAAGGGAAATTTTGTCTACAGGGTGTCTGGGCTATTATCAGCTTTGTTAAAGGCATCTTACTTAAGGCTGACAGCACCCTCTTCCATCCCTCCAGCAGCTCCTTTCATATCATCAAAAGGCAATGGGTGTGTTATCAGGCAACGGTTTTAATAAATCATGAGGTTACCTCAACTCACATTTTAAAATGCATGTCTATAACACTTGAAGGTCCAGAAGAAAATTTGAAACACCTATATTTCTGCTTCAACATGAAAAAAATAATTTTCAAACGTATTTTGAAAATACTGCAGTTTCTTTTAGTACTTTCATTTTTGGGTGCCTGAACTCTGTTTTTTGAACACTTTTGGGGGGCTGGACTGCACCCAGGAACAGAGATTCCCAGCAAAAAAAGTTTCAATAGGCAGAGGATAACCTTCTCCATGGTGAGATTGTCCTGGAACGACACTTACAAACATAGAAAATCATTTAATGTGGGGTAGGAGGAGCAGTTGCTTCCTTTTGTGAGGCTGTGAATGACAGGTTGTTCTTCTCACAGCCCTGAGACACTCAGGAGCACGGAGTTGTGCTGTCGAGTAAGCACAGAGATGGGAGGTACCCAGAGAAATGCCTCTAGTGGAAGCTTTTGGTCTGGTCTCCATAAATTATTTCTGTAAGCAATGTGAAGGCATTGAAACATAACGTGAGCCAAAAAAAGATTTATTAGATCTCTGGGATCAGGCACCGTTGTAGTCCCAGGCTGTTTTTATGGAGCTCTCAGCACCACGGGGTCCAAACTCCTAAGGTTCCTTTCAGAGCAATAATGCAGATAAGAAACCCTGCCTAATGGGGCTGGGAGCATAACATCCAGGAAATCTGATGGCCACAGGAAAGACATCGGTGACAAAAATACAGCTTCAGCAAACGATTAGGACAGCAAATTTTATAAGAACATAGGTGTTCGGTAGATATCTTTCTAGATCTGTGGTAAGGAATGTCTGCAAAGGAGAGATTAATTACACAGAAAGAGTTAAATAAGTTCTGCCAGAGGCAACAGAGAAGGAGAAAACCATGACAAAGTGTTGTTTTTAGCTCTGACAGTCAACATGTCATAAAAAGATCAGGGTGAAGTATTCGTAAAATTTTGAATGACAGAAGTCCACAAGGTGTGTCATTTTAAAATAGACACGGGAGCGCAAACAGAGCCCTGCACAAAGTTAACAGAGTTCACGGAAAGTAAATGAAATAAAATCCCATTGCACAATAGAAGGGCACTTCTGTCAGCCCGCCAACGATGTGAGATTTGGGTACATTACAGACAAAGAAGCTATGCCTGTAGACATTTGTACTGTGGATGCTGTGGCTGTGCGGGTAGCCAGCCCTAAAATAAGGTAATTATTGAGGACAATTAAAGGAACAAAGGAAAATGTGCTTGACAAAACCCTTACTGTAAGAGACCACAGGCAAGTTTTCTGAGGTCTGAGGGGGATTATTGCACACAGTTGCAAAAGATCATCCATGCATCAATACCTAGAAAAGCTCTGCTGATGGTCCTGGCAGGACCGTGGGGTGAAGCACAGCTTGGGCAAGAGGGAACAGTCTGAAAATCTCCAGAGACTTGAGAAAAGATGCAAAGGCTTATTTATTTATTTATTTATTTATTTTTCAAAGGACTTAAAGAGAACCAAGTCTTTGACTAAACCTGAGACAACTGAATGCAAAAACATCGTGGATGCAGCTCCAGCCCAGCCGGCAGCTCCTCAGGCCTGTTGCAGTTGTGTTTGCTTCAGTGATGCGAGCGCTTCTCTGCATGGGGTCACAATGCAGCTCCAGGAGGGACACGCCAGCTCACAGATCCCATCTGTCCAAAGCTGGGTACCTCCTATTGCTAAAATTATAATCTGGCTGTTAGTGAATGAGCCCTGTGAATAGAATAAGCCAGTATTTGGGTATCTCCTTCGGGCTGTTCGCTCCTTGTGTTTGGCAGGAACCTGTGTGTGTTAGTGTCATTGTGTTGGATGCACACTTTCTCCCTTTCGGCAAGTTTTGCTGTGAACTCAAGAGGGAAGCAAGCAAACAATTCTCAGATTCTGCTTAGAAGAATTTTTAAAGGCCACTACAAGCTGCTAGAGGGGAAATCTGTCAGAACACGGATTTTAAGAAAATCAGTTGATGCCAAAATTCAATGCGAGAGGACAGATGCTTTAATGTTGGTAAACTGATCCTTGGTGCTTGGATGGATGAAACTATAGGAGTACAAAGCATTATTATTAAACCAAATGCTGAGTTATTCAGAGGCATAAAACATTGAATTACAAAGGAGAAGGCCTCAAATCTTTCTTGCAAGAGCACACCAGTGCATCACTTGTGAACGTGCAGGGAAGGCTGCTGATCTTCCTGGCCAGGGAAAGGCTGTTGCCATTCACATGAGCATTCCTGAGATCTCAGGCTATTTATCCAAAATGCTGAATTTACAAGCCACTTACCCATGAAAGGAATAGGACCAGTGTGAGGCTCCTTAGCTGAGGAAACAAACAAACAACAAAGAGGAAAAAAAAAAAAAAAAAAAAAAAAGAGGAATGAGTCCAGCACTCTGGCTTCTTTATCACTTTTTGCCTTAGGACATGAGTCATGGCCTTTAGAAGGATGCAGTAAGCTTCTGTGCACCTCTAAGTGAGGTAGCACTCCTATAAGCTTGCTGGGACTCCAGCAAAGTTCAAATAATCCCAGGAGTCCCCTTCTGCCCCCTCCATCTCCCTGACAGCTCCCCTTTGAATGCAGCAATCACAGGGGCCCTGCACACAGATTCTCAGTGCACAACCAGGGAAATCCATGTGCTGGCATCACCACCTTTTGAATAGGTGGATCCCATTTTGCCAGGAGGATCCTGACATGCCCCAGAAGACCTGAAGACCTGTCACCAGAAAGCTCTTTCCAGCCTATGCCGAATTTTTTTTATTTTTTTTTTTCCTCCTGCTTGCACTGTGGAATTCACAGTCCAATTTACAAGCCCCTCTGAGCTATTAGTAGCACAGCTGATAAGCCAGGAAACATTACAGAAGCTGCCCCCTGCATCTGTGATTTATATGCCTTGCTAAATATAAAACTCCCAAGGCTCGGCACATCAATATTTTGGAACGGAGCACATGGAAATATTTGATGGATTGGGGAGAACAGATCTCTTTGGCCAGTCGCTCACACTTGCCCTTTTGTGAGCAATCTGTCTTTCCCTGCAGCAGACAGCGGAATTTGGGCACAACAGCTGGAGTTTCAGTATCTCTGTGCTTTATTTGTGAAGGAGCCTGGATCTGAGCCATCCAGGCACTGGCCATCTGCAGATGCAACTGTAGCATCAAGGGTTGCAAGAGCCTGTCTGAGCTTTGAGGGGCTGCCTGTCCTCGCAGCTTTGGAGGCAACTGTACGCACACTGGGAAGCAAGTTGTGCTACAGGGACTCCATATCTTCATCTTTCTGTGGGATGGTGCATGCTTAGCTGAGAGGCTGGTGTTCCCACAGTGGGCAATTTGGACTGCCTCTCTAAGAGCATTATCACAGCTGGGATACACTCACCACTCAAGCTCAATGGTTCTCAGTCTTCCTCAAATGGTATAAATTTGGGAACCTGATAGGTGAGACATACTGCTTCAAAGAAAGGAGGAATAATGGTCAGTGAATAACTGCCAGCAAGTGAGACTCTTTGGTTTGCCTAGGACATGCAGAGCATCTGATCGATACACACATCATGACATGCAATGTAGGCATACATCTCCAGCTGCTGTAAATCTTTTTAGCTCTGCTGCAGTCAAGGGATTTTTTTTTTCAGCTGAGAATCTGGCCTTGGGTGGAGCTATGCCAGATCTGCATCTCCCTGGATATGGATCTAACAAGTAACATTGCAGTTCTGTCGCAGAGGTATCCAAATTTTGGACAAATCTCTCAGCATAGCACTCATTTTATCAGCCCACGGTATGTTGTTTTCATCAGAGGAGGAATATAACGGATGAAAGGTGTATGGCATTTTTAATGTATCATCAGGTCTATCCATGTGGCAGATATCCTCTGACCTGTCAGATGGTCAGGCTGAGCCAGTTTAAGAACTTCAGTAGAGTGTGCTGTGGAAAACACACAAAACCCCTCAAAAAAAAAACCGAAAAACAAACAACAACAACAACAACAAAAAACAGCCCTTTCTGCAAACCCTTTCAGAGTTCCCTTTTGTGCATTCTTTAGTGTCTAACATTTATTTTGGAGTGGGGCAGAGAGGTGGATTGGCTGCTTGCCTGCCTTCTGGGGTGGAGAGCTTTGCATAAAAGGAAGGAGAAAGAGAACATCAAAACCAGATTGAGAGGAAAACAATGTCACCCCTTTGTAGAGTAAGCCCACAGCTTTGTGCAGATTCAGGCTATAATGGTTGTTTTTCAGCTATTACTATTCTGAATTTGTCCCACTGAATATTTGAGTGGAGTGGCCACGACAGAGTAAGAATTCAGATGCTCATCCTCCTAGAAGGAGGGCTGGGTTGTAACACAAAGTGGGAAGTAAAAGGTGCACGTAGTTAGTTCTGCTATGTGTAAACCTCTGCATGGTTCCCCATAATACTGTGTACGAAACGCTGCATCCCAGAACACAGATTTGAGCTAGCAGTGCAAGCCTATTGCTCTACCTGATTGGGTTTCTCTGATGTATTTGATTCTGCAGCACACCAGCATGTCTCTGAGATAAGGCCTGGTTCAGCAAACATCCTGACAAGGGAAAAACAGATTGCAGCCTGGAATGCCAGTCCTGGGAAGGAAGGGCCTCACCAGAGTGCTGGAGCATAATAGTTTCTTTCTGGTCACCATGCCTACTTGCCCACAGTCCTGTACAGAAGGACAACCATTGCTTCTCCAACAGGAACAGATATGCTCTGTGTACCACCAGACATAAGACTGTACCATACAGGACACCTCCCAAAGTCCTGAAAATCATCCTTCAGAGAAGGACCTGTAACAAATGTGAAAAAGGGGCAAAAGCCACAAAAAGTACAAGAAAGCAAGACTGGTATAAACTATGGCTGGTGTTTTTTCCTCTTGCAAAAGCAAATGTCTTACGCAAAACTGCACCAAGGCTCTAGCCTTCTTCTGGAGAGGCATACCAGATCCCTGCAATGTGCCTTCACTGGAAGGGCTCCTGGAGCCACCTGTTCATTGAGTAGTAGGCACATTGCCAGATAATAAATCAGCAGAGCTTTAAATTTCCATATAAAATTCCCAGCCTCCTCCTACCATGCCTACAGCCTGCATTTCAGCCTGGGCACTTATTGCTATACAGTTTGGTGAAGACTCCAATTCCCCTTTCCCGGATACAATCTGTGAGCCAAAGCAGGCAGAGCTCTTTCCCAAAAATGTCAAACAAAAAAACATACTGTGGGCAATGTCAAGTTTTCATGTTTATACAGCCACCTCTGCTTCTAGTCACTATCATCGGACAATAAAATCCCTTTTCAGAGCCATCATGTGTTGACATAGCTTGTCAGCTTACAAGAAACAGCCAGGCAGTTGCACTATTACACCTTCAGTAAAGCTGCAGCAGAAGGTGGCCTTCCAAAGCTAAGAACTGAAGAGTGTGCAGGTATGGCCTAGGGAGACCACTGTCTAACTACCTACCTAAAACTACACCTCTGTTCTGAGATGGTTTTCTGGCCTCCCTCTAAACTTTGGAGAAGTATAAGCTTAGTCAGAGAACAATCTGTCATGCCAAACACATCTGTCACACCTCTCTAAGGATGGATGAAACTTTATTATTAATGGAGTTACATCTTCTTCCAGGTCGTCAATAAAAATGTTAAATAGCAGGGGGCCCAGAACTGATGTCTGGGGGAATTCTGCAGGAAATATTTGAGCATAATGATAACTCCTCATTTAGAATGACACTTGAAAGCCTATGTGTTGATTGTTAATCAGTTTTAAAGTTGCCTTTTATTACATATTTCCTTAATAAAAATATTGTGTGATACCAAGCCAAATGCGTCACTGAAGCTTAGGTAAATCACATCACCTCTTCCTTCCACTGACTGAGTTTGTAAATCTCCCAAATCTGAGATTATAGTCTAAACTGACACAGATTCACTTCATTGCCTTTGGGTGAGAAATAGGGGGGGAAGGTCCTCCTTTCAGGAAGAAGATTGTTTTCTGAGGATCAGATATGCCACCACTGCCATTTGAGTAAAGACCAACGGTGTTCAAAATCTCTTTGCAAAGAATACATCTGTGTACTTATATCTGTTATATATCCCTGAAAAGACAAGTGGTGGCTTCAGATCAATCATACACTTTGTGTTCCAGAAGACCGTATTTAAAGGAACTGGAGTGGCTTGGGCATATGGTCCTTAGGGCTAAAGGTTTTTCAGATGTAAGACCTTCCTCTGAGAGGCTATGAAAACCTTTTGAGACAGGATCCAGAAGTCACTGATTGCCCAATCAGGAACCACTCAGTCAGAAATACATGTTTATTGACTTTTCCTTTCTTCTATCCAATATACAGTATATATAGTTTCTTCTTTCCTTCTCTTATTTCTCTTGTGAGTCAGTCTGGGCTTTTTATTTTGTAAATTTACAGTGGCTTGGGCCTTTAATGTACTGTTCCAAAACACATTTCATAGTTTGGAGTCAGTTGGTCCTGTAGTTCACATATCACCAACTCATGATTTCCCATGTGTTAGCCTTGCCTTGAGCCTAGGCAAGATTGTGCTGCTTGGTTGAAGAAAAATGTTCATACAAGCATCTGGCCTTGATTTGAAGATATCAAGAAATGGAGAATCCACCACCTGCACTGTCTGCTTAGTAGCTAAGCACCCACACTGTAATCCAATTTATCTGGCTTCAGCTTTCATTTGTAGATGCTTGATCTTTCTTTCCTTCTAGCTTACAGATGCCTCAAGTCATCAAATCTTCTCTCACTCTGGCTTTAGATAGACAAAACAAATGGAGCTCTACAAGCACAAGAAAGATACTGGCAAACTGGAGAAATTCCAGCAGAAGACCGCTGAAATAGCTGGCAGCTGGGACATACAGTGTGTCAGGAGAGGTTGAGGGAACTGGATTTGCTCAGCCTGGAGAAGAAAAGGCAATGGGAAAGCTACTTGTTTTTTTCCACTACCTAGTGGGTGCTTATGGAGAAGATGGAGACAGGCTTCTCATGGAGAGACACTATGGAAGGGTGAGAAGCAATGGATACAAGTTGCAGCAAAGGCATTTTCTGACTGGACGTGAAGTTCTCATTGTAGAGAGTAATAAAGAATTAGAGATTGATGGAGATTTTCAAAACCTGGGTAGACAAAGCCTTGAGCTACCTGATTAAACTTTTAAGTCTGCTCTGTTTTCAGTGGCAGGATGCAGGACCTTGTGGCTAATTGAGGCCATTGTGGTCTAATTTTTTTTTTTTTTTTCTTTTCTTTTCTAAGTCTTGCTCTATATGAAAAAATTCTCCATCCATAAAATCTTCTATGTAATTCTTTTACAAGCAGCCAAGCAGCCTTCCTCAAAGCTCAAGTGTCTTAAAATAAATAAATAAATAAATAAGTGGAAAGAGCAAGCAGCATTTACTGTGGCATTCTGGCATTTTTTCAACAATACCATAGAAATATCATCTTCTCCTATGAGCCTTTTTTATATCTCAAGGGTTTGTATTAGCTCTAAGAGAGCCTTAGGCTTGGTAAATTCAGTTGTCCTCTTCTCTCCCTTAATCCTTTTCAGAATCATCCCTTTCCAGAATGTCATCCCTAGGTTGTATGAACGGCTTGCATTTCCTATTCCTGGATGCATATATTAGCATTTGCCTCATCAGACGTGTTGTTTGAAGGGCCCAATTTATTAAGTGATACAGTCAGGCAGTGTGATTGCCATGCCTTCAACACTGTTTACCTATCTACCAATCTTTGTGTCATCAACAAATGATTATCAGTGGTAATTCAAGCTTCCGGCTCATTGATGAAAATGTTGAACATTACAGAGCCTAGTACCAATCTCACCAGCAATGCATCCTCCTTCAGCAAGCGCTCCCTGTTGACGGGTGGTTTAAATCTGTCAGTCAGTTTGTTCTTCATGCCATTTCACCTGTGCTTTCCTGACATTTGATTATGCTAATTTGTAACCAGACTGTTATGTGGTGCTAAGGAAGACACTTCCTCAAGGACTATCACAGAGTAGTTGACTAGTGACTTCACTGGTCATTCCTGTAATCTCATCAAAAGAGTGCAACTGTATTTGCTTGATGAAACATACTTTCCACAATGTCATGTTATCGGAATTAACTGCTTTTTTGTCCTTTTATTCTTTATCAGTTGAGTCCTATGTCAGTTTTTCCATTTTGCTTGGACTGGGGTTAGGGTAAGTGATCTATAGTTACCTTGCTCATCCAGCTTGCCCTGTTTGAACTGGCATCATGTTAGTGTTCCTTCTGTTGTCTGGAATCTACCATTTCACAAGGCACTTTCAAAATTAATCCCAACAGACCTCAACTAACAATTTTTTGATTCCTGAATGCAGATTATTTGGGTCTGGTGCTTTAGAAATTCTTTGCCTCTAATAGACATTCAACTTCCCAAGATGTTTAACACCAAAGCAAGAATATTCACTAAAGATATTTAACACCAAAGCAAGAATATTTACTAAACCACTTCTGCCTTTTCATGTTATCATTACTGCTTTTACTATCTTCACCCAGTTAATAGACTCAGGTGATTACTGCAGTTTCTTTTGTTCTGAATATCATTTTGAAAATATCGTTCTGGTGGCCTTGTGTTCTACTGACTGTGTTTTTTCTCCATAGATACTCTTACTATTTTTCTCAAGTTTTACACAGCCATTTCTTTTTTCTCATCTGCTTATTGATTATTATTTTTTTATTATTATTCATAATTATTATTCTCAACATTGCCACAAAGCTTTTGTCTAATGGTGCACTAGTTATTTTTGTAGGTTTGCAGCTATTGGCCATCGAATAAAAATTTCCTGGACATCCTACTTTCATTCACATTTTTTTTTCTCTCTCAGTTTTTCCTTACAACCAGGTTATTCCTAATTTACTTTGGGTTTGAGAAATTAGCTCTTTTGAAGTAACAGTTAGGGACAGCCCTTTATTTGACCATATTGAATATAATCAGGTCATCCACACCGTTCCCTTGACAACCGTCAACTCTCAGCCCAGTAATTAATTCATCTTTGTCAGAATGAAGTCCAGGAGAGTTACCACATGATGGCTCCTTGTGTTAGAAAATAGCCAATAGTTTTCCCCAAATCGGGATGTTTTCTCAGTGGCTGTCTGGAGCTCCCAGCATATGGAAGTCCCCTGTAACACAGTGTTTCTTTCCGTGCATTCTTATGAGGACTGTGGAGTAATTCCTATTCTATGGTATGATTTTATGGCATGATTCACACAGTCCATTTTTACTGACTCTATCTTTCCTAAACAGGTTATAACCAGTTATTTTAACATTCCAATCATGCAAATTGAAACCAGCAGCTTTCAGTAATGTTGATTATATCACATTTCTTCTCACTAATGAGAATTTCCAATTCCTCTTGCCTGCTACTCAGACGACTACTGTCTACATAAAAGCAAATGGAAAACGTCTTCTCTTCACATTCTTTGTCACATGATTAAATCATTTTGCAACATGTCAAGCTTGTTTGTAGTTCCTTAACCCACAGTTCTTGCATTGTGTAATGCCTTGATTGCTGCTAGACTCAGGCTAGGAAGATTAGTTCTCCTGCACCAACAATATGCCTGTCATCCTGTTTATACAGGGGATGTGACCTAGTGCCCCGCAAAACCCAGACCTTCAGTGTCATCTCCCCCAGCTAACCAGCAGTTAGTTCATTCTTGCATTCTATCACTGATGGGGCTGAAAGGATTTTTGGTGGGTTATCTGAACTTTGTTTTCCTTTGGGTCCTTTCCAGGGGCCCCCAAAATCTTCTGCAGTCTGTGCTGCTCCACATGATATTGAATCACGAGCTTTTAGTCACCAATGAAACTTGCTGGAAGAATGCACACTCCAGAACCTAATGTGTAGTTATCCATGTTATTTTCTCAAAGGATATGACTTCCCACCCCATTTTCTTCATGCCAATGTCCATTTCACAATTCAATTTCCTTTCTGAGTTCAAATATCTCTCTTAGTTCATTTTGCAGAGTTACCATCAGCACGTCTCTGAACATTGCTTGAGGAACAATAATGTTCCACATTATTATTTTTTCCTGTTTGAAGTCCTCTAAACACCTCAGCTTTTTGGAACCTTTCCTAAATGTCTACATACAGTACTTAGTGCAATCTACATGTAGTAGTGAGTTTGAATTTACTTTGTGTAAACATAGCAAGTACTGTCAAATTTTGATTACTTGGATGTAAGCAACCACTTGAAAGTCATACAAGAAATGAAAGTGCAACTCCTTCTGAATTGAGAGACTGTCACATAGTTCTGAACAGTGCATGGACAACTGTATGTTAAGACTAGCATCCTATGTCACTCTGAAGTACCCTGAAGATCATGCAGATTAGTGGGATCACTGGTTACTGTTATAAAAATCTCAGATCTCAAAAGAAAATTCAGATAAGTTCATTTGTGGGTAAGTGACTCAAATTTCCTTTAAGGAGGTGTGATTTCCAGAGAGTGGTATAGCCATACTGAGCTGGAGGCAGTTCTGTCTGGTCTGGCTGGACTGTTTGTTTAAAATAAGGGTTGTTTCCTGGACCATTTGTTGAAAGCTGTATCATCATACTCTGCACCCTGCTGCTGCTTCTCCTGTCAGGCACAGCCTCTGTGCACAGTTTAACTCAATGGTGACCCTTCCAGTCTACTTAACATGGACCAAACACTGAGTCCATCCTTGCGTGAAGGGGCTGAGTACCTGCTGGATCCCTTAGCTTTCAGCCAGAGGGGTTAGTTTTTTTCTCTTCATATCCCTTCCTTCTTTGAGTCAGCCTCAGATGTCCCCGTACTAAGTAGAGGGGATATCCTACCATCAGTCCCACTCTGTTGAAAGGGTAGCATATCCCTGGAGCAAAGCATGACATAGCCTGTGGTAGCTGATGCCCTTACCAAGAAGGCAGAGTGGGATGGTTCAGAACTTCTTCTGAAGTCTCAGCAGAAGAGAACCTGCACTTGTCTTCTATGGGACAGTTCTGCTATCCATAGTGGAGCAGAGTCAGCAAAGCAAAGGTGAGCTGGGTGTGAACAGTGAGGTACCATCATATGACCCAAAACATATGCTGCAACAAGGACATTCCCGACTTGCTAACTGTGCTTATGGTGGACGCACATATTTCTGCATGCTCTCCTGGCAGAATTTAATCTCTCCCTCTGCTGGAGATGTAGTGGATCAGGTTAAGACTGGGTCATTAAAACAGCTGAGGAAGATCCTAGGAGTGAATCTCAGCTCATGCATTTAAATGATTGTGATATGGAGGGTCCATTCATACAGCATGAGAATCTAGTCCCTTGAATGCTGTCAGCAAGAACGCAGCTTTCATCCTGGCACCCCTTTCCAGAATACAGAATGATGGCAACTCCATCATGTTAGAAATTCCCTCCTGGAAATATAATTTCACTGTCCTGCTAAATTAATGGTGTCTGAGGATGCCATCTGAAGGTCTGATTTGAATAAATAAATAAATAAATAAAAGTGATTTGGAGATTAGTTTGCTTCAACCGGGCATTTGTTCCTGCTTCTAGAGACCATGTACGTTGGTTAATGTCAGGTGAGGAGCATGCTTGTGGAAATGAAATTGTATTTCCAAGACTTGAATAGGTGTTCTAGACCATTGTCCTCCAGCTGTGACACATGTGCACAGTGACCCTAGCAGGACCTGGATCCTGGCTCTTGATAAATGACATTATTTTATTTATTTATTTATTTTCTGCCTGTTGCAACATTGGCCACAGAAACCTGCCCCACCAGTTTTGCCATCCCAATTCTCCCATTCATTTCTGGCTTCCAGCCACGCTATAAAGTCAATAGTAGTCAATGAAACAATAATGGGAGAGGAGGACTGAGATTAGAGACAGAGCCCATCTCTCACCAGTAGACATGTGACTCCAAGGCTAAGTGTTGGCTTATAATTATTATTAACAAAAGAAACCTGGAGGGTGGAAGGAAATGTGATCTTCCCTTTGTGTAATGTGCATGGCCTACTCTTGAATATGCTTCCTTAGAAAAAGAAATAACCTTCTGCAGAGTGCAGAAAGGCAGAGTCTCTCTGCTGAACCTGTGGTTTTCGTTTGTTGGGTTTCTGGATGACTGCATTACGTTATGGAAAGTTTTTCGCAGTTTCTATATCCTTTTGTGAAGATCAGAAATATAAGCTGAACGAAGAAAAATAAATCAAAGTTGTTGCCATTATCCCTTCCCCAACTTCACAGTTTGCTCTAGAGAGAATGTGATTTATGAGAAATTCCCTGGCTTTATTGTGGAAAGTATCAGATGGAAGAGTATATCCATTCCCTTCAGCATGGCTTAAGATGGTATAGCTGGAAGCTGACTGAACTGAAATCCCAGGGTATATACTGCCAGAACTCAAGTGGCCTAAAAATACACACAGTGATTTCCTGATGTCTTCCACACCCACAAGTACAGAGCTAATGTGCTGGTCATGACACAATATGCTGCATGCAGCAGTCTCCTGGGAAAGAAAAAAATAAATAAAAAAGCATGAGAGCTATACATTTTTAATTTTTTATTTTTATTTAAGATCTGCCTCAGTGGAGTACAAGCGTTCTAAATGATCTGTGGCAGGAGGATTTTGCCACTGGCCTGAGAAACCACCTCTTTCTCAGGCACCACTACAGCATTTGACCAGATGACTCATTACTGTACACTTGAATGTCTGGGGTGAGGCTTTTTTTTTTTTTTTTTTCCCCAAAGAATCTTTTCTTCTCTCATTGAAACCCTTCAGGGCAAGGAGTAACTTTTGTGGTGCTGTGTTTGTATAGCACCATGCACAACACTGCATGGTCCTGTGTAGCACAGTCCTCTGAAGGGCTGCTGACCCTAGTCACAGCTCACTGCAGAGCTTGAGTCCCCTTGGATGTACCTGAAAGTACTGCTGACTTCCTACTAATTATTAGTCAGATAGGGATGCCATAGTGCCTATGCATCGTACGAAAACTCTACCTCATTTTGTGTACTAGCTTCTCTCATTAAGTGGTGTAAATCAGCATGACCACATCATTCATTGATGGGGCATAAATGGTTTTTTGGCAGCTGGGCCTGGGAGGTTTAGCCTTCCACTTTGCTCACTGATGAGGAAGCACTGATGGAGAGCAAATAAAGGACATCTCCTGTTCACAAAGACTGCTTTCTCCACCACATCCTTTGATGGTGTTCCTACCATGGGCCAAAGTCCTCAGGAGCTGGACACCACATTAAGCAGAGAAAAATGTGATCTAATACACATGTAAATAAAAATTCAGGAGGTGCCCTTCCTAAATGATGCTTTAGGCTATGCCATTTGTTAAGATAGTAGCCACTAAGCTTGCAAAAGTCAAGTGAGTCAAAATTAAATCTTCCTGAGCAAAATGCAGAGTAATTGAGAAAGTTGCCAGCACAGACATAAGCATGGAAATAAGTGTGTGTATATATATATGTATATATTATATATATACATATGTATATGAAAATGGGATTGGGAGTTGTGTACAGGTGATACCAGAAAGAAAAGAAGATACCAGATGAAGGGGTTGGCAGGCTTTTAACTACACACTCAGCTTAGTGGAAATGAGAAGGAAAAGTCTTCTGCTTTTCCTCTTAGTATACTATCCCCATGGCCTATATTTGTCATCTAGGACTTGAACTGCAAGAGAAAAAATTTGCATTGCAGTAAAAATAAACTAGCTTTTCTGTTATTGACTATTTTTATCAAATGTTTTAAATGAAGCATTGCAAAAAAATGAAAATCATACCCATTCTTTTGCCAATTTCAATACAGATAGAGATGGGCTGAGCTATTTTTAACAAAAATAAATACCCCTCTTTGAGGTCTTCCTCTGAATTTTATACCAGGACCCTTTGTGTTCTCTGGCGTGAGTGTTTGATCCAAAAATACACAAAGATCTGCCAAACCACTAACTACAACCAAGACAAAATTGAGTAAAAATGGAGCCAAAAAAAGTTGTGTGTGGCTTTTCTTGAGAAGTTAGATCACTTTTATGTTTTTATATTATGTAAATATATTTTAAAACATGGCTTAATGTTGCTTATCAGGAGAAACCGCACAGGTGAAAAGAGGGATATAGAGGAGATAGATAAAAAGGCACAAGAGTGAGATTAGAGCATGGAGAGTGGGCAGGAAAATTACACTCAGTCTTTCCATCTTCATTCTGAGATAAAGTGATGGTTTTATGATGCTTGGTGGAATTATCCTGTAAAACCCCATGACACAATATGCGAACAAACCACAAGTTTTGGAGAATTACTAAAAGGAGCTGAGAGTTCTGCTGTTAATGTGAACAGCAAGACTTGATATGGGAATGTCTGGAAAACTATGTATCGGGAGGGGGTATAAACACTATGGCATTTAACTTAGCTTTTCCCAAACTGGAGGTATTGACCCCAAAGGGCTTGCAAGGGACCATTCACCTGACAGAAGTTCAATTGCAGAAGAAATGGGGCTGCAGGCTGGAAAGAGTGACTGGTACCAGTAACATGTGGGAACTGGTACACTTAATGCTGGATGTAGGAAGATATTTCCCAGCAGCTGAGGCTGATGCATTTTGGTTTGTCCTTAGCTGGTCAAAAAAGAGGCTGACCAAGTAGTACTGCAACTCTGCAGAATTATGACTGCTGCTACCAATGTGTTTAATGGATGGGAGGGCTCCCAAAGGAAGAATTGTAAAAGTTTCATAGCGAATGGGCTGTGGGCAAAAATGAAAGGAAAAAAGAAGTGTTCCCTTGAACGAAACCTCCTTGTGAATGATGTAGCCAAATGGATTTACACCACCTAAGGATGTAAGCCCATATCCAGGATGAAATGCATGTTAAATTGCATATATGTTTTTTGGTGTGCAGATACTTGACTTTTAGTGAAAGCAATTTTTCTTCTTTGTGGCACAGCAGAAGGTCCTGAAAGATCCCAGAAAAGGTGACTGACCGCAGGATGCCATTTCCAGCATGTGGTACTCCAAATTCTTTTTCCTACATGACACTTTTTACTTAAACTGAGAAGTTTTTGTCATGCTCCCTCTCAATGACCCAAATACTGCTTTGTGTCGCAGTTTGGGTCTGACGTTCTACCGACTACTTTCTCCCAAATACCTTCAGTTGTGCCTCATCTCCATTCAGCAGCAAAGAGCTAGAGGAAGATGTTTTCACAGGAAAGTAACATAAAGGATATTTTATTAGTCACTGTACAGAGGGCTTTTAGGCATGGAAAGTTTGTGTTAGGTATGTAACCTGCACAGTCTTTCACTGGGAATCAGGGCCCTGTCTTCTCTTTGTGCATGAAAATGTGTCCTGCATGGAGCATATTCCATTACAGCATTTCAAGCTGAGGAAAAAAACAAAAACAAAAACAAAAACAAAAACAAAAACAAAAAAGCAGGCTGGGGAGGCAGGCCTATTTTCTGGTACAGTATGAACACCAGCTTTATCTGGATGACACAAGCCAGAGATTAAATTTAGACCCTCAAAAGGAAGGCGAATATCCAACATTTTTGCAAGGTTTGGATAAGC
Source organism: Nettapus auritus (assembly GCA_011076525.1). Lineage (NCBI taxonomy): Eukaryota > Metazoa > Chordata > Aves > Anseriformes > Anatidae > Nettapus > Nettapus auritus. The sequence continues at coordinate 25,417,507 of CM021767.1, forward strand.
TTCATGTGTTTGGATTCTTATCTGTTCTGTATGCAAAAATTGTTTTTTTCTCCACAAATAGAAATGCTCCTGAACCCCAGTCCTTCTCTAGCAAACCTAAGCATTAAACCTAGAGACCGCTGACCTTCCCCAGCCTCTCTGTTTCCTCTGCCAGGCTTTCCTATCAAGCCAGAAATTTGAGCTTTCTGAAGCTTCCTGTTTTCCACAGTTGCATTCTCACTTCCATGGTATTTTCTGAAGCATACCTCACCACAGCTGGTGTAGTTTCTACTTGGGAAAATATTTTTTTCCCTATTCTGCTGCTGGATCTCTAGAAAAGATCTTCCAAGACACCTTAACCTGCATGGAGAATTCATCTGTGAAGTCTATCACTATCAGTAAGTTCTCCATACATAGTTATCAAGTCAAAAGACTCAATCTTCTGTGCCTGGTAAGTGTTTAATATTCCAGAAGAAAGGGATTTCAAATCGCACCACAGGTCTCTTGTCCAACTGTGGAAAAAAATGTAACACAGGGGGAAGGAAAAAGCGCTCCTTGTCTGTCCCATGCCCATGCTTGCAAGTAGGTTAATCCTGAAAGCAGATTTAACTGATCTGTTGCCATTGTGGTGGGTAACATTTATTTTTTCAGTCTAATTATTCCTTCCACCTAACAAACAAGCAAACAAAAAAAACAACTAGTGAAAAAAAGGCTTTTGAATCTGAATGAAAAAAATGCTTGCAGGATAATTCTTCTTTGAAAAGTGATCTTTCCTTCCTTCCTTTCTTTCTTTCTTTCTTTCTTTCTTTCTTTCTTTCTTTCTTTCTTTCTT
>CM021767.1:25418327-25444565 GCA_011076525.1 Nettapus auritus
CTTTCTTTCTTTCTTTCTTTCTTTCTTTCTTTCTTTCTTTCTTTCTTCCTTTCTTTCTAGATGGCTCCAGTTTGTGGGGTTGCGGTTTCTGTCTGGCTGCTGAGAATGTTGCTTTTGGGCGTAGCTGTATGCATCTATCTCCTCCAACTGGTCTGTGCCTTCCTATCCGTCTCTTCCTCCCTTTGTTTACTCACTTGTGGGATAGATTGTCTAAAGACCAGCCTGCATGCTTCCTAGAGCAGGCATCTGCACTTGTGTTACCTGTTTGTGTGGTGCCCAGTACAACGATGTGCTAATCCTTGTTTGGGGCAGCTGCACATGAATGCAAGTGTAATGATAACCCTCACCACCAGATACAATGGCTGGCACCATGACAGCCAGATGATCGGTGTAGTGAATTTTGTAATAGAAAGCAAACAAAAAAAGAGAGGTGAGCAAGGACATGGAAGATGTCTGAGCAGCAAGCACCTCAGGGGGAAAGAGCCAAGGGGAAAGATGGGCAGCCTTGTCCCCTCTTTCCCTCCCTTCTGCCACCCCACTACCTCCTTTTGGGTAGGCTGCTGGAGTAGGAGGACAAGGAGATGAAAGAAAAATGTCACCTCACCAAGAAGAGTAGATCCCAAATTGGCAACTGGGAAGGATGCCGGGAGGATTTCTGTCTACCTTACTCTTTCCACCCATCCTTCATTCCTTCCCAACCACCAAATAAATGCCTGAGCACTGCCTGAAGTCCCATTTCTGATGCAGGCGTGGAAAGAGCAGTGCTCAGTTCAAACACAGTCTGGACAGGATTCTCACCTGCCCTGCTGCTTCCTTATGTGCCCAGGTGAGTATCTGGCTGGGTGCTGTGATATTCCTTACTGCGGCTAGGCTTGTGCAGGTGTATTTCAGGTGGAAGCTCAGGTGAGATTAAGTACAGAGAAGTCAATGCCCACCATTTCACATTGGATGGGGTGGAGGAGGAGAGGGAGATCCCAGGAGCCAGGGATGAAGATGCTGTTGTGCCATGTAGGCTATAAAATGGAGCTTTCAGACTTCAGCTCAGGTTGGGTTCTCACCTGGCTCTTGCAAGACCGTGAATCCCTGGAGCAGAGGTTGTGTTCCTGGGGCACCACAGCTTTCAGATATAACCCAGTGGCATAGGTTCTGTGATGAACATAGATATGATCATGTAAATGTGAATGAGCTGGTGAAAAGATAAATAAGAAATTAATAATAAATGTTTCTGGTAGGGTGTGCTCCCACCTGAAAGTGTGAGCATTTCATCATGAGCATTTTGAGGTAGCTAGGCAGCTTGTTGAGCTTTGGTTGGGTTATTTTGCTAGTCTGTGCCTCAGAGGTATGTGGCATCCTGGTGTCTGATGAGAGCTCCTATGTGTAATTGTGCTGTGAGCCTGAGAACGCAGCCATGAACCCACCTGATCTGGGGAAGAGTCAGTGGCCACAGGGACACTACATGAGATGATGCCTTTGGGTGCCTGTGTGCACCTGTGAGCCCTTCCCAGCCCCAGCAAGGGGGATTTCTTGATGGCAACCAACAGTCCAGCCCCTACAGCCCAAGCTTGCCCTGTGGCTGCCAAGGGACCAGGGTTCAATCCCCATTCCTTCATAGGGCCAGTTGCGGGGAGTGAGACCAAAGCGCAATTGGGATTCCCAGATTCAGCCTGCGCCCTGTGCCACGAATGATCTCCCCTGCGGTGAAACGTGGTGTGGAAAGACCCCACCGTGTAGGTGAGGATTTCAGAGGGGGTCTCTGGGGAACAGGCAGTGGCATTGTTATGTCCCAGCCTGCCTGGGAGCCGCTCCGCTGCACAGGTACTGTATATAGCACACTGGACGTTAATTCAATTTTCGTGTACATTTTGAGAGAGCTGAATGTGGTCTTTGTGTAATGCTTTGGCTCACAAGGGCTTTTTCATAAGAAATTCTATTCAAATGGAATAGAAAACTTTCTGATAGTTACCAAACACCGCAAAACAATGGCAGGCTATATCTGTTCATCATCATCAGCCATTCATTTATCCTAGGAAGGAATTTCTTGTTGATAATCCTGAGTGAAGGCTTGCTTGTTCGCATGACTGGATGAGATCCAGCATTGATAGCACCTTGCCGAAACCTTTGGAGTGTCACACTGAAACTGCAGCAGAGACATAATGAAGCTAAGCCCACCTAGTGCCACCAGGCACTGCAGCTCAGGCTGCCCTGCCTTGCCCGGGTGAGTGCCTCACCTCCTCTGACACATGCCCCACACTTCCTGGCAGACTGGCCTTCTGCCTCATGCCCTTTGCATCAGAAAACTCTCCCCATGCTCCAACTGGGCTCTCCCTAGCTCTACTTGAGGTCATTCATTCTTTTCCTGTGCCTGGAGATGTGACCGTGAGTTTGCTAATTAAATGCCTTCCCCCACATGTAAAACCAATGGTTGCAGATATCCTTGGGAGACAGGAGGGCAGCTCCCTGCAGCCATCTTGGTGCCAGATGGAGTTTGGGTTTCAGGAACAAGTCTGCCTAGAAGAACAGAGTAAGCAAGGAAGGGTTTTTTGCTTAATGCTGTTGGACGTGTTCCAGGCCTGTGTAGAAAAACCCCAACTTGGATCCTGAAGGAATTAATGCATCAATCAGCTCCAACAAAGCATTCTAGGGAAGCGATAAGACGGCATAGTAAATATTTTACCAAGGGCTAGGCAGGAATATCTGAAGTGCTCTGGGGCAAACGAGTGGCCGAGCTCCTATCAAGAGCACCCAGCAGAGCGCCATGCTGAGGATCATGTTCAACCCTGTGTAACCCCAAGGGGATGTCAATGCTTTGGTGGCAAATGTCCATCCTGCCCCGGGCAAGCAGCTGGGGATGTTCCAGGGCCGCATGTGACATCCCTAGCCGGTGATACAATGAATAGCGTTTCCCTCTCTAGTGCTGGCCCAGGCTTCCAGAAGAGCTCACACTCTCCTCCTGGATGTTAAGTGGTTTTGAAAGCATTTTGTCACCTCTTAATGGGAAGCAGCACCTCTCAGCAGCTAAGTGAGGAGCTGGCTACTGACCTGGCAGGCTGAAAATGAGAAAATGATCGTACCTGCATGTTTCAGACAAGGGGAGGGGGGGCACCAGCAGGCTAGGAACAGCAGAAACTAGGCAAGCATGTTGTGCATAGAAGGCATGGGATCAAATGACAATTAACTAAAAGCAGAATTACTAATTGCCCAAGTGATTGCAACAGGATGGGTTCCAAAGAACTGTGTCTTCAAAAAGGGGAGCTGGACCTTGCTGGGCTGCCAGCATGCCTCCAAACGAAGCAGCAAAAGGGTTGCTAAACTGATTAAAATGACTCAGTAAGGCATTGTCAAAACTTCCTGACAAAAAGCTGTAAGGAAAAGAGTAAGCGTAAAGGAGTTAGGTGGGTGACTACTTTTAGATCGGACCTGGGGCTGTGAGCATGCCTACAAGGTATTTTGCAGCCAGATAGAGGTATGTTGTCTGAACTCTGAACTGATGAGATGCCATCGGGCAGCCCTGACCCCACAGTAACCCGAGCCTGGGTCTTTCAAGGTGATAATTCCTTTAATGCAGCTTCCATTCAGCTCTGTGCTCAGGTCTTGCTCATGCCTGCTCTGTGCCTGGGCAGAGTGCAAAGTCATGGATGGACGTAGCCCAAGAGAGAAGTTTAATTAACAGATACAAACAAGGTCTAGCAGACTTGCTGAATCAGAACACGGGGAAAAGGGCAATCTCAAGGTATGTGAAAAACAAAAAAAAAGTGTAGTGTAGAGAAGAGGAATGTCAGTGCAGAGTTACTTGCAGCAATGAGTCCCACAGGTCACCCCTTTCTCAGCAGGGTAAATTGCTGGATGTCAGCATAACCAACACAAATGCCCGAAGACAAAATAGCAAGCATTAAATATAAAAAATGTAGCAAAACTGTTGGAAGCAACATAAAGACTTGCTTTGTGGCCTGAGACTGCATTTAAAATGGATGCTACAGCCAGCGATGCTGCAACATCCTTTGGGGCATGAAGTGCATTAATACTTGGGGGAGTTGGTTCTTGTGTGAAGCTGGATATTGCTTGATACTGGATATTTCTCCACCTCTCTGGACCCCACAGTGCAGCTGCCCATGCAGGTATGAGCTTTCCCACTGGCTTTGTCTGGCATCACCACTGGCATACAGGCTCCAGGACAGCCACGTGGACGAGCTCCTCTGGGCTGACCCCAGGAGGGCAAAACCCTGTGCCACCACCAGAATGGGCAGTGGGAGCAAGAAAAGAGGCAATGCAACCAGCCGCTCTACCTGTTCGAGGGCTTGGATTTAACTCTTGGTTCATCTGGAGCTGCCAGCATGGCACCTTCCTCCAGCACAAAATGGCCTTTAAAGTGGGAAGGGAAATGAGTGCATAACACAAACAAACAAAAATTGGTTGACCAAGAATTCTGGCAGCGCAGCAAAACAGCATGCAAAGCTTAGTTTTGCCTCAACCACCAATTTACCTTGTCTTGAGGGCACTGGGATATGTTAAAAGGCATCCAGTGGCCACAGACTCCAGCCGCCCGCAGCCGGGGCCTGGTGAGCGGCGCCAGCACTCGCTCCTCTTCGAGCCCTTCCCAGCTGGCACAGGCAGTCCTGAAGTGTGGTCCTGGCAGCCCCCAAACTGGCATCCCCATCCTCTCCCCTTGCCAAATGCCTGCAGACCGCTCCCAGGGCTGCCAGCAAGAGGAGGGTTTGTGGGTGCAGGGAAGTGGGGATGCACAGTGGAAAAGAAGCAGCATCCATGAGGCATGGCTCTTGCAAAGCACAGTGGGAAAGCAGGAGAGGAGGGTTGTCCGGGACAGTAATATATGTGTCTCCCCCATACTGCCTGTCTGGTATTTTGGCTTTTGGTTGTGGGTTTGGTTATTTGCTTTTCATTTGGCTTTGTTTCTTTTTTTCCCTTCCTTTGCTTGCATGCCATTGCATCACCTTCCCTCCGCTGCCGTCCTGCAGCAGCGCTGCCCAGAGGAGCAGGCTGACCCTGCAAGCTCTCCATGTGCTGCCACACACCCAGTGTCACAGTGCATTTCCAAACACCAAGAGGTCCTGCTTTGGTGCACCATGAACACATGCATGGGGACAGTTTCACAGCCAGCTGTATCCTCCAAACACCATCTAACCCCGGCTTCTGCAGAGAGCTCAGTGCCCATGATACCCCCACCTCTGCCTGCAGGGAGGTCTCTGTGCTCCTGGGAGCTAATTTTAGGGTTTTGTCAGTGGCTGTCGAGCTGACTGTGAAAAAGAACTCCGAGGTGTTCGGGGAGTTTGGCACAAGTCTGGCATTTCCAGCCCCATTGCCCACCTGTTCAGGCTGGAGCCTCTTAAAGACCAGCAGGGAAATGTCGCTCAGCCTCCGTGGCTGAATCGCAGAGGCTACAGGGTCACTGCAGCCCCCAGCTATAGATGGCGAGCTGTTTAACCCAAGCTATCTTATCTCATGCTTGAGGCTTTGGAGAGCCCAGGTTCAACTCTTGGCACCTCAGCCAGGAAGCTGGCTGCCTTGGATGATCTCCAGCGCTTATTTACAACACCCATATGCAGAGTGGCCATTGATTTATACACCAGGCTGCCTCTGCCCCAAGGAGGCAGATTTAGAAGCAGCCTCACTTCAAAGCCAGCGCCCTCTCCGCTCTGTGCTGTGCACCCTGCAGCCTGCTCACAGCTGGATGCTCGGACCTAGGTGGTTGTGCTGGGATTTTCAGCTGAGCCCCCTGGCAGGATTAGACAGAGTAGAAGATCCCGGTCTCTTAAATCAGTGGCTGGGTGCCTTACAAACACTGAGACTCTCCAGGCTTCAGCAGGGCTCTCTAACTGCTGGAAATCAAAGGGTGCTCCAGGACCAATTCACGTTCCTAACTTTAGGCCACCTCTTTGACAATATTGGCATTTATGTTCAGAGCTTGAAGTATTTCTGCGTGGTGACACACCATCCTCCCTTCTATTCTGGCGTCCTACCGCCTACTGAAATATACAGGCTATGTTAAAACAGCCAAATCAAAGAATTTCTCCTCTTCCCTCTCTTTCCATCTTTTACATATGGACTATTTTTGTCTCCTGGAAAGAAGCTCAAAAACCTCGTGTGAGCAGTGGTCTGTTCCTTGCAGGAGGGGAAAAGCTGAGCAAGTTTTGGCTAGCTGGCCCATGCCCGTGGCTGGAGCTGAGCATCCTTCTCACTGGGCCCTTCTCCCCAGCGGCTCTGCCCCACCAGAACAAAGCCTAGCCAGAAGCAGCCTCGCACCTGCTTTCCTTCAGCAGATCTCCCTTTTCTAGGGTGCATGAATCACTCCGTGACATTTTCAAGGATCTGCCTGGCGCTAGGGATCAAAGGCTCAGCACCTTCACTGCGTGTGAACTCGTGCCAGTTGTTTTCATAAAAAAAAAAAAATAATGGTGTGCCCTGTTCAACAGACCTGGCTAATGGCAGGTTCTGAGAACAGCACCTAAGTACCTGGTAGCTGAGATGTAATAAGGCCTGCTATACTTAGGCCCTTGCAGGCACTTCCAATTATAAAAGTCTATTTTCGGACCTTTAGAACTGTCCTTTTTTAAATTTGTTCTTAGCAGAGAGCCTCAGCCTTGGGTTATATATTTTTCCTACATTAAAAAACAAAACAAAACAAAAAACACACATTGTTTTGCTTATTTTGGAGCCGTGTATTTAAAAAAACAGGTTTGCTGGTGGGAGAGCTATTTTTTATGTTTGTGCAAGTAAAGAAAGGTGTGATTTATAAAAGTGATAGTCCACAAAGGATGCAAAACTTCCCTCTCCAAAAGACAGTTCTAAGCATGTTTTCTGAGGTCTTTCAGAGAGGAGGCTGTAGGGCTTGAGGTCTCAGTTACAGACAAAGTGCCCTCTGATGCGGAGAACACTGAGGAGGAGGAGGACACGCAGGGCTATGAATCACTGAAGGCTTCCTACACCCTGTCTGGCCCCATCCTTGCTTTGAGGCAAAGCAAGGGCCAGTCACTGGTGGGGGACATTTTGCCCTCCACTTGGTGGTTGGAGTCTGTGCTCTATAAAAACCAGGCAGGACAATGCCTTCTGACTTGAGAAGAGGGATGGACACATGAAGTCTGGAGCATTTTGTAATCTGGGCTGCCTTCTAAACAAAAAGGTGGAGGATTTTATTTATTTATTTATTTATTTATTTATTTTTAATAACCTAAACAGTGAAGTCTGGGAAATACATAGCCAAAGACCAGCTCAGCACTGAGAGTCACCAAGCCAACTCTGTAACAAAAGTGCAATTTCAACATAAGTGCCAAATTTCTTGTACATTGGTCACTTCCTCCCTGTCTGCATTAAAATTTAGTGAGAAGGATGCTGTATTTGGGGTGGGCATGAGAAGCAAGATGATGCAGCTCACTGGGGGAGCACAGCCTCTTGCACTGCCTCTTCCTTCTCCGCACGGGCTGCAGAAGACCTGAATAGCAGTGGTGCCAGCATGTCTCAGCCACCCAGGGGCCCCCAGCCAAGGCAGCACACTGAGCTATATGCAGTGAAGCTGTTTATTTATTTTTTTTTCTGCGTGGGCTTGATGTGCAATGAGGTAGAGGGGCCACGGGCGAGCAGGCAGCTCCGTGCCTCAGCAGGCAGCGATGGCTGGGCACCCTTGGGCGAGCGGAGCGAGGGGTGGCTGAGTCAGTGTGGCAGCTCAAGTCCCCAGGCGGCAAGGAGGGTAGGGTGGTGTGTTTCTGCCTGTGTGGAGAGACCTGTGAGCTCAGGGCCAGGCACAGAGCAGCCCGCTGGCTTCCCCACCATCGTGCTTCCAAGCCCTGCCCCATGGGCTTCTGGAGTCCGCATGGATGGAGTCAGCACCACGCCACCTTTGCTTGCCAGCATGGGCATGTTCAAGCCACTTCTGTGTCTCGGTGTGGAAATGAAGAGAGGCAAAAGAGGAGAGGGTCATAGCTCAGTGAACAAGCTCTTGGAAGGTGCAGTTCCCCATGCAGATGGGAGGCTGGAGTTGGAACGGGGCACTTATGGGGCCAGGAGGGCAGAGGTGAGGGTACCTTGTGGTGCCAAGGCTCCTTAGAGGTAGCACCAAGAGGCAGTGGTTGATTTAACCAAGAGGCGGTGAGTGATTCAGCACAGCTGTGTAGAAAGGACTTTGGCAGAGCTTTGTCCCATCACCGTCCATTCCTCAGCTGCTGCCCTTTCAGCACCACATCCAGGAGCTGAGGGGCTTCAGCCCAAGTGGTCTCTGTGCTACCACAGCAGGGGGCTGCTTGCTGGGTCCCTGCAGGCTCCCATAGCAGACGAGACACCAAGCAAAAGCAAAGCACAGTGTGTGCCTTAGATGTGCCTCCACCCAGGAGCAGGCAAGAGCAGCACCCATGCACAGTCTGTGGGGTGGCCTGATTCCCTGTGTGCACAAGATGGTTGTGGTCTGCTGGCTTCTTCTTTCTCCTCCAAGCCCTGGGAAACCTCTCACCAGGCCGGGAACATGGCTGTGTTCAGGAAGACCCACTGAAACCTGTGTCAGACCCTGCAGCCCTGCAAAAAGGAACACAACTCCTGCTGGCACTGCAGACTTTGGACATCTCTGGGGAGCTGAGAGCAGTCATGGGAGGGAGAAGACGTAGGGAGAACGACAGCTTTTACTGGATGGGATGTTACGGGTGGAGAAAAACAAGTGAACTTTTGTCCATATATGTCCTCCTTGGGGGTGTCTGAAAGCTGGCCTGTTTTCTCTGCCTGTATCTGCTGGTCCAATAAAAGCTATTACTGGCCCTCCAAGCCTTTCCGTGGGAGCCGAAAGGCAGCTTGAAAAACCAAACCAAGGCAGCAATGCATAACTGCCTGTAACCAGAGACAATGTTCTCCTAGCTCAGTTCTTTACAGTGAAGCGGGATAAACGCTGACATATTTCCCACAGCTGAATTCTGCTTTTGGCACCAAAATGTGGCAAAGCAAAGAGCACCTTATAGTGTCTATGACTGGTATTGCTAAGGCTGCTCGTGGGCTGGTCTTCTCCTCGGCACTGCTTGACCGAGCACACAGCGGCACGCTGCAAAATGCTGCTTCCAAGAGAGAGCAGAGGAGTGCCTCCAGAGTCCAGTTCTGGGGTGTATTTATATTTGGCTGGCAGAGATGTCACTTTCTGCTGTTCCTAGGCAGACTTGGGGGCATCTCGGCCAGAGGAAGAAAGGAGGAAGGAGACCAGAAACGAGAGACGCAGGAGGCATCCAGACAGATAGAGTCCAGCTCGGTAGGGCTAAGATCTTCTTGGCTCGGCACATGCCTGAGCCGCCAGGGGATGGTCAGCATGCCCAGAATGAGGGGAAGGCTGCGAGCACTCACACCGTCTGGCCCAGGAGCAGGGAGGTGACCTTGACAGACTGCTCCAAGTGCCAGGGCAGCCAGAGGCGGGAGGGCGATTGGACCCGTGTCAAAGAGCATGGGTCGCTCCAGAGGGAGAAGGAGGCATGGGCTGTAACAACTGGGCTTGTTTACAGCTCGTGTTCCTTGGTATGCAAGTGACAGGCAGGCAGGAGGTGGCTGAAGCACGGAGGATCTGGTGTAGCAAATTAGCCTCCTTGCTGCCGAAAATACCCTAAAGTATATGTGCTTTGCTATCCTCTCCAGTCATCATAAATGCATTCATGTATATACACATATGTGTATATATATATATATCTGCTAGCCAATTCTACTATGATATGGGTTGCATGCAGTCATGTTTCTGCTCCAATGACCCAGAAAAGCAGGAGCCAGTTTGCTGCTTACTCCTTGCCAGTGCTATGCAGCCAGTCATTGCACTGATGCCTGCATCTGTTTCCCAGGAGGTAGCATGTTGAAAGCACAGGAGCTCCAGAAGACTGTGATGAAAACCTGGAGGAGAATAAATCTCTTTCCAGACTGCCCATTGGCAGTACACTTGAAGCTGTATGTTGCAAAGGAGATTTAAAGTGTGTCCCAATTCACGGGGAAAAGGTGCTCAAAGATAAACTATTCTGCAAAAATCTCAACTAAAGACTTCTGGAACCAAAAATGTTCTCAAAGTTTTATTTTAGTATAGCTGGATGTGCAGCTTGTTCCAACCACCAGGATGCTTTTATGTGCATTCATGAATAAAACCCACTTCCTTCATCCCTGGGACAATAGGGCAATAAATGGGAACATCTCTCCAGGGCCCTGCGTGGTCTGGAGCAGCATTACTCAACCTGCAAGCCAGACAGAAGAGAGGCCAAACAACGTGCAGAAAAGCACACACCAAAAAAAAAAAAAAAAAAAAAAAAAAGGGGGGGGTGTAATATAAAATGCACTGCTTTTGACTTGATTTTCTGTCTGGGGGGGTATGAACATTATAACTACTCTACACGAAACTTTGGTGTTGTTCAAAGAGGGTAGGTAAACAGAGGTAACTGGAGATGCCCTTACCACCAGCAGTTAATCTGCAGTTCACAGGATCAAGAGCAGCTGCATGCAACTTACACAAGGGAAGAAGCTCAGCCTGAAGAGCAACCTGAAACCATTGCTCCCATTTCTGCCCAGGATTCAGCAGCACCAATAAGGAATGCCTATTTCAAAGTCCTCTGAAGCCACAAGAAATGCTTCCTACCTACTTGCTTAGAAAAATGTTGGTTGAGATCCATCCTGAAGGACTGTGTCTAAGCCATTTTCTTTAACTACTAGTCTGTGGCAGGCCTGTACAAGCTTTTAGTAATACAGTGCTTTTTAAGAGCAATTCTCTCTGAAGGAGAAGGTTATGGTAAAACTGCTTCGTGCTCCTAAAATTGACTTCATTACATTACTCATGCTCTTTAAAATATCATACCTATTTATTTTTCTGCTCCTTTTTTGAGTGTTTAACAGTGCTGCCATGGGCTGTTCCCTCTGTAGTGGAAATTAAGAGACATAACCAGCCCCGTGCCTTGGGAGCCAGCAACTGAGCTGTGCCTCGAGTAGGAACTGCTGGAGTGGGAGGTGTCGGTCATGCCAAGAGCCACCAGCCAGGAGGCTGCTGTGGGGCGACATCTGGTACCACTGCATGGAACTAAGGGATAGGAAAGCCAGGGGTTTGTGTGCATTGTCTCTTTCCTTTTATCTTTTTTCTTTTGTTTTCAATTTCATTGCACAGAGTGCATGAGGCATCAGAAACAAAGCAAAGAAATAAATCAAAAGCAAAAAATAAAATAAAATAAAATAAAATAAAATAAAATAAAATAAAAAGTGCTGGAAAACAGTACTCTTAATGGAAACCACATCTCAGAAACTGGGGTTGGGTGGGTCAATGGTCTGTCTCTCACAACTGGGGAGGGGAATTAGCAGGTGTGGAGCCCATGCCCTCCACCCCATCTCTCCTGCTTGCAGCAATGAAGTCTACAAGGATGGGTGCTCTCCCCAAAGGGAGGTGGCACTGTGATGGCACTATAGGCCTCATCAGGGTCCCACAAGTTTCTGTAGGTCAGAGCTGTGCAGTCTTCAGAGCTCCCCTGGGATGGGGAGTCCTCGCAGCCTGAGATGGGGAGTGCTGTGGGGGATCACAGAGGGGAGAAGGTTCAGAGAAGGTCAGAAGGCCCTTGGACATGGATGCCACAGGGCACTCACAGCCATGTCCAGCTCAGGAAACCCTTTTTGTGCTTGTCTGCTGGAAGCTGGAAGAATATCCGAGTGGAAATATAACTCTGTTATGGTCTATATCTAATACACTTTCCATAAGTGTATTGGATTGAAAATGATTACTGGGGCAAATGAGACTCCATTTTGATCTGATGTGCCTAACAACTTGCCAGCCATATAAAATAGCATGGGATGACATGAAAGTATCCAATCCGTCTCTGACCTGCAAGGCAGATCAGTTCATTTCCATACATCTTTCCCAGGGGCCAGTGATCTCTCCCTCACATGAAAGAGGGCAGGTCCCCAGACCACTCCCCAGGAATAAGCCTCCTTTCTTTGCACAACAAAAATTAATTCAGGTCTCTGCTACCTTACATCTTGACTGCAGCCTTCTCTCCTTTGCCTTTGACCACATCTGCCTTCATGCAGCTGGACCAGCCAGGTCAATTATCTCCAGTGGGATCTCCACTGTGATTTGTTTTGACCATTATTTCACCACAGCATCAAACATAAGCTTGTCTTTGTCCTGAAGGCTCAGCATGGCTTAGCCATCCACTCCTTGCTCCTAAGAAACCTGTCTTGCTGTCCTCTGCTATCGCGACCAGGCATTTCCTCAGTTGACTTCCTCTACAGGTAGACACATTTTCTCCCACTCCATATCAACCTCAGGGTGAAATGAGATATACCTGGAGGACAATATCCCCAATACTTCCTTAAAACATACTTTACTAAGTTTTCTAGAGAGAACAAGCCATTGGAACTTCTGTGTCATGCTGTCTGCTGAGAACATGTCCAATGCATACTGTTATTCTTGCAGGTGGGCCTCTCTCCTGATGCTTTCTGCATTTCATTCACATATTAGCCTACTGTAGAACATCTCTGCCTTCCAACAGATCCATAGGCAACAGAGATATCAACTTTTTGTGCTGTCAAAGGCCGCACAACAGTAAAAACCATGACACTGTAAATTCTTTTAAACTGTATGCTTTCTAAAACATGTCTACACCCATCTTAGTATAAGAGTGGGGCATCTAGATGTCCCTGCTCTCCAGGTCACAGCATATAGTGCAGTGCCAGAAGAAGCAAACTCCAAAACTGTGTGGGAGAGGAACAGGTAGTGGCAGGGCCTGAATCAGTGGGTTCTGCTCCTCTCCTTCAATTCTGCTTGTGGCCCAATAGTGATGCTAAGGACTATCCTTTCTCAGCCAAAAGAGCTCAGAGCTCTTTGGGAAAAGTTTCTATCAGGAGCTCTGACCTCTGACAGAATTTTCCTAAATAAAATAGAAATACTTTGGACTGGATTGTCACAGCAGTGCTGGTGAGCAAGCTTTCCTTCCTAAGCTGTACTGCCCCATTTAAAGCTGTTCTGAAACAAATGGGTGTGAAAAGCAAGGGCTGCTCATATGATGTGTCTCTAGGGAATGCAGAGACAGGCAAGAATTGTGGCTCCACTGCTCTCTTTCCCAGTGGAGCTGCTGGAGGGAGACATGCGCTGCTCAGACTAGGTTATTGTTGGCCACCAAGAGCCCCTCCAAGGGAAAGTGGTGCTTCAACACCATTGAAATTCTCTGTGGGAAGGTGTCGATTCTCACAGTATTTTCAGAGAAGGTACAGGTCTTTCCAGCTTATTGAAACATTTGTTTTGATTTTCATAATACAATACAAAAGCCCTAAAGTTTTGTCTATTAAATTACCGTGCCATAATATTATGACGGGTCATGGCATAATAGTCTTACTGTTTTGACTCTAAAGTGTGCTATGACATGGGTCAGACTGATGAAATCAAAATGAAATTACTGTTTTGTTTTGACAAGATTGTGTTTCTCTTTCATTTGTTTGATAAAGTCAAAACAAAAATGTCAGCTGGATTTTTCCAAAGTGCAGTCTCAAAATTACATTTTCTCATTCAGGTGTGTATTTTGAATGGGCACTGGAGCCTTATTTTTTGCTCAGATCAGAGCTGTGCATGGCTAGCACCTCGGAGTAACAGTTCAGTCCTTGGCTTGCTGAGGACTCTACTTATCTCTTCATCAGCTTTAGCAAAGAGCTTTTTGCAAAAGTACAGTCTTGGCCTGTGGGGCTAGCGATGTACTTTGAGCTATGCCACCTTCTGCTGTTGTAGTTCCCAGTCATCCATCCCTTCTGTTTAGCCAGCTGGAAACCACTCCAGAAACAGGCTGAGAAGAAAGAGCTCCCGAAAAATTGAGCTTTGTTACCTGCTGGGTCAGGAAGCCTCTTAAATACAGAATAAAATTGTCCTTGAACTGTAGGGCCCCTGCAAGAGGCCAGCGGTGCAGACATCCTCTATGTGGCAGCCAGTCTGTTCCATCCCTCATTCATGTGGCATCCAGAGCAGATGGTACCTGAATCTATTCCTAGCCCTTGCTGCTCCCCTGTGAGGTTAGGAGAGTGTCTGTTCCTGCTCTCCCCTCCCAGCGTTGTCTAGCTGGACTGAAGTGTCCCCCAGGCTGACACTGCAGCTGGCTTACTTTGTGTGCAAAGCACCTGGAGCATCGTGGGGGTCTTGATCCCTGCTTCTGGTGACTGGTAATGTATCCTTTCTATTGTGCAGTTTCCCACTCTGAACATTGCCTTTCATGGTAATATATTTATATCCTTTGTTTATTCCATCTCTTGTATTTATATATATTTTTTTTCCCCAGGGTTTCCCTTTGTTTGCCTGGTTTTGCTCTGATGCACAGGTATTTATCAAAGTGGGGTGTGCTGTGTTTGTACCAGCCCAGGTGGCATGTAAGATGCAAACATCAGACACCTCTTTACACATCCCCAGCTTTCCTGGATGATTGATTAATAGCTTTCTCCTTTAATGGCTTTTCTTTCTCATAACTGGTGGTAAGCTTGTATGGGCTAACACCTTTGGTGAGGCCCTGTTTCCTATACACATCAGCTTTGCTGACTTCTTATTATCTCAGCCCTATCTGAACCTTTGTTCAATTCAAGAGCTAATTAAACTGGAAGCCAAAGCAAATGTCAGGGTGATAATGAGACAGATAAGATTTAATTTTTTTTTATTTTTATTTTTTTTTAAAGACCTAACACATACCTGAAGTACCTGTTGGCCCACAGCCAGTGGAAAGTTCCCTTCCTTGCCCGGCTGTAGTCAGAGCAGTGGCCACGTACAAAATGCCACCACCACCTCCCGCCAGGTGTGTGCGGCCGAGAACAGCACCTGCCTGGCAAAGCGCTCGAGCGTGTAAGTATTTGCCCTGAGACTGTTTGCTCCTGCGCTTAAATTTAAGCATGTGCTTAAGTGTTTTGTCCAGCCAGAGCCTCGGCCCTGCGCAGCTGCAGTGGGTGCAATGCGGCGGGGGCGATTCCACTCATTTCAGCAATGCCAGTGTGAGCACTAGCCCGCGGCTGCCCTGGCTGAGCTGCTCCTGCCCCAAGTCCAAGGTGAGGGCCAGAGTCTTGCCCCACTGTCCAACTTGCAGCCTGAGCCTGGGGGGCACAGAAATTAGGGTCAGAAATCTGGAGATGGAGGGGATGGTGGTGGGGACGTTGCGGGCTCTCCCTGCGTCACAGGCTGTCCATGTTCCCTTTTGCCTTTCTGGGTCAAACAAGTTTATAATCTGAAGCAGGCTTATGGTGTAATTATCAGGGACTGGGGTGGAGAAGCCACTAATCAAAAAGAGCTGGAGATTTCCTAGGGAGCTTCAAAGCTCTCCGCGAGCAGGAGAGCCTGTGAAGGATACACATGTTGCTGGCTAGGCAGCCCCTGATAGTTAAAATTTTACTTAAGCTCACGTGTTTTTCCACTGGATATTTTTACCCTCTGAAGTCTACTGTGCTTGGCTGTGTACAGTAAACACATCCCTGTTCTCTCACACGTGTTTACTTTGCATCTGGGGGAGCACAGCTCACCATGCTGGCTGTGGGCTGCTGGCTGAGTGAAGTGAGACCCAAGAAACACAGCACCCCAGAAGTCCCAGTGTCCGCTTCTCCTTGCTCGCATGGCCTTCCTGCCTTTGATCCTGCTCACTGCCACCCTCAGAGGGCAGCGGGTGGACAAGCCCGAGACCCACTCCTCAGCATCCTTTCTTCAATGTGGTCTCCATCCTGTTCTGTAACATCACCAGCAACGTTTATCTCATCCCCCCTGCTCCCAAACCTGACAAGAAAGAGCAGTTGTCCGGGTAAGTCTCCTGTGGGATGAATGAGATGTAGATTTTTTTATCTCATATCAATGAGGAGCAAAGACAGGGAGAGAAAGATCTTCTTGCTGAGATGCTGCAAGGAGTCCGCGATGGAGTCAGGAGACAAAGATAGGTGTCCTGTGCATCGGCACAGCTCTCACACGTGGCCTTGCAGCAGCAGTTCCACCTTCACTGTTTTGTGGTGGGTGCTGGCCACCAACGTGGTGACTCCACAGAGCTCTGCAATGAAAAGTGATAACACCAAGGTCTTGCAATTCTGTAAGCAGAAGAATATTTTTAGGATCTCTCCTATGACTCTGTCAGTTGTGGATAATTTTATATTTAATATGCTCAACCTTCTCCCAGAAACTTTTCTCTGAGAAAGATGGACAATTTCATTCTCTCTCACTTAACCAGATGCTAAGTCTTACAAAACATACAGAAATGCAAGATTTCTTGAAGACCCCATTCCTTTACTGATAGATTCAAAAGCTTGGAGGGAGTGGGGCTGCTGGACAGCATTGTTGCAGGAACCTTGTTCCATCAGGATACAATGAAAAAAAATCAGCAATCTCTGAAATTAAAAAAATGAATAGCAATCAAGAGAAGGAACTGTTCGAGAGAAGCCATGTTCAGCATTAATTTAAGGGCTGTCACTGCAGCCATGCTTCACCCTGTGAGCAGGATTGGTGCATTGGATGGGGCTTTGGTCTGCCTAAATAACTGGCTGTCTCCTCCCCACATATATGTCTGGGGAGTTTTTGACTGAAAACCATTATTTACTGTTGCAGATGCTTCTCTCCTGCCTTAGTAAGAATTATAATATTTTTAAAATGCTCTAAAAATGATATTTTATGCCCTGAGTCATTAATTATTTGTTGACTGACTAGATTTGTAAAAGAGAAAATAGGAATATAATATTGAGACATGAAGAAAGATCAATGTCATTTTGAATGTGCATTGCAAGTGCATTTTTGATTGTATTAGATTATACATGTTATGTTGAATACATAAAGGTTATATAAAGCACCTACCAGAAAGGGCACAGATCCCAGACTTCAGCCTTTTGAAACTGTTATACTGTTATCACATATTTATTATTTGTAAGGATAAGCTTTTTTTAAACAGTTTTTAAAAAGAACTGTGGTCAAATAAAAAAAAAATAATAATAATAATTAAAAAAAAAAAAATATTAAAAAAAAAAGAATCACCCCTTCAAATAAACAAACTAAGCCCACACATTCAGCAGACGTTTTTTCTCATCATGTCTGGAACAGTATTAGAGAAGCAATACAAAATCTGCCCTGACGTTTGCTGGCCCAAGCTTTCTCCCTGAGCGTGGGATGAAAGGCAAGCAGGCTTCACCTGTAAAGGTGGGAAAGCCCTTCAAGATCCTGTTGTTGTTGCATGTCTTTGGGCAGGCTGACCACAGGATTTCTTGGCTCTCACAGGTGTGCCAATAGGTGCTGTGTGGTCGCTGGTGTCCTGCGACTCAGGACAGCACCAAAGCTCCCCTCATCCAGGCAGAGTCCTTACCCTGATGGCATTTCCCCCTCAGAAGAAGTCCCCTGTGCAGAGAAGAAGACTAGGGGGGTCTTTCCCTGCTCCCATTGCTCCCCTTGTAGCAGAGCCTCAAGCTCCTGAGGTCAGGGCACAAACCGCAGCCTCCCTGGAGCAGCGGTGACTCACTGCCAGAAACTGCCTGCTGGCAGGCAGAGCCAACAAATGCCACCCTGGGAAAGGCGCAGGGGTGTGCGGTCGGGGACAGAAAACAAGCAGGTCGTCTCCCTCTGGAGGCAAGAGCGGTGGTGTGGGGCGGCTGTGGCGCGTCCAGCACTGCAACAGCATTTCAATGGGGCCACAGGCAAAGCTGCCCACTACCATAACCACCTCTGCAGAGACGGGTGAAACGTCTGGCTGGGGTCAGGATTCACCTTTTGCCAAGTGCAAATGCCTGGACAGACAAAAAAAAATCATGACTCTTTGGTGAATAGGTTTACGTGCTCCTACTGCAGCTGGGAAGTGCCTGACCAGTGAGTACATCACCGCAAAGCTTTCCTTCTTCTAGCTTCAGGTTTTATTCAGTTTCCAGTCTCTGTGCCATGAGACTGAAAAATGATCAAACACCCTGACTTCATGGCCATTAGGTTCCTTCCCTTGGTCCTAGACCCTGCCTGGTGCAGTGCCAAGAGGGTGCTTCCCGTGATGGCTGGAATTAATTCACTCTTGGCATCACAGGGCTACATGTGAGGTCTGTCTGGCCCAAGTCAGTGGCAACCCCCAGGGGAGACTGTCAAAATGGGGAGCTGAAGGCTTTGGAGAAGAACTGAGTAACTACATGGCCAAAAAGTGAAACTCATTGTAATTCCTCCTCCCTTTTGCTGCTTTTCTCAGTCATATAAACTCAGCAGGGGATATTTAAGATGCCAGTCGTGTAATTACTTGTTCAGTTTCTGATGCTTGATATAAGATTTCATCAGAGTAATGGGATCCAGCTCACACTGCTGCAGTGTGTATACACAGCTCAGGGGAAGGGAGTCGCAATGCTGTTCATAAAGGATCCCATCAGGACATTCTGACCGAGGCAAGCTGGCGAGGTCTCACAGACATGGATGGCTCTTCCATGACAGTCCTTGTGCAGAGGCCACAGAAGTACGAGACACAGGTTCCTTGCTGAAGAATCGGGAACTGAAGAGAGACCACCAGCTGCTCACACCTGGCATTGCAGGATTGGAAGTAGTGGACTGCTTCTGGGTTTGTGGAGTACCTCTTGTCCCCGTACACAGCCTTTTCAGCATGGGACCACCCCTCTCTAGGTAAGGACAAGGTGGTGAGCACCATGTTGTGATAGATGCCCTTGACTTCCTCAAAATTTACACCTATTCATAGGGGAGGTCATCTTCAAGCACCAGGAGATCTGCTCACGCAGCTGCAGATACACGCAGGCAAAAATGCAGATGTAAGTTTCTGCAGCAGTAAAAAATGGTGGGATCAACATGCCGCTGAAAAACTGAGACAGGCAGCATGCCTGTGACATCCATAGCTTGGAAGTCATAAACAGAGTGAGACGCTGCATGGAATCTGCCATTCACCTGATGTGCTGCCAAAAGCGGTATTAAAAAATAGCATAGGCTCGAACATGCTATGGGCCTTGGGATCAGATTTTCTAGGTTCTCGTGGAAAATCAAACCAGCATTAGTTTGATTTTCCAGCCCATCTAGGGTTTGGTTAAGGAAGCATTTTCCACGGCTCTGTTCTCTGGCCAGGAGCAGAACGACAGATGTGCAAAGCTGCGGAGCAGCTTCCAAGGTATCTCCCGAACACAGCATCCTGCTGTCAGCTCCTAGCAGAGACATTGCTTCATTTCCCTCCTGTTGCTGTACTCTGGAAGGAGTCTCATTTCCCTCCAGACCTCTTTCTAGGACTGCAGAAAAGAGCTTGAAGAAGTAGGCAGTGCATAAATCCCTACATTTTAGTTTCTGTGAGCACATTGGGCCAAGCCTCAGTTTTCCAGAAATAAAATTTGTTCCTTATGGTGTAAAGAGGAGGATGGAAGGAGAAGGAGCATAGAGAAATGTCTTATCCGAGGGAATGGAAGAAGTTTATAAAGCCTTTCTTCCCTCTACTTGCTTTGAAGCTGCAGTTTGTCTTGTAATGGGACACATATCTTGCCTAGTTTCAAGTGCTCCAAAGTCTGGCATGCCATCTCCATGATGCTCTCACTTTAACAGGAGGCACTTAGCAACTGCTCTGTGATGTTTCAGTTTCACTTTACTTCTCTTTGGTGAGTCAGCCCCTTTCACTAAGATCTTTTATTTATGATCATCCTGTCAAAGAGACAGAAAATAGAAATCTATTTCAATACCTGCAGAGAACTTTCCTTCTCAAGAGCTGTGAGCCTGGAAACTTGAGGGGGGTTGCACTGACAAAAGTCTTCTCTAGAAGCGCTCTGGATTCAGCTGCTGTTGCTTATGGCTCTGGGGAGAGGACACACCAACTCATCTTTCTGTAGCTCCATAAGCTTGCAGCTGGCCTGGGTTTGGTGTTTTTAACAGACAAAAAAGCTCTTAGGCTGCACAGGTGTGGTGGTTCCATCAGAGACTTCTTTAGCCCGCCCCCCCCCCCCCCCCCCCCCCCCCCCTTTTTTTTTCTCTCTTTCATCCCACTGACTGTTTCTTCCTGTAGGGAGACATTTTTCTAGCCACTGATTCCAGTCTTGGTGTTAAGCCCCTGGGGGTGAACTGGGCAGCCAGACCATGGATTTGGATCTGCTTACAGTGAGTACAGCCTCAGGACCCAACTCAGTCGGTGCCAAAGGTTGGCAGTTCTGGTTCAGGCCTGTGGGGATACTGCTGAAGCCAGCATTATCCTGCCGGATTTATTTATTTATTTATTTATTTTCTTTTGATTGTTATTTTCTCCAATAACAACAAGGGGGACTGGCATCTGGTCTTTCCTAGGACCCTCTCCCCAGGACATGTAGGAGTGACTCTCCAGGCCATACCCATGGTTCTGCCAGTTCATCGTCCCAGTAGAGACCCATACAGATGTTTTAGTGGAAGGAATGATTTTCTTCAGCAATCCCATTAGGAAGACTTTAGCTTGAGTTCTGAAGGTTTTATAGTCTTTCTTTGCCTCTTAGATGCCTATGTTCTTTGTCTAACAGATATAGCGGTGATTCCTGGGGAGAAGTAAACAGTGGAGATAAAGTCTCTGAAGCACAGAGCTTATTTGTCTGGTGTCTGTTTAAATGCCATACAACAAAGCTTTATTAGCACAAAGCAGCTAGGTCTGCATGTGGCCAGAAGTCTCTCCTGCCTGTTGTCTCTGCAAAGTCCATGTACTCACTCCTTATCCCTGGTTTATACAGCTGGTCCTAGGACCACCCCAGGTAACAAAGAAAACAACAGCTCTTGAAAGATCTGCTGGGAATAGGAAGATGTCGTATTATTTACCCGGTTGGATTTATGCATGTGTGTGTGTGTTTAACAAGGAGCCCGGTGCCTGCTGGACTCCTGAGGCTGGAATTTATACAGGCCAGCATTTGGCTGCTGCAGTTTATCTTGAATGCAAGAATAATAAACTCAGATGACAGGATGATGTATGCAAAGCATCTTCTCCTCCCACGGCGTGTGGTAGAGGTGTCTGGTTTGCAGGGAGCCCTATTATTAAGTGATTAGCCTTGCAACATTATCAATATCAGATTGCTTAAGGGCTTTGGGGGATCAGCAATACAGTAGGACTTGATGTCCATCCATCATAATGACAGTCAGATGCAGACCATGGTGCGAGAGCATTACCTGTGTAGGTGAAATAGATGTGTGTTGGCCACGTGAAGAGTCTCAGAAATTTTTGCAAAAGAAAATAAACTGCCCCTTTGTTATTGTTAGTTCCAATTATGAAATAACTTCTGCTGCTTTGTTTTAATGTCCCTCTTTGTTTCTTCCTTGCTTGCCTACTATTGGCTCTCATTCAGAAAGAACAGAATAATAATAATACATCCCAAGCACCACTGAATATGGTATTTTCTTGACTTTTCAGGCAAGGATGATTTATTCACCCCTAATTAAGCTTCAGCTTCCAGGCAGCTTCAGTCTCCTCAGTGCTTCTGCCAGTTCAGATGGCAACTCTGGGATCTCATGAAGCTCAGGTCTTCAGAACTTTTGTCATAACTTAAAAGGATGCTGAACAGACCATAAAAAATGTCACCTTGCTGTACTGGCTATGTTTCACCCTCAATAATCTTCAGGACCCACATCTTCAAAGGCAAATCAAATATTTCAGAGGACCTGACTTCAAGTATTTAAATTGCATCCTGCTCACATAATAAATAATGCTTACCCAGTTTATAGTGCAGTAATCTCTTCACGGCCACACCTCACTGTGCATGTTTCCTCTTGTTGATACCTTTTATCTTACCCTAGCTGTGACACCAAAACCCCCTAGGTAAGGTCTTGCTATTGTAGTTAGTTACATAAATTTACAGCACCATACATATGAACGATTGCAGTGGATTGTATATCTGTGGGAATTATACCTCACCGAAGTGCAACCGTTCCCCAGACACAGGATGACTCTCCGAACAGGAAATGCTAGGCCAAGTAAAATCAGGCTCATGCTTGTAAGAAAATTTGGGCCTAATCCATCATGGCCACATGGAACAGGCTTGTTTCTAAAGCCTTTCTAATTTCCTTCCTCCCGGTAAGCTTCATGTCTTTGGCATCCTGTGGGACTGAGTAAGACTTGATTGTATATTCCTCGGAGGTAGAGCTTTTAATCCTGCGATTCGGATGCCTAAGTAGATGCTTCCCCAATCCCACCCCTCTCAAAGGGGAGAGGGAAATGGTCACAGAGAATCCAGGCCCCTCCTGACCAAAATGCTTGTGCATTATCCAAGCAGCCATACTCCACAGGAGAGCTGAGTCTCCCTCTCCAGTTATTGCTTTGGAGCTTGGAGCAGCATTTCAGATGCTTGAAGAAATGCATACACCAGTTGTGTAGGGAGACAGACTGAACGTGGGGGGAGACCACAGCCTTACAGAAACTCCTCTAGTTGAGAAAGATTTGAAAACCTGAATGCTGACTATCCTTCACAAGGGCGGTTTCAGCCAGACAGTGACGATGGCTTTCTTCCTACTGGTATCTGATGCTCCTCTAAGTGGACACACTGTGTGGAACATCTATGGCAGTCCCTGTGAAGTCAGTGCAGTGCTTTGGCTTTTCCAGGGCTTTGCTATCCATAAGTATTCTTTGGGTATGGCAAATCTGCTGTTGCTACAAGAAGACCTTGATATCTGATGTAAAATATTATATTGCCTGGCAAACTAGGTCAGTTCAGGTATCTGAAAACCCCTGCTCTCTGTGTTGCTTCCCATTCCTCAAATGTGTGGGAGCTCTTGCAGCATCAGCTTGTCTCTACCTAGGGGGACATATTTTGGGGGAAACAGGACCTGGTCCACTGAGGTCAGTGGAAAGTCACCCATCAGTTCTAAAAGGCTCTGAACTGGGTCCAGGCGGGGCATCGAACCACTCAGTGATATTACCCAGATCCCTCATTTGCATTTTGTCCTGTCCTCTGTTTCCTGTTATCTGTTTTCTCTCCTGAGTGTGGAGACAGATTTATTCTAGCAATTCTGCTCCTCTTTTGTAAAGTCACATTTATTTCCCCATCCCCTGACTTCCTTTGCACAAAAACCACCTTTGCTTTTACTTCAGCAAGTTTCCCCCTGAGCCACCCAAGTTTCAAACCATCCTTTCTCAAACAACCAGTTCCACAAGCAAGTCTCAGTGTTGTTTTTTTCCACGATAAACTCAAAGGAACAGAAGTTGGTTGGCAGAGCAGGATCGGCATCACTTCCCTGTTGGTCTGGATTTCATGCCATCACATATCAAGCTCCAGCAGTCCGGAGGTTTGGGTCACGCACCCCAGACCACACCCCACAGATGGAGATGAACTCCCAGCAGCAAAGTTTTATCTGAGCTTTCAAATCGTCTTTGCTCTGTGGGCGGCTTAGAGCAGATTGGGTCCTAATGGGCTGTTAGGCCAATTTGGGCTTGCTAACTGCTTTTGCAAGGGTAAGAAATGAGCTGGGAAAGAGAGGAGCAAAATGCTTCAGCATATATATTGAATTCTCCCCTAGAGCTTCTGTGGAAGAGCCAAAATGGATATCGCTGTCACTCAAATTTTCCTCCTGTCTGGGGGCCTCTGCTTTCCATGGGGCATGTGTCCCTTGTGGTGGCTGGGAACTTAGCCTGATGTTGTTAGCTTTGTGCAGGGAAGAGGAGATGGTTCACAGAGCCAGAAGGAGTTATTGGGGAGCTGCTGGAGCAAGCGGTACCTGTGGGCAAGCACAGCAGAGACCGAGTCCCCAGCAGGGTGGCAGACACAAAGCTCTGCTCCTTGTGCCAACTTGAAATAATGTGTGTGACTGAAATGCAAATATTTTGCTCTCAAAACATGGGGCTATGACCACTGAGTGAGAATTTCACTGCAGGGTTAGTCAGCTGAAGGGATCTCACGCTGCTAGGAGCCCACATCCGGCAGCACACAGTGACCCAAGGGAGAAGGCAGGGGCAGCAGCCAAAAAAGTGGAGAAAAGTGTGATGTGAACAGAGGGGAAAGAAGGGATGTGAAACCTATGGGGAGACATGAGGCATATGAGATTATGTATTGAAAAAGGCCTCTCATTACCTCTTGTCTATTCCATTTTGACTCTCTGGCATTGTGGTCAGGGAATGTGACCTTCCTTTGCAAAGGGCTGTGTTGTGTCCTGGTTATGAGGTGGTGTATTTGGACTATTCTGAATTTCCCCCCCTTTTTCCTCCATGACTTTTTCAGCATCTTGATCACCACACTGTATTCAGTGTAAGTGGGACCATGCACATCCAGAAATGTGTTGCCTCCTGGCAGCAGGCTGAAGGGCTCCCCTGCTCAGGCAAATATGGCAGGCTTGGTGCAAAAGGGTGCTTTTGGCTTCTGGACTCAGTCTGGCTGGTCATGAAGCAAGAGACTGCAGCAAGAGCACAGGACTAGCATCCTCACTTGTCAGCATTACCCATTCCCATTGTTCTAAACAGAAAAAGAAGGTTAAGAAAAAAAAATAATAATCCTGTAGCTTCCTGTTTTTCCTACCCTGGTGGTTTGATCTTGCACATTTGGAAATACTTTCCCCTCTTGGAGCTGGTTCAGAGTGCTGGACTGCTTCTTTCTTAGTGCCAACACAGTGTGGGGAGAAACAGGTAAGCATAAAGGAATGGAAAGATGCTGTTTTGTCTCTTAGCTGTACTCTAATTCTCCCTTGGCCTAGACATAAAGCCTGCCTGGTAGCATCAAGGTTTTGGAGATCTTCTCTGGAAACCCAGTAGGAGAGATGCAGGACTGCTTTACCAGACTGATCGCCATCCAAATAACTTAGGGAGTGTTAAAAAAATATTGGAAAAAAGATATTTTGGGCCCTTTTGATGCATTCAATAGCTCCAGAATATATTTGTAGTGTTCTGGGCTCATGGAAATAACATTCTTTTTTTAATTTTTTAGGTGTGCTGGATATTTTGGGTCCACACTGTGCAGACAGCAAGGATGGGTGGTGCTAGACATGATCTCCAAGGAGTGCCAGTGACAGCGAGCTGCATGGTGAAGTGGAGGATGAGCAACTGATGGGCACCAATCATTTCTGCTAGTCTGAGGGTGTCTTACAGGTGTCTAGCAGAAACCTGGGGTAGCGACCACCTCTTGGTGTCCATCATGCTCTTCCAAGGAAAGCTGTCTCAAAGCAGTGCTTTTCGATCTCCATCATTAGAGAGGCTCTGGAAGAATTGCACTTGCCTCTCTGCAAGAATGGAAGATCAGTAACTTGTACTGATTCTGTGCATGTCACATTTCAGACGGGCTGAAAAGTCTCCTAGGCTGGGACACTGGGAGTCCTTTCTCAAGTGAGTGAATGCAAGTTTGCTGATCCCTGACCCAGTGTCCTGCCTGAAACTCAACACACAGGGCAGTGCCACCACATCAGTGTCTTGCTGCCTCCTGGTCTGAGTGAATCAGTGGCTGGATGCCTCTTTGGTGACCTTTTGAAGAGAGACAACTTCCCACTGTCTGCACAAACACCAGAAGTCCCTCTCCTCTCACAGAGAGGAAAATGAATCAGCTGAGGATCCCAAGGATAATCTACTCATCTCCTGTCCAGTCCCAACTGCAATCCCTACTCTCCGCATTTTTTATTTTTATTTTATTTTATTTATATATATATATATATATATATATATTTTGCATGGCTCCATGTTTTTTCTTAGTGTAAGAGGTTTCCTTTACATGTAGGGTGGCTGGGGTGAGCTCATTCCCCACTTCCTTTCCTTGGGCAAGAGTAGCCTGTTGCTTCCAGCTGTGTGCAGTGCTGTAGCTGATAGGATGCCTCCAGCACATTTTCTTTTGTGCGAGTGTGCAGCTCCCGTCCTTTTGGAGGCAAGCAAGGGAAGTCACGCAGTCAGAGTGTGAACATTTGAAAAACATTTATAGTAAAGAGAGGGAAAAGCAAGTCAGTATTAATAAATTACAGAAAAATAGAACATCTGCACTAAATTATTGCAAACTCAAGTGAGAGTAGAAAGCTAAATAAATAAAGGGGAAATCATGCTAAGGAAGAAAATGAGTAATAGAAAAATTCTCCTTCAAAGTGCCACCAGTTAACCTTTTTGTACAGCACTATATACAAACAAACCTAATGGAGATGTAACAGGGGTCAGAAAGCTTGATGCAGCTGTCTAACAGCTGTCTGCCCTATTTATTCTGCTCCCTTGAATCTACAGCATCTTATAGTTTGGCTAGTGCAGTGCAAAGGGAGGGACCCTGAGGTGTGGGGTTGCCTTGTACAGTCAAAGTAACCACCCCGATATGGATAGGATATGGAGTAATTGAATGCAGAGGTCCTGTGCTATCCTCAGCAGCTCCTACCCTGTGCAAATGCCACTTTTTCTTTTTTCTTTTCTTTTCTTTTCTTTT
>CM021767.1:25444665-25475181 GCA_011076525.1 Nettapus auritus
TCTTTTCTTTTCTTTTCTTTTCTTTTCTTTTCTTTTCTTTTCAATTCTAGTTTTGTTGTCGTATCTCCTCCCAGCTGGAGGTGATGGGGCACGGAGGTGGAGCACCAGACTTCCAAGGATGCTTCCCAGGTGTGTGACTCTGCATTGTCTCATACATTGCCTTTATTCAAGGATGTGTGTGCACAAGATGTTTCAGTTGGGTTAGGTGCTCATGGGAGGGGGTTTCAAAATGTGATAGCGTGCTTCTCATTGTCCTAAAGCATGACCAGCATTAACATTCCTGATAGATGTAAGAGCATGCTCTTAAGGAATAATATTTCGGTGAAGGCCTTCTCAGTATCTTGCAAATATCACTTTTCATGATGTGAAGGCTTGAAGTTCTGTTTATACACTTTGATGTGATATTTGCCTTTTCCACACCAGCATGATATTGCTGTTTCAGGTTCAGCTAACCCACAGATCCTTTTCCCAGAGACTTCTTTCTAACCAAAGTATCTTTCTACATCTTTAGCATCATAAAATTTACTACCTATGCAATCTCCAGAGTAACCTGTTTACTACATGAACTTAATCCCTTGATCTTGCTTTGTTATCCTGTCCGCTTTTTTCTCAGGCTATTTCTTCAATTTCTTAACTTCATTCTGGAATCAGAAGTTTTGCTATTTTGTATGGTAGCACAACAGCTTTTCCTCTGCCTGTAGAATCTCACTTTCCTACATGCTCTCAAGGCTGTTCTTTTCCTACTCTAGACTTAAATCTTACCTCTTTTTCATTGGTGTTACTTATACTAATTGCATCTTTACGTCTGACCTTTTTAGATGGGAAAAAGAAAAAAGATATTAAACACATGATCTTCTGTGTGATCTCCCCATTTTCTTTTCTCATCACACAGAAGTGAGCTAATATTTACCTCCATCTTCCTTTTAGTGAAAGATTGATGTCTTTTACCTTTAGTGTCTCTTTCTAATTTAATTTTAATTTTCCTGACCTTATTCTCTACGGCTGTGTTCATATTCACCTTTAGATATCTGAATCTATTTCTGGTTGCCATTGTGGTTCCTCTTTCTCTTTGAGGTTAATTAAGAGAATCCATAATATTTTCCATTCTGCATCTGCACTTCTGCCTTTAGCATTGTTTCTTTGATGAACTTATAACTCTAAGTCATTTTTTTCTTTGGTTGTTTCTCACAAGATATTTTGTGTTAGTTCTCTGTGTTTATGGAGGTCTGCTGAAGCCCATTGGGATTGGTCTTTCTTCTGCCTTGACTCTCCAACAATCAAGAAATCTACCTTTTCAAGGTAACTCCCATCCACATTGCCTTCCAGCTTCCCATTCTTAGGCTGGTCCTCTCTCATTGCTTCCTTTCTTGAGTTCTGAGACTCTAAAGTGGAAGAACTTTTCCTTTACTTCCTTTCTAGGTCTTCTGAATCCAAATTCAGAAATTGTGATAAGCCTATGCCATCAAGGTTCTGGAGTGTTGGTATGCTGCTAAATTCTTTTTCACTAAAGTCTCTAAATGTAGCTAAAATCTTCCATTCCCAACAACACCTGCACTTCAGATGTCTCTGTTATTCCCAAAGAGCCTCATACATCTTATCTTCATGGGTGGATGGCTCTTAATAGATGCCAATTAACTCTGATAATGGCACCCTCTTTCCGCCTTTGCGGAATTTCAGCGAGGTTAACTCCATTCATCTTCTGGATTTCAGAGCAAGTTTATACAGCCTAGGCACACAAAGTGCCATCTCTTTTCCTTTCTGCTATCCATTCTTCTTGAACAAGCAGTATCCTTTTCTGTTAGCATTCTAGTCATGTGAGTGATCCAACCACATTTCTATTATTTCAGTGAAGCTGAAATCTTGATCCTATGTTAGAATAATGAGAATGTTTATTAAATACTGATTTCACTATATACCAGCATCTAAGAGTGATGCACTCTCTTCTTGTTTCTTCTGTGGAATTGTGACAAATAGCCTTGTTTCAGTTCTACATTCTTTCTCTGGCCTTCCTTTACTGTGGTACATGGCTGAGCATATACTGAGTATGTGGTTTTTACTCCCTGTACATTGTCCTCATCCTAAAATATCATCTCATCGGTAAGAAAGCTTTTTTGTGAGGTTCAAACGTTTTTTTTTTTTTTTCTGTGTATGTATCAGTGCATGGGACACTACTCTGAAGTCTTTCAACCCACCATTTTCTCAGGGAAATCAGCAGTGGCTTTTTCTCTAAACTAAATGTGGTAGTTTTAAGAATAGATTTCTCTCAGCTCAAGAATGAAGTTTTAATAACAGGGATGAGCTGAGGACATAGAAACGCTATTAGGAATAAGTGAAGATGAGGGAGTAATTTGCCTATCTGACTAAGCAGAATTTAATCTATTTCCTTCATGTTAGGAAGACATACAGCTCTTTCAAGTCTTTAAGTGGGAAAGAGAAGTAACATGCCATGCCAGCAGGAATGCTCACTTCATCTACATGCATGAGTCTTCCCTAACCTTGGTGACCACACAGCCTAGACCCAAAGTTCTCAGCAATATCACGAGTGGAGGGAATTGTCAGTCATGGAAATGTTTCAACACATTCTGTGTTGCCCAGAAATGTAAGAGACCATCTGGAATTAGTGTTGACTATTTTTGCTAATGACCTCATGATAGAATATTGAGAATGTTTATTAAATTTACAGATGACACCAGGCAAGAATGGCTTGTGAGTATGATAGAGGACAGGATTAGAATTCAAAATGATCCTGCCAAACTGGATTAATGTTCTGAAAAAATAAAATAAATAAATAGAAAAACATAATGCAATTCAACAGGGACACATGCAAAGCATACACTTAGACAGCAATAATCAGAAGCATAAGCCTGTAATGAGGATAAATTTGTAGAAAATTTGCAGAAAAGAACAGAGGAGAACTCTGGTGGATCACAGAAGGAGTTGCCAAATGAACCAACTGTGTCATACCTTATTGAAAATGTCAGCTATTATCCTGGGATATATGAGTAGGAATAGATCTTGGACAATGCCTTCTACTCAGCACTAGGGGGGCCTGAAGGGGAACACTTGGTCCAGTTTTGGGCACTACACTTCTGAAAAGATGTGGAGTGTTCAGAGAAAGGCAGGAGAAGATAATAGTACAGAGGGCTGGAAGAATGTCAATTGCAAAACAAGTTTGCAAGGATGCTGTCTAGCAGCGAAAGGGGCATGAAATAACCTTTGAGAAAAAGAATCTTCTACAGAGAAGAAGGGAACGACTTGTTATGCTAGCCTGCAAATTAATACATATAAATACAGGACAGATGCACATCAGACATCTCTAGGAAAACCTTCCTGATGGCAAGGAGAGAGGGAGTTGGAAGGGATTTTCTGGGAAAGAGGTCTCCACCCTGTAATGTCTTTAAGAACAATTTAGACATTCATCATCATTAAGGGTGAATTGCAGGTAAAATTTCTCTGTCTTACCCAGTGTGGAAGGCAATGAGGGTGAGTAATGTCTTTCTGCCAGCCAGGCACATCACAGGAAAAGTCATGGTCTTTTGTGTTCTTGGAAAGCAAGGTACAAAGCAGTAGCTTGATTACATCTAATTAGGTAATTCGCAGACTAAGGAACTGGTGATGAAGAGATGGTGCCTTCCCAGAGGGAGCATTTTTTCAGTTTATTGGAAGTTATCACCTCTGCATTGGTTCTGTTTTACTCTCAACAATCTTCCAAGTAAGCAATTTTAAACTCCTATGATTCATATGATCCCTGACTAATTGTGCCCACAATGGAAAATTCTAAGAGTTTAGTGATGAAAAACATATTTAGTGTTAGTAGTATCCATATATAGTAGGGACTGACGGGAATAAAGCAACAAAAAGCAATATACTGGTAAAGATCGGAAATGAGACCTCCAGAGTGAGACTTTTTTATATGGCATTTAAAGGACATGCTTGAAATAATTTGGTGGGGGATCAAATATCACGGTTCACCACATTTATATTTGGTGTTTGATCTTTCTTCTCATTCAGGTTCTAGGGAAAAAACTCACAAAGACAAAAAAATCTTCTGTTCACCTCCTGGTTTTGTACTTGGTCTCCTCCTCCCCTTTCAGCTCCAGCTCCTCCCAGGTTCCACATCACGGTGGGGTTATTAATCAGTTGTGATATCCACATGACCTCCAGTTTCAGCTCTCTTTGGTCCCTCTACTCCACTAGCTGAACTATTTCTAATTGGCTAATCAGCTTATCCGGTTTGGCCCTTGATGCAAACCAGGTCTAGACATGATCTATTCCTGGGAGGCCCCTGGGTTCAAGGGGCCAATCTCACACCCTGTCCATCACTATTGTCAGCACGGTACCCTATCTCAAAGACATGCCAATGAACATTAGTGAGAGATTAAAATGACAGCCTTGGTTTTCTTACATGCCTTTTAATCATCGTAACATGCAGTCTAATGTTTCACTCTGTCTTCTCTCCACTGCAAGAGCATGTTCTCAAGGAAGAAACCAGGAGGGACAAGAGCGGGTCAAAGACCACAGCAGGGTGAAAGCGGTGGAAAGGAATTGAGATGGGGGGGTGGCGGGGGACACAGGAGGAGGAGGAGGCAAGAGACAAAAACTAAGTCAGAATCTGACAGCCAGACGCAGAGTGACAAGGCTAGAATTTCAATTCCTTCATGTGGCTCCTGCTGGCTAACATCTTACAGGTACCACTGACCACCACACTGGAATGCCACCAACATTTGCCAACATTTGTGCCTACAGAGGGCTGGCCAAGGTCCACAGCCAAACACCTGAAAGGTGATTTTCCACAAATTCTGCACATCTCTAACTGGCCTGGGAAGAGCTGGGGGGTTGGCTACTTTGGAAAACAAGCTGTCTTTATTGAAGTGCCTGCATATAGATTTAGCAGCTGACTTTTAGACCTTTGGGATTCTGAAAAAGCCTTAACCTGGTCACTTGGCTGTAACTGTATGCAATTATTGGCCATTTAGACAAATGACAATCAGAGGGCTCCATGCAATAGGATCATGTCTGAATTCCTTCTTGGTCTCTCCGGCAGTGAATAATTGGTGGCTTTTCTTAAACAAAGCCCCTTTCTCTGTAAAGATGTGTCAGTGTTAAAGGCGGATGCTCCTGTATGAATATCTGCTCCACAGGCGGACATAAAGAAGGTCTCCCCGTGCCCCAGTTGGAGAGCTGTGTGGCGGTGTTAACAGCATGCACAACCAAAGTGAATGACCTCACTTGTCCAAGACTTCCTTGTGCTCGGCCAGCTCTGAATGCAGACAGAGCAAGTTCACACCTGCCTGCAAAATGCCATATGGACATCATCTGTAACAAACTTGCTCAGATGGTTCCTTTCTAACGGGCATTCAAACTTTTCCTAGATGTATACATATTTTTTCTCTCACAGTCATGCATTTACCAAAAATTTTAGCTAATGTAATATCAGCTCCTTAGCTTTTAAACTCCTTGGTCCAAAACTATTTGGCTGGTGGGATGTGTGAATTCCTTTAGCCAACCAGTGGAGCATGTAATTAGCTCTATATGCACGAATGAATTACGCATATGTTTTGCTATGTGGCTTCAGCTGGTAGCTAATCATGAGAAGTCTCCTGCTAGAAAAGGAAACTGGTGAGAAATTTAGGAAAGGCTGTGAAGCAGGCAGTGCACAGAAGGTCTCTGGCTTTCCTGTCTCCCTTTCTGCCTGATTCTGCTTGCATCCCCATTTTTGTACCGTGCTTTCCATGGTATGCGTATTCCTCAGCTGATGCTGAGAGAATCCTGCATGTTGTGCTGTCTTTACAGTGCTTCTCATTCTTTCACACAGCACTGAGCTTGGGTGACATTTCCCAATCTGGTAAGGATCAAATTTCCCCAGTTGCAGAGGTTAGCATGAGCTCTGCTTCACCCCTCCCAGCCCACCTAAGCAGGAGGTGGAAGCAGAGCCTCAGAATCACACCTGGACAGTTTACTGAAGTTACTGTCCCTCCACTGAGATGACATATCTGGATGTGTGCATGTGCTGCTGAGGCTGTTACAATATACGTTCAAATGGGCTTGCTTAAACCACCTCATGGTCCAACTGTATCACATACTTGTGGATAGAGTTTTCTGCAAGGCCAGCTGTCTTATTGAACAGTTGTGCCACTTTGCTCCTTTTTGTTGTCTACTTAGCTTTTTTTTTTTTTTTTTTTTTTTTTTTTTAAGGATGTGAGCCTAAAAGCAGGTCAGAGTTGAGAGGAATTTCATATTTGGCAGTCTCTTCACGGACTTTTTAAGATTGCAGAAATCGCTTCATTTTGAGTTGGCCTTCTCTGAACAAGGGGAATGTAACCCTGCTGGTAGTGCCATAATATTATTTATATAGCAAGTTAAGTTACAGAGTTCAGACTTTTTTTTTTTTTACATTTCTGGGTGGAAAAAAATGATTAGAATGTTTTGCATAAGCAGAATTTACCCTGTCCATTTCAATACTCAATTTTTGTAACACACCCTGGCATGTCAGACCATTATATCTTAATATAAATAATACTCTAATACACAGATTTTCCTCCCGTGAAAATCCATCCTGCTCTTAAAAAAAATATCTTGCCCAGATGGAGTAGGATGGATAGAAAGTAATAAAAGATTGGATCATTTAACAGACTATCAGATCTCACCCAATTTCGTGGTGAGATTAGACCAGAAGTGGATTCAGTGTAAATGCTGTCATCTTTCAACAGTACATCCAAATGAGATGCCTTGTACCATACTATGTAATCGAAGACCCAAATCAATGCTGCCTGAAGTCAGCAGAAGTCTTTGGGCCACCTCTGCAGTCCTCAGGCATCCAAATGAATGCTTTCCAACTAGGCAGCACGGTTGTCGTCTCTCCCCCGAACTCTGCTATGCCAGACAAGGCCACACAATCTGCAGACTGGGAAATGCTGAGTAGCAAGCATTTCGGCCTCTTACAGATGTGGTTAAATTATCTTAATGTATTTAAACAAAGTGCAATGTCAAAGTAGCGTAAATACCATATTTCAGCAAAATGGCTGATTTTCCAGCCTTCTGCTTGTCAATGCCAAATGAAATACTTCTCACTGTTTATTCACAAAATTCTTTCTTACCCACTGAATTTTCATGTTGCTGGGCTGGGCCAAATAATCAGTTTCCTTTTAAAATAGAAAAACCATTAGTGCATTCCAATAGGCTTTTCATGTTAAGTCAGAAACCCTTGGAAGCACAGTGTGATTAGCTGATTTTTTTTCTAATTATTGCTGACTGGAGCCTACCTGGGGGGGAACTCTGTAAGGCAGACAAACTGTCAGCCCTGCACACTGCTACATCTCCAGAGAAGCTGAAGGAGGAAGCTTGAAGTGTGTGGTAGCCATTTGGTATATTAGTGGCATTTCCATCCTTTTTAAACAGGATGCCCTTTGTGTTAAGAAACACACCTGCACCACTTCAGAGATTAATGGGCTATTCCTTGGCAGCACTTGTGGACATTTCAGTTGTCCATTAGGATGATATAAGACCAGAGGAGGGTTTTTTTGATCAGCTTTAATTGAACGGTAATCTCTTCTCAAAGTAACCTCTGTTTGCTGGGAAACTTGTAAGCCTCCTTGAGTGTCAGGACAAGCAGTAAAGAAATGACAGAGGCCCCCAAAAGTATAAATCCTCCTCCATTAGTCAGATCTCTTCTGTGAATGAGTTAACTTTAAAAAAAAGCATATTACTAAGTATTTTATCAAAGCAAACATTTAATCAAAGTGAAAGGAAGAGATACTAGTCCCCTTCTGGAATGGGATGGAGACTGCCAAGATGTGTTTTAATTGCTTAAGAAAACAAACTATGTCAAACACTGGGTTTTAAGCAAGCAGATGCTCATTTATCATTCGTTTTGTCTGTGCATGCGCTTGGGATCCTGCCGAACACAAGTTTTCTGAAATGGAAATGACCATATGGCCAATACCTTAAAAATGAATTCAGCATGCCCTGCTTCTCGTGTGAAATGTGTTCTTTTAATGATGCTTTTCTTTCTTTCTTTCTTTCTTTTTTCTTTTTTTTTTTTTTTTCTTTTATTTTTTCTTTTTCTTTTTTTTTTTCTTTTTTGGACAATGGAAACAGAGCAACTGTCTTTGTGGGAGTCCAGTTCATTGCAGAGACAGTCTATGACCAATGCTGTATGCTACTGACAGAGCCTGTATACTTTGCAAGGGCTGAGCATTCATAGCTCCACTTCTTTTAGAGGTTATCACACCCAAAAAAAAAAAAAAAAAAGGGGGAAAAAAAAAGGAAAAAATAATAAAAAAAGGAAAAAATAAAAAAAAAAAAGAAAGAAGAAAAAAACAACACTTTTCTACTGTTTTAACCCTAATCTTACTGCAGACTGCTCAAGAAGGCCTGCAGATGATACCAGAAGGGCCCTCAGGAAGCTCCAGAGCTGTTCTGGAGCGTTCAGGGCTGAGAGAGTAGGGTACTGGATGAGTGAGAGATGTGATGTTCAGGGATGTCAGCAGTCAGTGATCACCCAGCCTGGGGGTGAGGGGCTGGTGGAGTCCTGGGGAGCCACCAGCAGGACTGGGCCAGGCTGTGCTGAACAGTAACAGAAGAGTCTCTGTCTCATAAGTCTGCTGCCCAAAAGAGAGCATGTTTGATGTGCTATGATGTATGGAAATAAAGGGGATGCCTGTCTTATCCTCTTCTCTCAGCATTGCTTCCATTGAGCATGGAAAACTCGTCACCAAGTGTTATGCATACCTCTCATACATCACAACACAGCTAAAGCTTGCTGAGTAGTAAGCAAGAGAAAGAGAGCAGTTTTACAAGCCCAAATTTTTCTAGTTTGCATGTACAGTTGCCACAGTTGGTGGAGATATACATGGTAAAGGCCTCTTCGATTTCAGACTGGTTCTTTGAGAGCTAAGTTACTGCAAGTAACTTAGTACAGTTCTGATGCAGAAAAAAAGGTACATTTAGATGAGCCTAACCAATGACCACATGTGTGTATCGAGACTGCAGCTCTCACCTTCCCCCTAAAGACACAAGTCCAGTCAAGAAATCTGCAAACGTAGCCCAGGGACATCATCTACAGATAGCCACCTTGTCTTAGCCAGGACTATTCTGCTGTACAGGGCTGGAGATGAATCTGGAGGAACAGTGTGACCACTCTTGAAACAGGTCGTGCCTATCCCTGCAGTTCTGCAGAAGCACAAAGTAACCTTGGCTCTGTTTGGGTTGTAAGTGAAATGCTCCTCTCAGCAGCCCTCTGCCCTCAGCTGCACACAGAGTGCCAGAACTGAGCCTCAAATCTTATGAGGGACAAGATTTTGGGGTGCAGGACTTGCAGATGTTTTGTTCTAAGGGTGTGAAAGCAAGCAGTGTGAGGCAGAGGCAGCAAATTCCTGGCTGTGAGAGCTGTTCAGAGGTCCAGCATCTTCACAGCCCCTGTGCCACCAAGCTACCAGAAGCCACAGGCAGCAAAGAAGCAGCCTCTTCTAGGCTGAGGGGAACTGTTCTCTTTCCAGAGAGGCCACAGAACAGGGCATTCTTCAAATTCATACTGCTGCAGTGATCCCATCGTTGTATAAATGCTCATCTCGGCTGCATTTCCTGGGTCAGCAGAGTGGTTTGCGTGTCTGCCTGTTGGTTTCGTCCCTGTCCTGCCCCCTCTGCTGGCTTGTGCCTCTGCCTCCTCTTTGATCGTGTCACTGCTCACAGGCAACAGAGAGCAGCCCTAAAGCTCTGCAAGCAAGAAGTGACACTGGCAGGCATTAGGCCTCAGCGCTGTCAGTGGTGTACCATATATCATGGCAGTGACTGCCACCTTTGGTGCCTCTTAACATCCATACTTGAAACTGTAGCATCCCAGAAGGATTCTTTACTGACTTATGCTGACGCAAACAGCAACAGCAGAGACCCATTAAGTCTGCATACATGGCTAGCAGTTGTAATGGTCCATATTATCAGATGCTACAACCATAGGAAGCATAAATACCATGTGCCCTGCATGTGACACAGCTGCTCACCTGGGCTCAAGCCCTAGGGTAAGGCAGCAGGAAGGACAGCAGGCAGAAGGCAACGACAGCTGTGTTTTAGAGCTGCCCTCACTTGCTTCCAGAGGGGGAGAGCTTCAGGCTCTGCAGATTCAAGTGTTTGAAAAAATACTTGCAACTGTTGATCAATAATATTTAATTCCTGGACAAGGAAAGTAATTGGTCACTCATGCACTAAACAGCAATGAAAACCTTCACTGTGTCTGCCCTTGAGCGGTTGGTCATATTGCACCAGGTTCGTTAGTGTGGCCTGAGACTGTCCTCTGCAAATAAAGGCATATTGTTACTCAGCATTTTGCTCTGATTTTCCTATTCTCCCCATCTCACACACCTTTGTTGTTGGTGTATTTTTTTTATTATTATTACTATCTTTTTTTTTTTAGAGCAAATCTTGCATTTGATTCACCGCCAAAACTTTGGAAAGTAATTCATTTAGGTGTTGCCCTACATCACATCTCAACAAGTACTTTTCGAACTGTGACCTTCTCCAAGGAAATTAGCTTTTTACTTTGAATTTTCTGCAAATCATAATCCTATATCTAATCTTTTATTTCTGATGACATTATCTTAGTGTCAGCACTCAAGAAGGTTAGCAGATGGATGAGAATGGGAAATGCAGCCCATCATTACAAACACAAGCTGTGTTTGGTGCTGATATCCAGAAAACTCTTCTCTATGCCTTCATCTCTGGGGCCCATTACCTTCTCTTGCTCTCTTGCTTTCTTTGAGAGGTACTATGTTGGGTAACCATATACTCTATTCCTAAGAAAGGACTTTTTTTTTCAGGCAAGAGAGGGAAGACCTGGGAAATAGAGGGTGAAGATGTCAAAACTGACAGCTAAGCCTCACTAACGCTTGAAGGAGGAAATCTAGATCTACCCAAGGAACAGCTCATATGCAGAAGAATCAAGATGGATTTGTGGAGAAATATTTTAATAAGATCAGCAACTAGTTTTCGTCTCAAAAGTCAATAGCAAGTGCCTGGATAAATAGTAAATATATATTTTGGATAAAAAAATGTATATTGTAATTTATACTATAAATACTAGTAAATAATTGTGATATGTTATATTCAGTAATATATATGAATTGTTATATTCAGTTATATAAAGATATTACATGAAAACAGGTGCTCCTGCTAATAAGGGCTGGCATGTGAACTTTGTCTTTCTATTTTAGATTCAAGGCTCAAACTCACTGTTTTTGTGAACTAAATAAAGTGCTGAAGAAGAAGTGCCTTCAGAAGATAATTTTGACTTGAGACAATAGAAAGCATCCACGCTTCTATTGTTCCCAGGAGGGTTTATTGCTCAGACTGTTGTTCAAAAGTGTCTGAGCTCCCAGAATACTCCTGTGATCCAGTGCTGTTGAACCACTGCCAGAGACTCAGACTGGGAACAGCAGAGATCTCAAAGCTCTACCTGGAAAAAAGCTGGAGGCCACCAAGCTTTCCACTAACGTGATGCATTGGTAGAAAGGGCTTGTAAAGGTCAGAGGCGTCCTTTTGCTGGTGGCATGGCACACCTGTTTTGGGAACTTCAGTGCGTTTGCACAGGACAGAACGTCCTTCAGGCGCATTCAAGCACTTGACATCTGATGATCTCAAAGAGCTTTGCAAAAGCAAGTGAGTTGATTTTTTACATTGCCTAAATATAGAGCTAATCCATGAAGGAGTGGCCTATTCAATGTGTCCATGAGTTAACAACTGAGCTGAGAATAGGGCCCAGGTCTCCTACTGGCTTCCTATCATCTTCTGTTTACTCCAGACCGTATGGTCCTTGGCAACTTGCCTTTCCTTTCTCAAGAAAGAGGTGAATCCTAATGCACTCCTTTACATATCAAGTCACTGGACTGCACTGCTAAGGGGACATCTTTAGGATCATATTACCTTGAGCCTCAAGATCACACTCCTTTGAGTGCTGTCATTGCTCACAACTAGACTGAGCCTGCTACTTTGCAGGCCAGCAATGTACAGGCACAAGGAGATAAGTGGCTAGGACTTGGATTCTGCCCCAATGGGCAACGTGGGTCCTATTCAACTGGGCTACGCTGTGCTGTGAACAGAACTAATTCCAGCCCAGCAGGAAGTCATGAGATGAAATTCAACATAAAGCTTCAGAGGAGACCCAGGAGTGGAACCTGGCTCACCCACTAGTTTGTGAAAATTTGGCCATCTTCTGGTGTCATGCTTGGGAATATTTCCTCAGGAAATTTTATCTTTTCCTTATCTCATGATTTTGTGTTTGTGTATTTAAGGTTCCTGAAGCATAGTCCAAGAGGGTTGAACCTTGTGACTTGTGGCTGACTGAATATTGCTTTGCAAACAAATGTGCCATGACCACAAACTGAAAACAGTGGGCTTCAGTCCCAGGGAGGTCTCCTTTTGCTCTCCATGCAGGCTGAGTGGCTTTCTTAATGGAGTCTGTCTGCACATATCCAAAGACCTCTTCTGGAGAGCCAAGATGACCTTCGATCCGACACCACAACTGATTGTTAACTGCCAAGCTTTTACAGCCGCAAGATCATCACTGTGAGAAGAGCACTTTCTTCTGCCCTGTGGCTCAGTTGGAAAGACAAACACGAAGAACAGGGAAGGATTTACTACTCTATTTCAATTGTCCCTTCTGGGAGCTAGTAGCTTTCCCGCCATGTCCCCCTGAAAGTCCTGATCGTTCCTGTCAGACTTCCCGTGTTGGGAATGCAGTATACCAGCCACACTGGTTAGCCTGCTCTCCTCCAGTACTGGTTGTGTTGGGCTTGGGCAATGGTCCCCTCCTGCCCCTGCCTCTCTTGCTGCCTCACAGGGAGGGCACAGCTGGATGTCTCTGCCTGCTGGAGAGCACTTTGAGCACACCAGGTTGGGGTCCAGCCTCTCGTTGCTCCATTCCATGCACCTCTTCTGTGGCTGCATTTTAGCTATTTGATCTCAGAGTGCAGTTCATGACATTTTCAAAGCCTGGAGTCTCCCTCTGCTGAAGGGCTGTCTCAAGCTGTGATAAGCCAGGAAGATTATCCAAGTGAGCCGTCCAGGGAGACCGGGACTGATCTCCTTCAGAGACCTTAATTCTGAGACCTCCTGTGCAGTGCTGCTCTTGTGGCAACCTCTGCCACCAAGCCTGGGGACCTTCCAGCTGCACTGCAGCGACGCGAGGTCTGCCTCACTGCTGGCCTCACTATTACTGCCCACATCCTCGGTCATTTGGGTCCTGCATTTTTCTTTCCTGTGATAGAAGAGAGTGATAGGATAAGTCAGGAGGATCAGGAATGAGCAGTTTTAAACTGTCCCATCTACTGAATGTATCCATCTTTTTTATAGGAAATGTCTATCTTGGAAGCCTTACTTATCTCATTTTCCAGTTCTACATCAGTCAGCAATAAATCCTACAATCTCAACAAGCTATTTGGGTGAATATAAATGTGTTTGTGCCTCCCAATGTGCATGATCTGTCAATGCAGGACCCCGTGTGCATCCCCTGACTTGCACTCATCTTGTAGTAGCAGCAATGCTAAGTGACTGAACTTGAGCTGATTACTACAGAGGTACCCCTGAGGGTGTTTACACCTGGACAAATCAACAGTGGCAAAGAGGGTCCATATGCACGTGGCTTCATAAAGTTACAGTTGTATCATTGTTCTCGGAACAGATCAAAAGACCCGTTTTATATATGTATTTATTTATTTGTAATACACTCTGTATTTATATATACTCAATATAAATGAATAGTTATTATTCCTTTCCTAGCAACTCAATCAGCCTATTTTGTAGAAATCCACTGGGATTTGTAAGGTTTGTTTCTCAGACCCAACTGTCCAACTGTCTGAGGCATATTCCCTAAAGTGGGGGACCAAATCATCAGCCCTACAAGGGCTTCAAACTAAATCCTTCAGACAGCCCAGAAGTGTTTTGCTCTAACATTCACCATGACATTAAGTGTCAATTGTCCTCTGAAAGGGTTATGTGGAGTTAGATTGCTCCTGGCTGATTCATGTTCTCACCTGCAGAAAGGAGGTCCAGGGCTGAATATCTGAGGGATTTGTAGTTTCTCAGCTAAAAGGGAACTTGATGGTTCCTTGCATCACACAGTTTGATGGATTGGGAAGTTGGTTTTTGCACAGACTACAGACCCTGATTAATGTGATGTTGTTGCTACGGTCATTGCCCTATCATACAATGTTTTCTGTTTCTGCGGGTGCTGACAAGGCCTCCAGCACCAATGTAAGGGCAACGAGTAATAACAGAGATGAACAGAGTCATAATGACCGTCCTCTGAGCAAACAATTGATATGCTAATGACGTCGGTGGGAACGTAGCTCATATCTACAAAGAGAGGGACTGGAGAATGGAAATAGGACAGGGCAAAGAACAGAAGGGATTTCAAAAAAAATAAAAATAAAAAAATAAAAAAATTAAAATCTGAAGAAGACTCTTGTGGAATTTCTCCAAGGACCTAGAATCAGTTTTGAGGAGAAGGAAGAATCCAGTGAGATTTTCATATTGGGAGCAAGTCTGGTTTAACAGCTAAGCTAGCTGAGGAACTGACCCAACTTAAAATTACTCTGGCATAGAGACAACACTGAGACCAAGAATTCTGTGCAGAGCATTTTTATCTGTATTACATCTTCTGTGCACTTCAGGTACTGAGAAAAAGGCTAAGTTGTACTCGAATCCCGTCTCAACCATAAGGTACATTACATTTTCAAACTATCTAATCACAAGCTCTAAAAGCTCACAGAGGAACACCAGATCTTTGGGTGACCCATGGTCCTGAAAAATTGGGTACTTTAAAAGGGATGGCTGGAAAACAAAGCAGTTTTGACTGAGGCTTCACCTCTACACAGAACCAGTGCCCTAGACATGTTTCGACACAGGTCATGGAGAAAAGTGAGCTGCAGCCTCCTGATGTAGACAATGCAATTTGCTGGGGCCCAAGGAATAGTTATGTGAATGCCTGAAGAGGAGATTTACTTGAGCCAAGTCACAGTCAGTAGCTTTTCACAAAATCAATCTACTTTTTATTTGGTCCCACAAATAATTTGTGATTGAACCAGCCCTGTTTTTCAGGGGAAAAAAACAAAACAAAACAAACAAACAAACAAAAAAACTGTTGTTAGCCAAAGACTTCAAATCTTCAAATAGTGGAAAATCTGGAAGATTTACTAACACCTGCACTATTAAAGACTTATTTCAGCTCTTAATTTTTTTTACACTTCAATTTCCACATTTCAGAGTAAAGAACCTCTCTTTCTAGATACTCTCTTGCGCAGACACTTTTTAACCCCAATCAAGTTGTCTCTTAGCTGTCTCTTTGATCAGCCTAATAGATAGAGTTCCTTAAATCTCTCTCTGTGGGGTGCAATTTTCTCACCAAGAACCTTTTTCATGCAATCTAGGATCTGAGCTAAACAAAGCTGAGGGAAGAACTTTGGCCAGACCGCATCTTGAAAAGAGGCTTAGGAGATGGACTTTGTTATCTCATTACATTTGGTGTTAATAAAAACTTGATTATACAGCTATAAATTCTCCACTTTTTATTGTTTTGCAATGACAAAAATTGAGTCATCCATTGCACTTCTCTGTGAATATCTTTGCTTTGAAATGATTATAAAAAGCATGATTATATTACATCAATATAAATCAACAGTGATGCCCTGTCCTGGTTACAATATATTGACGCTTTATTCACAACATCATGAGTTTCTTTTTAGACATTTTCAAAAGTATAAATCTCCCTTTCAGGGATCTCAGTAGCAAAATTAGCATTTGCTTTTTGTCCCTGTGCTCACAATTTTTTCATGGTTGTCAGTCCAAGTATTTGGCCTTCAGAGCTGTTTGACGGGAAGCATAAATCAGGTATATAAAAAACAGTATATAAAATTGCAGATTCACTTTTGTGCAAGAAAAGTTTCCTTTTTGCAGGTATAAAAGTGGAAGTGGATCTCTGTTTAAAAGGGTGGACACTACTTTTTCATTTCAGAAAACTTTGCAGCATTGTGTCACTGCAGTGAGGAAACTGTTATTGGTCAGCTAAAGGCCAGTAAATCGTAACATGCTATTGAGTCTCCCATGGAAGAAATCATGATCTCATAATGGAAAAGTTCACTGGGGTATATTATTACTGGACATGTCCTCTAAGAATAAGTGCAGAAGCTCATAATGGATACGGTGCCAACACAATG
The DNA here is from genome assembly GCA_011076525.1 of Nettapus auritus. NCBI lineage: Eukaryota > Metazoa > Chordata > Aves > Anseriformes > Anatidae > Nettapus > Nettapus auritus. The sequence goes on from CM021767.1 coordinate 25,460,868, forward strand.
GCACATGAGCGTACTCTGCAATCCACATGTCTACACTGTTTCTCCTCCCACAGAAAGGTCAATGACAGAGAGGCAAGAGGCAAGATGCTGATTTATGTACCCACCACCCTACTAAGAAATGCTTTCAACTAGGCTGGGCTCTGCTTATTTCAGCTAAACATTATTAAGGTCATAAAATGTCTCAAGATTCATGCAAACTTCACGCCAACTTGGCTGCAGCCCAGATGCGCCTGCTGTAAGAGCCTCCTGAGAACAGTTGGAGGAATGATGACGGCAGGTGGCATGCTGAGCTGGAGCCTGAAAGGAGTTTCTTCGGGAGGTTTTGGGCTTGGTTTCAGAGTTTCAGCTTTCCATGGGACAAAAGCACTGCAAAAAGCAAACCTGCAAAAAAAGGTCTCCTGGCTTTTTGAGCCCCTCTGTGCCTTTGAGTGACATCTCTGAGTCAATGGCTGGGGCAGTATTTGAAATATCTGGAAGTGTAGGTGTGCTGTTTTGGAAAGCAGTTGAGACTTTGGCATTTCTTCAGAGGTTGGGGTAGGGAGTGTTTTGCAGTGCTGTTCACTTCCATGTCCAAAGTTGGGCCAGTAGTCCTCCAAAACAATTTATTGTGCTAATGTTCTTTTGAAGGCAGTGGCCTTTCCCTCTCGGGTAGGTAGCAGCTTGTTGCCTCCTTTCACAAGAGTGCAAAAATCCCATTTAAGCAATGGTGGGGCTCAGTGCTCCTCCTCAGATCCCCCTGGAATAACCTCTGGTGAGCTGGTAAGAGGGGATACCAACCCCTAGAGCCCCTGCAGCCAGACCAATGGCAGATGCTACTTCCATCCCTGGGAAGGTGAAAGTGGCTTGGTGAGGATGATGGCCAGGTCCAGACTCACCCTTGGGGAACAAGGAGTGGGTCTCCAGTCTGCCAACCCCATCCTGGTGACTCTAGTCTTACCAAACAGTATCTGTTCTCTTTGTTGTGCTGGCTAGCTTGTGAAGTGAAACGGGGCATGCTGATGATGGGTGAAGCTCTTCTACAAGGACCTATAGCTGGCTGAAACACAGGCAACTCTGCTCCAAAGCACAGGGAGCAGGAGAAGGTCTGGTCTCCCCTCACAATGACCTTTGAATTTACCTTTGCACTGCCTCTAACCACTGTGGCTGGCACAAATATATTGCACTGGTCAGAGCAGCATCAGGGTTTGTTCAGCCATGAACAAATTCTCTTCTGGCATCCAGGAGTTGCTGAAGTACACAGTGGGTCTGGTCATGTACATTTGTCCAACCTCTCAGCAAAGGGGATTATATGAGCTCTTCTGCTGATATTCTGTCCAATGTGGAATTCACCAGTGTCCTAAAACTCAGGCAAATAAACTCCTCTGCTCTATCCAAATGATGCAAAAGATTTGAAATACAGTAAAGTTTCAGGCCCCAGTGTTTTGATTGGCTTTGCTGTCATCTCTTAAGAGAAAAACTCTTCAGATTGCATGGCAACAACCAAGCAGCATCCTGTGTAACCAAAAAATTGTTGCAGCAAAATGTTCTTTGGCTAACTCCACTCCCTTAACAGGTTTGTCTCTTCTTCAGAAAGCTATTTTAAAAAGATGAGTTTGGTGTGCACACAAATCATGTCTTTGTTTAGTAGATCTGTTTTCTAATCAGGTAAGGTAAGTGCCCAGGGACTAGTTATGGGGGTCATATAAATACCTCCATAGATAGTGGCATCAAGAGATAAAATGCAAAGATATTTATTATTTTATGAGGCTTGTTCCTTCCTCCAGGATCTAAAGAGAAATGCTTCATTGGATGTCACTAAACTGTCTTTGATGTAACAAAAAAATCTATTATTTTTGATAGGTCTGATCTTTCACAAAAAAAATAATATATTGAAGAATTGTCTATCATGCCGGTGACCTTTAATGACGTTACCGAGTCACAAGTGGCCATACATGGCTGCGATACAGCAAGGGCTGTACGTGGCTTATGGAGTCCCATAACACTGCAGCTCTCCAAAAGTATTATGTGTCCAGCACCAAGTCAAAGCACTGTGTAAATGCCACGCATGTTTCATACCCAAGTGCTTTCTGCTGTTTAGCTTTTTGTTGGTTGATTGGTCTTCTTGTGGGTACCAGGCATACTTTCTGAGCTTAGTGGCTGTGAAAGAGGTCACTGCCTATTTCAGAAGGTGTACGTAACTCGGCACTCAAGCCCTTTGGTTTGCTGAGACAGACAATGCTAATGCACAGAGCAGATGAGAATTGCATTTGCCAGGGCAGGCTCTGGGAGCGGGCAGCCACCCAAGGTTTCACGGACTCGGTGATGTCCTCAGAGTTGTAGGTGAGGGGGTAGCCCCAGCTGCTTATTTTAGGTGGCACACAGATGGTTGCTTTCAGAAAGGCAGATAGGCAGCTGTAGATCAACAATCTGTCCCACTTGCACATCAGTTTATGAATGATACAATCAAAGGATCATGCTGATAAAATTATGAATGGTATAAACCAAAGGATAGTGCTGTAAGCACTCGTGAGGAGACTCACTTGTAGGGGAGCTGGCTGACGGACATCTTTGGTTCAGATGGGAAGTAATGTTCCCTCTGACAGCACCTTCTGCAGGGAGTGACAAGAAGGTGGCAAAACATGCATGCTGCTCGCTAATGAAAATGTGCAGAGAAAGTTTGTTCTTTCTTGGACTTTTAACCCGATATTTATGAAAAGGTCTTAAAGGGGATCATATGACATTTTAGTGTGCGAGTGTTACACTCTGATTATAGCGTCTTGCTCTGGACCTTTTTGCCAGTTCACTAGCTACCATTTAGTACTTGGGATTTCTGTATGAATAGAAACGGTTAATGTTTCTGAGGTGCTTGCCTCTTGGTGGAGGGCATATCAGAAGGCCAGCAACTGGGGATAAGACATGACGTGTTTGAAATTTATTTCAGTCCTGGTCTTCACCCTCCTACCCATCCTTGGATTAAAGAAATTGCTGATTTATTTCATTGTGTTTGTTTCAGTTGCTGATTGCTGTTAATGACTACAAAGCCCCACCCTTTCTATTAACGGGTCAGTGCCCAAAACATACCCACTGTTCGTCAGATCTACATAGTTTAAACAGGTGCTCTTTCTCACACGAGAAATATGAGCTGACTTTTTAAAGTCAAGCTGTCCTACTCACAGCTTAGGAGCAGGTCTTGCTTTTGCAAATACTCTCAATGGCTGTGAATTTAAGTTATGCAAATCCCAACAACGAGTATTTGGGAGGTGGTGGTCCCTGGCTGACTCCGAAACAGCTGCTTCTGATGAATGGCCCAGTAAATTCTCAGCTGATAAAGCTACCTGAATTTCAAGCAGATAGCAGGCAGAGGGAAAAAATGATTGTGCTTCCATTGCACAATACTATAGGCGAAGGGATTTTTGATTGCAACTCTTTACCGTAAGGCTTGTATTTATAGTGGGGGAGGGGAGTACTGCACCCAGTTACACTGCCCAATGTGGTACGCACTTTCTGGGACTATGGCAAGTGAGCGCCTGTCCCACTTGCCCTCCTGCTGAAGGTTGTGGGTGAAACGTGTTCACTGAGCTCCAGTAACAAGGTAAGCAGCTGATCTTCATGTTCGCTCACCCCTGAGAGGAGGGAGGTGTGGCACTCGAGGGGCTGGAGGAGGATTCAGAAGGTCCACCTTCCCCGGAGGAAGACTGCTGGCCTCCCTTGGAAACAGCTGAGGTCCCTGGCCCGCAGGGACATCACATAGGCCAATGGGAAGAGTCCCAGAGGGATGACTTTCGGAGCTAAGGGCACGGGGCATGGGAATGAGACGTGTCATCAGGTGACATACACCTCATCCCCAGCCAAGGTCAAAATCTTTCACTGCTCTCTAAGACAAAACACCTTTCCTCTCTTTACTCTGCTGGCGGAGAGGTCACAGCCAGTGACCTCCAAATGTTACTTCATGAACCTCTTCGTGGTGGTTTTGCTATCTAGATGACACCAAAGTAGTGGATGGAGGGAGTCCTTTAGATTACTTATGCCATTGTGACAAAGTAGCACAAAACTCCCCCAAAGAAGAAAGACCAGACTGCCCCTCTGGGGCTGCCCCCCACATTAAGATCTGTTTGCCCAGGCACTTGGACAACCCCCTGATAGGAATCAGGCATTTTGTGGGGGATTGGGTGAGGGTAGAAGGAGGCTCATTTTGACCCACGCAGCTCCAAGCTGTGTTACAGGGTGCTCTTCAGCTCAGGCTACCATAAGCTCCCCCAGGAGTGGCAGGGATGGGGCCTGTGTTCCTTTGCAGGGTACTTTCCCCTCTGTATTCTCCAAGCCCTGGGATATGCAGTGAGGAGAAGCTGGAGAAAAGACCAGTGAGGGACTTGCGTGGACCAGCACGCACAGTAGGGCTGATCCCTGTGGTCCTGGCAAAATTGGCATGAGCAGACCAGTGTTGATGAGGACAGAAATGGCACCAAGTACACACACATGGATGACACATGGCTGGTGACCCTGGTGCAGCCGGTTTCTACCTAGGCATGTGCCAGCTGGCAGGCCTGGTCTGGCAGTGCCTGTTTAGGGGACCTGGGTGAAAGGTGTCAGGCGAGAAGGAGTTAAGGCAGGGGGTCTCTAGCTCAGCTAGCAGACCCTTTGCTAATATTCACCAGCTTAGGTCTACCTATGGGGCAGATGTGCAAGGGAAGACAGGCTGGCTTCTGAGCACAGAGGGGAAGCAGCAAGACACAGTGTCACACAGCGGCTGGGTGCGCAAGGCCTGCTTTGGGGATTACAGAGGGAGCGGGGCATTTTCCAGAATTCATATGCAGTGTGCTTTGCTTAATCCACTGTTTTGCTCTCTTCTCTCTTAAGCGCCACATCCCACCAGATATGACAGATTTTCAAAGCCCTTTTTGGGGTGAGTTCTTTGTTTGCCATTTTTGTTTTTTTCCAAAATAGTGCTGAGGCAATGTTACATGGCCCAGCCTTGCGTACGTGCTGCTACATTCTGGAAGATGGAAAACAAAAGCTAAAAGAGGATGGTTAACCTTTTCTAATTGTCGCAGTATGGGACTAGTTGCCAGGAGGAACTTGAGTGCTAATCCTACTTTACTCACCATGTGACCTTTGGGTAAGTTACCTAATTACCTTGTCCTTCAGTCAACGGAGCCTGTAAAGAGCAGGTGTTTCAGTGAAACCCACGACTGCTGAGACGTGTGTCCTTAGGAAACAACCAGAGAATAAAACTCAATGCAATTTTTTAAAGGTGGATTTAATGCACAGATTTAAAATGTCCAGCAGTAGGTTTAATCCTGCCCTCTAATCTTTTGATGGGGCACAGGACTGAGCCCAAGCTATTTAATTGCACGAAAGATCATTCTGGAGGGCATTTGGTGTTTGTGGAGGAGTGATACAGAGTGATCTGGTCAAATTATAATGGAGTATGTTCTGTTCTGCTGGAATTAATTTCCTCCAGCTGGACTGAGTGGATCCTGTGTTTCCCTGGCCATCTCATGCTGTGGCTGCCAGGAGTGCCCCTCAGGTCCCCCGGTTGCCCCCCTAGCAGGAGGTGGGATCTCTTCTCTGTACAGTTACATTTGGAAGGAGCTTTCAGGCTGAAATACTAACTCTTGATGCAAAGAGGTATACTTACCTCTTAATTCCAAGCTTTTTTCCCCTTCAGCTTCTTCCCCTTCCTATGTATGTCATATTTATCAACTCACTTTAGCAATAGTATAATCTCTTTTCTTCCTGAAATTATGTAGTATTAGATACATACACACTTCTCCTTTTTGCCCGATTCTTCATGCTGATCTGAAATGAAAAGATAGGAATAACTATCCCCAGAGAGCATCCTCTCTCTAGTGAAAGATCTTTCACCCTGTGTTGGAAAAAGCACTTTACAGAACTATTCACTCCCTCTTTAGCATTCGATGTCAAAGAAAATGCCACTGTATCTCTGCTTTGGATTACAAACACATAGTTTATTATTATCTGGCAATCAGGAGGCAAGCCTGCCTCTTGGGGTAGGTACTGTTTATTTATCTGGTTTGATCTCTCTTTCATTTAAAGAGGGAGCTTTTCAGGGAGATGCATTGCAAAGAGTCTGTCTACAGCATTCTCCTCTTTCCAGCAAGTCTCATCATCACAGTCTTTTGCTACAATGGTCCAGTGTAGTGTGTATTTAAACCTTCCCTTTTTATAATATACTGTCGGTTGGGGAGATGAAATGCAGCCTTGGTTTGTATGAACATATTTTGCAATCAAATTTCCAGAATCAGATTTTGATCCCCTCTTATTCAAAAGTGCCTGTAACCATGAATGGTCTAATTGAAACTGGGGGCACTTGCTGTGGACTAAGGAACAATTCAATGGGATTAAAGCAATGTAGAATCTGGGCTGTTGTGATTAAATTTTGCAAATATTAACTGAAAAATCTTGGCACAAATCCTAGCCAATATGTACAGGAGCAGTTCCGCAGAAGAGAGTGGAGCTGAGCCTTGCCTGAGGTGTATCAGCATATCTGTTTTAACATGTCTTTCCTTTGTCTTCTCTTGACAGGAACTGAGGATGTTGGCTCATGAAGTGTAGGCTTTTTGAGGAGTGTTAAGGTTAGAGTTTGGAAAGAGCAATTTCCAGGGAAAAAGTCTGCAACATGCCAATGAAACCAAACATCAGAAATCCCGCTGCCCTGAAAACTGACTCCAGGAGTAAGAACCTTTCTCACAACTCAGTAAGCTCCTTAGGGCATGTCTACACCATGCCATGAAGCACACTGCAAAGATCCCAGCTCTGGCTACAGAGCTAGTGGTGGGACTGGGAGCCCATGAGCTGTGTCAGTTTGGTCCAGTGACCAAGCCTGTCCTCCCTGTTCAGAGGCCGATATGTCATGATGTTGAAAGCAAGCTTACTTCCCTCCAGGCGTTGCACTTTGTTGAATGTACAGACCAGTCTTCCTGGGCCTTGCTTTGGGCTTTTTGCAAATGCAGTATACATATACTGGCATATTCTCTCAACTGAAGAACAAGCATTAGGATGTGAAAGGGAAGAAGTTCTTGTCTGTGACAACAGGACAATGACATTTGTTCCTGAATACTTTGCTAACAGACTATTGAGAAGATGCTTTGGAGAATGCTTTTGTTGTTGTTGTTGTTTGGTTGGTTGGTTACAGCTGTCTGTTAGGTTCAACAATGAATCTGAGGTGCTGATACTTATCTGTGAATGTACTACTTCTCAGAGAGACTGCTAGTCTGACCCAGAGCCAAATTTTACAGAGGTACCACAGTTGGAGTGAGTAAGTCATTCACAGGGAGGATGCCCCAGCTTTGAAATTACTCCTCAATGTCCTTTGGCCTGAAATAACCTATTGAATGTGTCCACTTATGAGCATCAGACTTCAAGAAGGATGTTGACTGACTGGAGAGAGTCCAGCAGGACTCTCCAACAAGAGTGATCAGAGAGCTAGAAAACGTGAGCTATGAGGAAAGACTGAAAGAGTTGAGTTTGTTTAGTCTAGGGAATTGAAGGCTGGTAGACATGATAACACCCTTCAAGTATGTGAAAGGCTACTGCAAATAGGAAGGATAAGTTGCTCTTCATGTCTGCTGGGGGCAGGAAAGGAAGTAATGGGCTTAAAGTGCAACAAAGGATATTCAGGTGAGATGTTAAGAGACGTTTTTCAGTTGTGTGATTCGTGAACTGGTGGGATGGTTAGCTGTGTGAAAACACTGCCGTGGAAAGGTTTTCATGATGGCTGAGATAACTATTTCAACCCCAGCACCTTCAGCACAGCTGATCCTATCTGGAGGCTAGTGCAAGGGCAAGATGACCTTCACAAGTTTCTTCCAGTTCAGGTTTTTTGTATGATTTTTGTTACCAAAGCAGAAAGTCACAAAGCTGGTTCTGAATTCTCATGTGTGTTTGTGTGTGTTTTGCTAATGGGCAACTATCTGGTTTTATGGATTGTTTTCTGATAGGAAGAGGGACTTAAAATTAAGTTGTCCATCCTGAGATCATCCAGAAGAAAATTCCAAAGAAACAACATGGAATCCCATTTAATGGAGTTACAAATCCAAACAAAGAAAAGAGAAGAGCAGATTTCTTGACTGATATAAAAAATAAGACTCCGTGCTGGACTAGTTGCCTTCATCAGAATCCTAAACCATCCTTCCAGTGGTGGCCAGTATGGTGGTGTTTGCACTGAGTACAATCTGATGCTAGCAGACAGAAGCAGATGGAAACCTGAGCATCCAGGAGCAGCCAGAAGTTGCTGGGCTTCTTTATATAATTCGATAAAAGGGAGAGAAACAAAACAAAAGCAAAACCTGACAAACACAACAGTCCCTCCTTCTCCAGTTTCACGGTGAAGCAAGTACCAACACTGTCAAGTCAAAGATTAAATAAAAAGAAAAAGCCAAATGCATGCTGCCGTGCATATATTAGACCTGTGTAAAACAGCGACATGCAAACCTTCACAGATATAAGGCCTGTGAGGTGAGCAGGGGTTTAAGACCCAGCAAAGTAGCTGCATTTTTTGCCATTCCTTTTCTTTAATCCTGTCCCTTTTTAATGGTGGAACATTAAGCAACTGACTTTTGCCTGTAGATTGCCTTGACATGGGTCAATGCAGAAGGAGGGGATTTTGGCACGGTGGCTGGGGTGGGCACAGGGCTGGGCTCCTGTGGCTGTGGCCACCATGATGCTGCTCCCCAGGGAGGTGGGAGCTTGGCTAACCTGGTGCAAGCCTCAGGCTGGTTAAGAATCAAAGGCATTTTAGACAACCCCACAGAAAGCAGCTTTCCCCTGTTCCCAAGCTCAGCTCCTTTCTGTTGCTCTGCGTCCTTTTGTCCTCTTTTGTGACTCTTCTGGAATTTAGCTTTGAGAAGCACACACCAGCCAAGGGCCAACAAGGTCCTTCGACCTTCCACTTTGACTGTGACAGATTCATTTTTAACTGGGAATAATAATAAATGCTGATGAGGTGCGAGTTTTGACATTCATCTGGGAGTGCAGAGGCATGCCATTTCTAACTTTACCAAAATCCAGAAACGGGTGGATATTTTTTATTTCATCTGCAAAGTTTTGAAGGTCAGCAATACATTTGAATTTTTGTAGCTTTCACAGAGGCTTATTCTTCATTGATTTGCTAGTTGCACAGATCTTTAAAACCATCTTTCTATTTTGATTTTTTTTTTGAGAAATTCTTTATTTCAAATTAAACATTTTCTTTCAAGCTGTTTTTATTATTATTATTATTATTATGTTACTACTTTTGAAAAAACTCACAATGTGGTTATGCTGACCAAGGGAAATGACAATTAAATGAACAAATGCCAGAACATGCCTGAAACGAAGACTATGGAAAATTTGAATACTTTCAAAAATACTTTCAGAGCAACAGCTATGTCTTTCTCTAGTAATTTGAAAAACATTATCTAGTTTAATGTGTAATGGTGCACATGCTTGGTTCTACCACTGCCCCTAAAGGTACACTTCCCCAGGGAGAAACTTTCCATTGCAGAGGGAGGGTTTTTGGGTTTCTTTAACAGGCCTCTTGGAAATTAGGAAATCAGAAACATGCATCATTTTCAAACAATGCACACCAGTCCCTGTATCTTTCTTTTTGCATGTCTGAAAACATACAGGTCTGATAGAACAAGGTCCCCAGGATGGCATCTTCTGGGAATTTTTTCACTCCCCAGGCAGCTAGACAGCTTTTTGTTCTAGCAGGACCTGTGCTTAATCAGTAGCCCTGTATTGGGGGTACACATGGGTCTTCTGAAATGATCTGCTGATATGCATGGAGGGAGGATAAAGTTTTCCTAGTCCAGTACTAGTCCAGCACCAAAGCAGTGCTCAGAGAACAATGCCGCTAGACACTTCAGAAATACTTAGCGTGTCATAGAGGTGCGTATCCTGGGTAGCAGGATCACGACCTTCATGTGCTGTCCAATGAAATACCTGAAGTCAAATAGTTCAGCTGACCACATTCTGTGTTTAAATTTCTTTCAGGCTTGTGTTTCTGGGGGAATTATTTATTTTTTCTTGGCCAAAGCATTCAGTTATTTTGGTATTTGGGAGTATTCCTTCCAGCAAGACCCTGCCACCTGACTCTGTTGTGTTCTCTAACAAATGCAGCTGATGTAAGTACAGGTGAGCCCCTGGATAACATGTTGAATGACCACCTTGTCTCAGGGAGCACTGATCACCTGTACCCAGGTGGCCTAGGCCCATGCATGTGGAGCAGGGCCAGGGTCAGCACTGGTAGTATCTGGTGTGTGCGGTGTTCAGGCATTGCATAAATGCCTGGTTGTTCCTCCTGTCCTCTTCCCATCTCTATTTGGAGGTAAAGGTTACCGAGTTTAGCTTCGCCCACTGTTCTGTGCATGCAGAACGTTAGTTGCTTTAAAACGCGGCTGAATGAAAGGTGTTTTTTTGAATATAAGGTATTCAGCCTTTTTACAAACCTGCGACTGGAGTGTTTACTTTGGGTTCTGAACACCCAGCCCAAGTTACTGAAGCAAGTAATCTCCTGATGCCTGTTGCCGCATGCACCACAGACTGCTACCCACGTAGCTGCATGATGAATCCAGCTAGCGATTGTAGCCTCATTGTCCTGCCTCAGATGCTGGTCAGAGGGACAGCTTCCCCTCTCATCTCTCATACAGTGGTGTTATGGGAAATGTTTTCGGTCTGGAGAAAACCCCACAAGGCAGACCTGAGCTCACTCTTTCTCTGTTTGCCATTCCTGCCAGCTCTTGCTCTGGCAAAACATATTTTAAGCTCCATGAGGAATTCTGCCTGAATGAATGTCACTAAATCTGCATCTCTGCTGGAAGCACTGCCTCCCTTGGACAGTGCTGGAGGACTGTGGGTTTAGTGCACTACAAGCAAGCTATGGGGTGAGTACACACTAGGGCAGACACAAGAAGAAGTATTCTGGCTGCTCTCACATCCCACCTGGAACAGTCAAACAGAATACCCCAGTACAGAGCCCCTGACTGGCTAAATGACAGGGCTGCGGTTTTCCAGGTGACTAAACTGTTATGTGCCTCTGGCAGAGGACAAGAGAAAGTGAAGCCAGCTCAGGCTGCAATATCTAAAACACATTCAATGGAAGGAAACATGATTAAGCTTATCAAATGTGTCATGTCTGTGTGATTCCATGCTGCAGAGGTAGGCAGAAAAACCCACCCCCAACCCACCCCCACCAGTCTGAGCTACAGACAGCAGCATCTGGCGAAAGGCTCCTTAATGTAGGTATCAGGACTCTGGCAGCTGTGTATTTCCAAGAGAAATAGTGTCATTCTTGCTTCACTGAAACATGACAAAGCAAGAACGGTCAGTCTTTGGCCGGCGCCCAAGTGTCAGTGTGCCTTATAACTGCCATGCATATGAAGACTGTGTTTTCAAGAAACTTCTGAAATGGAGGAAGAATGAGAAAACCAGCAGGATATGGCCAGTGGACATGTATTTCATTTGTGTATATTTCCAAATGCAAGACATCTGTCACTAAAGTAGCTGCAGCTCCTTTTGGAGCAGTCACGTAAGGACTAGACAGTAACAGAAAGCGTCTCTTCTTTCCTCCCCTGATAACAAATGGGCTGCCATTTCCAACACGGTCACCTTTTTAGCTGACAGAGGGACAGGGACACTTCCCTAAGACTGATCCAGGGTTTTTCTCTCCCAAAGACTGCTTCAAAGGATACTAAGGCTATGTTCATCACCAGGTCTTTTGTCCCTTTTCTAAATATCTCAGAGAAGGCTGCCTCTTTGGGAGCAAGAGGGCATTAAGGCAGGAGACCACTCACTCAGCTAGTGGGCTGTTTTCAAATATTTAAGATCTTAGCTCTGCCTCCAAGTCTGATGGACAAGGAAGGCCAGGCTGACTTCTGGGCCAGATTCCCTCAAGCCATGCCTTTGCTTCAGCATGAGAAAAGACTGCAAACTGGAGAGGTTCAGCCCTCTCTAGTGAGCTAGCATGTACTAGGGTGCGTGTGTGCCATGAGACGAGGTGAAGTCCCTGAGTATAAATAGGCAGCCCAAGACATCTATGAGGACGCCAACCGGCTAGATGACAACTATCTCAGGTATTCTGCCCATGTTGCTCTTGCATTTCCCAGCTGCAGCCTACATAGCTGGAGAGCTAATGGAGATGGAGAATCTGGCTCCCTTGCTCCCAAGTGTCCAACGAATGACCCAGCCATCTGCAGGAATCATTACCGTCCTCCGCAAGAGGGGACAAGGTCAAACCAATTGAATGTTGTCTAAAGAGGATCTTGGGGAGGGAATGTTTTCATTACAACAGTTCATCTTTCTTTTCACAGTTCATCAAAAGCAGGCCTTCTGCATACACATGCAAGACAAATAGGACTGAGGGGTGATGACGGATACTGTAGGCCCGCAGTGATTGGGATGACCCTCCACTCACACAGTTGATCAAAGGCAAGTAAAACAATCAGCCAGCCATCAGCAACGATGTAATATTAAACTCCCCAAACACCTCATTTAATTAAGTCATTATGATCAAAATCTCCTTACCAGATCTTTTAAGTTATACACTTATAGACCTAGCCCTAAGATAGCAGAAAAGAACTTCCGGAGGGAAAGCTGCTGTTAAAAATTATTAATAGAATAACGTCTCTTCCCTTTACCCCACAAATCAATTGCTCTCTGGAAGGATACACTTCTATCTGACTTCCCAAGGCAGATCTCAGAAAGCTGGGTGCATCATGCCTAGCATCCTGTGCCTGATTAGCCTGCTGCAGACAGCAGTCAGGGCAGAACACAGCTGGTGTATATGATGTCAGCTTCTTTTGTGGCTGATTGCTGTGAAGTCACAAACCCTACTTTTGTGAACCTGATGCTGGCCAAACAAGCCCAATCCAAAGTGTGCTGAATAAAATGTTTGGCCCCTTGCAGGTGCAGTCCCAGAGCAGGAGGGGAGGAGAAGTGGAGGGGAACTGGCTTTCAGTGGGATTATGTCAATGTGGGGAGTGCCTGATTACTACAGAGTAGAGATTTCTGAGCCAGATTCCAGACAAGAACAAGATGGGATGTGAAATGCAGATATTGTGGAGTTGAAGCTTGAATTTTCTCTGTACTTAAAAGCATCTTCAGAGGAAGTCTTAGCTCCCTTAAATACCTATGTTTAGATGAGATGCAGCCTCCTCTGGAAGCTTCTCTCTCCATTGACTGGAGGGTTCTGAGAAACTAGCTTAAACTAGTTGGATGAATGAGCAGAGATGGGTTCCATCCTTCAGGTTTGTTGTAATTATTATAAAGACATCAGAGAGTGTAATGATGACAAATGGATGGACTTTTAATTCCTAGATGAAAAAGACATTGTTTGTTTTTTCTCTTTGCTTTCATCATTGGCTTAAGGCAACCTAATTTCGGTACTACATCTGAAAGTGGTGACTCAGCCCTACATCATGCATCCCCACCCCATCGCCTCTGCACCTTGGAGATGGTGCAGTTGAGCAGTCTGACAAATCAGGGGACTCAGATGAGGGAACTCTTCCCTTTCTTTTCTGTTTTCTGCTGGATGGAGCATTCAGCTGGATCAGCCTGACATGTGACCCTACAGCTAGCACAGGAGAAGGGAAGAGAAATCATGGGCAGGGGCACAAGAGCAATGCCACACATTTAGGCAAAAGTCTGACTTAGATTGGTTCTGGCCGTTAAGAAAACACACCTAACTCATGTGTGATCTGGTAACCTAGTGGTGAGAGATTCTCCTTCTCATTACTGGTTTCCTGAGTCATCTGAATAATGGTAATTGCCCTACTATTCTTCTCCCCTTTATTATAGAAAAACGTGGCAATTAAGCAGAGTAAAGCTTGTCATGGGTTTTAAGCCAGCAGTGAGTTCATCAAGTACCTGAAATGAAACCTGTCAAGGTGCTGCTTGGCATTAAGCAGCCGACTTCAGCACTTCTAGAAGCACAATTGCATTAGCCAGCACTGGGCAGGGAAGAAGGCTGCAGGGGAAGGAGCAAAGATCTTTACCCTGGACTGCTGGAGACAGAGGAGAATTGGAATTCCTGGAACAGACTGCAGCTAACATTAAAGGAGTGATGTGCCAGGGGTGGTGTAAAGAAGACCTTCTGGACAGGCTAAAGGTGTGAGGCTGTTACTTCTCATTGCGTACCCTGGCAAATAGGTTGTACATGTTGAGTACTGCCTATACTGCCAGTACTGTACAGTTTTCTCACCCTGGAAGTAGGACCTTTAATTCTGTAAAGATAGTAGGTGAGTATTGACCCAAATATCACATTTTGAATGATGGCATCCTTAGAAAATGGGAAGGGAAGGGAAGGGAAGGGAAGGGAAGGGAAGGGAAGGGAAGG
>CM021767.1:25476701-25664039 GCA_011076525.1 Nettapus auritus
TTCTTTCTTTCTTTCTTTCTTTCTTTCTTTCTTTCTTTCTTTCTTTCCATCTTTCTTTTTGTTTGGCTGGACCAGTAATTTCTACAGTATTAAAGGCAGTGAACTATGTCACCCCTGGTAGAAAGTCATCCCCCCTCTCCTTTTTGGTTACCAGGGTTCAGGGAGGACACTGCAGACTCTGACCCCATAGTTCTGCAGAAACTAATGCTGACGTTCTCCAGAACAGCTGCTGAGAGCACTGCCTCAGGCTTGGCTTTGTTTTGTCTGAGGTTGCCTGGGCTGTCTCCCACTTCCTGAAAAATCCCACTTATAGAAGCTAGGTACCTGCAGACAATTTTCATCACAAAAAAAAAAAAAAAAAAAAAAAAAAAAAAAAAAAAAAACTGACAGATGAGTCAAGGTTGTGGTAAAGGGAATGATGTCTCCTCTCTGTGGACTGTGGACGGGGCTAAATGAGGATGCTGACAGCAAGGGACGTGTCCAGCTACCTGCCTTCTCCTGCTTGCTGAAGTACAGTCTCCAGAAGAATCATGTGTTTTTATTTATTCACTCTTCTGTTGTCTATCATGTCTCATTTGTGGGACAGATGAGCATGAAAAAGACGTAAACTCAGTGCTTAGTCCTCAATAAAAAAATACTATTAACATCATTCACCTTCCACAGCTCAGCTCCAGCTGCTCCACACCATATCCTTTATTAGATATTTATATGAATAGTAATATCCGCAGTTAGACTGGCTAGGATTGCAGCAGAAAAGGAAATTAACCCTCCTGCTTCAGGGCACAAAGTGATTCAAAAAGGGCAGTTTTGCCAGTCCTGTGGGAGAGAGTTTGTATAACTTTCTCCATGCCATCCAGCACCTCTCCTTTCTGGGACTTTCCTTCTTCCTGTCTTTTGGGATTTTTGCTGCAGCCAGCTTTCCTTTACCTATTCACCCTGTGCATATCTTTCCCCAGCCGCAGGTAGCTTCAGCTCTCCCTTGTTCATCTTGTTGTTTGTTTTTGTCAGTTCTCCCTTGCTACTGTTTGCAGTGACAATTTTTGACTATCCTGCCTCTTCTCTGCTGTGTCCTTCTCCTTTTCCTCAGCCCTCCTCACCCTCCTCTCTGCCTTTTTCTGCTCCCTTTCTCTCTCTTCCCTGAGCACAGAAAGGCCAGGGGAGGTGTAATTGCAGAAACCAGGCAATTTCCAGCCCCAGAGAGCAGGTGGAGTCGGCACTGCATTGCGGGAGCTGAGCCACCTCCACCCAGCAGCACTCACAACCTGCAGGAAGGATTTGGGGGTCTCCCCACACAGCTCCTACTCCTCACACTGTGCAATGAATGAGCATGATGCTGTGGCTTTCCCAAGCCTTTGGTCCCACCACCAAGACCCTGTAGGGCCTTCTCCCTGCCCACAGCCCCATGCTGAGGTGTGGCCCACTACGCTGATATCAGTTCCCTCGTTATCAGGGTTGCCTCCTTTCCACCTACTGAGGCTGGGTTATGAAATGTGTCCCTGTTTGACTCCGAACACCGAGTAACAGAGGTGTGAAGGTTTCTGCAGTGTGCCCACCTCTGCTTTTTCAGTGGTGCATGGTAAGATGGGCAGGGAAAATGTTCCTTATTACCTCCTTCAAATCAGTCATACAACCCCTCACTTTGCCTACAGGAAGCTAGATAAAGATGAAAGCTCATTTTTAAATGTTTTCCCCTAATCACCTCCTTTTATTTATATTTAGATTGCAATTTGCCTGAAACTAGGTCTGTTCTGTTTGTATAGCACCAAGAACAAGGGTTTTGCTGGGTTAGCAGGGTCATTGGGCACAACCCAGGTACCAGTGATACTGTCCTCATTGGCTTCTTATATCAGAATACATCAGTGAGCCAGGGCTGGGAGGGGAGTGACAGAACAGCCTGTCACCCAGTCCTCTATGCTGGGACATTTCACTTGTCCCTCCTCCCTGTTGCTGTAGAAAGCATAATGTTATCTGCTGTGAGAGTTTCACTGAAGGAAGTTTACACAACCTAATTCTGCTGGTACGTGTGCTGTGCAGAAGGACTGAGAGCAGACGCCCTCTCAGGACTTCTTGTTCCCATTTCGAGGTAGGAGACACAATATCAAATACTAAACAAATAAAATAGGCTCACCCAGTGCATCTCAATACAGACAACAGACTTCAAGCCGCAAGGACCTGGTGCCTCCCACCAGATATCTCTCAACCTGCTCTCATCTTGTCCTTTTTCGTTTTTCTTTCTCTCTAATCTCTCCCTTATCACAAGAAGGAAAATGTAACAAAGCAGAAGATGGAGTCCTTCCATCTCCTGTCCTTTCTATGTGCCTTCTTTCATTCTGTGTTTTACTTCTCTTCTCTCCCATTGGGATGATGTATCCATAGCCAGAAAGTGCAGCAGGTCCACAAGGAAGCCTATTACAGCCCATGGTTTGCCGTGCACGTTGCAATAGGCCTGGAAGCGTGTGGTCACATACCCTAGAGGTGAGGAGTTTATAATGGCCTGATTCAAAGCCCTGTAAGGTAAATGACATCCTTTTCATTGGCTTCAAGGGGCTTCAGATCATGCTGTAAATAGTCCAGTAAGATACTGTACATGGATATGCCAACTATTTATAGGACTTATGATAGACAAGATGTGTACTCACCATCTAAATCTAGCCACTGTGTCATATCTGGGGAGAGACCAAATCAGGTCTGATGCTTAGTAGAACTTGAGATATCAATGACGGTGAGGGACCATTGACTGACATGTCACCTGCTTTGCTTCTCTGGAGCAGAAACACCTGAGATCCTTCAACATCTACTGCAAGTGCCCTTCCTAACAGATAGTTTGGTTCAAAAGGAAAGATGTCAAATATAGCAAAGTGATAGCTTCAGATTTGTGAAGCTTTTCTACAGCAAATGTTCCTAGATCTTTTCAAGGTAATCCCAGCCTCCTCAGAGGCCCGTAGTCATATCTTCCTTTGACTGGATCTCTGCAGCTGGGGCCAATGAACCCAGAATCAGCTAAGTCCAATGCTTGGTTTTGTCTGTGCAAATTAACGTAGATGACCTTGGTACCCGGGATTACGTGTGTAACACGGGCTTGATTGATATCATCAGTACCCAAGGTAACCAGATCTGACAACATCAGACTAGAGTTACCTGCGTGGCACAGCCTGTTCACATTCACACCTGTGAGCGAGCTCCTCACCTTCATTCATAAACACGTTTCTCCCTCTGAGCAGAACACAGTGTGCAGATGCTATCGTGCGAATGAATTTTTTCAGACAAAGATGTTCTGACTTCTGATGCTGGAGGAGGGTGTTTCATGTTATAGAGGGATTGCCAACAGTGATCCGATACTTTACAAACCTTCGTGTCAGGGTGTGGATGGGAGCAAGTAGTTCTGACTGTTGTTGTTAGATTTGTTACGGTGGTGCCTAATGATAAACCAAGAATAGCCCCATTGTCTTCAGCGCTGTATAAGCACATAGGCAGAATTAGACGATCCCTAACTCAAAGCATTTACGGTACAAACAAACAACCACAACAATAAAAAGCGTGGGATTTCTTGTAATGCTACAGGTTTTAGCATAAAAAAATGTGAAAGTGATACAGATACTCAGAAGTACTCATGAATGCGTGGAGATACCAACAGTAATATACTTGATGGATCATAAATCTACAGTCCTGTTTCTCTATCATGAGGGATGACAACACAGGGCAAGGAAAAAGAGGTATGAGAGAGGGCAGGGAATAGGACTATGAATAGGTGGTGTTGGTTTTACCCCTTCAAAAATGACGCTGGTAGACATTCACTTTGATTACAACCAGCACAGATCCCGAAGTCTATTTCCACATGCAGAACTCTAGAGCCTTACTCAGAGAGATCCCATACAGTAACAACAAGCGAAGAAAAGTAAACCTTGCTTGTTCAAGACTTAGCATTGATCCCAAAATGCAGAAATTGCATGGTTATTGTTCTAGGTTTGAAGAGAGGCACATGCAATTCCTCAGCTGCTGGCACAGAAACGAGTAACATCTGCGGGGTGTAGAACATCTCCTTTCTTTGAAATCCTGACTGGAATATGTGACGTGCAGCTAGTGCTTAAAAAGGTCTTCCACCCTGCTCATCTGCTTGGCAGGCAGGCAGTGCTGGCTGTTGTGTCTCAGGAAAGACAACAGGAAGCAAATTCCAGGTATCAATCTACTTAGTGTCACCGTGGATCCATCTGATTGCTGACCGGAGGCTCAGTTCTGCAAAGCACCTCCTTAATTTCAGGGATCTGTTTACATCCACTGGAGGGCATACTTAATTTTAAGCTTCAGTAGGACTCATATGCAAACAGTCTGCTGAACAGAAATTTCTGGTGCCTGGACAACACAAAGAGCCATGCTGGGGGCTGTAGAAAAGGAGGGTGTACAAAAGTCAGCTGTCTCACCCTTCTGATTGCACTGGCATACATGCATTTGGGGTTCTTACATCCTGAGGAATGCAGTAAGTCACCATTGGCTGCGTGTGCACTGTCATGGAGTGGTAGGGTAGATTTGTTTATTCATTTTATCCTTGATCCTTTGAGACTTTCTAGTCATTCCATGCCTGTATTTCTTCTGTTGACTTAGTTGTATAAACTTCCTCTAATAGGAGAATAAGTATGTCTCTTGTGCTGTTACCCTGAGATCCTCTGCAAGGGATTCTGCATTGACTGCAAATGGTATCAGACATCATGACCCTGTAGTGACCACCCAATTACAGTTGTCTGAAGAGCTCTTGAACCTTGAGAGCAGCCTTATGACTTGCAACCTCAAATGGTCATTGTTTCTGCAAGTTTAGTTTGGCAAAGTTTGTAATGAAGCTTTTACTTAAAATTTTTTTAGAGTTTCATTGGGAAAGCCAAAGACAAAATACTATGGTTGCAAAGCCAATGTTTTCAAGGTTTGGGTTACAGTGTTCAGTGTCTAGCTCGTATCAACATAATTCCATTTGTATTTCAAAAGCTGGAAGCCAAAAAAGTAAAATAAAAAATGCTTAACATAGTCCCCCAATTTCTAAAATGTATTTCCTAAGGAAATATTAGTTCTGCCCACCAAAATGTGCCAGGTTTTGGTATCTTTTGTTGTTGTTATTGTTGTTTAATTAAAATCCTAGACTAGTTTTACTCACTATTTCTTGATGTTCCCTCCTCTAGCTTAATTTATTCTTTTTGCAGTTAAAATGCATGCATCCAGATTGCTTCTGAGCTCCTCTGCAGTGGATGACCACGTAGCAGAACCAAATGTGTTCCTCTCCGCTTGTGGAACAAGGGATCCCTTCTCCTCCTGTCACCTGCGCAGATACTGTGCCTTTCATTTCTTCCAGTGGGTAGAAATTATTCACAGATTCAAAAGCCTCTGTAATGAATAGCTGATTGTGAATGCTCATGTTCCACGTGTCTTTACAAGGGGGAGTGTTTTCATGTTGTGTTCCCATGTGTCTTTTTTACTATGGGACCAAAAGCAATTAATCTTTTTGGGTAGTTTGTTAGAAAAACATCATATGCCACCACTGCGTCTAGTTTAGATATTGACTTAACACCGACCTGGAAAATGACAGCATATGATTTGTGCCTCCCAAACACATAATATTGGTGACAGGTATTTGTAGTTGGTTACACTCTTTTTATTGATGAATTTGCTGCTGGTCAATTAGAAACCACCCAGTAACCTGAGCACGTTTGAAATGCAGAGCCAGTGTGGATTTTCCATCAGTGCCATTCCCTCCTAGATTGTAAGAATTGCAGGTTAGGGTAGCCTGAGGTCGGGACACTTCCAAAACCTAAAAACAAAAACAAGCGAGTAAGTTCTGAACTTCTGGAGCTGATTTCCAGCCTGTGACTCGCACCCTCCTTGGCTGTAGAAAATTCTTCTGTCTCATCTGCTTTCTAGAAACTTTCCCCGACATGAAAACCATGGAGTATTGGTGAACACTGATTTATGGCACATTAGCACAGACAGCATATGTTTCTCTAACTCCAGAGCAAGTCTGGCTCTGCAGTGCTTGGAAATGCTCTGCAAAAAACAAGGTAAAATGTTGCACACATCAGCTTGTGCTCTCTGTGGATGAAATTCATCTCTCTGTAGTGAGATACCACAATGTTGAGGTAGTTGTTAAATTCCATTCAAATGCCAGGATAGATTTCATCCCATAGTCTTTATTGATATATTAGAAAGCAGATCAGAAGTCAGGTACCTTGGCATTGATTTGGTATTGGGACTAAATCAACATTTCTCCATGGATTTCTCCATATCATTGTATATTGCCTTGCTCTGAATGCTCTGCCAGAGGATTAATCACCCACAACAAAGAATTAACTACATGTCAAACTTATAAAAGGAGGGGTTTAAGAAGCCATCTCTTTTTCCGTCTTTGTGAAAACAAAGCAGTGCACAATGGGAGATGTACAAATAATCAGAACTCCCATGGGGGAAGGAGAGGTGGAGAACAAGCTTCTAATGCAACAACCAGCCACAAAGGTTACCTTAAAAGCTTTTTGACGATGGAGCTCGCTATGTTTATGAAGGATGTGACATGATGTGTCTGCCCGTAATAGGGGGGGATTGGAATTGTCACCCAGGGATGGCCGTTCCAGCCCTCTTCCTATCGTGAGCTGGCTGAGATGCTGCAATTAAACTCAGCACAACAGCTGTAAGTAGGGAGAGCTGTAAAAATAAAGTCAGGTGTGAGCGTGTGTATGAATTCTGTCAATGGAGTAACAACAGCAGCCAGCGTAGTGTACAGAAAGCAGGAAGCAGAACAGAGGATTGCTGCACAATGAGAGAGAGGAAGCCAGCAGGACAGTTTCTGGACACAAACCAGTATCTTGTGATGCATTGTGTTCAGGAATCAATAGTTTCATGAAGCTTAATTCTTGTGTCGAAGAAAAAGATCATTTTCAGTTCAAACAGCTTTAATCTCAGCTAGGTTTGCAATTCTTTTCCTAGAGCTGAAATGATCTCAGCTGAAAGAGCTGATCTATGTCCAAGACCAAATAAAAGGTAAAAAGCCAGTCTCCAGTGAAAGGTCAGTGAAATTTGTCACGCAATTAAAACTACTTCACTTCTTTAGAAATCCTCTGAAACAAGTCCATCTAAGTCCATGTAATTTCCAGCCTGCTCATCGCCACCTCTTTATACTGCAGGAATGATCCTCCTGCCTTCCAGACTTATCCTTGCCGAAGTTGGCATCCCTCTAATTAAACACAGCTTTTAACACTAAGAATAAATAAATAAATAGAAAGATAAAAATCAGCCCATCTTTTTTTGTCGTTGTTGTTGTTTTTTTCTCCTCAGTGAGACATATCCCTCAGGAAGATAACATGTCTGTGTCATGAAGGGTGGGGTCAGGCAATAAATCTCAGTCATGATGAAAGCCATGTTCTATATTTCCTCTTTTCTTTCTTCATAATAGCTCTTGTTACTTTCCCATCTTGAACACTTTCCAGACATCAGAAACATCAGGGCCAGGACTGAAGATATTATTCTGGAGTTTGATGAACAGTGAATTTGTGGGGGTGGAACTTGCTGGTTGCCCAAGTGACTATCTGGTCACTAGCACTGAGGACATCACGTGTTGCCAACTCCATGGTCCTTTCCCACCATTTGTCTTTCCTTCCTGAGGTCTCAATGCAAATGAAGCCAACAGAGAGGCAGGGTTCTGGTTGCCTCCTGGTTTGTAAGCCTCACTTGCTGCTGTGTCAATGTCACCCAGTGCTGGAAGCAGTGTCTGCTGTCTTCTAATTACTTGACTGCACTTCTGGCACCATAGTGCAAGCTTCACCTAGAACAGTACAGCAGAAGGTGGAGTGGTATGAAATGAGCTCCTGAGGCCACCACCACTGGAAGATCTGGGCCAGAGCAAGAGCAGGGTAGCTCCCTACTGCCCAGTGAAGTAACACAGCCAGTGCCTAGGTGATACAGGCAAGGTTTCCCTTGTGTACATAGAAGCATGAGAAAGAGGCCAGAATATCTGCACATGGCTTGGATAATGGGAATGAAATGCCAAGGCATGGGGAGGGGCCCAGAGGAGACAGCCAGATC
Source organism: Nettapus auritus (assembly GCA_011076525.1). NCBI lineage: Eukaryota > Metazoa > Chordata > Aves > Anseriformes > Anatidae > Nettapus > Nettapus auritus. Next base: position 25,484,754 of record CM021767.1, read on the forward strand.
TGTATTACAGACCTTCCATTTAATGAGATGTATCTCTGATGTGGATGATCAAGACTCATGGACTAACCAAAAACATTCACTTGCCAGTGGGTTCAGAGAACAATATGTCCTCAAGATCCTCAGACGAAAGAGGGGTCTTGCACATAGAGCCCATGGGCCCATGACCTGTCCATCAGGCTGACTTCATTTCTGACCGGGCCAGGGGAGAAGAAGGCTTTTTGTTCTCTTTGCTTTGTCCTCTGCTAGCATTTGCTTTAGGTTCTTGTCAAAACAAGATCAGCCTCTTGAAGTGCAGCACACGCTCTGTCCTGTTTAGTTTTGCAATGTTTTGTTTGGCTGCTAACAACTTGTTCGTCAGGAGAAACAATACTTCCTTGGTTAATGCTCTAAGAAATCCTCACCTGTAACTTCGCTGATCTAACAAAGCCCACCCTGCCCACCAGACACCCATGGAAAGAAAACAGCCAGGCACAACACCCTTCTGATAAAAGGTCTTCAGAAACCCACCTGTGAGAAACCGTGCAGGAAATTCCCAGGGAACAAGAGGCAGAAAATGTCTGCTGCAATGCAAAAAAAAAAAAAAAAAAAGTAATTGTCCACGCACTCCATTACTCAATCTACAGGTAACAGTACTGGATGTTGGACATGATGATCTTGAAGTTTGCTTTTTTTATTGTTATTATTATTTTTCAACATAGATGATTCTATGTTTGAAGAAAAGGTACAAAACCCTTGTAATTCACCTCCATGCATGACAGCAGGGATAATTTACCTTGCCCTTTCATGGCTGATTATCTTGTGCCTTGAAGCTGGGCGTTGATAGTGCTTGTGATTTCATCCTGGCTAGCCTGGACTTTGAAAACATAAGTACTGTGGGTGTTATGTATTGTAATTGAAAATGCTATTCTTCATGCTTTATTAAGACACGGTCTTTTCCCCGAGTTACAGAAGGGATAAATTTAATCCCATGTCTAACACAGGTTCAATCTAGATTATTTGCCTCAATAATTCTGCTACGTGCAGCCCTCTGCAAGTACATTATGCAATGCCAGAAAAAGTATTTTTTTTAATCTTTCCAAGTCTATCTTCTTCTAATAGAGTGTTTTGGTCTTGCTTTATGGGAAAAAGAAGCAGGAATGCTTGTTGGCATCACCTGCACCACTTTGCACTCCCACTTCCTCTTCTCAGGCTGTCATCCAACTTTAATTGCCCCATTTCCTCCTTGTTTCAAAGCTCTTTTCCCTTTCACACCTCTTGCATTTTAGTGGCGCTCTGGATAGAGTTCCACATTCTATTACCACAGCCCAGTTCCCTTAGGAGAAAGGTGATTTGTGGATCGGACACACCCAGGCTTCTCATACTGGAGGCCATCCGAGGTCCCCACACTTAGATGCTTCCTCCTAGCCCATCACAAACTGCCAGCTCGATGCTCTGCCACCTGCTGCAGCTGGTTCTAACTCTGCCTGGGAGCTCTCTGAGGACAAAGCCTGTACTTTGCCAAGCACATGTCCTGCCCTGTGCCTCATGGAGCACAGCATGGGTCCCAAAATGCAGGCTGAGTGGGTTCCCTTTAACAATACAATACAGGCAAAGGAAGTTCTATAGCAGACAGTACATCCTCTTTGCATAAGCAAAACCAGTGGCAAATATAATAGAATCAGGAAGAAGCTTGTTGAATCAAGTTGCGTTTTACTTAATATCAATGATACTGGCACCAATGTGAATAGCATTTTCTTAATTACATTCTAAGAACTTCCAGTTGAGTCTCATCCTATTTTCCTGGTCCATTTTTTATTACTATTATTATTTAAAACCAACAATTGCTCTGTTTCAAAAGAGAGAGATTGAAATGCTTCCTTCCCATATATATGGAACTAATTCTTCAAGCGTCTCTTCATGAATAGACCTGAACAATCATTATTTTTCCAGAGAATAATACAATCTCTCGAAATGTGGTTTTAGTCACACATTAGTGCTGCATTTCCTGAATGATGCTAGCTGGGGAAAATAATAATAATAATGGGATTAGCTTCACAAATCTTCAAGATGTGGTAGTGCTGTTCAGATTGTATCATCATGTCCAGTCTCATGAGTGTAGGATAGCCAGGTTAGACTCACACCCTGCATGTGAAGGTGCAGCCTGGAGCATGGCTGTAGGTGTCAAGGCACAGAGCAACCCTACCCAGGGTGTGAGAGCAGGTCTCATTTTCCTCTCTCCTGTGGGGTTCTTCTGACCTAAAGAACATAGTTCTTCCACAGGGATGGGAGTGTGAGCACCCCAAATCCAGTATCCTAATCCAGCAGGCTGGTGAGGGATGTGTCCTGGCCCAATCATTATTTAAACAAGAAGGAAAGGAGAAGTGGAGAAGTGCCTGTCCCAAGACCCCTTAGAGGCTGACACTCCTAGGCAAGGGAGATTCAGAGCCCCCATGCTTTTGTCAGCTGCCTGATTGTAGGCAGAGGCTTCACCCTAACCAGACTGCAGGGGTTCTGGAGGCTGGTTTCTCTTATTGCCCCCTCCATAAGAGATAAAAGGATGGGATGTCAATAACTGCTCCTTCTGCATGCAGTTGCATAATTCACCCCCTCTTTGCTTTTGTTTGCATGTGTCCATAATGAAATATTTCATTTTGGATCTCAAGGAACATTTTGTGTCAACTGAAAACAATGAGACTGATTCCCTCCTCCCCATGTAAGTTAAATCCCCAAAAATTTACATTTGTATCTCTCTGAATCTAAGTTATTTTCCAGTGAGGCTGCCAGACTGAAAACCATTTCTTCGTGCAGCTCCAGAGATGAAACAAATGCATCATCTTCTGAATCTACCTGATTCCCAGTGAGAAATTGGGCAAGAAAACCTCAAAACAGCACAGCCTGGTTTAACAGGAAAAGCAGCATCTGATGTCTGCACAGTAGGCATGAAGCCTATAGATAGTTGGGGCAAATAATGGGTAGCCTTTTGGAGCAGGATTTTGCTGCAGAACCCAGGGTTCCTGACTGATCTCACAGTCAGCATGGTTCAGAAGACAGAGAAGATGTGGGACTAGATTGAAAAAATGAGGGTTTACAGGAGGGCCAGCACCTCTTCCATCTTGCTCGGCTGAACTGCAATAGGAGAGCCCAGTGCCACCTCCACTTTCTTCCTCCACCACAATGACATAATATCTCTCAAGAGACATCTCTGAGTGTAGTTCACTAAGTTTACTCTCCAGTTCTTTTGCTCGGGCATGCAAGCGATGCTGCACCCCTCCTTGAAGCTGTTGGTCTATGCCAGCCTGAGGATTTTATTTTTCTCTTTTGGCTAAGAGATGAAATCTTTGAAACCAGAAGTCATTTTTACTTCTTTTCAGGGCAGTGCTGAATTGTGCAGAGGAGAAAGAAGGACTGTGAAAGCAATGCATTAAACTGGCTGGAGGGATGAATAATGCTATAAACCAAAGGGCAGCTTCAATTACTTTCACTGTTCTAATCAACGCCCCCGATGTGGGACATCAAAGCAGGGCAAATCAAGCACAGAATTCAAGACGTCCCTGAACTCAAGGCTGCATGACAGGGACAGCATGGAAATGTCCTGATTATATTTCACAAACCAGCAAATCTCAGACCTGCCCTCAGAGGAAGACTGGCCCTGAAGGCAGGAAGATGTAGTGGGACACGCTGTTCTGCATGACTCCAAAGGGAGTCAGTTGTATTCCTGCTTTCATGTGGCACACTCTCTTTTGAAATCTCCAGCAGAGATGAAAAAAGCCTTAAGAGCAGGACACAGTTGTTTTTTTGTTTGGTTGGTTGGTTGGTTGTTTTTTTTGGTGGCATGTCTTGGGCTGAGCCTGAATCTGATCTCAAGATGCACTGGGCAGCGAGGATGAGTGGGAATATTCTTCCTTGCCGGTGTTGGTCTGACCCTGTCACTGAATGGGAGAGCTTGGAAATAAGCTTGTTCCATTGACATGGCTCAGAGGGATTATCTCCTCCTTGACCTTACAACCCTATGGCTGATGAGCTTACCAGGTGCTTTTATCTAGCCCCAGCTGACACTGCCGAGGGGTTTTGTCAGATCTGCCGCTGTTGAGCAGAATACCGTCGGATGGATTCTCCATGCCCATTCTGTTTTATAAATGACCTGGACAATGAGGCTTTCACACCAGGCAATGGAGCTTTCAGTCTGAGAGTCAGGGGAGGAGGAATGAATGAGCCCACACCCCCAGCCGATCCAGTGTTCAACGGGAGCGTGGATCTCAGTGGCTGAATGGAGAGATGAACCTTCCAACTTTGGTGCAAATACCTGTTATAACTATGTATATAAGGACTCTAAACAAGAGCAAACGTGGCAGCAGTTCAGGTTTAAATGCAGTGTTCATGAACAGAGCAGTGGCTGTATTCAGTCGAGCTCTAACGTTCAACATCAGTGCTCCCAAAGCGAAGGACAGGCTGTCAGAATGAGGACTGGTCACACTAAACCACCAACTGTGCTGCCTTAAGAAGCCTCCCTGGGGTTCCCAGGTGTATTGCACTGAAATCGCATTTTTCTGTGTCTGTGTGGTCAGCAGAAACAGACACACTAGCTAACTACCTGGACTCTGGTACAGTTCAGGCAAACCCTTGCCTTAACCTTTCATGTGCACATCAATAATAGCAGTAAATAACTATGGAGTAACCATTCTCGCTAAGCCACAGACACCCCTCAGCCAGAAGGGCAGCTCCTAACCCTGCTGGTAATTCCCCACAATGTATCTTTTTTTTTTTTTTTTTTTTTTTTTAACATGGGTTCTGTGTTTATTGCTTTTGTTACAGTGCTGGCAGCACGTCATGCTGAACAGACAGCCCTGGAGACCTGTGTTATCTCCCACAGCATGAGGAGGGGCAGCTCCAGCTTCCACTACAGCGACCTGTCACCCTGCCTCAGCCTCGGCTCAGCAGGGTCACTTCCAGGAACAAGGGGAGAAGTCGGCTCTTATGACCCAGCCCTTTGATAAGCCTCCTAACCGGGGTGCCAATTAGGGCCGAATGGGATGGGGGGTTTTGCAAGGATGCTGAGCGCTGGTGGCCACCATCCCTGCAGGGCTGCATCGGGGGGGAGTGCTTCCCCTAATGCAGGGGATAGGGGCTGGGAAAATCCTACCACGGCAGAAGGCATGGGGAGGGCTCCAACTGCAGGCATTTTTCCTCCATCCTGCTACAGAGTTCCCTCTCTCATTGTATCTGAGATGCTCCGTTTTGGATAAAAATCAGGCTCATGCCCCTTTGCTATCACAAAGGGTCCCATGGAATATTTATGGACTATTTCGGGAAAGAATAAGATGGTAGCTGTTACATCTTCGCCACATGTCCTTCTCATCTCCCTAAATCTCCTCTGCTGTTTTATTTGGATAACACAGCTTCCAAAATGTGCCTTCCATTATGAAGTGCTGCTGTCCAGCTGTTCAGTGTCAGGCTTTGCTTCAGGCTGTCTTTCTCTGTGGGCATGTGTCTGCCTTTCTTTGCACAGTCGACTCGCTGATGTGCAGCGTATGCTCAGGGGCAGCTCCCTGTCATGAGCAAGCACTGAACTAATGGATGATCTCAGGAATGATCAGATCAATTCATTAACCTTCTGAATAAAGTTGTCTATTGATACAGCCCCTCTTATCAGGGAAGCCTTGGGTACTATTTATTCCACGAAGTGGAAACGCTCCTCTCCCCGTCTCCCACCCTGCCAAGGTTACAGCCTTACGTCAGCCCCTGCTGTGGTGACCTTGAGGCTTTCTCCCTCTCGGGGTGTACATGGGCACGACTCCCACATTGTGGGGTAATCTGTGCTCTTGCTGCTCTTTATATAGATGGGGCTTAGCAACAGTTTGTATGTGGGTCCTCCGTCTTCTCTTGCTATAGTACTTGCACCAGAGCAGCCTTAGTTCAGTAATTATTAGTGATTAGGCTTGAAAGCCTGAGGCTGAAAAGGTTTGGATTCGTCAAAGAGATAGAGAGATGGAAACAGGTTGACCAAAGAGGTTATGGAGTTTCCATTCATCGTGGGAGATGTTCAAACCCATCTGGACATGACCCTGAACAACCTGCTGTGAGCAGGAGGCTGGACTGGAACACCTTCAGAGGTTCTGCCCAGCTCAACCATGCTGTGGTTCTGCGATTCTGCAGCTTTGCTGAGCTGCACAGAGGGGGCACAAGGCGGTATCTGGAGTGCCAGAAGACAATGTTAAATTTGGTGCCCACTGGCAGAAATGCAGCCCTACCACGGCTACCAGCGCTGCCATAGCCCAGCACCGTGTGCTGACCTAACAGCAGCCTTTGGGCCAGAGCTATACAAAGAGAAAGAAGTGGGGGCTGACAGGACCATCCCAGAGCCTGGAGCTTCAGGTTTGACTCCAGTGCTGAGTTAGGATCAGGGAGGATTTCACTTTTACCTTGGCTTTCACCACTGCAGGCTTTATGGCATGCCAAAGTAGTCGCAGAGTGAGGGCAAGGACCCACGCTGGCTCTATTTTCAGGTGAAGAGCATTAGAAGCAGTAGGGTGGAGGGAATATAAGGAATTAGAATGGGTAAAACAGCCCCACTTTGGGTGTGGGTCACCCACTGTTTCCTCCAGAGAGCCCACATCCTCTGGTGAGAGGGGACTGTAGTTCAAGTCAGAAAACCTACAGCCATGCTCTTGTGAGCCTAGAGACACGCACATTTGCAACCCAGCCCTGTCTGCCCGCCTCTCCTCTTCAAATCTGTCAGCTTAATACCTTGCAAAAGGCTACGCGTTTCTCCCTGACCTTATTGTAATTACTTGGATTAGTGCTGAATCAAGTTTTTCAGCTCTTATATGTGAGAGCGACATCAGGTTTTGTTCTGTTCCTATTTGTTCTTTTATTTATTCAGTACATGAAACCCATTAGCTAGATCATCATTCATTATGGTCTTTCTTCTTGCTATTACTCTAATGATCTCCAAATGTCATTTTGAACGTTTTGGTCATAGTTGCCAGTTCTAAAGCTCCTGAAAAGTTCTTGGCGCTTTTTCTGGCAGAAGCTAGTGGTGTCCCAGTTCCCTTTTTATCCTTTTAAATAAAGGAAAGAGCACATATCACAACTCTCTGTTCCTGACAGGTTTGCCTCCCCACTCCCAAAGTCTCTGTGGTTGTTGGGTGAAGGAGCCCATTCTCACTGCTGTCCTTCAAGGGGACGAATGAGGACAATTGTATTTTTGGGTGGTATTTTCATAAAACAGAACATTTTTCTGTTGTTAATTTGTTTTTGTTGGTGGTGTGTGTGTGTGTGTTTATTTCCCTTGCCATAATTTTAACGTAAGAAAGGAAGTCAGTCTGCCTAGGTGGAAATGAATTTCACTGAAGCAAGCCATTTTTTACAGTGCGAAAGGTAACAGTCCCTTACTAAATTAGCCATGTTTTACCTGCAACTTTTTCATGGAAATTTCCTCAGGAAATTACATTTCCCCAGTTTGTTTTTCTATGGAAAGCTACTGGTAGCAGCTGTCAAAGAAAATTGCAAGTACCCACAAATACTGTCATTTTCAAAGGCAAATATTTGCAAAGCATAAAGTAATGGCATGGAGTTAAGCCATCCCTTTGGAAGAGTTCCCGCTGGCTAAAGTACTGGTGCTAGAAGAGTGCAGCTACTCACACCCTTTCTCTGTTCTCTGGCACACCTTTTTTTTTTGTTCCCTCTCATTATTGTTGTTTTAGTAACTAGTCCCAAAACAAGTGCAGGGAACTACCTGCTACATATTGTACAAATGTGGGTAAACTCGCTTTTTCTCAACTCTTACATTTAATTCACTTCCCCTTGGATTATCATCTGGGGTATATTTGAGGTCATGTTTCATTTCCAGTCTGAGTTAGATTATTTCAATTCACTGGCTGTAAGCTGCTCAGAAACATCTACACTGAGATTTCTGCTATGAAGCAAGCAAACTTGACTTGAAACTAACAAGTTATAACCCCCCTGACAGCCCAGAAGTGGTATTTGCCTTCAGGGTTCAGTTTTCATCAGTTGCCATCTGAGGTAGAGCAGCCTTCTCCTTTTCACACCATGCACCTTTAAACAAAAGAAGTGATTCTTGAGCAAGCACCTGATTGCTGCACCTACAGCAACTAGATAAATGGGAAATATTGTGGAAGTTGACAATTCGTAGTTGCTGGCTGTTCACACAAACACCAGGCACTGGGTCTGTGAATGCATTTCCAAGAGTTCAGTACACGGACATCCCAAAACACATCTGAATCTGCTGGTATTCAGTCCTCTATCCCATGTGAACACAGCCTCCATGGCAGAATAGCAGCACGTCAGCAGAACTTTCTCATTAGCTTTAAGAGCTATACCATCTATACAGTATGGATTCAAGCAGCTGGTGGATGTGGGCTCACCAAATAACCACCATAATGTCCCTCACAAGTGTCCATGACTGGGATTTTGTAATCATGGTGTGAGAAGATAAACATCCATCACATATCAAGGCTTGTAGCCATCCTGCCTCATGCTTGTGTGAATGACAGAGGGGCTTGAGGAGGTGGCAGGAGAGGTTTCTATGTCAGGGTCCTGCAGGACAGCTGGGTAACATCCTCTCTGAGAAGCTGCAAAACTCCTTAATGAACCTGTCAGCTTTCTCTTGGGCAGCCATCAGTTCCTTACCCAAAACAGGAAGAACATGGGCTGTGTGTCCTGAATCTGAGGGACGATTTTCTAAAATCCAGCTGTGGTGTGATGGTCCCACACATCTTTACTGTGGTGCAGAGCGACTACACAAGCTCTGGGCAGGAATTTGTCCAGGAACACAAGGTGGAAAACCTCAATATTTCTAAAATATGCAGGGGTTATCATTATATGAGGGATGCTCCCTTCAGCGTTGTTATGGTAAGGATAACATATGACTGTAAACACCATCAGCTAAACATCTTTTCATGAAATGAAAGGGAAGTGCATTATCTGGTGAAGAACAGCTGAGAGATTCAGCTGGGCTGGCAAAGAATGGAGTTCAAATTATGAGCTCCAGCCTTAATCCTCCCTCTTGGACAGGCAGCTGAAGTCTTTCATGGTGGTACTGGAATCCAAAAACATAAGAAAGATAAAAACGTGCCTGAAGAGAAAGCAATTTCCAGCTGCTGCAATGCTTGTAAAGTCCTATCCACAACACAGGTGGGGAGCACAAAATTGATGGAGCTCCTGGAGGCAATGGTCTCGGGAGCCTGGCCGCTCAGCTGTGGTTTCAAGGTTAACTTTAAAACACACAGATACGTCACGTAGCAGAGAGGTTGCCAAAAGTGGAGTTAGGGAAAAGCAGACTCCTTGCAGCCTGAAGGTCACTTGAAAGACAGTGTCACCAGCTGGTCTGAAATAACTATACTCTGTGGCAGTTTCCATGGGAAGAGCATCAAGGGGATACCTGGGACACTCGGAGTGAGGATGACCTCTGATTATTGAGTAGCATTGATGGTGGGGAACATCTTTAGAAGGACTCTCTACTGAGCTCAGAGCTGAAGCTGACACCAGCAGTGACTGCTAAACGCTTGAGCTACCTACCCATGTAGACATGTCAGAAGGTGTTAGCACCCTCAACCATTTGACCAGCACCATGACAAGCAATCCATCTTTACAAAGCAGAAACACATTGCAAATCCAGCCACCCTGGGAAGAACTTTTCAGCTTCCCCATTAGAAATGTGTTTGCCTTTCTTCCTGCCAGTGTGAGAAGGATACAGCTTTATCTTAGGACTTAGGAGAAAAGAAAAATAAACTAGTAAACAGCAACACTTGAATAAGAGAAAAGACTTTTGGCTGTGCTGGGGCATTTGCTATAGCAGGATTTACTATTAGCTTAGTAAGATTAAAAGGGATCAGACATGTTATGTGAGTAAGAACTCAACAACAGCTTTAAAGTCCTCCTGCTGCAGGTGTCAGCCTGCTGGGGTCCTTCCCTCACTCCTCCTTTGTAGGACCCAATGGTCCTACAGACTGCAGTGACACCCAGGTGTGGGCAGGGGAGGAGTAGAGCTGGTGATGCCACTGGGCTGGCCGCTGCCAGGCACAGGGATGCCAGCTAGAGCTGCTGGGCTTCCTCCAGGTTACCCAGCCCTGTGGTTTCCAGGAGGAGCAGAGTTTGAGAGGATCCCCGAGGAGTGCGTGTGGGGAGACAGCCTTCCTCCTTCATGTGCGAGCTGGCTGCGGGCACGTCTGCCCCGCTGTGATATGCTCTTCTGAGATTGTCTGACCTTCTACAGTCTGGTTGTTTTGGCTGTGCAGCCTTGGTTTATATTTGGTCTGGGCTGGCTTTTGCTTTGCAGATCAGGTGGGAGGGTTTAACATTGTGTTTCTGGGGATTTGGGGATTTTTTTTTTTTCTCTCTCTCTCTCTCTCTCTCTCCCTGTCTCCCTCTCTCTCTCTTATTTCTCAATGATTTCCTCAGCTAGGTCAGGTTGATCTGTGTGGGATCCTGGCAGTGCACCAGGGTGTAGCATAAGCAGTGCCTGTAACATTGATTGTCTAGTGTACTCAGTCACTGGGTTGCTTGGGAGCTGGAAAACCTTTTACAAAACAGCACATCTGTCTCCACTGAGTACACTTAGAGCAAGTGTAATGAATACAAAGCTCATCGCAGGCAAACCTCCAGGTATCTCTTAGTCAGAAAATGTATTTGCTGTCTTCAGGATGCATCCAGCTACACTGCAGCCGTCACACTTGTGGGCAGTCAACAGCAATTATATAACCCTGGGCTGTTTCTTTCTAAATGTCCTTTTGCATTAGATGAACCTTTTAGACGTGGATCCATCCTCGTGGGCACACAGAGATTGAAGCCACCTTTGTAAAGTCTGTCCCGCACAGATTGTCCCCCTGATTTCTGGCAGTTCTGGTTTGCTGGGTCATGACCTAACGCTCCCACCAGCATTGCCAGGTGATCAGCAGAGTAGCAGGGGCAGCCAGGCAACGGCATGAAGCCTTCTTGGCTCCCCTTGACCACTTCCCAGGGCTGTCTTTCAGAGCAGGCTTCACAGAGGGAACCTTGGTGGACTTTTCCTCGGGATGTTCCCATCCATTCCTCTGTGCCATCATCACTGGGAAGGCCACTATGAGTCCTCCACACTTGCAATACCCCTGGAGCTTCTCCAGAGCAGCCGCGTGGTATCCAAAGCTTCACAGGCACCCAAGAGCCAGTTTCTAATCTGAGACATTTCCCAGCACCCGCTGTGCCCCGGGGAATGCAGCCGGGGCTGAAGGCATGATCTGAGCATGGGGTCCCTACAACAAACGAGGGGCCAGCCTGCAGGACAGGGGGGGGCTGGCAGTCCCAGGGACAGGTGACAGTGCATGAGGCTGGTGGCAGCAGCATTGACAGGCAGCAGCGACGTGCAGCTCTCGCGCTCCCAGGGGCTTAGGGCTCTTCCGCCGCAGGAGCGGACACTCCAACGCGGGTGATGCTTTCCTGTTGCTCCGACACCTGAAACCTGGCGCTAGATATCTCTAGCTTGTGAGGCGGCCTGGTGAAATGTTTGCCAGGACATGAGGCTAATAATTTAATCAGGTGAATTCAGACAGAGTCCCTTGGCAGCTCGGGTTGCATTATATAACTGCATCGTGGGAGAGGCGGCAGGGCTGGAGGCTGGATGCGGCACAGCATTTTCCAGGATGGACGTTAAAGAGAAAATCTGCCTCTGCTTTGTGCTCGGCCCAATGTCACTACATTTCACAAGGGAAGAAATATATCTTCCTTTTCCTATAACCATGGCAGGGCTGGTTTTGTAAAAGAAAACCTTGTGCAGGGGCTACCCTCTCCCAGAGCAACATCCAGATATTGGCACAATTCAGGCTCAGAGGCTGCAGACAGGTTTCCATCTAGACTGACCCTACTGAAGTGTGTTATTCCATGGGTCTGAAGGGAGTGCAAATCCTGTTAGCACAAGCTATAGGAGTGGGGGCCATCTGGGAGACAACAGCTGATGGACCAGGTAGGATATAAGGTCTCAGAGGAAGGCTCTGTACCACATGCCTACTGCTCCTCGGTGTGTTTGCTTGGTGTCTTCACTCCCTGCCACTACATGACTCTGGCAATGTAACTGGAGTGCTGCTGCAGCATGCGGCTAAAGGCAATGCCATGCAAAGCACTGTGGAGTTAAAAACTGCAGGGTAGGATCATGCTTTTGGGCATAATGTGCAGACTTGCTTTGCAGAAGGCTTAACATCAGGCTAAGAGGGACCACACCAGTGGGAACGGCATGGGGGATTTGCAGCCTCTTGCACTGTTTGGAGGCTGTTTGTCCGTCCCTTCCTCACTTAGCACCCTATTAATTCCTCATGGGTCATGTTGAATCTCAAAGTGGCCCTCAGAGATGAGTCAATCTCTAGGTGGGAATCCAGGACTAGTGCTTAGGTTCATGCTGTTATTTTCGTTTGTGGTGTTTGCTTCTCATTACGGTAAGCTCCCAGGAATGTCGGCACCAAAATAGCACAGAATCACAAGGTTACCTGCTGAAGAATGAAGTAAACAAGAGGGATATTCTTTCTCTATGCCTCTTCTCCCTCCCCCCCCCCCTTTTTTTTTTTTTCCATAAAAGGAGGCTTCTTGAGCACCTTTCCACAACTCTAGGACAGTGACTGCAGGTGGGAAGTGGAAGTGCATGCTCCAGGGAGGTGTCCAGCCAAGGTGCCCTGTGTCGGGGAGACACAGCTCCTGCCTGATGGCCCAGCCCCACTGGGCTCTGGCCAGGTGGGCACTGGTGGCTCTGGAGAGCACTGGTGCCTCAGCAGGAGTGACTGGCAGCAGCTCTGGAGTTTCACCTGCAGCAGAGAGGCCCTGGCCCTCTCTCGGGGGCAGAGACAAGTGAACAAAGCCTTTATCCAGAATGGTGCCGAGGTCTCCTGGGAGACCGGCACACGGTCCAGGGAGGCCTCAGAGCCGTGCTTCTCTGCATTGACTTCATGAGAAACGAGAGCACAGAAAAGTCAGTGCCTGGCAGCCAGCTAGGGCAGGAGTTACCTCCCTGTTTCTAGGAAGGCGGCGCAGATGGTGGGAAATATTTCACCCGCAGAGTGGCAGCGGTGCTACCCTGGCACCTCGGTGGCCCGGGTCCAGTTGCCTCCTTTCCTTCAGTTTCCCTGGGTGACCTTGAGCTGCAGAGCCAGCCTGGGTGTCTGTAGACATGCGGGGACAGCATGGCCTCCACCTCCTGCATTCGGGATCTCAAGGGTGCTTGGGTGCTCGGGGGACAAATGCCCTCCCTGAAGCCACAGCGGGACCGGAGAGGTCAGGCTGGAGTTCCCACCTCTGCCATCAGCTCCATACAACTTGGAAATGACATTGCTCAGGCAGGGACGAGCTCATGGGGCACTGCCGTGGGAAGAGCCCAGCTCCGGGCACCAGAGCAATGGGAATTGCTCATTTGTTCTGAGGGGAGGGACAGAGCCTGGGATGTGGTGAAAGGCAAAGTACAAAATGAAGTCCAGAAATGTTTGCCTGGAGGCAACCAAAAGGTGGATGGAGCTAACAGATGGGCGGAACACAAGGTAACTGCAAAATGATTGAGTTCAGCACAAGGAGCAGCAGGGCCAGCACACGCCACCTGCCTGAGCAATTGTCAGGCACAGACAGGGCAATGTTCTTCTGTTAGACGTTATAGGAACTTCCCACGGGAGGGGAGTGACGCATTTCTCTGTGATGCTCACCGGCCCAAACCAGCCAATTCACAGCCCAGCGTTTCAGTGCCTGCAGTTATGCGGGAGAATGGTGATGACTCACCAGGTACGGCAGGACACAGTATAACAGATGTCCTGGCCGGGAGTGCTGCAGGGAGACGCAGACACCGGCAAAAGCTAGGCAGGAGGTTTCGGCATGACATGGCTCTGAAAGGAGGAAGGTGTAGCCTCAGCTGGAAGGGCTGTGAGCCTCACAGCTGCGGAGGGGAGGAAGGGACAAGCCTGGCATGGGATTCGGGTCCTGCTGAAGAAGCACGTCCTGTCACTCCAGCCAACTCCTAGGCTGCTCCAGCTGTGTGGTTATTGATATTTGGTCAGACATGAGCATGGGAATGTGCTCCATGCAGGGCAAGAGGTTTTGGCCCCTCGGTATCCACGGATCTCTCTAAGAGTTACAGTCACCAACTCTTTACAGGTAGTTGTGGGGCCCTTCGGGAGATGCCCTGAGTTCATAATTTACAAAAAAATTGTCCCTAGCAAGACAGTTATCTGTGAACATGTGGGTGAACTCAGTGGAGAAAATCCATAAAAATGGGGGTGATACTGAATTGCTTTAGAGAAGGGTGGAAAGCCAAAATGGGGCAAGACAGAGAGGTGGCGTGTACAGGGAAGGTAAAGGGAAAACCAAAGAACATGGGAGAGGAGCAGAGATGCCTGTTGAAGTTTATTTTATGCAGAGCTTATTGATTTTTAAAGTACGTTCATTGCACCACTGGAATGAAAGCACAACAGAGGGGCTCACATCCATTTTAACCACTTCCTCTCCTTTTTGACTGAGTAACTGAGCTCACAAGATGCCAAAAAGGTCTCTCCACAGCAGGATATCATTACAAACAGCATGGAGAGACTTGGTTCCTCTTCCTCAACAGGCCATTCACCTTCCCTGTGCTCCCTCAGTGGCAGGTAGGGGAAGGTTTTCAGAGGGGCCACAGAAGAAGTTGCTAGGTCCTGGTGCTGTGTCACCCCCAGAGGGACTCCACAGCCTTCTACCAAGAAAAGGCCTGCAGCCTCCTTCCAGTTTTGCTCAATGAGGAAGAAAGACCACACCGACCCTTTTTCTTCAGTGCTCAGCATGTCCACGGCCTTTGGGATGCCTGGGAACATGGGCTGCTCTCTGCCCGGGGTCTCCTAGCTGGGAAGCAGCTCTGGTGGCTTCAGACATCATCCGGTAGCATCTGTTTCCACACCCTTTCCTCCACAGATGGTGCTGCGGCAGGAGTCCCGGAGTTCAAGCTCACACCCAGCTGCTGGATGTGCCTGTGCAAGGCCAGGGCAGCCACAGCCAGGCAAAACAGAGCGAGGCCTCCTTTATTACAGTGTATAAAAGCAGTGGATGTGTTTATGGAGGTTGGGAAGGGCTAGCTCAGAGCTAGAGATATTCTTCAAGGGGACAAGAGCCAGCTGCTAAGGGAACCAACCTCCATCTTGGTTCCCAGTTGCATGTTAAATGTTACAGCAACCACTAAACAACATTTGATAATGCTCATAGCACTAATAGCCTCAAGGCTTTGTATAAATGGTCACTCAATCAAGAACTTGCAGTAAAATCTGTCTGGGAAGCATTTTTTCCCCGAGTAGATATTTGGCATGTGCTGAAACTTTTCTCTCCTTTTTAGGGTCTAGTTCTTCAGTTCTTCCCCCTCTGGCAAGTCACCGCATGATTTCCAGGTGAGTTGGAGAGGGACGCTTGATAGAGACATTTATTTTTAGGTCCAAAGTTCTTATCACTGCCAAACACCTGAAGTTGAAGTTCCCCATAGTTCCCATTTTTGTCTGGGTCTCTGGACAAGCCTAGCATGGCTTCAAGATTTTACCTGGAGTCAGTGTACTAAGGGTGAAGAGAACCTTTGCCATAACCGAAAGCATTTGTCTACATAACCCTGCATTTTACATCAAAATTTTCCTTAGCTGCCCCATGCACAAATCGGCATTATATACCTTGTAAGAGCGTAGCAGAGTTGGAAAGCCCTCCAAGATCCTGAGAACAAAGTGTGGGTATTATTAGTGCAGAGCAAAGAGCAGAGCTCTGTAAGAAGGCTTCGTGCTGAGCAGGAAGATTTAAATAGTTTCCTCTGAGACAGCTTCAGCTCCTTCTGTTACACAGTTTTGCTCGAGTATTCAACAAATTATCTCATGAAGGAAGCAAAAATTGCAAGAACAATATACTTCGTATGTCTTGCAGGGGTTGAAAACCAAAGCATGGAAAGAGCAGTCTCAGCTCCCTAAACAAGTTAAACAGAAAGGAAAGGCACAGAGAGGGAAATCCTCTCTGACTTTGTTATGGAAATGTGATACAGTTTGACATTTTAATTGCGATTCTCCCCTTATTATCTGGCACACGTTCACAGTGCCCAAGATGTTGTTTAGTGAATCCAGCTGCCTCCTCCGCTCCGTTTGAAGTCCGGTGACTCCGCGTGATAGGGGAGTGTGAGAGTCAATGTGATTTGTGTATGAGGAAACATAAATATGTCACAGGAGTTTAGTCTTATAGGTCTGCAGAGTTTATACTCACAAAATCTGTTGTGCCCTTGTTTACACACCCAGATCCAAAGGCCTGACACACCCTCACTCTAGCTCAAAACTTTCATCATTTCTGACTTGTTTCTAATGAGACCATTGCAAAGCATGTGGATGATGTTTGACCACAGTTTAACATATCCAGGAAAATGTGCTCTCAAATGTTAAGAAGAGCTTTAATCAAACTTGATTCTTTGTCATGAGCTGAGACAAGCACACGCAAGGTTCTGCTGCCACATGTACAAACTTCCAGGCACAGGCCTTCCCATGCACCAAAACCACATTCACACCAGGAAAAAAAAAAAAAAAAAAAAAAAAAAAAAAAAAAAAAAAAGCAGGCAGGTATGTGAACATTTGCAGAGCCCTGAGCACAGACACCTGAGCACAGAAATCACGCAAGTTCATAAATGCCATGCCTGCTCTCCCTGCAGCAAGCATCATCCAGCCAGAGCTGCTGCAATAAACCTATTTGTTCAGCGCTGTTCTTTGCCTGCGCTGCCCCTCTGCTGCCAACAGCATGGCAAGGCTTGGCATAAAATGATCATATGTGTACACGTAGCACAGGAATGGAAAGCCTTATCATGGGGCATATTTAAAAACAAACCGCAGGAAGCACGGGAGTCTAACTTAAGGGAAAATACCTATGGGAATGTGGGGTTAGAAGCAGGTGTCTCTGAGGATATCTTTTAAATCTCAGGCTGCAAAATTGGAGTATCTGAAGATGAGAGATGGTAATAGCCTCCCTTTGGATAGCTGCGTTTTTGTTGTTGTTTTTGTTTTCGTTTTTGCTTTTTTTTTTTTTTTTTTGAGAGAGAGAGAAGCAACCACATGAATAAAAAGATTCAGGCTAACTCACTCCTGGAGTTCAACTGTCTCTCTGAAGGCACTAAGCTCACACCATGCTCTTCTTGGAGCTGGAAAAAAAAAAAAAAAAAAAAAAAAAAAAAAAAAAAAAAAAAAAAAAAGAGGTTGCTTTGTTTGTTTGTCTGTTTAATTATTTAATTAATTTTTAAATTAATTTTGCATGAATAAACGACCTAGGTAAAACCACAAAAAGGCTGGGCAGTCTTCCTAACCCCAGTCCCAGTTCTTTCTCCAGCAGGGAAGAGCATTGGCAGGACATGCTTGAGAGGTTTGGCTAGTTTGGGAGCTCAGTTACTGGAGCTTTATGTAGAGGAGTCATACAGGGAACATCCAGTTCTGCATCAGAGGGAAATGTATGTTCTCAGTCTAAATTGGGGGCTGAGACTTTAAAGACCTTATGCTTCTAACCTTTGCCACTGTAGCCCTGATGAGTGAAACGGGGTGCTAAGGACCCATAAGTGAGTCAGAGTCTGAGGAAAAGGAGTCAAAGTTACATTCTGTTCTGGATGCTCAGATAGAAACCTTTAAAAGTAGTATGACAATCACTATGTGCGAAGAGTCAGCTGATTGCAGGACCAAATAGTTGGAGCTTTGCCTTCCCAATACCGCACAAAAGACAGTTCTTTGTTACTGAACATCCCAAATGGACTTTTACATTTTATCCAATTGTTGCAGAGTAGTTTGGGGCACAAAAAAAGGGCCTTTGCCATGTAACACATGGTTTCCTATGGATGCGAGCACTGAGTTTCACTTTGTGGTCTTTATTTTCCATTTCATGAGAAAGTAAGGTTCTTCTCAGAAGGGACCTAGGAATAACACAGTTTGGGTATAGCATCTAACAACACCATATGATGATCTGGTTAGCAAAGGGATTGTGAGCAAGGGCAGATTGTTTTTCTCCTTACTTCGTTAACATTCATTCATCAGTTATCTGCAAAGTGTCGTGATGCCCAGCTACACTAATGTAGGCTTCGAATTGCACAATAATTGCAGATTAACATAATAGAAATCACATGCTTTGTGCTAGCAGCCATCAAGCCCTAGTCAAAGGGTCTCATGAGGTTTCTCCCATCTGTGATGGCTTAGTGAGACACGGTAACATCATTGCCTAGCTCTTAAACATTTTTTCTTTCAAGTCCAGAGTCTTGGCACAGTGAGCTATTCAGTGGCCAATGCCAGGCTGAAGCCAGGGGGTTAGTGATAAGGGAACATGGAAATGAAGCCAGTACTTATTTTTGTCTCTGAAGCATGCGACAGGGCTCTGTCAGGGCTCACTTGTCCTCACACCGAATGCCCAAATCATGTGAAAGTGGGAGGCCTTTTGGGAATTCTTCACAGAGAGGAAGCTCCTTGGGAGGGCTTCCCTCTCCCCTCCTTTCCCCTTTTGTTCAAAGAAAGCTGCTTCCTGGCATGCCCAGTGGATGAACTCAGTTGGTACTTGAGCCAGTTAGAAGCCAGATGGCTTACAAACCTCCCCTCTCCCAGCAGATACTGCTGGGGAAGTCGCTCTTGGCCCAAGAGCGAGCTAAGGGAACAAGACTCAAAGCTGTGAATTTGCAGCTGATCTTGGGGGGCAGAGCCCCCACGTCTTAGACAGCCATCACAGCTGTTTCTGTCAGGGGAAATATTGCCTCTTCAGTCACTGAATCAGTGAGTTTAGGATTAAAAAGGGAGCAGCGTCCACCTGATGAAGATGATTTAATTTTTCTATTTCCTCATTTGCTCTCTTGCTTTAATTGTGGTACTCTGAAGTGCAGAAGATTATAATGGCTTCATGAGCTCCAAGACATGGCCACAGCACCGGGCCATGGCCAGACTCCTCACCTGCAGGTAGTGAGCAGTCACCTGCATTGGGTGGCAGAGGTGAGACCCGCACCCTTCGCCCAGCATTGGTGAGATGCTGATGCACAGGATCCATTCCTGCACCCAGCCAACAAACAAGAGTCTCCAGTGACAGACCATATGTCTGAGCCTCAGGAGCCCATTTAGGCTCTTCTAGTGTTTGTTCTGGTTTGTTACGGAGAAAGGCAAACACCCTTTTGTGGTCCTAAATGGAACAAAGATATTACTCAGTCCAGCTGCGTCAGTACCTGCTGGCTGATGGTTAGTCCGTGTGAGTTCTCCTTCATCTCTTTCAGTGCAAAGCTGGTCCATTGGATGCAAACCAGTTTTGGCCATAGGTTAATCTAAAACAGATGACTTTGTCCTTCCTCAGCTGAGGAACACTGCACCAGCAGAGCTGTGGGAATTCCTATGAACTTCATCAGAAGCACAGTTACAAGCAGGCATTGAGTGCAAACATCTTAAGACATTTCCCACTCACTTGAACAGTGAATTTTGTTCAGTGGCAACAGTCACTTAACCCACTGCATTGAGCGGGTCATCCATGCAGGATCCTGCATGCTTATGTGATATGAGGTGGATGTACTCTGCGTGTGTTGGCAGCTGGCTCACAAAGCAGCATCGGGAATTCTGCAGGAGAAGCAGGTTTCTGCAGGCAGCTAATGATGCCGAATAGCTCTGCTCCTTTTGGAGCCCATTAGCAAGACCCTTTAACAATCCTTTCCCTCTTAATCCCTGCCTAACATTACTAGCTCTGCTCACTCTCTCCCTATCCTCCTGCCGCATCTCTCCTTATCTGATCACCTAACCTCTCCAAAATTAGCAGTGCTATGTTTAGCGTGTTCTGGCGCTCTGGGCACTCCTGTGGGTGCTGGGTCTCATGGGGAGCCTACAAATTTCCACTGCTGTTGGAGAGAGGAGTGTTTTCAAAACTGCTGATACCAGATCTCAGTGAGGACCAGGAGCTGGAGCCTGTGAAATGTTCTTAATATAGTCGGGGCAAATAGCTCTCATCTTGTGTTACCGCAGTCATGTGTCCAGGCAGCCCCGTCCTGCTGTCAGGCAGGAGGGCAAGAGCGTGAGGTCACGTCCAGCAGCTCTGCTTCCGTGACGTCCTCGCAGGAAAGCCGAGCATCTACTCATTTTAGGTGTGGGGAGTCGGAAGAAAGGGCAGGCACAGGATTTAAGCTTTCCTACTTGCTTCCACATGAGCCAAACGTATTTTTGGATGTTACAGGGGGTCATTTTCCTCCTCTTTCCTCTTTCTTGGAGGCCACTGGAGTGGTATCACTGACAGCTTTTTAGGAGCACTGTGCTGAGGCAGCTTTCCTCCAGCCTTACCGGAGTATGAAAGAGCCATCTACAGGTGATGGGAGATAAGGCGGCACAGCCCTACCTTTTCCTTCCCTGAGCAGCGAGAGGGTGAGCAGGCAACCAGAGCTTGTGGCCTCCTCCCCAGGATCACAGCCACCACTCTCACAGGGCACAGAGCATTGTCCAAATGTCCCCAACCTCCCCCACCTGCCAACACGCTGGTGCACCATCAACCAAGTTTGCTGGGGCAGATGACGGTCCTTGGGGTGGTAAACCACACTGGGAGAGATAGAGGGAACACTTGTAAGCCACCACAGCTGTAACGAATCTCTGTAAAAGGTCCTCCATATAGGCAGTGGCAAGCCAGGCCCGTAGACTGGATTTGCCACAATGAGAAAAGGACTGTTTTTCCTCTATTACCAGCCCTTCAGCTCCAGCTAGATATGGGCCATGCTTCTTGGAGTTTGCTGTCTGCTGCAAGCTGCCTACCTGCAGCAACCTCAGTAACTATGGTGCCAACTCACCAGGAGGGACAAATCCCAGTGGAGTCATGGCTGTGGAGGGAGAAAGGGCTGGAAGTGTCATGGTTGTGCACAGGCTATCAAGGAGGGCCAGCTTTGAATTGGAAAGAGTGGTTTTGGA
Organism: Nettapus auritus; assembly: GCA_011076525.1. Classification (NCBI taxonomy): domain Eukaryota; kingdom Metazoa; phylum Chordata; class Aves; order Anseriformes; family Anatidae; genus Nettapus; species Nettapus auritus. The sequence goes on from CM021767.1 coordinate 25,505,612, forward strand.
CATCGGGGCAGCCTAGGTTCTGGGGGGAGATCACTGATTGCAAAATGTTTAGGAAAAACTGGAAACTTCTAGCCAGAAAAGCTGGGAGAAGGTCTTGACTGGAAGGCCAGTTCCACCCAATAGTCTTAGAGAGATTTCAGGTAAGTCTACAAACTTTTTATTTATATCTACTTTTTTGTCTTTTTTTTTTTTTTTTTTTTTTTTTTTTTTTACTTTTATATCTACTTATATCTACCTTCCCTTCTGCAGCAAACATGACAGTTCTTTTTGTCTCCTCCTTGGGCTTTTCTACATAGACTGATGTTTGCTAGAGGCAGGAGGAGAGCTCTGGGCATACTCAATGCCTAAAATATGCTGATCCCAAGAAAGGCATCTGGTGTTTCTTTACCACAGATATTTGCCTACCTCATTTTCTTGCTTTCATTCCCCCCACTTGCCTCCAAGATCTCCTTTTTCTCTTTGTTTCCACTCAGCTCCCCCCCTGCTCTCGCTGCCCCCACTGTCCCTCTGTCCTCTTCCATTTGTTTCCTGTGCATTTCTCTGATTTAACCAAGTTCTGGCTTGTGAGTGCTGTAGCCCCCATAGGCTCTGTCTGACTGACACATGACATATTTTTAAAGAGAGTGGACTTAGCCCTGGTGAGGTGAAAGAGCAGTAGTCAGCATGTACGAGCTGTGCAGCATAATGGAAAACACAGCTTTTAATTAAAACTGGTATTTCAGGACCTCTGCTGGTGGCAGCCCCACAGAAATATGACATGGCTGAGGCCCGGCAGGTTGTATTGTGATCCCATCTCCAGGCTCAATGTCAGAACCAATGCTTTGAGTGATGAGGAGTGCTCCATGCAGCACCTCACGGAGCAGTCCCATTACATGGTGGTGACAGCTTTGTAGCTTGGACTAACACACCTGCAAAGAGCAGGCCACAGCTATGACTCTGCTTTGCAAGTTGTTTCCAAGAATGCTCATTTTAAGTGATGTGAAATTCAAATGTCATGGGGTTGTGTCCCGATTTTCACCTGTGCAGGTGGGACTAGTACCAAGGAGGCTGGGAGCAAGATATTCCGACACCTATCCTTTTTATTTGACACAGGGTAGCCCATGTTCTCACATCTTGCTCTGCCAATATTTCATTTCATTTATTCCCTTCATTTATTGCACCCGCTCCTGCTGACTTTCTGAAGCACTCTGCAGGCAGGATGCAGTACCAAGGTTCTCCATTCACCTGCAGCCTCTCGGAGGTGTCATCAGAGCCACAGGGGGGGCATGGACAGGGATTACAGCCCTGCCCCAGGCACAGGCAAGCCTGGGTCAGCTTCTTGCTATGCTACTGCCTCCCCGCAATGCCTGGGCCAAGTCACTTGGGCCAAGATCTGCAAAGGCAAACATGACTTCTCTGATCCTCCTGCCTGCAAAGGCAACTAACAGCACAGCCTGATTTCACGAGGTGCTGTGGTGGAAGAGGATGTGTCTTACCTACAGCTTGCCAGGCAGGCTGGAATCTCAGAAAGCAGCCACAGGCTGGGCTCAGTGTGAATAATTCTCTTAAAATGGAAGCAGTGCTGCCCACCTGTCCCTGGATACCTTACCTCCTTGGCATAGGCTGAAAGGGCATGAGTGACCTCAGATAGCCTGATTTGGTTCTTGAGCACCCAGCACCCTGGAGTGAGGAAATAGCTGGGTTCTCAGAGTGTTGCATGAGCTTGACACAGCATTTCTCCCTTCCCTCTGTCCTGCTCCAATGAGACCACGATCTGCTCCACAGGTGGGCTGTGAAGACAAGGTAGCTATTTGAACCATAGAATCACAGGATGGTTTGGGTTGGAAAAGACCTTAAAGATCACCTGGTTCCACCCCCCTGCCATGTAGTTTATTGGACACACCAGTCTGAGAGCTAGTGTCCAGCCTGATTGTGGAGGGATGCTCCAGCTCCCAGGAGATCTCAGTGACGAAGTGGGGAGAACCCCACGCTGGAGGGGTGCTCTTTACAGCTCCCAGGAGATCTCAGTGACGAAGTGGGGAGAACCCCACGCTGGAGGGGTGCTCTTTACTTCCACTGGTCTAGGCCTCTCATGCGCCAGCAAGCGTGGAGTTAAGACTGTGGCTGACACAAAACCAAACATTTGCAAGTGTGGGAATTCCCAAGGAGAGCAACCAAACTGCCTCAGCCCTGCCCCTGCAGCAGTGGCTTTATGCGGCCTGAAGCCGTCTGCCTGGACCAGCTGCAACAAAGAGTTTAATCTTATCAGTGGTCATAAAAACTCAAATTCCTCTTAGCAGAGTTGCTGATGGGGACGGTAGTGCCAAGCCTGGCTTCATTGCAGTCCTGCGCAGTCAACGAGGGGGAGAAATGCTATATCACAAATTTCTGAGGCCCCAGCTCCCCACTCCACACAGGGCGAGCAAGCCTCACAGGGTGGTGTGGGATCTGAAATGCTTTCCCCCCACTCAATTAAGGGTAGGATTTTTATGTTACTGAAGTTAAACAGGACCAATGCCTCTTGCAGGCTCATGTGCTTGGCTACAGGTGGGTCCCACAGCTCCTCAGTGGTGGTCTGTGGAGAGGGCGAGGGGGGACCAGGTTTCAGTGCTCCCTGTAAAGCTGTGCTCCTCCCTGCAAGGCATTTTGGGCTCAGCAAAGGTAGGGTACAGCTGCAGGAATGGCTTGGCAACACTTTTGGCATGGAGAAAGCAGTGCCTCAAGCACTACTCTCCCATCTGGGCTGGCTTCCACGTGGCTGTGCAGGTGCTGGAGCTGGGGAGGAGTGGGTGAGCTCAGGTCTTGGACAAGGCTCTGGGAGATGGGTTGAACTTCAGTGGCTCATTTTGGAGTTGTTGTTGACCAAAATGGTGTAGATGAGACTCTTTGTCTTCTTTGGTCTGTCACACAGAGCTGTGAGACCTGTCTTGTAGATGCCTGGACATCCCACAGGTGGGGACCACCACCTCCATCAGCACCATAGCCCCTGTGGGTGGCTCCTCTCCAGCCTCCCCATCCCTTCCTTTGCCCCTTTCCACCCCAACCATCCTACATGCATGGACCCTGCAAAGTATAGATCAGCTTTCCTAGGCTGAACTCAGCTGTCATCTCATCCCACACATGCCACCACCATCATTCTTTCTGCTGTCCCATGTTCATCCCACCACCTCACTGTTTGCCCTCTTTTGAGGTATGTATCTCCCCCCTGCCATGACCCCATCAGCTATGCCCAGCCCGTCCACCCTTTTCAGAAGACACAACCATCTTTGCATTCCCCCTGCCCTGTGAGACAAAGTTTGAGCTCTCCTCTGGCTCAATCTGGTCTCTAGTGAAGTTGTCTCACCCAAGAGCAGAGGCTTTCCCCCTGCTCTGGAGCGGATGGCTCCTCCTGCAGCCCCTGGGGAAGACCCACAGAACACCTCAGGACTAAGCACCCACGTATCAAGGCCCAGAGAGGCCATGATCCAGACACACTTGGAGGCCCTCTGAGAGCTGCTCTGTGAGCACTACTCCTAGCTCTCGGCAGTCTTGCTCCTGATGCTGATAGGAAGTCCCCCAGTTTGCGCGGGGGGGCTGGTGGAAATACTTGGCACGCACTGCACCTGCTGATAAGGCCGGACTACCCGCCAATACACACTGTGCCTCTCCCTCTGTCTGACTTGGAGTGGTCTGCAGTTCTCATCACCACCATGTGTCAACACCTGCGCCTTCCGGCTCCTTCCCCTCACCTCACCCCTTGTACATCTTGGATTAAAGCTGCTAGACACAGGGGTTGGCCAGAACCTGAAGGCCCCAGGTCCTGTGATGGACCCCAAGGCCCTGCGACACCTGGCAGCTTTGGGAATCAAACCGCGATGAATATCACAGAAGTGCATGGTGGTGCTTGCAACTGCTTTCAGACCTGGCTTCGCTTGCAGAAGTCTACGTCTAACCCCTGTGTTGGGCAGAGGGAGATAACAGGTGTCCTTCCTCCCACCGGTGCAGGCTTGGAAGTGACAGACAGCCATTCTAATTAGGGGGCTACAGGGATGATGCTTCAACGGAGAACAAGTTTTATTTATGAGCAAGATTAGGAGGCATTAATTGCTTTCTCTCCTGGTTTCTGCTCAGAAAGGTACAGTAATCACAGGAACATTTTTGACATTGTTGACATAGCTTCCCAGCCCTCCTGCTGAGAAACAGGGACTCTTGCATACTTCAAAAGGGCTTAAAGGCTCGGGTTGTGCCACCACAGTAGTAGTGCCGATCTAGGACTGGGGTGGGGGGAATTTGCATTAGAAGGATTAAATACCAGGGCTATTGTGGAATTTTAAACTGATGTTTTCCGGCTGACCACAGGCCAGAGCTTGTGTGTGGCATGTTTGAGCCTCAAAAGTGCTCTTGATCCTCTGATCTTTTATTTCATAACATTTCTCCCTTCTGCCCCCCGCTCTCCCCACAAATGTATTTTGCTTTTCTTTTGGCTGCTGAGCAGACACATATTAGCAAAACGAATATGTTGTACGGACAGCCTGAGAGTGGTCTGAAGCTCAGAAAAGCTTTCTTTGCATGAATTGGAAACATTAAGTATCTGGATTACTCTTGTAGTGCTAGGACCCAGAATAACAACTGATGTAAAACACGCTCTATCCTGACCCAAGTGCCCTCTGGTACTTAGCCACAGTGCTGCATAACCACCATGGGATGTTCTAACATCAGACTGCCTTCTGAGATGTGCCTTTTGCTTGTGTCTCATGTAAAAGAGATTATATACCAAGCTTCCATAGCACAATGCTAAGTTAGATGTTTCTTGCAGCTACATCAACATAACAGAGTTCCAGATGAAAAAATTCATTCCCTAAACATCAGGCCCTGATGTTTCTGGCACTCTTTGAGTACCTCACTTTGTGGGAGGAGGTTGATCCTGTGAGGATGCTCAGTCTCACACAACTGGATCAGTCATGTCCCCGTGCCAACCCAACTTCCAGCTGTCATTAGACATGAGCTCAGGCTGCACACGGATGCCGTGCTGCGGTAGCAAGCAGCTTCTTATTTGGTCCTGCAGCTGGCGCTGGGCTGGCTCTCAGAGTAGCCAGCCCCCTGCATGGCACCAGTAAGAAAAACATAGTTCTTGGCAGGGAAGGATGTCTGGGTGTTTTGTTGTTTTTTGTTTTCCTTTGGTTTGGTTTTGTTCTGCACAGAGGTGAACACCCAGCCTTCCAACATTAGCCTTGCCACGTGCAGCATCCTGAAGTCATACATGACTTGCCTTGGCTTGTCCTTGAGGCAGACACTGGAAGCTGGAAAGGGCCAGTCTTGGCCCTGAGCCTGCGGGGCTGTGGTTCAGTGTCTGTGCAGGATCCAGGAGGGAGGCAGGCACTGTCCAACTGGGAGCACTGAGGGGTCCCGCTGCTGCTCCCCCAGACCACATCCAGCAATTCTCCCTCTGCAAGGGGGCCGTGACACCTCCCTGAGGACAGGGACCCACAGCCCGCTCCCAGCTCTCCCTTAAGGCTGGCTGCCTCCCTAGGGCACAGCCCTGTGGTTTGCAGGGCACTGACACCCTCTGTAAGCAGAACTGGTCCCTTTCCCCTGCCTCGCAGCCCTTTATATCCAGCAGCCACAGTCAGTGCCAGCTGAAATTGCTGAGGACCTAATGTGCACATATTTCTATTCCTGCTCTTTCTTAAATCACTCTTGCTGGTGTTTCTAGTAGTTATTATAATTCAGCAAGGACTTGGCAGCTCATCAAAGCCAGCATTTTCCCTTAGTCTGATGCAGCAAAGTAATAAAGTACAACCACTAAAGATCTTGGTCCTGTTACACAGTGATGCATCAAGGGAAATTCAACATCTTCCTTGTAACCGTGACTCAGCTTTACAGCCCGTCCCCTGCTTTCCAAAGTGATGGCTGTATCACTGCCAGCTATCCATCTATCCCATCTCACACATCCTCGGATGATTCCTTCGGGGGAAGCTGGAGCACTGTCAGTGATGTGGCAGAAGACAGAGGGTGTGCTCTCGCCTGCATTCGACCAATGCCTGTTAATTACTGATACAGCATGAGAGATGTATGTGATGCTAGGCAAATAGCATGTAAGACGGGCCTCTTTCCCCAAGGAGCTTTCCATATCGATTATGAAGATGCCAGCAGACAAGGCGAGATCAGAGATGATGGAGGGAGCTGACCAAGTCACGGCGGAGGACGGTGATGAAAGGAAAGACAAAAGATGCAAGCCATTTAGAGGAACTGGAAGGAGATGATTTGTTGAAGGGAAGAGAAATGGTTTTCCAGCCACGGGAAAACATAACAGCAAGAGGCAGCGGGGTTGTCAGAAGTACCAGAGAGTAATGAGCAGACATAGCAGCTTGGGACTTATAATCAGCGCTGCTCCACCTCTGGCCACCGTATCTTGCTTGTGCAATCGGTCTGTAAAAACCTGGGAATACTCCAAGAGATGGAGTAGAAGGGGCTGCCATGAGCTAGCCTCTTGTAACATACACTTCTATCCTGGATGTGCAGTGTGAACGAATAAGGGGGGGTTTGGAAGGTATAGGCATGCCTGGATCTGCCCTGGACTGCCCCTACAGAGCTGTATGGTCCTGTATACTTGGCACCACTTTGCCTTGTAGCAGTGTTGATCAGACCCCTGTGTCATCCCTCAGTACAGAACACAAGACAAGAAAGCACCAGGGACACTGCAAGGGTGGTCTAAAGTCACCTCTACATCCTCTTAGGAGACTCAGGTCGCAATCCAACCTGCTTGACTGTTATGGCTGCAAACTGTAAGCAGAAGAGCTGCTGACAAAAAGTCATCTTTTAAATCAATAGGCAACCCAATGGCTTTCTGATTCACAGTGCTGTGATTCAATATCCTGCTGGAACAAGGATAAGTCTCTATTTGATGGTGTACTTAGTTGGACGCCTTTTTGGAATCCTGCACTGACCACATCAGACCATGCAATTTCTCTCCTCCTTGCCAGGATGCACTTATACATTGGCTGCTTTAATAGTTGAGGTGGCACTTTTATTTTAAGAACTTCTTTTCATTGGCTTCTGCAACCTTCTGAAACCATTCAGTGTTTTTTTTTTTCCTCCTGGGCTGAAATTTCTCACGCTCATGCTCAGCCCCGGGTGATGAAAGTTTGACGATAATCTGTTGTTGCCAGTGTCTCAGCTCAGTAAAGTGGTGATTTGGGGCTGGGACAACTGGACCTCCCCAATAAAGTGATTGGAGGAGGCACAGAACAAATTGTACCCCCCCATTTATTCTGCACAGTCTAATTTGAAGATTTCTGGATGTCTCTTCACCTTTGCCTCAGCTCCCCAGCAGTGCCCAGAGCTATGAAAACCCTCTGTGCTTCAGTCCACACTATCTGCTGATCCTACACATGTGAGGTCTTGCTACAGGATTTATCCCTGCAGGTCACTTCATTTAAGAGACATTAGCAAAGTGGTTGATACTGTAAATCACAGGCAAAATCAAAGAAAGCCTACAGGCTAAACAGGCTAAGTCATTGCAGGGTCACAGTGCTTTTCATTATTTTTTTTTTCTTTTGGCATAGACCTTACTAACGTACAGCCTCTGATTTTGCAGCGTCCCCATCCTTTTCCCAATGTGCCCCCCTTTAACTCAGCACACAGAGCTTCGCTTTTAAATCCTGTAGGACAAACGGGCCTATTCACAGGACTAAGTGCTGCCCAGTGTGGTTCCCAGGGCTAGCTTGAGTGCTGCAAAAGATCTGGGGCTCTTGATCCCAACCATCCCTGGCTGTAGGGAGGTAAGCTACCTCTGTGTAGGTTCTTATGGCTCTCCTGCTCTCCTTCATTCCTCTTTTTTAGCATGCTTCACCTCACCTTTCCCACTCCTCTACATCTGCTAGTGCCAGGAGACCCCTTCAGACAACACCTTCCCCTCCGTGCAGCTAAGCCCTTGGCAACATGATCCCAGCTGGGTACTTCGTCCCTGCACCCCACCGGTAGCTCAAGATCAGTCAAGGGTGTTATCTGAGCCCACACCCTACCTTACATGGCCCCTGTGTGCCTTGCAACTGTTGGAAAGAACTGTTCTGGAGAGCTCCATGAAAGGCAACACCAGGCAGTGGCGGAGGATTTTTCATCTCGTTTCAGCTCCTGGAGAGCCCAGCTGAGCAGATGCCTCAACCTGAATGTCCAGGCAAGGAGGGAGGAAGAGATTAAAAGCCTTGAACCCCTCGAGTGTCATGAAACAATCTGAAAGTGAAAGCACCTGATGTTGGCCAAACACTAAGGGGACATGGCAGGGAAACATCTCCAAACTGGAGTTAAAGTCAGAAGGTCAGAGCACACCGTGCTCCCCCGGCCCCCTCTGGCACTGCCCACCGCCCGCAGCACCCCTGGCTGTGAGGCAGGCTGGTTTTGCAAAAGGTCACGCTATTAACTTTGAATCAAAAGGAGTATTCAGCCCGCAGGTCTGGCAGGAGAGAGCGAGGGAAGGAAGGAGGGAGGGCTGGGGGCAGCACGAGGCTCCGTCCTAGCCTGCTATTGGAGGCCGGCTGGTTCAGCTGGGGAAGGGGGGAATAAAACATCTCCAGTGTCGGCTGGTGAGGCTTGCTTTCCGTTTATAGCAGCCCTTACAGCTGAGCGAGAGACACAGCAGAGCAAGTCGAGTTAGAGGGGTGAAGGGGGGGGGGAGCGCTGGCCCACAAAGTCAATAGTAACTCAATACCCTCCTGACATTTTTGGTTGGCAACAGGATGGATATTTAAATCATAACCTTCTCTCTCCTACAGCCTCCCCCCCCCCCCAAACCCACCACCCCCCAAAATAAATAAATAAATAAATAAATAAATAAATAAATAACCCCAGCAGCCCCTGTTATGGCCTGCCAAGAACTCGGAGCATTTGCGGTGCACTGGCCGAGCCGCACTTGAGGCACTGCCGTCAGCTGAGCCTTTCCTTGACATCGCAGATGCTCGCTCCCCTCTCCGGCTTTCGGAGGGGCGCAGAGGACCAGGTGCCGGCGGGGCTGGCCCCGGCACTTGGCTGGGACCCGAGCATGTGTCCCCGGGGTTGCTGTGCAACCGGAGGCACGAGGCACGGCGCGGCGGTGCATACGTGCTGTTTCGCCCATGCAACAGCCGGCTCGTGCCAGGCTTGCTGACCCCTGGCACGGCACGCACCGGCCCCAGCTGGGCTGGAAGCCCATCAAGGGAAGCAGGAGGAGAGGGTGGGATTCTGGGGAGAAAGCGGGGGAACTGGTGAGGGAGAGGGGAAATGATTTTTTTTTGAGTCCGAGCTTTAAACTTGTTCGGACCCCAGAAGAACTGGAGCACATTGCAGAGCCACCTCCTGCTCTGTGGGAATGGTCTCAACCCCCCTGCCCTTGTGTTCTGTCCCCCGCCCCACTGCTGAGGACAGCCCATCATTGCCAGCACCTCCCTTATTCCCTTTCTCTCTTGAAGGAGTGCCTTCTCGCACATGGCACTGCAAGGCAGCTCTGTCCCCAGAGAAGCTGTCTGTCGGATTTAAAGGTCTGGTTTCTGTTTGCGCCCTCTGTCCATGCCTCTGAATCCACAGGGCAATGAATTCAGTGGAAAAACATCTATCAGCTGCAAGAACCATTGAATCTGCCTGATGCAAATTAGGATGTAATTTGTCTAGTCTTATTATTTGCATGTGAGTCCTGACACTGGGGCTCCCAGCAGTAAATGGGAATTTTTCTTCCTGCCTGCACCTGGGTTTTGGTGTTCTTGATCAAACCAAATAGCCTGGCTTGCACCTCACTGCTGCAGCCCCTGCCAGCCACCCCTGGGCTTGAAGTAGCAGACAACAGTGCTGGTTTGGGGAAAGGAGAAGCATGAAGGGGAGCTAGCTTGGAAGCCCCCAGACAAGCTGCAAACGCAGAGATCTATCCCCACACCCATGGGGTGACCTCCAGGTGAGCTGCAGGAGAATGATGCCAACAGAGCCGTCAGCAAGGAATCTTTGTTAACACCTGTGGCAAGGTCTGTGTGCTTTCACAGAGCTGGTTGGGACTGAGGCGTATACCAGGGCTAACAATCACAGGATCAGTGTCACAGAATGGTTGAGGTAGGAAGTGACCTCTAGAGGTCATCTTGTCCAACCCCCCTGCCCAGGCTGGCCACATGGAGCAGGCTCCAGCTTTGGGTGGCTGAGAGCTGGATTCTGTCATCTTCCCTCCTTACAGTGCAGCAGCAGCAAAGCTCAACACAGCACAGCATGTCAGATGTTGGAGCCTGAATGCAAGTTCCAAAATGTATGTGGAACAACCCGTTTCAGAAGCTCGCTGCGTCTGGATGAATGGCATTAGACGTCCTTAGAGCTATTTAAAACAATTTCCAGCTTCCTAACTCTGGCTGTTGGAGCCAGCTTTGAGGTGAGGAGGTTTGAAAAGTTTGGTTTCACTTGTTAGCAAGTCCTTCAGTTCATACCCAGTGGAGAAAAGGGACTAGCAAAATTTAGGGAGGCTAGAGCAGAAAACAATAGAAACAGCAAAATTGGCCTGTTAGCAGATTTCCACCCATTCTTTTGCAAGCCTGTAAATAAATGTCTCTGTAATGCCGCTGTTTGTTTTTAGCCTTCCTGAAAATGCTCCTCCTACTTTTTTTTTTTTTTTTTTTTCCCACTTGATGTTTTTTTTTTTTTTTTTTTCCCTTCCCTCTATTTGCAGTCCCTCTAAGTATATTATTTTCTTACAGGATATCTATTCTGAACTGAAGAAAGGTTATGCTCCATGGCCACGTGGCAAGACACTCAAGACAGCTCTGTCAGGGTCTAGAATACAGTGGATGGTGGAATTGGATTACGGATTGTGGCACAAACTGAATGAACATGGAAACAGAAATGCCTATAGGGTGGTGTTTCCTTGTGTCCATCAGGTGTGTTCTGCTTTCAGAAACACTAGACATGGAAGACCAAACAGTTCATTTAATTCTTGGGACAAGAGGTTTTAGCAAATTTATTTATTTTTTCCTCAGTATAAGATTGAGAAGTCTTTTCTTCCTGTAGCAGTTTTTTACAGCTTTTAGTCTATAGTCATCTGCATCCAGATCCAAGGGATGTTTTGAGACACTGAGCCTCATATATCATCGGGTTTCTCCTGACTATGGGGAATGCAGAGCCTGTTTGGTGTTCTCCATACCCAGGTAAGCACTTCTCCCAGATTGTATAATGATACCAGCCATTCCCCTCAGGCCCAGATTTCTTCCCATTTGAATGCAGGTCTCTTCTTCATTTCTGCATGCAGGAAACCCTGCTCTCCACTAAAATAAGTCCACACTCACTTCTTCCCATTCCAGCCTGGAGGAACTTGTATTCAACACCAAAGCAGCCAGCGATAGCTACTTCAGTCCTCATGTATATATATATTTTTTTCTTTTGATTTCCCTGGAAATGAGGAGGCTGGGAACATGGAGAGCTGGAACATCTGGCAGCCATCCCTCTGGCAGCCACCTTTGCTGCTGGCAGGACTCCATCTGCTTGGCCACGGCCCACGATGCCCATGGATGGGTCACAGAAGCCCCAGTGTCAGGGAAGATCCTCGGCTGCTGCCAACAGCCCCATCCCATTCATTTCTACCTGTTGCTGTGCTGCATTCGTGGTGCACACCTCTACTTTAGGAGGAATTCACTCTCACACTGCAGCTTCACTGGGCAGAGTTTCTAAGGTCTGTTTGTTCTGGGGCAACAACACCAGTGTTTGTCACTGATATTTCACACTGCTCAGAAGGACAAGTCAGCTGGCTGCAAGAAGCAGGAGCTGGAGCCCCTGAGACCGTGTTGGGCGTCTGGAGGAGGAGGAGCAGTGGCAGCAGCCAGCATGGTGATGAAGGAGGTGGGACCCCAGGCCAGCTCAGCGCTTTGAAGGAGGAAGAACACATCAGAGGAGTCTGAGACAGCTGGAGACGACCTGCTCCAAGGGAGGGGTCTGAATGTCAGCCTTCCCTTGGAAACCCAGGAGATGTGAGAAGTGGCACCACCCATCTGGCCTGGGGAACAGACTACTCCTTTCAAGTTCTTTCTGCTTCCATAAACTGAGCTGAGTGGATGTTGCCCAAGGACCTCAGCAGGACAGTTCTTGCAAGCCACCCTCATGATGTTCTCCAGGCACCTCTGCCCAACAGAAACCTGTCATTTGGCCTAAACAAGATGAATGAGTTTATACCTCCCAGGCCTCTAATTCCTCACAGTCCTGTCTGATCAGTTTACCCACAGATGCCCGTATCTTAACTCTCTTTTCTTCAGAGAGTTTCACAGGGAGGAGAGGTCCTCATGACAGAGGACCCTTGTGTGGGTGTAATATGGCATGCTGAACTCGGTATTTTGAGTTATTCTCATGTGAATTCCTCCTTACTCCCAGAGGAGGAAGTGGCACAAAATCAATGGTACAGATCGATACCTGTACCAATGTATTTCCTGGTGACAGGCCAGATGGCCAATTGACGGTAAACAAAGTCTGAACAAAGTCTGGGCACAGCAAGAGGTTCCAGATGGGAACCAGAAGTTTAGAGCTCATCAGAGCCATCTCCACACACACATTACACGCACCAAATAAACACTAATAAATGATTAACAGAGCTGTTGTGTATTAGCCTCAAGCTTGTGGAACCCTCCCACTATTTCTGGATAATTTCAAAAAAAAAAGGCAGATGATAGGGAATTCTTCTGTGTTTGCAGAAATTAATTAGATGTTCAGCTCTTTGTGGATTTCATACAATCCTGAGAACCCTGTTTGCCCCTCCCCAAATGCTTCAGATTGCAGATCAGTCCTTTCAGTCAAAGGCTGCTCAAGGGCAGTTCCCTTCAAAGTCCGTCCAAAGTCTTAAGCATCCAACTCTTCCCTGAGGCCCTACAGAGTAATGCAGTAATCTCTTTCTTCCTTCTATGAACTGAAAGATCTTTATCTTCAGAGTTCTCAGTTCTTCATGCTATGGGGAAGAGAGATGAGACCTGAGGATGGAAGCTATTGTTTATAATGCAGAGCTGATACAAAGAAAAAACTTGGGCTTATAGCCTCCTTGAGACCCTACTCCTGCATTTCCTCTTTCCCTTCACTTCCCACTATCTTTCACCTGCAGATAATCTGGACATTTACCTGCCACTTCTGCCTCTGTCAGGCCCGTAACACACTGACAGGAAGGAAGGTTCATCCCTTGGAGAACCTCCATCTATTTTGTCAGGCAGCAGCTCTGACTTTCAATAATAGCCTGAAACTAGTGGAACTCTGATATCCAGCTATGTCCGGATATAGCACAAGTGGACACAAGTATCTAGAGCTGAAGTCTTGCCTGTTCTGCTCCAGCTGGGGTCTTCATAGCCTCCTTCTTGACCATAAACATCTGGATCTAAAGAAGAGCATTGGTCAGGCCCCCAGGAGGAAGGATGAATAGGGCACCAGGGAAGTGTCCCCTGATATCTCATCGGACCACAGCAGCTCTGCACCAGACGCCTTCATTCTCGTTGCCTGACCTTCAGTTCTCCAGTTCAATAATCTTGTTCATTATACAACAGTAGGATTAGACAGTGCCTGCTGGTTGGCACGCTCTGATGGGCATTAATACCTGCTGGCACAGAAGGAGGCACATGCCAGTACTCCAGTGTGCTAATGAAAAGGCACCATTTCCTCTTCCACTTCAGCACATGCTGAGGTTTCTTGAGAGCCAGCATTGATCTTTGTGTCCAGGAGAGCAAGTGCTGCCGTCAGTCCAGTCTCATGCCTCCAGGAGTCCTGCTGCTTAGGGCAATGCCTACCATCAGAGAGTTGGATGAGGCTAACTGGACCCCTACTGAGTCATTGTGGGGCCATGGCTCACCAGCACAGTATCACATAATGGAGACTTCCAGTGACACATTGTTTTGTTGCACACTGGGTCTATCCTGGCATCCCACAGCATGCGGAGCAAGGAGCTGCACCAAGACAGGCTGGATAGTGCAGCTACTTACTACTTTTGGGTTCCTGCTGGGAGGTTGGCATTAACATTCCTCCCTTTGCCTTCCCCCAAGTTCTACAAGAGCTTCTCCATCAAAATAGTCTGGAGAAGTTCATCTGTAGGAACTCCTCCATCACTTTGACTCCTTTTGCAAGCTCTGCCATCCTGCTGGACACTGGAGAAGTGATAGTGATGGAGAATTAGGAGTAGTGGGAGAAAGGAGAGAATGGAGTTCACTGGCATGCCTGCATATATCCCTGCTGCAATGCCCCCACCCAGAGGAACTGGCCTCTGAGACTTACCTCTAGGCACAGCAGTGAATAATGTTTGACTTGGAGAGAAGACAGACAGAAGGAGCTGTCACAGAAATGTTTAACAAGCTAAGCTAGAGGAAAAAAAAAAAAAAAAAAAAAAAAAGTATCCTGAACTCCCAGTTCTACAATCCAACAGCATGAGGACACCCCAGAATGCTGCACGTGACCTTACTGTCATCTTATCAGATTAGCTGGAACTCACTACCTCAGGGTGCTGGGGGGCACAAGAGCTAAGCAAGATTTTTCTAAGAGGAAGGTAGCACTTATAATGCTCTCCAAATGTTCTGTTGGAATAGTAACTATTTAAAACACGTCAGACTTCCAACAGAAAAATGTGCCTTCTTGCTTTTGATAAACCATCCTCAAGGCCGTGGGGCTGAGGAGGAATTTGCCCTCAAGCTTGGTTAGTCTAGAACCAACCACCACGGAGCGTCTTGAAGGATTTCTCTGGAGGATCTGTTAATAATGACATTTGGACTCAGAAAGGCCTATGGAGCTATAGAGCCGTTAGGCTGACTCAAACCTCTGCTATGATGGGAATGGACAGCATCTGGCCACGTGGTCTGTGCACATTTACAGCTCTGACCTAACTCTGAAATAAGGAAATATAAAACATTTGAGAGAGCAGGGTAATAAGTGCAGAAATGGGCATGACAGGTACTAGCATGGAGGGATTCATATCCTGCAGGTGACAGATCTGACGTTATAAGGTAAACTGAATTTAAAGCAATGCTCCAAGACTCGTAGCAATGTCCTGGCACCGCTGTAGTTCAGTGAGCCAGACAGCAGGCCAGCTGAAGCTTTGTGAGCAGGACTATAAGCACGCACATGCTCAGTGGCAAACTCCCAGCCCCAGTAAGATGGAGGGCATGAAGACTTGCAGCCCAGCTCTTTGGGTGTGGAAATTTTTGTTTCAGTTCCACGCATGCAGCTTTGCAATTCAGGCCCTGCAAACAATAGCTTGGCCACTCCAAGAGCAGTGAGAATGAAAGGGGTGTGACTGGAGCAGATCTATTCCCAGAAGCCAGGCCAATTCTCTAATGGGAGCTCAACCAGCATCTCTGCTGAGTGTCCAGGAAAGTGGTTTTGGCAGGCTCTCTGTGGATGGTTCCAGTTCAGGAGAAACTGCTGGTAGATTTGGGGTAGACAACGTGCAGATCACAGCTGCAAGCAGCCTACAGCATAACGAGCCCTCTTTGCCAGATATACTCCTCCAGCATGCTTGATCTTGACTTCTTATTCCCCATATTGCACTGTTCTTGGGTGTCAGCCCCTTCTACTTCTCCCTGCTCCAGCAGCCCTTCATTGCCACAGCTCTCTGCCCAAACCTTTCTTCACTTCCCTGCTCTTTCCCCCACAGATGCCTCTTTTTCCTCCACTTCAGACTCATGTGTCCCCTAATGACCCTAATGACCCCTCACATGTTCCCTAATGACCCCTAACAACCTAATTAGAATGTTTCTTAACAGAAGCACAGTGAATGTAAGAAACTGTTTTGCTTAAACAAAAATCCCTGCCATTAACCTGCATGAAACAAACAGCCTCTCCTGTAAATTCTGTGGGACAGGCATCCTACCTCCTGGAGAGATCCCCTAGCATAAAGCCTCTGTGTGCAGCTCAGTTGCAGTTAACAAACAGGAACTATGAACTGAGCTTGCAAGGGATAAAATGGTAAAACTGACCTTACAGGAATAAGTTCATTCCACTTTGCAATTATCTGGGGACAGACTTCACCTCAGGCTGAGTAAATATAGTAGTTCAGTTTCCAGAGCTCCAGCGACTATTTCATAAACGGTGCTCAGTTGTGACTTGGCCCTGCTTCAAACAGGGATGGGTAGGTTTGCTCCAACTGATCTGTTCTTTAAGTAAAAGTGTGCCCAGGTGGCCAAGAAGGCCAACGGCTTCCTGGCTTGTATCAGGAATAGTGAAGCGAGCAGGACCAGGGAGGTGATCATCGCCCTGTACTCAGCTCTGGTAAGGCTCCACCTTGAGTACTGTGTTCAGTTTTGGGCTCCTCAGTACAAGAAGGATATTTAGGCCCTGGAACGTGTCCAGAGAAGGGATATGAAGCTGGTGAAGGGCCTGGAACACAAGTCCTGTGAGGAGCAGCTAAGGGGACTGGGGTTTTTCAGTCTGGAGAAAAGGAGGCTCAGGGGAGACCTCATTGCTCTCAACAACTCCCAGAAAGGAAGGTGTGGGCAGCTGAGAGTTGGCCTCTTCTCACAGGTAACTAGTGATAGGACTAGAAGGAATGGCCTCAAGTTGTGCCAGGGGAGGTTCAGGTTGGAAATGAGGAGACATTTCTTCTCAGAAAGAGCAGTCAGGCATTGGAATAGGTTGCCCAGGTTGGTGGAGTCACCATCCCTGCGGGTGTTAAAGAAAGGTTGGATGTGGTGCTTAGGGACATAGTTTAGTGGGTGGCATTGGTAGTAGGGCGATGGTTGGACCAGATGATCTTGGAGGTCTCTTCCAACCTTAATGATTCTATGATTCCATGATAATGCCAGGATTGCAATGTCCATATAGCGCATGATGTCAGTCAAGGAACATGATTTTGGACCTCAGGATGATAGCTGAGCTCTGACGCCACCTCACCAGGTAATATTCAGGTTCTTTGGGTTTTAGTTCCCTGAAGGAAAAGGGGGACATCATAATGCAGTACCAGAGTAGCCATAAGAGTTTCTTCCCATTTCTTGCAACCAATATAGGATCTCATGTGCCAGTATATTTAGGGTCAGATTTAGGTGGAATTTCTTCTGGTGGAGCACCTTCTTCTTAAAAGCACTATCCTCAAGTGCTCATGAGCATTGCTTTAATGGAAGGCAACATGGATATGCAGCTACCAAGGAACCCTCTGATGAAACAAACTTTCCCCACATGTTGCTATTTGCACCAGACAGGGCAGTAAGTATAAAACATATCATCAGAGGCCTAAAGATTATAGATGTTCTGTTTGAAATAAGTCAGAAATGAGCCTTCATACCTCTGTGAATCTAGATATCTAGATTCTGAATATCTACTTCTGAAACATATGTAAACGCTGACAAGAACATGTTTTTTTTTAACCCTATCTCCATTGAGACTCCAAAAAACAATGACTCAGCATCTCCCCATAACAGCATCTCCCCATAACAGCATGAATACAGAGCTGGGGGGACTGAGGAGAGCTGAAGGAGGTACTGGTAGAACCAGGGGTGGAAAAGCTCTGGACCAGCTGAGAGGCCCACTGCAGCTTGGGCATGAGAAAGTTGTGAGAGGCCTGGTGATGGAAGAACTGTGGAGGTGTTCTAGATCTGGAGAGAACGGCAGCAGCAGAGATGCATGTAGGGCCGTGCAGGCTGAGATGGGAAGGGATGCAGTGAGGTGGAGCCACCTGCACAAGTACTGCATGGGCTGGCCGGCAGCCAGGCAGTGCTGCAATCGGCCTCTCATCACTGTCAGCAGCCGGCAAGGCCACAATGGCAGCGAGGCAGTGCAGACAGGATTGCGAAACCCACCACAGATGCATGCAAGGAGCATGGGCACCCTGAGTCTTTAAGGTGAGGTCTCACATGCCCAGGCTTTGTGCAGTGGAGCCACCACCTCATGGCGGTCCTCAGCACATACAAAACTGTGCTCATATAGCGTTCAGCCCTGCTGAAGGGAACAGAAGGACACCATGGAGTATTTCTGCAGGCCATGGAGCTATTTTGAACTCCGGGGAGAGCAGCAGCTCTGTGGTCTCCCCTTGGAAGACTACTCTGCATAGGACTGGCTGCTTGCACCTCAGGTGACAGCACAGGATGGGGCTGGTGTTCAGCCCCTGTGACTGGAAAGTGTGTGCTGTGCACAAAGAGTGGCCAGCCTTCCCCTTCTGCAGCATGAAGAAATGAAATGGACTGTGTTAAGGAGACACATATGTTAAAAATGCTCTGCATAATTGTGTCTGGAGATGTTTACTGTAAATACCATTGCAAGCACACCACATGGCTTTTGGCACAGCGGGGCTTTTTTTTTTTTTTTTTTTTTTTTTTTTTAAGCACACTTATTGTTGATAAAAATCCAGACACTGACACAATCTTCAAGTTATCCCAAGGGACTCAAAATAGCCCATGGCTGGCAAGATGAAACAAAAGCTTTGATGTACCAGGGATGCCTCAACATCAGCAGAGCTGCCATTCCCTGTGTTATGGCATCCCACACGACAACCCATGCTGTAATTACCACTGAGCTTCCGCACAGCTCAGAGCAAATGCGATCAGACACAGCCCTGGAGGGGGTAGCCTCTGCATGGAGATGGCCAGTGCTCGCCCATGGCCCTGGGTGCTGGCAATCCTGCCTGTCCTGTGGGTCCTGGGGTCCTCTCAGCTGGCAGGGCTTGAGCAGAGGACGTGCAGAGCAGCAGGATACGTGCCTGCAGGCCTGGCGCCACAGGCAGCCACTGAAAGGCCTTGCAGGCCAACCCCATAAACCATCGGGACTACATCTGGCTCTCAATATGCCACTTATCTGCCCCTTCCTTAGCCAGCTGGCTCACAAGCCAGCTTCTTCTGCAGTTTTAGCTGCTACACAGTTGTTCACAGCATGCTGGGTGCAGACACTGGCCAGAGCTTGTGTGGAGGGAAGGACAGGTAGGGAGACCCCACCAGAGAGCAGAAAAGACAAAACAAATGTTAAAGGTACCACATGCTGGTAAGCAGCAAGAATGTAAGGATAATTTCCTTCAGCTCTTCATCATAGGCAGCTCTTGCATCACTTGTGCAGGCCTTGGTCCAGCATCAGACCTAGGCAACCAGCTGGGTCCACTGTTGGGGTTTCAGGGTGGCAGAAAACATCAGCTCCCAAGAAGAGGAACCACATACCTTTTGGTAGTTTTTGGGGGGGGGCATGTGGCTTTTGACCTGGAGTGAGGATTTTTGAGCCTCAGACTAAGACAGTGTAAATAGATCTGATTATTTTTTTTCATCCAGTTTTGAAAATCCATTTCCTAGATGGGTGGATGCTGAAATCCTAAGTTAATTTTGGAAGTCCCAACCTAAATACATAACTATTTAATACCAATGATATCAAAGTACTACAATGAAGAAGGAAAACACTGGCAGATATGATAAAGTCTGTTTGTTGCAATATTCCAGATATGGAGTGGCAAAAAGGATTGGGAACCCCAGGATCTGGGAAAAAGGATCTGGGAAACCCTATTTCCGACTGGGGCAGGATGTCTCTCACCTGCATAGGACACACACTCCCATGCACATGCAATGCTGGCTGTCATGCCCAAACTTGCCTTGTCCCCATGTCCGGCATGGAGGTGAGGATCACCCATTGCAAATGGATCTAACAGGCTCTCAGACCCAAACATAAGTTGCCTTGTTGCTGGAGGTCAAGGGAGGTAAAGACCTCATATCAATATGCTGGAAACAGAAAACAAACACACACACAAAAATCCCCAGCAAGAAAGGACAAGCCAATCTTAACAAGCAGTTCCGTTACCCGTAAATAAAAAGAAGGCAATCACAACATGCCTTAAGCCTGGGGGAGCCAAAAGCCACCTCTTGTCTCTGGGTGACTGATGGCTCGCAGGCTTTCCAGCACAAACTTGCCTGGTGTCGTTTGTCACCTGCGAGGGGTAAGCCGCTGCTGAAGGCTCCTCTGTGCTGGTGTGTGTGCGTGCGTGCATGCAACTTGCGGAATTTCAGCAAAGACGCATAAGAGGATTGTAGTCCTGGTTCAGCTAAAGACTTAGGATTCTGCATAATGTGTTAAGAGGAGCTTAAAGCAATCCTACTACTCTGCCACAGAAACCCTGAACAGCGGCCTGTCTGTTCTCACCTTTTCCCATCTGCTAGCCAGCTGTGGAAGAGCTGGCTTGCCCTGAGACTGCTTAAAGGAGCAGGTGCACAGGCAGAGGTCAGGATTCTGCCTCTGTCTTCTGGGAGCAGATTTTTGTGCTCATTAGATAAAATGACACTATGCAGGACACCTGATGCAAAATTCTTACTGTGTGGAGAATCTGAATTTTTGCAAAATCTGGAGGCTTCTGGGAGGTGTCTCACAAGAAAGAAGGTTTCACAGCTCTGAAAGGGGAGTAGAAAGCCAAAAAAGACTGGTTTTATGTCTCAATGGCAGGAAATAATCTAAAAGTGAGGAACGGAGCCCTTGGCCAACGTGATAACATCCAGGAGGACGTGTGGTATTCTGGAAAAAGTTATCATGACTAAGGCAACATAGGTAAGTGCATTTGAGATGAGACCAGCTAGTTGAGAATTAGAACAAGGATGGTAAAGGGTAGGATAAAGTGTAGGAAAAAGGGAACAGAAAGGCAGGATGCATATAAATCCAAGCTGAATGACAGTCAATGGTGAGGTCAAAAGGTTGGCTGAGGGTGTTTCCTACTGCTCAGTTGCTGGGAAAGTTTGGTTATTGACAGCTCATCCACACACATCCTTATTTTTAACTTCTTCATGGCTTTGTGCTCTATATGCAAAACAAAGCTATTGTGAAATCCTTTTTCCTAGCTTCTGCCTATCTTCATCCTGAACTCTGCCTGGGTTATAATTGCTCAGTGCCATGACAGGCTTTTCACATACATAGGTAGAGTGCACGATGCCTCAGGATTCTCCAGTCACTACTATAATGTAAAGAAAGAAAGAATATAACGCAGACCAGATTTCCTCCCCCCCCCCCCCCCCAAAAAAAAAAATGCAGCACAATGCAGACTGAGAAAAACCTAGAAGAATCAAATGTATTAAAACCCTGTTGGCTTATAGATACCAAAAAATGACAGCTTCATCTGAATGTGGGTGAGGCAGGGGAAGGAAGTGGGCTGGAATGTGGGCTATTCCCTGTTCTGGAAGACAGCAGAAATCAGTCCTTGAGGGGACAGCATTGCCACACTCTGTGAGCTGGTGAGTATCTGAGTAGAAAATGGGAAAAGGAAAATGGCAGTAAGACCAGATGGGTGATACAGAGAGAACTCTGCTGCTCATAACTGGGCAACAGTAAGATGATGTGTGCTGTAAGATCTTTCCTAGTGAATGAATCACAGAGTAGGCCATACAGACAATCTTTATGCATTTATGAGACTGTATTCTGCAAAGCAGTTACTCTAGGAAGCTCTTGATAGGTTATGCAGATAATTCACGGGAAGCTGGCTCCAGGCAGAGCAAGAAAGCCAAAACTGTTCCTCCTGGCAGCATATTCAGTAGATATGGAGTAGCAGTAAGGACATAGTTTTCCCACCGGCATGACACTGACAAAACATCTACCAGATGACCACATTGAAGAGGGAAACAGAATGGCTGGGAAAGGTACAGGAACGAGCTACAGGAACAATATGAATTCTTTAAGATACTCTCTAACATGAGCAACTCTTCAGGATACCACATGGTTTAACAGAATAAAGTAAGAGACACTGATGTTTTTATGATCTACTAAAGAAAAAGACATCTAAAAGCAGGAAGGACTGTTAACCTAAAAGAAAACCCTAAGAAAGTCCTGTACAGAACATGGAACCCATACAATTCAAAATGTAAGAGACATAGTTTGGGGGGGGGGGGTTGTTGAATTTGTGTGCGTGTGTGTGTGTTTCCTATGTTGTTATTGTTGTTTAAGATTTGAGGAAAGGAATAACTGAAAGCATTTCCTGAGGAAAGTGGTGAATTTGTCATCATTTGGACTCTTTACGTCCTGTCTGGGATGATTGCTAAAGTACGTGGTCTAGTTTACCAGAATGTATTGGATTTGATAAGTAGTGGGGAAGAATAAAGTGTCTGAACTGCCAGCTGGCTGGCCAGAGCTCTTCATGTCGGGTTTTCCAAGTGATGTGACGAGATCAGCCACTGCGGTCCTTGTGGCTGTAACAGTCAGATCTTGTAATGAATTTTCCATCTGTGATTCTGAAAATTGCTTTCACAAACAACAAGTGAGGTAGACTGACCCACTGTGGCTGTGACCAGAGGGTGTTCTTCCTCAATGCCTGATCAAAGCTAAAACCTTTGTTGGCAGCGCCTAGTGATGGCATTCCTTCTGAGAATACAGATAATGAGAAAGGGCCATGATGGGATTTCTCCACAATGTCCAAGCTGCATAAAGTTTGGCATGCGGGCAATGCTGGAGTCAGAACTGGAGTCTCAACAGAGTGTTCTTTACATCTGATGGCACTGATTTCATCATCCAAGTTCTATCTTCTCTGGACATCGCGCAGGAAAGAGAAGCACTGATCTTTTGTATCCCTCAAGAAGATGACTCAGTTCTTATACTGCATTTTGCTGGGGGCAGCATTAGGTGTAGAAAATTAAACATATAAACAATAAGTATCATCACATTCAGGGTGTGCCTACTGAAGAGTCAGGTCCAATCAGGAAACTTCAGGGAGACAAGTAGATCTCATGGTTAAGCAACAGTAATGGAGAGCACAACACTTGGTTTCAAGTCTGAGCTTTGCCATTAAACCTGTGCAATCTCATGCATGTCCTTCTCCATGCCTCGACATCCTTAGCAATTAGAAGAATTGTACTCCCTGTCTGCCACCCCTTGCTTTACAGATTCCCAAGGCCAGGAGCTGTGTCTCTTCAAGTCCAAGGGCTGTCTCTCTTCAAGAGGTGTTGTGCAGTGCGTGGCAAGGAAAGGACAGTTATCCACTAAAGATAACTAATTTCTCATCTTATTGCCTATTTGTTTCTCTCCCAGCATCTTCTGTTCTTCCCTGCCTGTGTCATTTCAATGTGATTTGATTCTGTGTTCAAGCAGAAACTTTGCTACAAGGCTATTAAAATCATTCAGAGCTTTTCCATTCATTTCCTTGAGCTCTTGAGGTTCACTCAGATTTTGATTACGTTTCTATTACCATTAGTGCTGAGAGCTGGCTTAATGTTGCTGGCAGGTATGGAGACCAGACAGTCATTCCATAGTGCATTTGCCTAGGTGCTACACATTTTAAAATGTTTGCCCAGAAACCACAGGGAGGAAAAATTAGAAATGGGATGAGACTGGGGAAGGACAGAAATACTGGTATGGAAAGCCCCCTTTGCCTAATGCCAATGAGAAACCAGCCCACTGAAACATTTACAGGAGCAAGAAAACACTAGATCGCTCACATACTGGGAAGAGAATGGCACAAACTACTTCTGAAAAAGAGATTGAGGTTCAATAAAGAGATTTTGGGTAGTGAGTCAACATTTGCTAGTGAGTTTTTTCCCAGATCAGAGAGGGACTGCAACTACTGCAGCTTCCTCCTTTGCATGCTGATGGATAAAGGGAATTCAAGCAAGCAAAGGTGAAGCTTCAAGTTGGGGGGGGAGTCCCAGTCAAGCTGAGTTTGTGTTTGGACCCAAGTGAGAAAATTCAGCACAAGCTGAAGAAGGCACTACAGGCACTACATCCACAGTAGAGAAATCCCAGCTATGGAGAATGGTCTGTCAGTGCATAGACAAGGGTACCATCTCCTCACTATTTTTAGATGAACTTTATAAGCGAGGGAATGCCCTTTCAGTCAGATGGTGAGTAAAGGAAGAGTGGGTCTTTAGGGAAAGCTCCTTTATGCCTTCTCACCTGGCTTTAGACATCTCGGTGAATTCAGCATTTCTTAAACACCCAATCTCATTACAGAGGATGGAATGAGAAATATCTCAATGTTGCTGAAAAGGAGACAGATCTCCCCTTATCTCTGTGCTGAAGCTCTTTGCTGGGACTTGAGACCAGTTGCAAATGCCTGACAAGGTAGGCTGTTGAGATCTTGTCTCTCGGCACTTCTGCTCACAGCATCATGGGAAGCCAGGCTCTGCGGTGCACAAGTCTTACTCCGGGCATTATCACTGTATTCCAACACAAGCAGCTGATTTTGATTCAGCAGTGGTGGCTTCCAGAAACAGAGGGAATGCACATACGTCTCCAGACGGGTGCTGAATAGAAAAATGAAAATAACTAAATAAAAATCGCTGAGAACAGAGATGGTGACAGCAAAAGAAAAGGAAAGTAACTTTGTTATTCATCAGGTGATTACCTTTGGAAAGGAAACAATATAATTGAATATTGCTTTGGACCATACATCTTCATTCTCCTAACTTGATATCAATAGCTGCCAGGTGGTGCCTGCACAGGCCATCCAAATCAGATTATGTTATCATAGTTCTCCAATCATCGCCAAGAGCAGGATCATGAATATGAGGAGGAAATCTAGTTATTCAGGTACATGTTACCCTATTAAAAGTTTGAGGAAAGTACATTGAGCTGTTATAATGGGATTAGAGTTTCAGTTGTGTTCCCAGGGTTGCCATGACTCTGTGATTTTGGTGCTTTGCTGCCAGGCTTGGAGAGTACAGCTCCACTCCTGCCAACCACAAAGAATCCAGACCATCATCACAGAGCAGTGGGCATCAAGAGTGTGAAGCCTGTGGGGATTATCTTTATCTAGGTACAAATGTCTGAGGCAGAGACTGAACAAGCCCACACAAGAGCTGAGGAAGGATCCCAACATCTACTCACACTCAGCAAGGCAGCAAGCAGGCATGGCAAGAAGAAACAGCTTTGTTAAATAAGACATCAACCTTCTAGATTCTCTCTCAACACCTAGTCCCAGCCTGTTGCTCCAGTACTAATAGATGTCCCTTCAAGAACTTGGTCTTTTCTCTCTAGCCTCACCTGTCTCAGTAGGGTATGAAGAGGTCTGAAGGGTTTCTTTTCCAACTGACAGGAGTTCACAGGAGCTGATGTCCTCCTTCACATTGTCAGTGAATAGGAATCCACATTATGATAGTCACTAAAAGTTGTTTCTTAAACACGGTGAAGGGCAAAACCAGAGGCAATGCAGGTCAGCTTCCTGTACGACTTTTGTAGACAAGGAGAGTTTCTTGCTCCAAAGCCACCAACACTTCCAAAGTTATTTGAATGAAACTACTACAAAGGTGAGTTTCTCTGTCTGGGATCTACTGACACACCTGCTTATCCAGGAAATGCTGTTAATGACAGCTTATTGACAAAGGGGCCAGAATACTCTAAAGATCTTTTTCCAGATGCTCTCTGGGGAAGCTGCAGGGTGCAGGTCTATCCAAAAATCCTGATGAGTCCAGGGCACGTTTACATCCCTGTGCCTTGCATTTTAAACCTTGCACTTTAGTTTTTCAGGTCCCACCAGCGTTCAAGCAATGGCTCTTTACCTTTTTGTACTATGGTTGGTGCACAGTTAACACAAGGGACATTTATCACAATGGGGAAAGCAATTTCCAATGAAGTCAACATTTCTTCTCAAACTATTCCTGCACCTAGAATAATACTGACATTTTGGGAGCACTTATTAGCTTCCTATTCTTGATCTCCACAAAGCTGACAAGTCTTTATCAGAGAATGGCCAAGGCTGAGAAGTCCATGCAGACTTTCCCAGGAGGGTTTATGGCATGAGGTTCAGCCCTTTCTTGTCATTACACCATGCTTCTAAACTGGAGTGGCTCCACCAGCTTTGTGTGCTGTGTGCTTTCTCTCCATTCCCAGATTTTGGTGGTATATATCTCCATGAACAGCTAGCAAAAATAAGTCTGAACACCTGCCCCAGACCCCACATTTCCATATGCGACCATTGGGTAAGCAAATGCTGGCAGTACCGAGGTGCCTCAGCAGAGAATAGGACACATCTCCATGCATTCATTGAATAACTAAATACGTGTAGTGTTTCCTCTTAGTGTACCCCTCCATGGCATACAGAAGTGTGACATGCACTGTGGCAGGAGATTGCTCCCCTCCTGCATCTGCACCTGAATGAAGCCAAATTTGTAATGTGCATCTGTAAAGCGTTCTTGTACCTGGAATTAACTCCCAAAAAACAGTTACATATTTTAAACCTTCAGCTGTCATAAAGCCTTTTTCACATATTCCCTCCCTTTATTGTTTTACAGACCTGCCATACGTTTGGAGATAAATCTCTCGACACAGAGGTATTGTTTTTTTTCCCTTTTTTTTTCCCCATTTTTAAAATTTATATTGTATCATTTTAATCAGCATTTTTTGCTTTGGAAATGTAGATTTTAGAGCTTGGAGTGCTGAAAAAAAAAAAAAAAAAAAAGGTGAGGAGAAAGGAAGAGGCTGACCAGGAGCTACTGCAACAGCAACCTCCAGCCATTCAAAATAACTGCAGGATAGAAGAGGAACACAGGTTTATGCCACGCTGTGATGAAAGGGTGATTGAGTTTTGAGCTGGCTGAAGTGTACACACTCATTTCCAAAATGGAAATAATGTGAGTTGATTCATTACAGGCCACAGAGGTGTCTGAGCCTTGGAGGTTTCTCCCATTTGAATGCATGCACTTCATGATAGAATAAATAGAGATAAATGGGTGCAACAGACACACACTGCATACCTGCCCTTAGGACAGGATTCCCCGGGGTCCCCATGACTCAGGCAGCTAGAAATGGGTCGAGGTCTTGGGGTCTTGGCTTCAGTTCAGGTACGGCCCACCCTTTCCCTACTGTGAGGTGCCTGGTGGAAGGAGCAGGGCAGCAGTGGGGTCCTGCAGAGGTAGCTGTAGGGTGAAACCCATGCCCCGTGCAGGCAGCCAGACGCACTGGGTCTGAAGTGACACATGGGCCTCGTGCTGCAGCCAGCCACAGCGAGCTGCATTGTATGAAATCCTGGCCCTGCTCACAGACTGCCATGTGTCCAAGAAAATCCTCTTTTTTTATTTTTATTTTTTTTTTCTTTCTCATCCTCTCTTTCCACAAAGAAATCCTTCCCCAGAATTTCTCAGAATCTGAGGGCTTTGGCCATTTAGCCGAGATTTCTGGCTGCAGCACAATTATAATTGGTCTCTCATGGACGGCCTCAGCGCGGAGGCCAAAAAACTGCAAGGGTTATTAATGACTGAGTTCCCTTTTACTTCCTAAAGGCCAGACAGGCAGGAAAAGTTAGAGGGGAAGACTTGGGGCTGAGCCACCCCCCTCCCCTCGTACACACTGTCCCGGTGCTCCAGCGCCTTCTTCCAGCCGCAGACACCGAACGGCAGAGAGAGCTGCAGGAGGCAGATCTGGAGCCCAGCAGCCCTTCTGGCACTCAGGGACCGTTTTGGGGGCCTGCCTTTGTGTTTCCACAGCAGCTGAAGAGCGCATCGGGGTGAAGCTAGCTGCAGCAGGGCACGCAGAGGCACCTGGTTTGCCACAGGCATCATTGGAAGGATAAAGAGACCCAGCTGGAGCGGCAGATTGAGACATGCAGAGAGTCACAGATCCCCCCCCTCGCCCCCCTCAAATAAAAAGAGCATCTCAGGAGAGGTTTGAATTGAGTGAGAAACATATTATTACAATTATTACATCCCCATTTGACAACAATTGCATGGCACGATGCCAGCTGGCACCAGAAAGCCATTGCTGCTTCTCCTTCATTGCCCGATGAACACCGTGACAAGAATACAGCCCTTGTTCAGCTGAGAACCTAAGAATGGAAGAGGAGAGGCCAAAAACACCTCCTTGAACAATCACTATCGAGTAAACAGAGCTGCACTTGGGAAACACACATTTCAAACATTTCTTTCCTGAGGTTTTTGGGGAAGGGAGCTCTGTGTATGGGTTGGGAGGGTGAGCGTGTTCTCACTCAGGCATATTTCTGTGGTGTCAAACAGGCTAGTGGCAGCTAAGAGGAGAGTCCGTGATGCCCTCATTTTGCAGTGGAAGATAAAAGCCCATGAAGCTGAGAATTTAGGGATGCATGCCAACATAGCAGCCTGGGTAAATTTGGACTGGCACTCCACGCTGGTCATGGCTGTGCTCAGCCTTTGATAAGGGGTTGTCTCACAAGAGCTCCTAGCAATCTAGTGTCATTCCAGCAAGCCACTTTCTTATCAAAGGTCACGTCAGAAATTTAGAGGTGAGGGAGGGAAGCAGGCCCAATGAATGTAGCTATCATAGGAAGTTGTTTATTCATGTTAATGTTCCTGAAATCATACCTCCCACCGACAGAGCAACTCTATGGAAGCTCTGGGAAAATCTGCTGTTTGTCCATCAGCAAAGCCGCACATGTCAGCACGCTGCTGTGGCTGAGTAATGTTGCACTGAGACTGGGGCAGGGGAGCTAGCCCTAGAACTCTGGGAGAAATGAATTTCAGAAGAATTAGGGCCATACCCATGTTATCTAAACATGAGCTGCTTATACCTACAAGGCAATCTAAAGGAACCATCACCACAGCAGTTATTAGGTTTGTCCAAACCCTTTCAGTGTGTCAGGCCAAGATGTTCACTTCTGGTAGCTGAAATATTCATTTTTCCCATAGCAACATTTGCATTGACCTAGATGAGTGGGTCAGAACAAGACTTGGCCTGTGCAGTCAGCCTGGTTTGATAAATGAGAGACCTCTTGGGTTCTTGTCCTGCCCTGGCTTCCCAGTGCTGGCCAAGAGGCACTGTAAGGTGATGTCTCATAACGGTTCTGTAGGCATCAAAGTTTGGCATCTTCTTCCCAGACAGAACTGCCCAAACGTTGTCTTTCCTTTGACCTGGATGGCCCTGCAGCTAAGGTACTACGTTTGATCCTGTTTCTAGCATGTTTTTTTTGTGTGTGTGTGTGACCTCTGGCAGTCTCTCAACCTCAGTTACATCTGAGACAGGTTCAGCTTTGCTGCCTGGAACAGGCTGGGGCTCATCTGAACCTCCTCCATGAGTCTTGATGGACAAAGTCCTCCAGGCACTGCATCCTGAGCAAGCTCAGCCCCCAGTTCTGCCTGACATGCCAGCAAACAAGATGGTGTGCTGGAAGTGCCACTGTGATATGTATGCAATAAAAAGGCAGATACTAGGGATGAGTCTATACCATTTTTTTTTCTAGGCTGCAAACAATTTTCAGTGGGCTAGTACAGCCTCCTGTAGAGTTTTGCCTCTGCCTGACCTTTCCTCCACATGGAGAATCCAAAGACTTCAAAAATAGGAAGTCGATGGAAGCAAGAAAGCACTGAAGAACACCCAAGGGGATGTGTCAGCAATGCTCTGCTTGTGGTCTCTTCTGCCTCTACCTCTCTCCTTGGGCCAGGCATCCACTTAAAAGAGGGCTATCACTATCAGGCCTAAGAGCACAGCATGGCTGTTATCCATAGAGCATGAAAGTGAGAGGGAAATGGGAGGGAAGGTAATGACTAAGACCTTCCAGCAACCTGTCTTTCCATGCTTAGACAAAACTGCTGCTTATAACTTGAGGCAGTGGGGGAGGCAGTGTGATCTGCCATCACCTGCCCTGTGCCCTTAGACTTAGATTGAGTTGTCAGTAGCCAAAGGCAGTTGGAGAGACAGCTGGAGCTCTCTGCCTTGAACTATTTTAGCTTTACTTGTTCCTCTATTCCCTACTTGCATTTTCCTTATGTAATTTTAAATAATTAAAAAAGAAATTTCCTTGGTTTGGGTTTACATCAGTCTTGGGATCTGATTGCATTGACGTTACTATTAATTTCTTCCTTAGAGAAAAGATGGCTGTGGACACAGATGGGGAATTATTTGTTCAGGCATGACATTCAGTCCACATCCAGCTAAACTAAACATGTGATTTTTATCAGGATGCATGAGACAGCCAGGTCCCGAGTGAAAGACGACACGGGAGTTGGGGAAGGTTGTCCAAAGCCAGCACATGCTGAAGGCCTCTCTCCAAGCAGCATGATACTCTGCAAAGTGTTCCAGTCGGGTGGATTACACAGGGCGAGCAAGATGGGCCCAGACAAAAGGCCAGCCTGCAAGCATGCAATTGGGGCACTCTCCTTTTGGAGCAGGAATGGCTGGTATGGACAGCTGGCTGTCACAGGCAATGTCCCAGCTCCCCTGTCCCCAGTCAGCTGTGCTACTTGCACTGAGGGTATGGCCCGGGCACCCATGGGAGAGAAGCACAGGCTATCGGTGCCTTTTGGGTACACTGGAGATCTGGAGGAAGTGGAGAAAAAAGAGGTCAGAAGATGCAAGTGTAGGCCCTTGCTTATTCAAGCCCAAATGTATCATTTCTGTTGAGCCCACTCCAAAGCGGCTCCTTTCAGTTCTGCTTATGCCTGCTCCTCCTTTCCTGCTCTGCTAAGCCTCTGGCTCCTCCAGAAAAGACACATAATCCCTGGGACCCTAACCACCTCAGCAAAGGCACCGTGCCCCCAAGAAAGTGCTCTTCAGCTTGCAGATAAACACATGCACAGAGAGTGCCTGTTTGGTCTCAGAAAGCCTTTAGACCCAAGGACTTCATCTCCTCTTGCATTACTGAAGTCCAGTAGATACTAATCAATAACAGTAATTAGCAGCAATGCTTTGCCACAAGCTCTGCCTTCTAATCTGAGACCAGAAAATATTTGACCCTGAGAGATGTTTTTTTTTCTCCCCAACCAAAGTTTGTAGTATCAGGCCTCGATCTACGTCCAACTCAAACTCGAGCTAAAGAATGTGTCCACGCTAATGTATAACCAGGGAGTGTGAGCCTGCGTGTGAGAATGGCACACACCTCCCACATGAGAACAAGCGCCAAGCACAGAAGGTGGCCTTATTGTGCTGCTGCAGAGCACTGTTTAATGTACTTTTCACAGGACCATATCCAGAGACCTCAAGCTGAAGCTAGCTACATATGCAGCTGCCTGGCTATCAGGGAGCCAAGCACATCACAGAGAGGATTAATTAAATTCAATTAAATTAAGACTCTTCCCTTTGAGTGTTGGTTTTTAATCTGCACTGCTCGAAGTTACCTACAATCTGATTAATACCAGATTTGTCTCTTACCCCATACTACGCTGTATGGAGTCTGTCTGGGAGGACATTAAACAGGGAGCTCCCTACATCTGCAAGCAGTGAGAACCTGGCATCAGAACTTGCTTCTCCCTTGATGGGCTAATGCTGGATTTGCTACATCTGCTGGTGGCCCCATCTTGCTTTTGCTGTGTGATGAGCTGAGAGACTCCGGGGCAAGGAGGAAGCAGCTTCCAGAATGCCTATAATGATGCATTATTATGCACACCAAAGGCACTTTGCATATTTAATGACTGCAAAGGCATATGTGTGTGGTCATTCAGTGGGAAGTGCTACTGCAGTCCCACAGAGAGCATGCATGTGAACCTGCTGCACTCCCTGGTGCTGGCTAGTGTCACCACGGCTTGACAAATTGGCACCCACTTGCAGTGGGTGAAGGTGGTTCAGTTAAAATCCCCTTGGATCAGCTGAGGCTCTTCAGTTTGGCACCCGGCTCTGTCAGTACAAGGCCGGCGCAGCCTGCTTCCACCCACTGCAGGAACATTTCCTAACACCCCTCAATGAACCCAGCAAGGGTCTCAGAGGAAATGATGGTGTTTTGTGGCTCAAATGGTCCTAGGAGGTATCCTGGGAAGCATGCAGTTTCTCTGCATCCTACCTGCTGCTAGTAAAAGAGAAGTCCTGCTATACATACTACATAACACAAAATGAGTCCCCTCAATATTTCCTCTGCCTCCCACCAAGGCTCTACCAATGGCTCTGCACCCTGAACCCAAGCAGCACCAGCACTTGGGAAGGAGTGGAGAGGCATGGGTGTGAAGCTAAAACATTTATTCATGACCGCATTGAGCTGGGCTTGTCTTGCTGTCTCTGTCACATTGGCTCAGGTTATGCACTGTCCTGGGCCAGCCCTGCAGAGACTAGGGCCTGTGGTGTGACCCAGGCTTGGACAAACTTCCCAAGAAGAGAGCGGGTCAGCCAGCCCTCACCTCCCCTGCTTCTGGAGCTGTGCGTGCAGTAACAGATACAGTGTCCCAGGCTGTGGTGTCTGCATAGGAGACAGGATTTCTTGGGAGAACTCATCTATGCCATGCTACCAGCACATGCTACCAGCTACTGCTACCATTATGGGAGGACAGTGCTGGGACTCACAAGGCCTGGCTTCTCTCCCCACCTCTGCCACAGCCTTCAGGGGTGTTGCTGGGCAAGGAATATCCTTCTCCTGTGCCTCTACCTGGGGAAATGATGCTCCTTTGAGTTAGAAGGAGAATGAGGACAAACCCTTGGGCTCCAGGGCCAGAGGGCCTCTGCAGGATGTGGCAGATAGCAGATGAGAATCCCATCTTTGCCTGGCACAACATCAGTGTGCAGTGTCAAAAGATGACATCATGGGATGTGAACAAGCATTTACCCTCTGAAAGGGAAAATAGCAGAAGCATGTGTAACCATTTGCCTTTTGTGCCAACATATTTTCCTTATGTAAAGAGAGGCTCTGGCGGCCCTAAGGAGGCTGAGAGATGCCCGTGCTTCTCTGGGAAGGAGGAACTATCAGGCAAGGATGCCAGCATACCCGCCTGGGTAAATTTGTGCATGCACTTCATGTTATAATAGGCCTTAGTATCTGATAACAGAGACCTGCTGGAGTCTGGCATGAGGACAGAATGAATCAAAGGTCATGCCATGAATTCCAGTTATGCTGATAGGCATCTACAGCCAGAGGAAGGAGCTCGAGAACAGCAACTGTAGACTGATGGTGAGGGCTGGAAAACAAAAACTGATTTAGGGATGACAAATATGGGTCATTTTGCAGCCTAGCTGGACAGTTGTTTGTATTTATTTGCCATGGGACACAGGAAGATGTTTTCCCTCATGGAGTTACCCACAAACTGTGCCATTACTACTTAAACAAAGTAAATACACTACAGTCAATATACTAAATAGTTACCACATGTCACTCCACACGCTTCACCTTGATGGAGAAACTGATTCATGGCACGGATGGGCTCATTAGCAGATAGACAGGGGTGCAAACACGCAGTGTATACCTTGTACTAGGGGCAGTGTCTGCACACAAAAACAGATGAGAACTAACATGACATAGCACAGAGTTGCCCTGCCTGCTGCCTGCGTTTGTCTCATCATCCCATCACAGGCTGGAAGTCAGTCTTTCACTGCCATTTGCCTTGTGCCTTACCCTTAGCAGATGCCAGAGTGGCACAGTGCTCCGTGGTGCACACCAAGGTCTGGACAAGCTCACAGAAGGAGTGGGACACTAGCTGTGCATGTGTGGTGTTTCCACTGAGACTAATGTAAACAGAGCTTTAAGGTCCTATGGTACACAAATGGATAAGTTGGAATGGGATGGGATAGGATAGAAAGGAGGGATGGTGAAGCACAAGAACTCCTAGCAAGTGACCGACACTCCCAGTTGTATCATAATATATTGTTACCACATTTATTTATACTTCTCCAAGGAGATGATTCCACTGTTTTCACCATATTCTCCTCCACCCAAAGCACAGATGTGCTTGCTCTGCCTTTACTCTTCAGATCATGACTTCTCCCTGGGGTCACCTGCTCCATGGCTGTTACCTTCTGCCTCTGCATGGCTACAGATGAGGGCTTTGGCGACATTCTGCTAAGCAAATTTTGAGCCAGGAAAGATCTGGTTAACAGGCAGGAGGTTGACAGAGAGATACAGCATGGGCAGGGACACTACAAACTGCTAGCACATGTTATCATCAGAGCATCTTTTTTCCTGGCTCCTCAGTTGGGAATGCTACAAGCACACTTGCTAGTGATACGTGTCAGGCAGTGACAGAAGCTGCCTGCCGGGGACTGATTTTTAGTGACTGCACAGTCACCAATCTGGACCACTGAAGGCTTGCTCCAGACTCCTGGCAGACTGGTGGGGAAAATCGCACTGAGTCCAGGGAGGTTTGGCTTCGGCTCCACAGAGCTGAACCTGAAACTTCAGATGCATAAAACCCCACCCATCCTGCAAATACAGGGAAACTAGACTAAAACTGATAGATTTGAGCCTCAGTGAACAGATTAAATCATGCAATTAAATTAGCAAGCAGGAGAGCATAATTTTAAATATTAATTCAAAACTTCTATTCCATTTATCCTTTTTAATTATTTTCCCTAAAGAAAGTTTGATACTCACCAGGCTGTAACCAGTTGTTGACTTCAAACCGTGTACAGCCTGTCTGTACAGGTTACCTACTGTAAGAGCAGACAGTTTTATCTTCACATATTTTATTTACAGCTTTATGTGCTTTTATTAGGTCTTGATTATTACATTTTTCTATGCTGGAAAATGTTGAATTATGCATTTTTAATTTATTACAGGGTGACAGTTTTTCCTTAGAAATGATTTGCATCAGGTTGCACTTAGAATGAAATTGGAATCCACTAAAAATGTCTAAAACGTATTTTTATTAAACTCTTAAATTTTTATTACTTAAATAAACCACCCTAATTGCAAAATAGAAAAATAAAAAGCAATATTAAACAAAGGAAGTTGAGTCAGTGGCTAGTGGGTTAAACAGGTTATTCCAGGATACCATATACCCCAACATTTTAGATCTGCTTGATCTTGTCTTCTCATCCTGATTTTCCCTGTGAACCAGAGGAGAAAAACAAGCTTGTCTGCTTTTTCCAAACCTCATTCAGTTTCTCAACTTCGAACGAACAAACCATTGAATCTAATTGTTGAATAAACCGAAATGGAAAAAATAGTCATCTCCTACTCACGGAAGAGCTATCACTCTCCAAAGTGAATTTAGCACTTACCAAGCTTTAGTTCCAGGTGCTTAGGCAGTGGTTTGGTTCAACTTTCTGAAATGCCTTGGCAGGAGGCATGCTACTTGATACTTCAATCAAAACAGAAAGAAGCTTTTTATCGAATGTACTAAGCTTCATTGCCTAAGACAGATTGCCATTGTTCCAAATTTAATTTTAATTTTCTTTCAGAAGAGAGAAAAATCATTTACATTAAAATTTGGAAAAGGATTAAAAGTCTGCCATGGTTATTTTATGCTGCCTGAGATGGTTGTTGAGAATAGTTTGGGCCTAGCCTTCCCTGCCCAGTGACCAGACTACTTCAAGTTGCTGCCAGGAGACTGTGGGTGGCTTCAGCATCACAAGTCACCATCCAAGAGACAAAGTTTCCAGCTGGGAATTACAAGCTCATCCTGGATGGATGGAGCTGTCAGAAAAGGCAGGTTCCCCGTTTCTTTTTTTACCCTCCACCTGTTTTTTGTGTTACAGTCACCGGGGAAGTCTTTCTGTACTGTTGCACAA
Organism: Nettapus auritus; assembly: GCA_011076525.1. Taxonomy (NCBI): domain Eukaryota; kingdom Metazoa; phylum Chordata; class Aves; order Anseriformes; family Anatidae; genus Nettapus; species Nettapus auritus. The sequence goes on from CM021767.1 coordinate 25,540,775, forward strand.
CTGCAGAAAGAACCTGGAAGATATGAGCAGAGCATAAATTCATGCTGAGATGCCTGCTCAGATTTACAAGACGCCTGAAAATATAGCTAGTTTATAATACAAAACTAGCTATAAACTAGCTCAGAGATCGCCCGCTGCCAACCCCTCTGCTCACCCCAGGTCTAATCCTGTGGGAAAGGGGAAGCCTCTCTCTGTGGGACACTATGGAAAAGGTTGGCACACACTGTCCTACATGGCCATAATATTGTTCTGTTTTATTGCCAGTTGGCATTAATTAGCTCGCTACTGTCCTGTTTCCGAAGCGTCTCGACTGAGGAGTCTCTGTTAGTGATTTATACTTGGCACTTCCCTGATAAAAGTTTTTCCACTCCGACTCAGCTTGAGTAAGACTCCTCTCTTCTCCATGCCAGCTGAAATGTCTCACCTTCCTGCTTAGGCTTCTCTTTATAGCAAATGGCACAGCAGAAGTGAATGGGGCATCTTCGTGCCAGTAGCCTGTCTGTTGTTCTTCTATCACCAGTTCTTTGCTTTGCCTGGTGGAGACGAATGTCACCATAGATATGCGTTGGGGTAGGATCCTCCTAACTGCTCCACTGGCTTCAGTGGGATGAAGCTGAAGATCTGGCCCTTCAGGAAGACAAGGCCCATTGGAAAGACTGCACAGGAGGGGAAAAAGGGGCTGCTTAAAAGGTTAGCTAACACTGCTTTAGCTAAAGCCCACCACAGCCCAATTTCTGGAGGCTTATGACACATAAATCTTGGATTAACTCAATATTCAGGAGAGCTTTGCAGCCGACCCGTAACACTTTCCAGTTCAGTGTGAAGAATTGGGCCTCTTATGAGCCTCTTTGCAGAGTTTCTCTCAAAGCTCTGGATATCCTTTTCCAGCATGGGATTTGCAAGGGACACATTATGAGCAGGACACTAATCTGCTCCTCCGCTGTAGCATGTGGGGAAGGGGATCTCAGATAGCCTCCTACTACATTTGAACCTTATTTCCTCCTCAGGAGAAACTGGTGGAGATACCAGTATGCAGCCATTTCAGCCCAGACCCCAGATTAAACCACTAGAAACATTCTGGTGTTGTTTTCGCAGATGTTTTTCAGTGGAGGAATATATTCTAGCTCCTAAATTAACTCAAGCAGATGAGGCACTATGGAAAACCACTTCTGCCAGTCACTGATCTTCAGAAGTTAATACCTGACTCAGAAAACATAAGAGAGGGAAAGCTCAGAAGCTCAGTCCCTTAAGGAACCATGGTGCCCACATTTTCAGTTCCCATATTCACTGTTTTAATTTGTTTTAATGCCTGCAAAGTCCTCTGTTTGCAGCTTATTGTAGGCTTCTGGCTAGAAGAAACCATTAACCGTGTCTGACTGCCTCCAAGCAGGACGGAAACAGAAAGGTACGGAGGGAAGATTAAGATCAAATCCCTGAACTTAAAAGGAAATTTAAAGAAAAAAAAAAAAAAAAGTGGAATGGCATGCCTCATGTGTATCATTGATAAAATATTTTGCAGTCCTGGAAAACTTAATAGTTTCTTTGGTATAATCTTTATGACCTTAGAGGGGTGATAAGGAAGGTAATAAAAACCTGTTTCTGAAAGGTTATGCATTTTCCTAGACAACTCGGTTTTCCCTTCTCAACTCCAAGGCTAACATTCAAAAGGGAAGCTTGGCACATATGGGCTGTGTCGGAACTTGGAAGCCGCTTACCTAGCTTCTACCAAGACATTACCTATGCAACCTTGCAGAGCAGGGCAAGAAAGGGAGCCCTGTGGAGTGGCAACGGCATCTGAGAAGTGGAAGGTGCATAACTCAAACTGCTCAAGTTTATTAAAACGAAATAGGTCAGTGGAGTTGCCCAGAGGGTTACGTAAGGCGGAAAGCAGCACTCCACAGGAGAGGAGAAGGGAGCCTGTTAAAAGGCAAAGCCACTCCAGTTTGTTTATGGCCAGAGATAACTGCCCTGTGGTGTGTCTGTTCTCCATAGCTGACAGAGTAAATCACACTTTTTATCTCCACAGCAGATGAGAATTTGGACCAGGCTGTTTCGTGAGCTGCGGATTAAAGCAAATGGGGCTATTATTTATTATTATGACTAGCATTATTATTTTCTTCCTGTGATCCCTACATTTCAGTCACTATGTAGGGAACTTCATCATTTGCAAATAGTTTGCTTGCAGAGAATATTAGGGATCATTGTAACAGTACTGATGAAAGCTTTATCCACCCGAAAAGGGCATATAAGAAAGGTGGAGTGGCAGTTGTTTACAGGCAAGGGAAGTGGGCAAACATGCTTTGGTATCCTGCAGAGCAAAGCTGGAGGCCAACACTCTCACCCAGCCCGGAGGTGTGAGCAGAGGCGGATATGACATCTGGGAACATGGAAATGCCCTGTGGCCTGCTGATGCACCTGCCCCAGGCACCACAGCCTCCCATTGTTCCTTCTGCTCCTCTTGTGCCAGATATCCAGACCTTAAACATTGCCTGCTCTGTCCCCGCTCCCCGACCCGTGGGACAGATGGACAGGGAAGTCCTGGCTTGCAGAGATGCCAGACACCCTGGAGCTCTCACGTCTCAGCGAGGGTACACTCACTTTTGGGTACCCAAATGCCAGTCTCACTGAAGATGATATGATCAGAGAAAACAGATACCATGGAAAGCCCCTAATACCATTTCTCATGTTTTCAGGCCTGTAATAATGAATTAGAGCTCTTTGCTTGTATTCAGACCAGGCCTGCCTGGTCCTGCAGCTCCTGCCAGCTTCTGAATGGACCGTGACCTAGGAAGCTTCTCAGCAGCTCCAGAACAGGTCCCTGGGAGAAAATACAGACAGCATGTCACTGAGCCACTTCCTATGACAGCTGGGCAGAGAAACAAAGGAGCTTTTTCCTCCATGGGAAAATGCCGAATCATCAAAACCTACATTTTTCACAGGGGCACCTCAGTTCTGATGACATTTCCAGGAAGACGTTTCTCTGATGCAGGATAGAAAGCAGGTGGTTATTTTTATTTTGGAGGAGGGCAGAGAAATGAAGGAGATGGACAGGGAAAAAGTCAATCTACTGGCCAGGCAACGTGAGAGCCAGCTCAAGGTTTGCTCTGCCTGATCCAGAACCAGGGCTGGATCTGTTCAGGAGTACACTCTGAGCAAACACCTGTGTGTGAGAGAATAGCTGGAGGGGAGAAGGGGAAAGGTGTCTACTTTTTGCAAGACATGTTTGAAAAGGCCCAGGTTCATCTCGTGTCAGAATAGCAGTTATGACACACTGCAAATGTCTGTACATGAAGACTCATCTCCAGCCAGACATATGGTTTGAATTCCTCTACACCTCATCTGCATCCTTCCAGCTCACCAATTAGCAGCAGCATCTTTGCTGTATGTCAGGATTGTGTCCCTGCAGGGACCAAATGCCCTGGGATATGAAGTGAGTCTTCTCCTCCAGTCAGAACACCACTTCCTTTCTTTTTTGCACAGAAACTTTCCTCTTTATCAGCCACACTCTGCCATGCAAGTGTGGAGCAGGCTCTCAGCTGGGAGAACACTGACTTTCCATGTGCTCTGGCGATTCACCCCAGTGGAGGACCTTGCCCACTGGAGCACAGCTAGGATGCTCCCCCACAGTGCTCAGCCCTTTCTGGATCAAGCCCAGAGAAGCGCTGCAAGTTCCCATCCCAATCTGTCAGAATTGTGTCAAGCTGATGCTGCAGTACCCACCCGGTACATGAATGCTGCTCTTCAGGGTCACTCTCTCCCCCCAGCAGGTCTGGCCCTGTCCTGCAGACCCTTGCTGCTGGGTGAAATGCATTTTCTTTTGGCACACAGATGCCTTTGTTCAGCTGGCTCTGCTCTTTTACAGGAATCGTCCACAGCCCCTGCAGCTCACTCCGAGCTCCCTTCCTTCTTGGTGCCCCTGGAAGCATGGCCTTTTCTGGTTCATTTGCACCAAGGCTCAATTCAAAAGGGACCAGATGTGTATTTTTTTTTTTCCAGTGGGCCAGGCTTTGGTAAAGCGGAAATCCTCCCCTGGTGTGGCAGGTCTGTTCTAACAGGTAGCCATTTCAATGGCTGGTAGGGATATTAATTCCTCCTTGCATGTGACTGGGAGCCTTAATTCCTGGGAGGGAAGAGCCCAGCTTGAGTTGCACGCTCCACAATGTTACAGGCCTTTGAAACTGCATTTTCTAGTCCTTCAGCTTCTCAAAGGCTCTGAGAGGCCAAAATTTAAAGCAGGTCTGTGCTCTAGTGAGTAACTGATGTAATTACGCTCACTTGTTACAAGGGGAAGCTTTCACAAGAGGGGGAGGCGGTGGCCCCTCGCCAGGAGGTGTGTCCTCGATGACAAGCCGTGGAGCCAATCGCAGGCCTGAAAGATCATCACATTCATACCAAAAAGAAAAGAAACTGCCCTAGGGTATTTATATTGAGGAAGGGAAAAAAAAAAAAAAAAAAAAAAAAAAGAGTTGGCAAAGAAAGAGAAAAAGAGACTGAGAACCTGCAACTTTGTTAACTAACTCTGCAGCTGAATTCAAAAAAGCCAGGCTGGTCCCGCTGCAAATCTTGCTTCCCATCCCCTCCCCTCCCTCGAAGCATCTCTGGAAACCTCTCTGTAAGCTGGAGTGAAAAGTTCAGCTGCCCGCAGTGGTCCTGCTCTCCTCCTGGCTGGCCACCTGGTAAACCCACGGGGTTGCCCTGGTCTTCAGGAGGGCAGGGTGGGCAGTGGTCCTCCATCGGAGGTCTCTGGCACCCATGGGGCAGGCAGGAGCCCCGTCTGTTAATGATTTACTTTCACAGCCCCAAGCACAGCGCCGTGGGCTCCCGGCTCCCTGTATCTACGTTAAACAGCTGGGGAAAGAGAAGGCAAGTTTAGCTTTAACCAAGGGGTAAACGGTCAGCGTTTACAAATGCTGAACCACCAAAAACCAGCCAGTCACAGGTTATTTATTCCACTTACACAAGAGGACCCTGCAGTCCAAAGGATGAGGGGCCTGTATGGGTGTAGAAAGCCTGGTGGGTGAACCTAGGGGGAAAGCGCTTCCTCTCCGCGCGCTGCCTCCCTTCCCTGCCCTTTTTGGTGCCATTTCTGTTTGGACGCCGTGTTCCCCGGAGTACAGGCTGTCTCCGACCGCGCTTGTGCGGAGCCGCTCACAATGGAGCTGTAACCTAACCTCGGTGTGAACATACTGCCATTAATAATAATAAAAATGCCCATCACTGCAGGGCGGCTGCGGATAGCCGGCCCAACGCTTCCCTTGCAGGCAGGCTGCCGAGAAGCGACTAACTCATGGGGCTGGGTGCTGAACCAAGCCTCGCCATCGTGGCCACCGGGTCCAGCTCCCCGTGGCCGCGTGTCGCTGGGCTGATGGCAGAGGAAGACACGAAGCTGGAGCCATCCGCCCCGGCCTCACGCCTCGCCCTGCGGCGGGCGGTGGAGGTGGTGGGGCGCCATGCCGAGGTGCCTCAAGCCCCCTCATGGCGACACCATGCCCGCAGGCGTCGCCGGGGGGCCGGGCCGGGCCGAGGAGCGGAGCTGCCCTGCCACCTGCCGGCAGAGCCGGGCTCGGCGCCTCGTGGGCCCGGGCATGGCCGGGGAGCCCCCGGGGAGCCCCCGGGAGAGGGGTGGTGGGGCCGGGGTGCTGCCCGGGCGGGCACCCAAGGGCCCGCCGTGCCCATCCATCTTGTCCCCTACACCGTGGCACTTGGCTGCGGGTCCCAGGGAAGTGGCAGCGGAACCGAGCCCCGGTGCTGTCGCAGAGGGCGGCCTGGCAGAGGCCGTGCCACGCTGCAGATCTCATGGGGAAGGCTTGGTTTTTTTCCCTGCGATTGTTGGTGGTGCTCCGCTCTCAGCACTGCGCCTTTGTTCCCTCTCCTCCCCACCTACCACACAATCGTCCGACTGTGCGGCGGCTCTGGCCGCCGAGCCCCTCCCCTTGCAAAAAACACGAGACCGAAGAAACTCCTCTGCCACATCCGAGGAGAGGTGGGGAGGAGGCCCTTTCCCATGCGGTTCTGGCCTTTCAGCCGTGTTTCGCTGCAGGCTGCAGTATCTCTCTGGCTCCCACCCAGACAACTGGTTTCTGTTGCCAGCCGGCCGTTCTCTGGTGGCCACGCTGTGTGGTCGCCTTGGCGTGGGCAACGGGGCTTCCTCCGGACGCAGGAGGGCTTTTGGGGTGGGAATGGGGGAGAGCAGCGGGGTCACGGCTAGATGGTGGCTTTTGGTCCATGCAAAGGCTTGGGGGGCTCATTGCAGTGCCCTTTTTGCCAGTGGCTATGCCACCCCCCCAGAAAGATGTGATCCCTATCCAGAGATGCCCATCTAATAGCAGCTGGGGAGAGAGTCCATGTTGCAGGACACTGTGCCAGCCCTCAGGCTTGCTGTCTGAGCCACCTGCCCTTTGATTAAAGTGGTTCTCTGACCGTCACCCCCTGATGACTGCTGTGCAGACCCTTCTCCCCCTTCCCACTCTACTTTCAAGCCACCTCCCTTCGGCATCGCTCCCCCTTCTCCTCACCCTGACATTATAGCTCACTCCCCTTCTCACTAAAGACCACCCATTGCCATGGTAACATTGCCTCTTACAAAGTTGTCAAGCAGACACAAAGATATGTTTCTCCCCTGCTTTACACCCCCCCTCTCCCAGCCATCCCAGTTAATAGGCCAGGACTTTGCTTGTAGGGAGGAGGTGGAGGGCTCTTTCATTTCATTTTCATTGTGGAGGGAGAGGTTATTTCAACCCCTGCAAGTGCTGAAGCCCACCATGGGGATAAGAGCTCTCGTTCATGGGCCACCTGAAAGCCCTTGAAGGCATTGGTGCCACATGCTGATACTGGTGGTGCAGATACTGGTAATACTGGACAGGGGAACAGTGTCTACAGGTTAGAGGGGCCAGGCCCATGGAAGATTTAAATACAGGAATTAAGACCTGCATCTGATCCACTATGAACAGAAAAAAGCTCTGATCTGATTCTGTTCTGCTGCCACCTCCCCATACAGCTCTGGTTGTCTTCTCAAAATAATTTCTTCACCTCACGGAGATGAAGCAAACTGCCCTACCTCCAGGACTACTGGCAGCTCTTGCTACTACAGCTACACCACAAATAGTGTTGGCACTACCTACACAGCAGCACCAGCTCTATCTGATTTATATCTACCCTAGGTACACCTGTGGGTCTCTGCAGCTGTGGCCATGACAGCACTGTAGACAACAGCTTCTACTCACTAATCTAAATGACTTTTCTTTCCCTTTTTTTCTTCTACGTACATCTGCCTCTCCTCTGTTGATGGATCTGCCCCAGACCTTTGCAACCCTGAGTTAAAACCTTTCCTTCTTCCTCTTTCTCATGGCTTTTCTCCTCCTTTACTTTGGCCATGACATTTTTTTCTGCTTGAAATAAGTGAAGTGTCCCCCACCCCCCTTGTCTGTTTGTCAATCTGGTCCCTCCCAGCTTTTCATTTGTATTTTATAGTCACCATCCCACCTTAACACATCTTCTCTTACCTTCTTTGAAACCTTCCATAAGTCTTCACCTCCAGGTGCTCCCTTCCCCTGAGTTACCTTACTGCCATCACCCCTGGACTCTGCCCTGACCAGTCTCTGCTTCACCTCTCCATGCTGTTTGTCTAGAGGTGGGTTTGTGGTCACAGTGCAAAGCCTGCTCTCAAATACTGTGACTTGCCACCTACTACTGTAATGCATCTAAGCTGCTTTTTTGCACCACAGCTGTGTGAACATCAGGAGCTGTTTGCTAATGTGATGCTGAATATACTGACTGTCCTCAAGTGAGAGTACATTTACAGCACCTGAGAACTGTCTTTGAGCATTCATATTCAAAACAAAGGTGATAAAATAATATATATATACTTTAAAAAGCAGCTAACCTAAGGAGAAGATGCAATAATATCAATAATGCCTGTGCTTCTGATAATCCTGAGAGACAAAATGGCATTTGAAGGAGGGAAATTTTATCTCGTACTGTCTTTTTCAGTAAATGGCAGAATACTTAAAGAGTACTAGAGCTCATGCCACTAAAATTAAGAAAAGCAATAAAAACTGCTTCTGGGCACGTCCCAATATAAGCAACATATTTCAACAAAATAAAAATAAGTGCGTAGGTGATTCTAGGCTTTAATTATCTTTAACGAACTCCACTGGCAACATCCCTCTTGGCTGACTGCAGAATTTGCATCCTCTGATGCATGAATGAGAATTAGGTGGAAAAAGATGGTAAATGAGGCTGTAGCAACGATGGACTTTCCCTGAGTGAGAAAAGACCACAGAGAGGAACATCTGCCAAGCCTGAAGTGAGCAGCCACCCCTGACCCTACTGCTCTCATCCCTACGTGTTCCTCCACCAGTGAGGAAAACTGTAAACTCAGCAACACCCATGACAATCAGCAGGGTCAAATCCAAACATGAATTTTGTTTGCAAGTCAGAGCTTGGCCTTAAATCCTTCTATGGTCCACCCATCTTCCAGCCATTGTTCTAGGCCAGCCTGAGGAATCCAAGTGTTTACCAGCACTCTGCCCTAGTCTTCTGCTTACTCTTTTGGTCTTTTTTTTTTTTTTTTCTAAATTTTCTTGCCATTCCAATTTTTTCCTGGAAATCTCACCAGCAATCCACCCCAGGTGTCTGTATGTCAGCAGCATCCACTCCACGCTAATTTTATAGTTGTGATCCTCTCATTACTGTCTGGTCTCCTTTGCCCTGGCATGAAGGCTGGATCCCTGGCCTTCCTGCAAAAATCGGGCATTGCCATGACAATTCTCCCCCTACCAGGGAGCACTCCTCCCGTAGGATCTTACTGCAATGCCTTACCTTAGGTTCTGCTAAACAGGATGAATTCAAGTCTTGCTGGACACCATGTTATTTTCCCATCATAGCTTCTCTTCCTCCCTAAAACATGCCACAATCTTATGAGGGAAGCCTCCCAAACCCCCAGATACATTTTATCACCATCCACAAGCCATTGTTTGGCTGTCCAGCCAAAGGCACAGTTTGGGTAGTTGCTGTTCTCCCAGGGCAGCGAGGTTTGTTTTGCTGTGTTCCTCTGTAGCTACTCATTTACCAGAAGGGCATACAGAACCTGTATCTGACCCAGGTAAGTTCTGCTCTAATCTGCTCTAATTACAGTCCCTCTTGGGAAGAGTTCTTCACTTCTGACTGCTTGTGAAATTATTATAGCTGGGGTAAAGTCACTGTTATAAAAAAGCACATACAATTCACAATGTTATTTCTAGCTCTGACAAGCTTGCTCCATCCTACATTGCTCCACCAAGCTCCCAGCCATGACAAGACACTTTGGCCCGTCTCTTTTTCTTTTCCAAGCTACTCTGGGAATCTGCAGAGCTGCTGGGTAAGCGGCAGCATAAGACGTTCAGGCATCACTAGGCAAAAAGCCTGCAGTAGGGAAACTATTCAGTTTGTCTGGTGGCACCCCTGAACACAGAGAAGCTGCACATCCAACACAGGAAAACTTGTTAAGAACAGCAGTGTTTAAAGGAGAGTAATTCTGGATTCTTTCCCCTATCACTCCTTCCAACCCTGTATCACCGACTTCCCCAGAGCTGCCCTCTCTCTCTGCCTTTCCTTCTTCTCTCACATGCAGTCCAGAAAAAGACATCACACTGTCAACCAAGAGTTAGTTCAGTGTAAATTGATCCTCCAGGCTAGGTCAGATCATAACTGTTTCCTGAAAACAGTTTTTATTGGCTTGTAAAATAATCATTTGGCTCGTTCTGTTCCCAGTGGCAGGTGCCTCTATGAGCAGCATTAAAAGATTCCAAGGTCAGGATGTGATACCACTTCTTCTCTTCTCCTCTTCACATGGAAAGAGGCCAAAATATCCTATGCGTTCTTAGCTATAATCTCTTCAAATACCTAATTAGAAACTATGTAGAAAATTAAGTGTTTTTTTGAAGGTGCACCGCAAAAGAGCAAGGACCGTCAGAACAAGTTGTAGCAAGAAAAAATATTAGATATAAGGAGACACTTTTTCACAATGAGGGTGGTCAGACACCTGAACACACTGTGTAACATCCAGCCATGGAGATCTTCACGGCTCAGCTGGACAAAGTCCTGAGAAATTTGTTCCACCTCCAAAGCTGGGTCTAATATAAAGATTGGCCACACTTTGAGCAAAGGTTGGACCAAACGACCTTCAGAGGCCCGTTGTAATGCCGAGGGTGTGAGCAGGTGACCTCCAGAGGTGCCTTCTCACCTAAATTACCATGTGAGTTATGAATCTGTAATTTCAGGAGCCAGTTGCACTTCCCTATGTTACAATGCCCTATGCAGCACCCTGCAGCAACTTTGAAATCTTCTCTTCCACTGCATGCTGTCTGTCTTGGATCACTTGTGGTGCCTCATAGAGAATCCCAGGTGACTCCTAGTGAAGTGGAAGCTTCAGGGACTGCTCTGACAGTCTCATCTGTGCACCCTCCACCACCTGGGCAGCCCCAAGCAGGGAGTGACAGAGCCTGTGCTCACAGCACATCCTGCACAGGGAAGCACCAGGTGGATGTGCTGCCCATGCAGGGATGCTCTTCAAACATCTCATGGTACCATCCAGCCACACATTCCCCTGGCTGACCATGCTCCCCACAGCAGCAGGAGGCCTGCTGGAAAGGAGGATGCCAGCAACACAGCTCAGGCAGCGCAGGACCAGTTGTTCTGTGATTGTATCTGTGGAGTTGGCTGGCTGCATGCCTGGGGGCGTCAGGGATTCCCCTTGCTTGCTGATGGCCTGTCTGCACACTCACACTCTGGCTTGCCTTTAGGCAAAGGCTAAGGGCCCTGTAATCATCTGCTAGCCAAGTCAGAAATCCCTCTAGGGTTATTCTTTGCTGCTGACTAAATCATTTCTCTTCCTTACTCCTCCAACTCTTCAAAAAGGAGCCAGATCAGCCTCAAGAAGGATGATAGCCTCCATCCCAGAGTGCTCAGATTCTGAAAGCCCTCAGGGTCAGCTTTCGCTTAGGCTGCCATGCTGTAGAAAGAAATTGCTGCCCGCTCCTCAGGGACTAGTGTCTCCTGAACACATGCTTCCAGCAACCGTGGTAAAAGAGGCAGGAGAGGCAGGGAGCAGTAGAATTTTGAGCGGTGTCTTTGGAGTAGAAAGCAGCTGCCATTTGGGGTTTGAAGATGGGCCATTCCATGCAGATAAAGACCTATGTATATATTCATACATATGTGCCATTTTGCAGCCATCAACATGCAGTATGCATCCCCATTGCACCCAACATCCTCCTGGAAACTGTGTGCACCACTGGACAACAGCGCAGCCCTGAATGAACGCATGTTGGCAACTGGTAGGGGAGCAGAAACACCTGGCTGGCTTCCTCCACAGAAATGGCCATTCAGCCACTGATGTTGCAGTCTGATCCCCAGGGAGATTATAAAACACCTGCAAAGGATGAGCTGGGAGCTAGAGTTCACAGTCCCTGCGGAGGGTAAAGCTCATTAGCTCAGTAAATACACTGTCTTATTACACAGTACTGCTTATCACTGCTTCTCAGCCCTTATCCTTTCACAGGTTAAAGGCCTTTTCCACCTTTTTCTCAAATTGCCCATCTGACCACAAAAACTAAATTAAACTCGAACCATTTGTTCTCAGACAGTGCTTAGCAAGAGTTTGCCGTATGTCTTTTAAATCTGAAAAGGAGGCTTTTGTGCCTGAAAGTTTTCCTGATTATTTTTTTTAATGATATAATTTGATCAAAAGAAATTGTCCCTGCCTATAAGCCTTACCTGTTTCATAGTCCTGAGGCACTGGTGGTTGCAGCAGTGTCAGTGCTGCGCCACGGAGAGCCTGTGTGGGCCAGAGGAGCCACTTGGACTCATTTGCTGAAGTGGCTTAGACCGGAAAGTGAAGGAAACACTAAAATTCACCACAAAGGACAAAATGGCAACACTGCAAGAGACACAGGCACATGGGGATAAAATAGAAGATGAGTGGGACAGGGGGACTGTGTGTATACTATAAAAATCGGGGGAAAAAAAATATATATGTGGAAATGCTACAGAAACAAAGGCCCTTAGCCTTTTCCATCCAGCCCTCCCAAAGCTCCACTGACCGTGATGGGAAAAAAGGATGGCACAAATGGCTGTAAAGAAGGAAATAACTCTCTTGGACCCCGTGAGGATGGAGAATTAAAAAGAGCATCTGGAAGTGGTGCTGCAAGAGATCTGCAGTGCCATTGCAGGGCCCAGTGCGACATACGAGCCAGCTGGATCGTTGGTGCCATGGGATGCAAACTGTTTAGACATGCAGGGATAGGAGCAGGGATGATGCTTCCCATTCAGAGCCTTTCCACACACCATGGAATACCAGCAGACACTAATGGGAAGAGTAATGGTGAGAGTTAGATGAGTACACAGACGTAATGAAGTGGGAGAAAAATTAGTGTTGGTGTCTGCTGTAAGCGTGCACGGCTCGAGAAATAAATCAATAAATTCCCACCTAGTCACATAACCCTAATGGCAAGGTCCCGGTGCTCGGTAGCCATGGAGGATTTTAATTACAGTTCCCACATCTCTACTGGGAAATGCACAATGCTAAACACCAGCCAGCAGGGACTTTCTCAAAGGGTTTCAATGCCATTTTCTGATTCAAAGCGCTGGAGGGACGTGTTAGGCTGCTAGCTCAGTAAACCAGTAATGGGATAGGGAGCCTTTCACCTCGGGGTCACCTCCTAGTGACCCATGGTTATTACCATCTGATTGCTGCTGCCTTTGTGAAATGAGGTGAGGAGCTTGGACCACTTCCTCATGGCCAAGTGCCTCCGTTGCACAAAACCCATGGCTGCAATCAGTGCTAATTGGCCCCCCTGCTTGAGAGCCTCCGCAGAAGGCTGGGGCACCACAGCTCCCTGCTCCCGGGGGGCTATGTCCGGAGGACAACGTGCCCCATCACCGCCAGCCCCACGTCCCTGGGGAGCTGTCAGCTGAGCACCCCGGGATGCTTCAGCCCAGCACCCCCAGGGCTGGAGCAGGGATGGTTGGGTGGGCTGGAGCTACACGAGGATCCTTTCCTCTTGGGGAAGGAAGGCTTTTGGGGAGGAGGGCGATTCCTCTGGGCAGGGGAGGATTAGGAAGGGCCGTCTCCTTTAAGAAAGGGAGAAGCCCCCCTTTCAGCAGGCTCTCCCAGCTGACGCACAATGGCATGCCACCTCCTTGCCGGCACAGAAATGATAATCAGAGGTTCAGCAAACAGGAGAGAAAGAGAGCTGCTCCCTGCCCTCCGCCCCCCCATCGCATGACTGGTGTCACACGAGATGAGGTGGCAGATGGGTCGTGCGGGCCGCAATGCCTCCTTTAACCCCTTCCTCCCAGAGGGGTGTGGAGGGAGCCCTGGTCCAGAGGCTGGTTGTGCACAGAGGGCCGTGCTGTCTGATGGCAGTGTCACACCGGGTTTTGTTCAAAAGATCGTAGCTGCATCTGCTCCCGGGTGTTTGGATCTGTCCCAGCGCACCCAGCAGCTCTTCCAGGCTCCTGCCCCGGATGGGGGAGGTGGGTACAAAAGGGATGCGGGGAGTGGGCACATCACAGAGAGAAGGCAAAAATCCTGTCCCACAGCTCCATCTGCTTCATTTTACGGGCATTATTCACACAGGTTGTCAGGGGAAAAGCTCCCCCTGTCCCCTCCACCTTGGCACCAGTGTTCGCTAGGCCAGGTAAACCTCTTTGGCACAAACCCTTCACAGTGGCCCTGGTGCGGGGGCAAGGCTTGCATGGCTCCCGAGGGTGTTTGTCCCCCCAGTTTCTTCCAGGATGCTCTGAACTCTGGCAGCTTCAGGAATGGCTGCAGGACGATGCACCCACCTGGTACCTGCCTGTCTTTGGTGCCTTCTTTTTTTCCAGCTGGGATATGCACCGTCACAAAGGAACAGCATGGAAAGCTGAGCCGTGCTCTGCTCCTGATTACATCTCTTCGGTCCTGGCTTACAGGGACCTGGAGTTATGCCACTGTTTATGACCAGCCTTTATTACTGTTAGAAATAATAGTTCCTGGCACAAAGGTTAAGGGGGATTTGGGGCATCTTCAATGAATTCTGCGGCATTTCTAGCATTCTTTGGGAGTGCAGTATTGTTGTTCTGTTGTGTCACGCTCGTTATGTGCGTGCTGCTTGTACTCGATCCCTCTGGCACGTTTTAAAAGGCAACGCCACGCAAAGGGACACCACTCAGAAGGAAGCCATGTGTGCTCTGTTAACACAGCCAGTGCTTTGCTTCGGGAGGTGCATGCAGTACCTCACCGTGAGCCACGTTTTCACAATGCCACTGCCATTCAGAAGTGCACAGCTTCACTGCTGCTTTTGCTCCAGCCTTACCATGAGCCCAGATCTAGCCCCCAGCACTGCCCTGCTCCTTGCTCCTGCCCTGCAGCCCCTGTTGAGCCCCAATTCCAGCTCTGCCAAAGCACTTTTCTCTCAGTGGCTGAAATTTTATTCAAGGGCAAATTCTTTATCTTTGTCAAATCAGTGCGCCACAGTGGCCCTGTCTCCGCTGTCATCTTCAGCAAGAAATCCCCGTTTGACACCAAACGAACGATCCAGGACTCAGAGGCAGCCTCTGGGCATACAAGATGTGTGCTTTCTTTCCTCCTCTACTTCCAGATGTGCCTGGAATTAGAGCTGGAGTCAGGCTTGGCTGCTTCGACCCGCCAGCCGTGCCATGAGGCATGGGGCCGGGATGGGGGACAGGGCTGGAAGCAGAGCTGGGTGCGTGGGGTGGCTTTCCCTGCCTCAGCTGGGCACAGGTTCTGTTGGTGGCAATGCTGAAAAGCCTTGCTATTGTTTTCTGGTGACAAAAAGAGCACATGAAACAGATGTGCGGGGAGACGGGCCGTTTGGGATGCAGCTCGCTCCGTGCATTGGAGCCAATGAGTGCCGCTCGCTGTCTCCCGCCCTCCTCCCCGCCCTGCCATACATGTGTTTCGAAGGACAATTACATCTGTATTTTACAAAGTACACCGCTCACGAGGGGAGAGGAAGCCACTGTGCTCCCTGCCCCCACTCGTCCAGACCCCCGTGCATGCAGTCTG
Source organism: Nettapus auritus (assembly GCA_011076525.1). Lineage (NCBI taxonomy): Eukaryota > Metazoa > Chordata > Aves > Anseriformes > Anatidae > Nettapus > Nettapus auritus. The sequence continues at coordinate 25,555,821 of CM021767.1, forward strand.
CTCGCCTGCGGTTTCCACCAAGCGATGGAGCCGGTCTGCTAGCAGTTAGCCACCCGGAGCTTGTCCCGTGCTAACCCCGCTCTGGTGCCGACTGGTACCAGCACCCAGTGCTGGGGTTCAAATCCTTTGGATGATCTGTGGCAGTGGGATGCTATTTTGTTTCCAAGAAAAATCATGTTTTACAGCTAAAGATACTTGTAGTCACCACGTAGCAGTCCCCTGCACAAAACCGAGTGACTTTTGTGGCCATCTGCTTCTCAAAGTACGTGCATGCGCATCTGCTCAGGGACCAGCAACACCCAGTTTCCGAGGAGCCACCCCCATCAACAAACACTCAATTTCAAATATTTGCTGCCAAGTTACAGCACACACCAAAACACCCCCCCCCAAAAAAAAAAAATAATAATAATAAAAAAGACCAATTTTTTTTTTTTTTTTGGTCTATTAAATCAACAAACTAATGCAAGGAGAGTGCCACCTCGCAGTGAGTACTGAGCAAGGAGAAGAAGGATGAGTGTGACAGGCTGCTCATTGTGAAATATTTGTGCCACTCCTATTATTATTATTAGTCTCTCATTGTACGTTTCTGAAGCAATTAACTCCTTAATCCTCAGAGGGCCCATGGGAGGTGAAGCAGTCATTGCCCATTAAGGGAAATGGTTATTTCTGGTGCCAAATGCTCTGGCTGCAGGGAGGCTGGCAGGGGGTAGGATGCTCTGCTGGGAGGGAGAAGTTCTTCTCCTCTTGGCTGCACCCAGGGGGTCAAACCAGGAGATGTGCAGCCCTGGAGGTCTCCCCCTGCAGCATGGAAGTGCTCCCAGGCACTGAAGAAACAATTCCTGCCCGTGTCCTTCCATCAAGGCCTTTGGTGCAACCTGAGGAAGTGGTCTTAGCTTCCTTCCTCCCCACCAGGCATGCCTCCAAGCTTTCCTGGGCTCCAAGCTCCTTGGTCCTGGGGATATCCATGGTTTGTGCCCCACGCTCTTGGTCTTGCTCATTGCAAATATCCGACTTCACACAGAGTTCCCACTCTGGAACTATAGCATCCCATACACGTCACACAATTATTCAGCTCAGAACAAGCAGCCCCAGCTTTCCCCCGTCTCTGAAAGGAAAATAAAGATCCCCCTGTGCTGCTCGGTGGTGTGGGGACACAGCCTGGGTTCACAGAAGGAAACACCACACACCATTTCTAGACACAAGGTGGGTCCCACCTGGGCACCAGCTCTCTGGAGATGGCTGTGTTTCTGCATCACAGCACATTTGAGATGTGTGTGGGATCCTTAGGGACAACAGATGCTGTAACCGTGCAATTGTTGCAATTACTTAACTGGCTTCTTAATTGTAAGGAATTTTAGGATTGTCTGCCTGGGGATGGAGCTCAGAAATGGGAGATGCCCCTAGGTGCTCCAGGGAGTGGAAGAAAAGACTGATGAATTTAGGGGCTGGCAAAGCTCCGCTGGTGTGAGAGCCTGTTCAGGAGAGTCCCAGCCAGCTGCAACATCTCCGCGCAGAAGTGGCCAGCAGACTTGTGGTTGGAATAGAGGGGAAACAGCAGTCTGGGCTGGCTGTGAAGCCTAAAGCTTTCAGAGCTGAAGAGCAGAAGCTATAAGCCAGCACTTTCCATGTCTCTGGGCTAGTGGAGCAGTTTTAGGTGACCTTGATACGAAAGAGCAGTGAGAACTCACAAGCCAAATGTTTTTAATTAGTGGCTAATTTTCTTGGTGTGAGGGATAAAAGCACAGAAAGAGCCAAAGCAGCTCCCAGCATTTGGGTGGAGAGGAGGGGAATGACTACAGAGGATCACCCTTTCCCCAGGCAGTGACTGGAGCTTGGCATGACCCTGCAGCTTGGAAAGAGGGAACTGCAAGCCTTATGCTGAGCTTGGCAGCACGTCTGGGAGTCTGCAGTAAGTCTATGAGCCTAATCCCGAGAGAGAGAGATCTGGCAAACTGAGACGAGGGGCTGGGGAGAGGGTTTCTCCAGCAGCACGGAGATGCAGCAAGGTGGGTGCAGAGCAGTGTGAGAGCACTGACATGGGGTGGAGAGAGGGGATTTGAAACCAGGACAAATATGTCAGAGCATCTCTGGTGAGCAAGCCCCTGGCAGCTGGGGAGAAGAATCAGCATTAGAAGACAGTGGTCTGGAGAGGAATGAGCTGACGAATGACTGTGTCCTCCTCCGATGGCTGAAAGGTGATGTAGCAAACCTTTGCTGCACCCTCTTCCCGTATGTCTGCAGCAGCTGTGAAGCAGCTGGCCATACCGACCTTCCACTGCTGCCTACAGACTACAGAAATTTAGAGCCCTCTGAGACGACTGAGAAGTGACTCTGTGTTTCGTGGTGCCCCTGCATCCAGCTGTTTTGGGACCCATCTGCTTGAAGACTTCACTGCATGGTTTTGTTGGCTCTTCCGAGCACTGGGATTTTTTGGAAGGCAAGGTGGCAGTGCCAGAAACGAGGGCCAGTCCTTCCAACCACAGCAGGCCAGCCCTGCTCAAGCCCTGCTCGCAGCTGTGAGCTGTGACAGACTGTAAATCTGAGGGCTGGAGCGAGGGAACAGCTGGGTGGCCATCAGAGAAGGCTGGGAGGGAAACAATGACGGGGGGAGAAGCAGCGAGCTGAGAGCCATCAAGGGCACTGCCTGGCGCTGGATCAGTCCTAGGAGCTGGCAGCGTTCAGCAGATGCTAATCCCCTCTGTTGGCAGTTCCCAGCCACCAGCTTCCTTCGACAGCTGGAGGAGGAAGAAAGTTACTTGATCCCAAACGTGAAGGAGCTGATGCGAAACATAACTTCAGTTTGTTTCTGAATTGCTTTAAAGTATAAAAGGGGAGGACAGAAGAGGGAATTGCAAATAAATACATAGTGAATATCCACCCGAAATGATAAAAACTATTAATTGACTTAAGTCCCCTTTTCAAAAAAAAAAAAATATTTCTCTTTGAGTTTTCTGCTGGAGGCTCCACCAGCCCGTTGTGTAGGTTGGCATTTGTTTGCAGCCCTCCTGTAAAGAGGGGATGGAGCATCCCCCTGTACAGACGAGGAACCTGAGAGCCTCTGTTCTTGCTGCAAATCTCTGGCCGGGAACTGAGTCCAGATCCAAAGACCCCAAATGCCTTAGCTGTAAATGTCTCATTGTGAAATCCTTTGTTCGAGCTGTGTCTTCAGCTCTGTGATGCAGCTCTGGATTCGGGGGACCACCCTAGAGCACCCACTCCCTCCTCAACCCAGAAGTGAGTTTAATTACTGAGTAGGGCACAAAACCGAATCACTTGCTGTGGTCGCAAATCTTCCTCCAGCAAAGCTCATCGGCTGCAGAGAGTATGATGCCCGGTTGAAAATTGAATTCACAGGTGGGAAAAAACAATCCTCTGATGACTGACTGTTTGTATCACAGCTGTCTTAGGGAAGAGGGAGGCGAAGGACTCACCATGCTGCACACTTGGGGTAGGAAGCAGTCCCTGGCTCAAAGCTTTATTGTTCATGCAGGGTCCCATGAGAGGAAGCCCCTCGCACGCCCTGGCCTTTGTGATGTGACCAGAAGCACAAGTAAAGTGGCTTCTCCAGTGCTGTGCTTCAAGTCCAGCCTATTCGAGTGCAAAACTGAAAACCCCTGAGCCGCATCCACATGCCTGACCTGTGGGAAGCTCCTGCCTCTCTGATTTCCCTAAGCTTTTAAACTGGACCAAGTGTGCAGCACATGCCCAGAGAGCCCAAGGGCCAGCTAAGGTTCTGTTCAGACCCTTCCCTCCACCAAGTGCAGCCTTTCAGAGCAGGCTGCTTCCTCAACCAACTCTTTGCTTTGGTTTGTGTGGTTTTTGGGGTGGGTGTAGGGTTCCCTCCCTAGATCTGGGAGCCGTGTGGTTGCACAGTGTGTCCCACAGGCCCCGTTCCTGCACACCTAAGGAAGGAGCTCTCTGGCTGGTTTTGTTTCAGCTGCCCAGGGGCTGAGGGAACGCCAGTGAAACAGGGCAGAGCTCAACAGAGAATAAATTTCTCTAGAGGAGAGAGGGAACCGCAGACGCCTGCCCTTCTATTCCTGTTTACCTTTGCTTTCAGGAGGTCAATTGAATTGTGGGCATAAACTTACACTGCGGTTTGCAAACTGATACTCGCCAGAAGAGCGTTCTGGCGTCACAGAACATTTTGTGTTTCGGTTTCTTCTTTCCTAGCTCTTTTACGGCTTCATAATAACTTGCAACATATGTATCACAGAGACTTTATTTACACAACATTTTCAAAGCATCGCAATTAAAATTACTTTGCAGAATTCCCGTGAAGATGTCCCTCATGCAGTAATCACCAGCAACCAGTTTCAAACTTAGACTTCCTCGGTTTCTTCTTTACATTATGCCTGCAGGATTTCTTCACAAGTGCAGAAAATTTGTAGTCTTCAGCTCTGTGTATGTGGGGTTTGTGCAACGCGCATTCACTTGGCCTCCATCCACTCCGTAACGCCACCTCCTCTCACACGCTGCACGACCACCCCATGACCACCCCATGGAACCCATCGCTGCAGGATATTGTGGGAGGCAAACACCCAAAGAGGTCCCCACAAGGCTCCAGGCAAATTTCTGGACAAGCCTCTCGTTGTTAAATGCAATAGTCTAGCCAGAACTCCATCTCTGGACATGTCTGCCATGCTAGCTGGCAGAAGCCAAGAGGGTCTACAGGGGGAAAGATCACCCTGCTGAGGTCTGCTTTTTATGCTGTACCCCTGAAGTCAGGCTTCTAGTTGCTGTCAAAGTCAGGAGGACAAACTAGGTGGACTTTTGATCTGACCCAGTATAGCACTTGGTTTAAATTTACACTGGCTGAATGTCAAGCCTGGTTTCTAGTGATCGTGTTGTGCAATCCTTGCTCTTGTTCCTCATGCTGTGTCCACCATCCCACAGGGGTTAGTGAGTTTGCATCCCAGGGAAAAAGGAGAGTGCTTTCTGACTGCAGTCACGTTTGTCCCACCAGGCCTTGCCCAAGCCTGCTCCAGAGCTCTTGCCCAAAGAACTGCTTACACGTATTTCCAAGCAAGTGCTTCGGTTCAGCTGACCTTAACAGAAAGCTTTTACCAGCAATCTGTCCATGCGGTGTGATGGCTCTCCCTCATTTTTTTCATTTGTCTTCTGTTGTTGTTTTTTTTTGTTTGTTTGTTTGTTTTCTTTTAACCACAGTCAGATGGTCCCTGGGCTTTAACACAACCTCTCTTATGCTCTCCCATCCCGCAAAGAAAATACCAGGTGGTTCAGTCCTGGTGTAAAGCAGAAGGGCTGCTACCACAGGCTCACAAGTCAGAAGGAGTTTTTTGCTGCCACAGGCTGGCCTAGAAAAAGAGTCAGTGGGCTCAAGAAATGTTCCCCTGCAAGAATGGTGTGTCCTGTTCTTCAAATCCCCTTGTCAGGCCCTGAAGTCAAAAGCAGCCTCTGGGAGCACCTGGAGCTGTCAGGATTTCTCTTTGCCCACTGCCCAGGCAATCCTGCTGCAGAGCTGTGCTGTCACATTTGATGGCAAGTTTGTATTTTTAGCCTCTTGAGATCCCTTGCTTTATGCAGCAATCCCAGATATCCTGGATCTGGAGCTTGGCACACTCTTGCCCAGACACAGTAAGGCTTACCCACTACTTACTTTCCACTTTCCTCCCCGTCAAAGCTGCCTTATCATAGTCAGCAGAAACCAGTCATGCTGGTTTCTTAAATGATCTAGAAAAGAAGATACAATAATACAAGAAGGATATTTATTGAGTTAAGGGAGATGTACAAGGAGGTAAAAGTGATGCAAGTGCCTGCTGGATGAGAAGGGGCTTGAGGAAGCCTGGGGAGACACCCCTCAGATGCTCAGTGAAGATCCCAGTTGCAGGAGGAGGCCCAGGATGGTGAATACAAGCTAATGCGACCTGGAGCCCTGTGGGTTGTGGGTTTTCCAGGGCTCCAAGAGATCAGTAGCAATGCTTAGGAAGGAGATGGGCACCACGTAAAAGGGCGTGGGAAAGTGCTGCAGTCCCAACATTTGTGCATCACCCAGCATGCAGCCCCTGCTGCCAGTCCCATACTGACAATGTAGTGAGGATAACTGGGGGCTAGTTTTTGTCTGTCAAGACCCCAAAAATGCTGGGATATGTTGCCTCAGAAGGGAGAAGAGCAAGAGGGGCTCGATATGAGTGGATATGAGTGTGCTGACAGTCTCAAGGGGGGCAGCTTGCAACACCTGCCCTTTCCCTCGTGGCCACAAAAGCGGCGGAGAAGAAGTTCAAGGCTGGGGAATTCCAGCGGAATAACATACATTTTAGCACCAGCCATGAACTTAGCAATACTCAGAAGGGGCCTGGATAGCTAGAAGGCATGGGGCCATTGCAAATAGCACTAAGTTATGCAATTTTTGTTCCCATTCTTATTGCTGGCTTCTGAGAGCCGGCCTGGGGATTTCAGTGAGTTTCCCTCTAAGGGAAGGGGGGGCGTGCTGTCTGCCTTAAGTTAGCTCTGTACCACCAAGCCAATTTCTGTATTTTTTCATGCAGTCAGCAAGGCACAGGATCGCTGTAAATAATGACCATATGTGTCAGAAGAGTATGATCTATCCTGCTCCGGGGCCTGTCTTTGGCTGCTTGTTGACCGAGCTCCTTAGCTGGAATGGACACCCATGATGGAGGGTGAAGGGAGATGTGCTTGCTCCATACTTGCCCCTTTTCGGCCCTGACACCTTCTTTAGGATCCAAGATCTCCACGGACTGCGCATTGAGCTGGCCTGGGAGGGTCAGCAGCCATGGGGGCTGCCCAGGGTTGTCACCTCCCTCCTGTCTGGGGACCCCAGAGAGGCTGAAAGTCTGGCTTTGTAAATCAGGTGCTATTTTCCTGTGGCTTTCTCTGAGCCGTAGTCACAGCCCGTCTAGTCATCAGCAGCTCCAGGCTGTCACACAGGCAGAGGGGAAACTGCTCATCACACATCAAATGTTGGCTGTATTTGTGTTTTCAGTTTTTATGCATTTTTTTTAAAGTGCAAACAGATGTCACTGGATTTTTATCTTCGTTACCTTTGTATGTTTTTTATCCCCATTAAACTTGTAAAGAAAAACATGCATGCAACCGTGTTTTTGTTCCAGCAACTACAAGAAGCCCCATGAGACAGAACAGCCCAAAAGCCGGGTAGCCTGAATGCACAAAAAGCCAAAATACTCCAGGACTGAACCAGACTGGGAGTCTTAACAGCTCAGGCTGATCCAAGCTACGGAAAACTGCCTCCTTTCATCATACATTCTTATTTCTTCATTGACATCTCGGACCACCTTTGTGTGAAATTCCCTCCTCTCTCCTGGAGACCTACCCGCCTTTGGTGGATGTTGTGTCTGCCCAAATCACGGCCTCCTCAGGGCAGCCCCATCAGCTGGAAAGGGCTCTTAGCCACATGCTGCAGACACGTGGACCAGGGCGGCAGGAGCTGATGGGCATCCAAGAGGCTGTGGCAAGGCTGGCTGACCAGGCAACATGTCTGGTAGACAGCCCAGAGGTGGGCAGGGGATTTGAGGAGAGCTGGAGGGTGTTGTAGGGGAGGGTATTGTATGGGAGGGAGTTTCAGCATTGTGATGCAGTTGCTGAAAGCTGGGCTTCAACAGCTCCTCTGCTCCCAACAGACTTCACTTCACTTACTCAAGCTCCCGTCTCAGAGCAGCAGCTGCAGACATACATTAGACCATGCTGGTATTCCTCTTCCAAAAACAACACCCTCGGGTCTGCTTTGAAATAGAGCAAACCCTCCCTTAAGTTATTTTTCATTGCATCTAGCTGGAGCACCAGCAGGAAATCCACCTGGGGTGCCATGCCAGCAACCAGCAGCTGCAGCAGCATCCAAAGGTGAGGCCTTATCTCCCTACCTCCGTGCTGCCAGCTTGCACAACACCCCATGATGTACCGGGCCACGACACACGAGGGGCCATGCTGCCCAGGGGCAGGCACTGCTCATGCAGCACACACAGGCTTTGACTCCCGCAGACAAAGGGGACAGGCCAATTCTGCCACGAAGCGCTAGGAGACAAAAGGGTGATGGGATCAGAGAGAGAAGCATAAAAAAGGGGGCTTTTTTCAAGATCACAGAACAGGTCAGCAGCATTGGGTAGCACAATGCTGAGCTAAATATACAAGTGCAGGTGCTTCCTGTAGGACTCCTCCTCTACCTAATCTGGTCTCCTTGAGCAGGTTTTGATAGAGAAGTATTTAGGGAGATGTTCACTGCTTTCACTCGGGCTCACGGGGTCACCAAGCATGTTGCAGCTGCGTATTGCTGGAGGTGAAAAAGAGCAACCGACAGTGCGGAAGGGGGCAATCCAATCCATCAAACTCATAAAACCCTTTCTGGGGGGCCCAGTTTCTAGGAATAAAAGAAATATTTGTGCAATCACACAAGCTACTAAACATTCTAGCATCGTTACGCTGTTCACTCCCTTCTGTACCAGACGGGAAGGCCGTCAGACCATTTTCCAATCTGTTTTTTGATAAGACTCTTTAAGACCCCTGTAAATCTTGTCAGAAAAGGTATTTGGCATTAAAAATTTGCTAAGGTGAGAAAGCAGGAATGTAGGGTGGTGCCTTACAGAAAGTGCTACCCTCGCTTCCTGGAGAGTTCAGTCCGTGTGCTGCTGCATCTGCCAAGGCAATTCCAGAGGAGGCTGGGGCACCCCGTTGCAGAAAGCAAATGTCAATAAAAAAATAAATAAAAGGGAGAAAAAATAAAAGGAAAACCCACTTTTCTTCTATTTTTTTCTTCCATGAAATTAGTGAGCTGACATACTGCGAAGAGGTGCATAGATTTTGCTCTGGTTATTTGCCCTGGGTAAACTTCACCCTGGCAGAATGCTGTTTCACATCAGGATCGCTGCTTCACCAATACAGATGTAAATCACAGCCAAGCCAGCAGGAAAGGTGAGACAGCTAAGATGGCAGGAATCCATAGATTTAAGCAATTTTCTCAGAAAGCGTGGGATTTTTTTTCCCATACAGCTCATAAGTAGTTGGGTGTTTGATTTTTATTTTTTATTTTTTTTCCAAAATATAATAAACTTAATCAGATCTTTTTGTTTTTTTTTCTCTTTTATTTTTTTTTTTGAAAAGGAAGGAGCCCGGAGATAGTGTGCAGCCCCTCCCAAGCGCCTTTCTGTCTGGGAGGAACCCGTGATCCAAACATCGAGCGTTCCAGTCTGGCACACCGAATGACACACAGCTATCAGCTGTGGTACAAGTGAAATGCTTTGGTGAATCACTTGGACAGTGCCCGAGGCTGCTAATAGTTCGGTCACATCCTATTGTTACATTAGCAGCCCTGGAAACGAAACAGCCTGAAACCTCTCCAGGATGAAAAAATGTAATAAACTAATTCGGTGCAGATCTCCTAAAAGCAACCAAACACACCCTATGCCTCCTCTTTAAGATCAGCTTCATTATTTTTATATGCAAGTAGTCGTAATTAGATTTTTTAAGGGTTCGGAGTGTGCATTATGAGAACCACTGAAAAAAAGGAAAACTCACTGGGCTTTTTCTGTCCACACTTTATACCCCACTAATTTAGCTGCCTAGGTTCTTCTGTGAGCGCTCTCACCCCATCAGATAGCAATGCTTTCGTCATTTCACTGCGGGGCTCCCCCCACTTTCCAAATGCGGAGATTCCTGGAGAGGAAAGGCTTCCTTGTGCTCATGCAGCCGGTTGTAGGCAGGCTGGGCTGTGGTCCTTACCCTCCTGCCTAGCAGAGGATTCTCAGAAATGCCTTCTCCCAAAGGAGCAAGTGCACACTCAAGACCAGCTGCCTCGAATGCAGTTGTTTGAAATCCAGAGCAAGTGTTTGTTACGTGAGCGATGGGCTAACCATGAGAGAGAAGCCAGTCTCTGCCTACATGGCCCAAACTGAAATGAAAAAATGTGCTCTTTTTGGAAAAGCAGTGGCAGTGGGTGTGATGAATTTCTGGATTTTAAGGCTAGTGAGGGCTACACTGTTCACAGCAGAGGCTGGAGACTGCAGGACCTGGTGCTGCGTTGGCAGGTTCAATGAATTAAGGTAAAGGAGAGGCTTGGCTGGTGTCTGCTTGAGGCTGCCATGCAATGCCTAAACTTGCACCTACACAAGGAAATACAGCCCTGCTGAAGAAAATGCAAAGCTGACGCAGCAAGGTGGCTACAGGTTCAGCTCATGGGGCCAGTGGAAGATGACCTGCAGCTGGACAGACATCTGCAGAGAGCCAGGGGATGAAGTGAGACTCAGCAGGACCTGGGTGTCTCTTCACAGAAGTCTTCTTCAGTCAGTTTATCCCATGTTGGCTGGTGGCACAGCTCCCGAGAGTCTGCAGGGCTCTTCTCTGCCCCAGGGCAGAGGTTTCAGCTGCAGTCAGGGTCTGCCTTCACCCGGCTGCTGGCCTGTGGTCACCTGCAGCATCCGTGTCCCTCTGAAAGCGCTGCCACCCTCTCCCTTAAACATCTTCCCCCTCAGACTGGTGCAGCCCCAGGTTCCCATGCCCATCTGTCCCTTCCCAGCCAGGGGACAACCTGCTGCAGCAGGCAGCTGGCAGCAACGTCTGCTTTAAGGCAAGCTGGGACCGAGGGCAACCTCCGCAGCTGGCCCCTGCCCTCCCAAACAGCGCTCATCAGCAGCCACTGGGTGTATTTTTGATTCAAATATTTTGTTGTTGTTGCTTTACTAAAATGCTGACAGTAAATACATTTATTAGGAAGATACAGCAAGTGGGAAACACAAGCTGGGACGGAGAGATTTGCCCGGCTATAAATAGCAGCCTGAATAAACAGACAACTGCAAATTATGGGCCACAGCTCCGGGCTTCGCGTGGAGGCAGCACCTGTTACCAGGAGACTTTTTACCAGTTTATTTGTTTGCTTTTAAAAGAAAAAAAAAAAAAAAAAAAAAAACTGTTTACAGTGATAAACTCCAGGCTGACAGATTTTCTGCTTTCTGGGAAAACATTACCGCTTAATGATCACCTGCAGGTGTTTTTCCTACCTGCTGTGCAGTGTTTGCACTGCTCCTCCTGCCAGAGGCGAGGCAGCACTTTTGGCAGGGCTAGGGACCATGAGCATCCCCTTACCCCCAAACCCTGGCCAAAGCAAGGTGCTGGCAGCCCCTGCAGCTGCTGCAGGATGGGTCACTGAGTTGGGGGGGCATTTCTCAGGAATTAAGGTTTTGGGAAACAGTGCGAGCACCACCACCAGCAACCCTGGTGAGCCGTGCCTACAGGCTGGGACAGTCCCTGCCAGTGAGGTGTCAGGGCACACAGCGATTTTTTCCTGCCTCTACACAGAAAAGGCAGGAGTTCAGTACTCAAAGGATGTACTAGCCTGGCTTCTGCTCTGCCACACATCACCGGCTGCTGAATTTCAGCCTTTGCTGCCGTTTGGAGCTCAGCACTTTGAGATTATCTCCCAGAAAAGCAGGCAGTCTGGACACAAAGGCATTAGCAGACGGGGAGCCCCAGGCTCCCCCCGCTCCGTTTTGATGTGTGCCAGCAAGCCACATAAAATGTGCTTCATTGCTTATTTACATTCACCTAGCTTTAAATTGCAGTCCCTGCTGCTTGCTACGCCTCTCTCTGCTAGATTAAAGAGCCCTAAAATGTCACCCTCGCGGTGTTATCAACTGCCCTCTGCTATTATTGCCTCACAGTAAATAAAAGGGACTTTCCTGTCATTATTTTATACCCCGCAATCACGAGGCTCTTCCAGATCAATTAGTTTTCACTCCTCTTATCTACATTCGAGCCTCACCTCCCTCTCAGTGCTTCCATTGCCTGCTCGAGGACCTTCCCTGTGTCTCCCGTGACCCCTGGGCAAGGAGCCGAGTGGAACCAACAGGGGGGCTTGGTGAGAGAACCCCCAGCCCAGTGCTGAGCATGGACACTGCTTTTGTGTGTGTCTGAGCTTCTCACTGTGCATCCCGAGAAGACAACAGGATGGCTTGCTTGCCTGCAAAGCTACGCCCCTTTTGGCACTCTTGGCCCATATGAGACATGTAGTTTGCGTGACTTGCTATCTTTCTATAAGGACTTTCATCTCCCAGCTCATGCCCGATTGCCTTTCAATAGGATACTGTAACTAAAAATCATTTCGTGTCATGCACGTCCTCTTTCTTTCCCGAAGTACGTAAAAACATCAGGGCAAAATCCGCTCTAACCAACCTTTCTGGGGGAAAAAAATGCAAAAGCTAACTTGAGTGGGGATGGATTTTCTCCTACTCTCCTCTCAATCAGTAGTGTTGTTTTTTTTTTTCATTTTGGCAAGAACCCATCCAAATCCGCGATCACTACATGGGAAGCAGAAATATGTCTTCAGGAGGTCAGAACAACTTCATATTCCAGCTTGAGAAAAATTTAAAATCCAAGCTATCGAGAATACGTACTTAAAAGTACAGCAGAAGCCATTGAAGGCCAGTTTGGACTGCATGTTGCCAAAATATCTTTTCAGGGCTGGTAGGAAACTGTGTTTAGTTTTCAAGTATAGCTTTTGAACCTGCTGGTATGGTTTTACAAATTAGAGGCAGCAGCACTCTTCCCCAAAATATCCCCACCACACCATATTAGAAATGAAGCTTTACTACTTTGCTTTGTTTCCTAGCTACCGACATTTTTTTTAGCTTAGTAGTAGAGATGAGCAGTGAAATCTGGCATTCAGACTGTGACTTCATCAAACCCTTTCAGAAACCTTATGCTATCTATATATATGTGTGCCTATCTGTAGCAATTGCAGTTTCTCTCATAGTCGCTCTTTTCAGAAATGTTTCGCTTATTAGGCTTTATGGTGGATGCCCACCCACTCCTGCCCCACACCCCCAGCCCACCCCAGCCCCCCAGCTCTGCCCCACACCCCTTCCCCACAGCCCCATCTGCTATGGGAGCCCTCTCTCCCCTCTCCTCTCCCCCTTCCCAGCCCTACCAGTCCCTTTACATTCATCACATTAAAGAAAACATTTCATGGTCATCTCTTTTATCTCCTTCAGTGAACAGTTAATCAGAAAAAATGCTTTCATGTTGCTAAATCAGGGCCAGTGGGCAAAGCCAGGCTGACATGAGACATTTTCCTCTGCCACTAACCTGGGCTAAATAGTATTAATTACAGAGGCTGGGCTTTGATTGCTGGAGTGTGGTGGGGCTGGAGAGAGCTCTCTCCTCCCCCTCCACCGCCGGCCCTCACTGCGCCTCCCTTACCTGCACGGCATCCCCATCCTGGCCTTCCTAGGACAGCAACTTGAGGGACATCACCTGCCCAGTGTTTCCCAACCCATGGTCTGCAAGCCACACAAGGTCTGTCAGATGCCAACAGGGCTGCAAAATGATGGCAGATGACTTCTGGGGATGTGGGGATAGACACATCCATCCTCATGTGCAACAGGAGAGGGCCAAAGACAACAGGCAGTGGGCAGAGATGGCAAAGAGAGAGCAATGTGACATAACCCAGCCCACTTTGGGGAGGCCTAAGGATGCTTGTTGCTCTTTTAAAGAAAGAAAGGTCAAGAAACACTAGCCGAGTCTAGATGAGCAGCCCCATCTCCACACATCTCCACTGAGGCTGTGAAGAAAGTGCTGGTGGATGGAGGGGGCTTCCTTTGAGCCTGGAGCCATATCAGTAGTAGCATCACTCCAGGTTAGCAATGCTGCTGAGCTGGCTTTCTGCACATTACCAACGGAGGCTGAATCCCCAGGAGCATGAATCACCACGAGTCCTGCGTTGTAGGGCAGGGACATGGCAGCTCTTTGGCTGCTGAACACCACAGCCTGCCTTCCCTGCCCTTCTCCAAGCCAAGCAGAGGCTTACGAAAGAGACCACAGGAGGAATTTGTGCAGTGGTCAGAGGCCTTCTCTTGGGATGGGTGGCACAGCTGGGGGCCTGAGACCAGCCGTGGTTTAAGCCGATTTAGGCAGCTGACCCTGTTGACCCGTGGTGATGAACTTGGCTGCCATGCAGCCGGTGGGCATCGCTGTGTGGCACCCCCAGTCTCACCTCATAACTCGGCCACAGCACTCCAGCCTACGCTTTGAAATGGGCTTTGCTTGGTTTGGAGGGCTTGCTGCTGTATGTAAGGCCTGTTTGTCCAGCCAGCACCCCAGTGTGAGAATAGCTTGAGTAAGTAATCAAGTGGGTAGTTGTCCCCATATTGTTCTTTTTGAAACTCAAATGTGTTTCAAGCCAACAGTGTTGTATTTACAGAAGAGTACAGCTGTTGCATGGAACACCCCGTAAGGGCTCTTGAAGGGGCACGAAGTGGCACTTTGATGGTTAGGAGGCAGAAAGTGTCAAGCCAGGCAGTAAAGAGGTTGGGGGGTGAGCACATTCTCTGGCCAGAAGTTTGAGCCAACATCCAGTAGTGAAAAAAGCTAGGGCCCGAGCTGCCATTGCTGAGTTTGGACTTAGCAGCCTATTGATAGAACAGCAGCTCAGAGCCTGTTGCTGCAGCATTCTTCAGACCACAAACAATGTGGTTGCATCTTTTTGTATTAGCTCCAAATATTTAGGGCTCTCCTCATTGCCAGAGAGATGCTTTTTTTTTTCTTTCTTTTGTCTTTTTCTTTTTTCTGCAGTGAAAATATAGAAGATAAGAGCGGCCAGCCTGGATCGAATTAAGTCTCCATCTAGCCCAGTATTTTGTGGAGGCTGCTTTTAGTTGCTGCTGAGAGAAAGGCAAAAAGCTCTTCAGCACTGGGATAACGTGCTTGCCAAAAGAGTCCCTCCCTTAGAAGTTGTCTCTCTTGCTTAGAAGTTGTCTTCTGCCTTGAGGCAGGATGGTTTATGTCCAAAGCTACTTGATTTGACTTTGTTCTTTCTTTGTTTTCAGTTCTGCAGGCTGTCATTGTGAATAATAGGCCTTTGGTTCTGGGACACAATTCTCCGACAAATATTGGCTACCACGGTAAATTCCAGGGCTGTCGAGTTGCAGAATAAATCTTATCTCCGTTGAGTGGGTGGCTGGTGTCGTTGGAGAAGGTAGGGGATGCTAGTACGGCACCTCCCCGTCAGCCCACAGAAGGCCATAATTCCTCCTCGAAGCTGTGCATGTGGAGGGCCAGGCCATCCACCAGCCTGAGCAACGAGCCAGGCCCCAAGCTCTCACGAGCTCCACTTTCAGGAGCCTGCTGCCACATGGTGGCATCCACTCTCTCCTCCTGGCCCCAGGAATCCCTCCTTGGCTTCCAGGAGACAGCACGTGTGGGAAGAGCACATCTGAGCTCTGCACTGTAACTACCCTCCGAGTTCCCAGGACCCCTTCTGGAGCTGCTAGGAGCTTTTCCAAGACCATTATTTCCTTTTTGGAGCTACACAAAAGCACCTCGGATGCTGGCAAAAATTCTGAGAGGATCTCAGGTGTTTTGTGGTCAACGGGTACGACTTGTAAATGAAAGAGCTTTATCAAATCTGACAGCACTGAAAATATTTTCACGAGGCAGACCAAGGTCTGCATCCATCTGTTTGTGCTTCTGCTTTGCAGCAGTTGCAGTCTCAAGGGCAGGACAAGGTGGGAAAGGAAACTATCAAGATCATTCCTCTTCCCACATAGACTGAGGAGCATATAGTCATGAGAGCTGGCAGCAAGAGCAGGCTCTCCAACCTGGACCTGCTTTGGGCACTGGGGACATAAGGTGATCTAGGAAGCAGTGTCCACTGTGAGGTTTCAACACTGTGTTTCACTTTCTGAAAACACAGGTTGTTTTGTCCTGGGTCAGCAGCTTTATGCTGCTCAGAGGGGATGGGAGGTGGCACTTGAGGGTGGAAAACCCATAGGAAGCACCCTGAGGCCAGCTTTCCTTTGGAGACCAGGACACACCATGCTGTTTCCACCATGCTGCCTCAGTGAGCAGGCTTTCATGGCTGGGAAGCACGAAGAGCCATCCAGCCAAAGCGAGAGGGTGGCAGAGCAAGGGACTTGCCCAGCGGGGGACCTAAATAGGGCTACTTCTTTGCAAAGGGTTGCAGGGAACCTGGGCCAAACCAACAGTGCCCAGGGCCTGCAGATAAAAGGGCTGATGTCTGGAGTTGAAGGCTTTCCTGCTCTCTCCCACATCAAGGCAAAATTGAAGTCCATCCAGCTCATGAATACAGGAAAAATATAAAATCCATGAGGATGTTGGGATACCACGGACTTTCTGCCCATCCCATCGTAATTCCCTGCCAGGTAGCAATATCTGCACCTCTTTTCCAGCTTCTCCCTGCTCTGGCAGTGAGAGTCGCTCAGCACACCGAGCTCTGCCCGGGGGAAGCGAGACAAGACGGGAGCAGCAAAGCCTGAGAACGAGGACGGGGAGGTGTGACCCCAGGGGAGGGAGAGGGGCTGTCCAAACACAGAACGGGGAGGGGAAAACGGAATAAGGGTGCTGTGGGCAACATATATTAGGAAACTCTGTGCCGTGGTGCAATCTCTAAGTTGGCAGGACACCGCTGCCCAGAGGCACTTCGTACTCAGCTTTGCAGAGCAGGGGATTTGGGAGAGCATCGCTGCAGTGGGCCAAGAGGACGTCTTCATGACACACACCAGAGCTGTCCTGTCCCTGCCTCTGCTGTTCCTCAGCTGCCTGAGCTGTAGGGGAGGAAGAGGTGGCCAAGGGGGAGGAGCGGGGGGGGCGAAAGGGGATTGTAAATGCTGGGGCAAAATAAGCATCAAAGCCATTGCAAGCTCCGCCACGGCCATTCTGCACTGCTTGGTCTCCTGGGGCAGCGTGTGCAGATAGGAGGGAGGCTTTGGGACCATCCGTACCCAGCTGCTAGGCACAAGGGCCACCAGGAAGAGCCCTGGGTGCATGCCATGTCCCATGGGGCTGTGAGCGAGCCCACTAGCCTGGCTGAGCCTCCCGTCCTGCCCTAAAGGGAGAGCTGCTAGCACTTCTCTGCCTGCTCCCTGCCTCTCGTTTGGTGACGGACGAGGCACTGCGTGGGGCTGAGGCCACGTCTGTGCCCTGGGGGTCCTGCTCTGCTTGGGAGACCTTGGGTTTTGGGGTAACCGGCCTAGGTAATTAATAGCAGGGGAAGGTGCCTGAGAAGTGCTGGGGCTGGTTACGTGAACACATCAAAGGAGGTCTCTCTTTCATGTCGGCGCTCCGTGCAGACAGCCCTGAAGAACCCCTTCCAAGGACAATACGAAGGAGAACTCCAGTAACCTTACAGTGTGGAGCCCTGCCAGCGCTCGGAGCGGCCGCTCTGGCGGCTGCTAAAGGGGCGCCTTCTCCGCTTCCACCCTAATTGCCCTTAATTGGCTCCTGCCTGTTGGCAGCCGAACGGGCCAGGGCTCTCCAAGGATTGCTGCGCCAGAGTGACAACGCTTGGAGAGGGATGGCCGGCCCCTCTCCTGCCCCACCTCCCTGTCTCTCTCCTCCCACAAGAGCAGAACAATGACCCTCTAAAATACCAGCTTTGCTGTCTGCTGGGACGTCTTCTCCCCAGGCCCTGCTGCTTGCTTCTCTGGAGGGGGCTTCGCTGGGCAGGTGGGGCAAGGGAGCTGTGCAGGGTCTGTGTCCTGAAGCTATGGGGCTGTGCTCATGGAGGCACTGCTGCTGGCTGGGGCTGCGAATGAAGTCACCAGAGCTTTGAGGTCCATGCAGAACACCATCCCGGGGAACTCATCTTGTGCCGCCCTGCACAAAGTCCCCCTCCTCTAGGGACCCCTCTCCTCTGCCCTTCTGTGTTCAAGCACCAGGCAAGGGCAGAAATCCCCCACTGCCCCCCTTCCCTGGGAAGGGCTCTCGGGGACACACTGGCTCTGATTTCCCTCGGCAGACCTCCCTGCACTTTCCCCTCTCGGCCAGACACCCACACAAGCCATCCCCTTGTGTCCGCAGCGGGCTGGGAAGCCGCAAGGCGAGGAGCACCTTGTAGCTCCGGCGGGGGGCATGTCCCCACAGGCTGCCTCCCTGCTCACGGCCAAGCCAAACCCTTGCCGCAGCAGCAAAATTTAGCCCGGCGGCTCACCGGTCCCTCGTGTTCTGCCAGCCGGTGCCAGCACCCGCTGGCAGCAGCATCACGTGAGAGACACGCTCGGTGGGAGCTGGCAGGGCAACGGGAAGGCAAACACGGGCTCCGAAGCAGACCAGGCTCCGAAGGAAGGAGCGGCGGTGTCTTTCCCGCAGCGGTTATTTTTGCACTGTTTATCAAAGGCTTGCTGCTCTTGGCATCGGGGCGGCAGCCTATTTTTGGACTCCTGCTTCACCTCTCCGCGGAGATGGGCTGGCAGGGGCTGGTCTCTGCTTCTTCTGCCTGGCACCCTCAGGCCTCCTGCTGTCGCTGAGGTTTGCCCCGCTAAGGTCATCGCTGCACGCTTACACGCAGGGGGACTTTTTAAGCAGGAGGTCTGAGCCCAGGCACAGCTTCATGATTAATCCTTATTAGCAAAACTCCCCTCATGCTTTCCTGCTATCAGCGGTGACACAGCTGATGGGGTTTGGGCAAAGCATGCACGTTGTCCTGCTGCTGTCCTTCAGGATGGTGATATTTCTCCTGACCTAAGCCTGGAGCTTTGCACTCAGGTGATGCCTCTGCTGCTGGCCACCCATGTGCTGCTGGCATGGCACTTTGCCTCAGCTGCCCATCAGGAAGAGCAAGGCCCTACTCCCCAGCTTGCTGGGACAAATAACTAGGGCAGGCTGGCTGAAAACCCCATTAATGTCCTCTTCTCTGTGGACACATGAAGGCTACAACAGGTTTCTTTGGGGTACAAGGCTGGGAAAGGTGGCCTGGTAAGGCAAGGGGGCTCAGAGCAAGTGCAAGGAGGCAGCAGGGGTGCAGGAGTGCAGTTGTTGTGTGCTGGAGTCAGTGAAAATACAGACTAAAATGGCAATGTGAAGCAAGCTGTCAGGATTTGAGGTTAATAATAGGCTGCTGGAGACTTGACTATGTAGAAGAATATCAGTCCTTAAAAGAAGCTCACTGGCATGGTGCTTGGCCCTGATATAGTCATCCACAGGAGGCAGGAGTGACTGGCCCCATTACTGACCCGCTGTCAGGGCACAGCGTGAGATACCCTGTGCTGACACAAAGAAATCAGCACCAGCCATGCTGCCCTTGGTGTGCCAGGGCAAAAGTCCTGGAGGAGTGCCCCAAGAATATCTACAAATTCAGGGATTTCCCTTTGCTAACAAAGCAAATCTCCTGTTGAAGGAAGATTTGCTACATTCACAAATGACTTCAGAGAGCCAAAGATATTATGCAGGCCAGGAGACTCTCCTGCAGGAATGGTGATAGAAGAAAGCCAGTGCTGGCTCAAGCAAGATTTTGGACTCAAAGAGGAAGGACACGTCTCTTCTTATAGAAGAAACAGGGTGAAAAGGTGAAAAACACTTACCTTCAAATCTGGCAGGGCTGGCTAGGTGTCCTCCAAGCTGTCCAAGCAGGCACGACTGTGCTTTTCAGCCCTGAGAGCTACAAGGAGACAGATTTCTCTGAAATGAGACAGTGGTGGGATCAGCAAAGCCCCATCTGCACATGCTCAGGAGAAAATTAGGGGGAGTCCGTTGTCATTGGGGTTGATAATGCTCCCAGTTCCCCCTGGCAGGTCATGGTCTGCAAGGACAAGACAGGCAGAGGGGGGCAGTAACTTTGAGAGGTAGAAGAAAACAGTCAGGAGCTCATCAGGAACATCCCTGGGTAAAGAACCAAGGGGTAAAAGCCAAAGGATGAGCATGGGTCAGGGAAGGGAGATGCCCCTCGGCACTGAGGACACACCGTGGTGTCCAACAGCACCCACAGGTGCTGGGGTGTGTAAGATGGCTGTGCCACCTCAAGGCAATCTGCCTGGGGAAGCACAGCCATGCGGATTTCTATCCAAGTGAGGGACACAACAGGCAGAGTCACTAACTGCAGACGTGCAGCACGGGAGGCGGCCTCACCATCTGGCTGCCTGCAGGAGCCTGCAGTAAGCGTGGATGGGATAAATCTGCTGGCGAGGACGTGCCGGTGGAGCGAGTCCCTCGGGCACGCTGGGACTGCTGGCACGGGGCAGCCCTGCTGGCATGAGGTCCCACGGGGCAAGTTGCCCCTTGACGTCTGTGGGCATGTGGACGTGAGCATGTGGTCCTGCGGCGAGTAAAGGTTGTGCCGTGTGGCAGTCAGACAGGCACGTTGGCCGTGAGAAGGTCCAAGGGAAAAGTCATGCCCTTGGCTCTTCCTCTTACCGACAGGGAGGGAGGGACCGCGAGCGGCGGGGTGAGCGGGAAACCTTGAGGCAGTGACCACGAGAACCTGGAGCCTGCCTGGATGAGGGATGAGCTCTCGGTTGCCAGCCAGAGACCTCAAGAGGACAGATTTTTTTGGAAGGGAAAAAATGGAAAAGGAAAAAAGAAAGAGAGAAGAAAAAAAAAAAAAAATCAGCTGAATGTGCTGTGCTGTGAACAGGATTCATAGGTTAATGAAAGCAAAAGCCCTAAGCAAACGCTGGGGGAGAAAGGCCTTGGTGCAAGCTGGAAAAGGGCCAGGGAGTTGAAGGAACTGTGGGGTGATGGATGTTGTCTTGGAAGTCATGAGGGACACCAACAGGCACAATGGCAAGCAGCTTCTGTACACCGTCAATGTCCAGAAGGGCCCTGGTGTCTCCAGACCTAGAGACATCCCTTTTTGTCCCCTCTCACCCCTTAGGCTGTGCCCACCAGACAGCTCGCAGGCCCTGCAAGCTCCATCTCACACTCTTTCTGCCACCAAGCTCCAGGTCACAGCCCAGGCCAGGTTTCATGCAGCATCCCGAGGGGCTCGCCGCCTCCCCCAAAGCCTCGGGCAGCATGGCCAGTGCTGAGGGTCACTGCCAGCCCCTGAGGTGACACAGGGAATGGGGGAGGCAGTGGCATAGCACCGAGCAGCACCCCTTTGCCTTGGGCAGTGGCAGCAGGACCAAGAGGCAATCCAAGGCACAGCAGCTGCTGGGAGAGACCCGTCAGTCCTCTCTGCCTTTGTGGAGAGGAACAAAGAGCCGAGGGAGGGAAGGAAGGAAGCACCCATCGCTTTCCAGACAGATGAGCGGAGTCCCCAGCCCTTCTCCCATCCCCTCCACCATTTCCACCCCCTCTTTCTCCCTGCAGAGTGACTGGAAGGGAGGGAAAAAAAATAAAAACACAAAATAAACAAAAAAAAAGGCAAAAGGAGAGCGGGAGGAAGCATGTGGGACACGCTGGCTGGCAGGCAGACAAGAAGGGCGGCCGGGAGCCGCTGCCAGGGCGCTGGGGGCTGCGGGCATCTACGTGCGGCCGGCGGCGTGTGAGGGCCGTGACAGCCGTGCTGCTCCCAGCGTCCCCGCTGGCAGTGCTGGAGCTGGCAGGCATCACGGTGGTGGTGGCAGGGCTGTACCTGGCCACGGGTGGCACATGCCAGCCTACACATCCCCACCGTGGGCACCGGCATTGCCGCCGGGCATCCAGGCGATCGCCAGCTTCTTCTTCCCGGTGGGCTTTTCTGGCATCCCAACCCGCCAGCTGGTTTTGGCTCTGTGAAATGAAACCGTGACCTCTGCCATCCCAAGGCCATTGTCCCCGCGATGCCGTGCTCGGGATCACGCTGCTGCCCCGCTGCCTGCGGGCTGTGTCAGCACTGCGGGGGCCGGGCCCGGCTCCCGTGCCCTTGAGGCGTCCACAGAGCAGCCTCGGGTTGTGGGGCAGAGCAAAGAGAAGTCCTGCTCACACCCTGCTCAAAAAGGTCTCCCCAGATTCACATTCTGGGCTCGGGCACGCGTTCTTCTGCATTCACATCACATCCGTAGGGAAGGGAGAAAGGGAGAAAGGGAAAGGAAGGGAAGGGAGAAAGGGAGAAAAGGAAGGGAAGGGAAGGGAAGGGAAGGGAAGGGAAGGGAAGGGAAGGGAAGGGAAGGGAAGAGAAGGGAAGGGAAGGGAAGGGAAGGGAAGGGAAGGGAAGGGAAGGGAAGGGAAGGGAAGGGAAGGGAAGGGAAGGGAAGGGAAGGGAAGGGAAGGGAAGGATTTATTAAGACATTCTACTCCTGTGCATGCCTGTGCATTATGTCATGGGCTAGCTGGGAGTTAACTAAGTCTAAGTCTCCTTCCCCTGCTCATCTCCCAGAAATGAACAAGGTTTCCAGCTGTTTCGGAGGGCGGTGAGCAGCCTGCAGAGCCGGAGGTGTGCTGAACCCATGAGTCAGCAGCCGTCGGTAACGGATACACGCTGCGGGTGACACCGCTGGGCTAGGAAAGTCCCAGTAATACCAGGCACTGGGCAGCAGGCACGTAGTGGCTTGGCTGCTCCAAACACCCCTGGCGTGACCGCAGTGAGGTGTCCCACGAGCCAGGGAGCACGCGCTGCCCTGCGGCAGCTCCCTGCAGCCACAGCCCTCATGCTGATGGCTGCCAGCCTTGTGTCACGGCAGTCGGTACCTGGTTTCACCTGATTTTGGCATTGCCAGCACCTCTGGGCAGCACTCTTTTGCTGGATATCATCTACAGGGCAATCACTGGGGCATTATCCCACAGCCCCGGCTCTTTGCAAGGGGAGCATGAAAAGGGCCAAGGGCAGGAAGCAGCAAATGCTGTGGGGTGGCAGGAGCATCTGCTCTGGGTTCATGCTGGTTGTGCTGGTAAATACAGTATTTATTTCTCAGTTATCCACTGTAGAGGCCTCTACTTAGCCTCCAGCTATCGGAGGGCAGAAGCATAAAAGAGTGTTAATTGTATAAAAGCAGGCCTGAGACACGATCACTGCCACACAACTCTTCTCACCGCTGTGCGTGCTGCACCTTGCTGGCCCGGCCCTGACCCTGCCCCTTGCTCACACACGGCAGCAGCACATCCGTAAGCTAAACTCCCAGTTCCAGTAAAATATCCATTTTCTGCATGAGGGGTGATAATAATCCAGGATTCTTGAAGCAGATGAATAATTAAATAGCTGTAAAACATGACAAAGCTCGGTTGGAGAACTACCTGGGACAGAGGCTGCCTCCAAGGCTGCCCAGCCTCTAGGCCTGGATGGCAAACGAGCAGCAAATTAACAGATGCATGAACTCGAGCACAGTTTAAAAGGGAGATGAATGGGTGGGAATTACCAGCATCCGGAAAACAGAGGAGACGTCCAGGCTTAGAAAGGCAAACACAGAACAGAGCAGGAAATGCAGAAGCAGCCAGGTCTCTGCACTGAAATCCCTAACAGGAGATGGGAGAAAGAAGGAAATGATGAAGCGGAGCTGGCACACTGGGAAGCAGCCGGGCCCTGCCACGCACTGCCAGCGCTGCTCTGGGGGAGCTTAGCACCAGGGCGCTCCGCTTGGGAAGCGCCACTCTGGAAATAACCTGCTCGGTAGTGAGATCATTCATTCTTCTCAGCTGGAAACCCGACCCTGTCTCCAGGCTCATTTTCCAGACCAGAAGTTGACGTTCATGGAAAACTTCAGCCTCAGGGGCCAAATACCGAGATCCTGAGCTTGTCAGTGCTGAGGTTCAGCCCCTCGGCAGGCTGCACGGCTTGCTCAGAAGTCCCCCTGGCCTCGCTGGTGGCTCGGCTGGGGTAGAGGGGCTCCCCCAGTGTGACATGGTGGCTCATCATGCTCCAGACGCAGTGGCCAGCTCCCAAGGAGCCCATGGGCTGGGTCATGGGGGTCTGAGATAAGAGCTCTAGAGCTTTGGGTGGTCTGCAAACAGATGGTACAGAGGCCAAATCCCAGTGGTAGGTGGCCAGGGCGTAAGAGGGCTCCATAACAGCTTTGATATTAGGTCACCTATCTTCTGCTAAAGGGAGTCAATCCTTCCAGCCTCTCTGGCATCACCAGGAAGGGACTTGCTTTTGGGAAGTATTTTCTTGCTCCAAGGATCTCAAGTATGAGTGTGGATGTGTCAAACACTCTCGGGCATGTCTTTTGTCACGGAGTTATGCCTCTGCCAAACCACCATCCTGCTTCTGAGGTTTGGGGCAGTTTCCACCCGGCCGTGCCTGAGACATGAGCCATTTTGTGCATGAGCCACCCTGTGCCCTCTCAACACCACCTGCCTTCCACACTGCTTTTCCAGAAGCCTTCGGCCCATGTCCAAGGAAAACAGCAGCAGCGATGCCATGTCACTGCAAGCGTCTGCGGGAAAGCCAGCCACGGGCGAGTAACCTTTGTGGAGCTCGGGGGGAGCCTGGGCAAGCTCTCGGCCCTGAGCCCAGTATTTGCCGTGACACCCAGATAATATTTGTGTGTGGCTGGCAGGTGCTTTGGCTGAGGCAATGTTTAAGTGTGTGGTGAAGGTGTCAATTATACCTTGTTCCAGGCGCTGCGGAGCGCTTGAGGAACAGCCAGGCTTATAGGCATCTCCCCTGCCTCCAGCCGGCGTTGCACACAGGCATCCTGCAAAGCCCTCGCCTTCTTCCTCTCTGCAAAAATCATTGTGGGGATGCAGCAAGGTATCTTCTCCAGCAGGTAAATGTCCTCAGGGCAGACTGCACTACTGTGGGCATCTCCCAGGCTGCTGCCTGCCTCCCTCTGCCCCATCGCCACTTTTTTTGTTGGGCAGGGACCAGTGCCGTCCCACGAGAGGAAGGCAGAAGGCATCATCCTGCCAGCACCGTGGCCCTGCTCTCCCGAGCTGAAGCCAGGTTTCCTGCTCAGTTTGGAGAGTGTGGAGCATGCCAGTTGGGAGGCTGGAGGGAACCGACGTGCCAGGTGTCCGGATGGAGGGGTGGCCCCATGGGGGCGAGACTCCCTGCTCCAGCCAGCACTGAATAACCATTATCCAGGCCGCCTACAAAGGCAGTGGGCAGACGTGATGGCAGGCACAGCCACAGCTCCTGCACTTGTGGGAACCCGGCGGAAACCCTCCCGCTTCCCCCTGGCCTCGGCTCAGCTGCGCCTGCAGATTTGCATTGGCAGCGCGGCGGCGTGGAAGCTCGCCCGCCCCTCGCCCGCACGCTGCCAGCGTCCTGCCAGCGCCCGGAGCCTTTTGCCCGTGTGAACTTTTGTCTCTCGTGTGAAAGGGGAGAGCTTTCAAAGGGGTCGTTTAAACATTGGCATCTTAATTAGCAGCGGGCAAATGGCAAGGGGAGCCATACCTTTGCTTGGAGATGCACCTTTGCCAATGTGCTCCCCTCTCCGCGATAGGCACCCCCCTCTGCCACCACATCCCTGGAGAGCTTGGCTCGTCCAGCCCCTCCCTCCTTCCTTGGCACATCGTGCCCTGCAACCCCCTGCCATCCCCAGCCTGCCTCCACATCGTGCACAGCTCGGTAATTGCCCCCTCCGTCCCTGCTGCCAGCCTCCTGCTGCTCTCCCAGCCCCAGCCCCGTCCCCGCCTCCTGGTCACCCCTCGCTCCTGACCCTTTTGTCACCTATAGGCATTCAGCCTATATACATTTCTAAATGAAGCATCCTCTGTGAGGCGGCAGAAAAGCACCGGCTGTACAATGTGCCCGGAGTGAAAAGGGAAGGCTGTTAACACCACTTGGAAAGGGGCCTGCATTTGACAACAAACACAGCCAAGTTTCAAGCTCCTTGCTAATTAGTCTATTAGCTATACGAGCAGAGAAAGCCTCTCACCATCCCGCGCCGCTCCACTCCTGCGCTGCAGCCCCGTCACCTCAGGAATCCCCTGCCCCGTCTCCGTGGTGCGGTGCGACGTAGGCATCACACCAGCGGCTGCCTGGCCACTCGCCTGCGCCTGGGCGCCAGGGCCAGGCGGGGATGGTTCCTCTCCACAGATTTTCTCCAATGGACAAAAGCTGCCTAAAAGAAGGAGCCAAAGTCCCATGTGCTGCTGGGATGCTCGGCCCAGGGGAGAAGAGGGCATCCTGTGGCAACCCATGTATGCCCACAGGGTCGACATCCCCAGCGTGACGATGTTGGCAGGAGCCACTAGGAACATGGAGAAGGTGCTGGGGACAATCCTGGGATGGGGACAGCTCCCCTGGGTGCCTTTGAGCCAGGAGCAAGCAAAACCATCACCGTTCCCCTGGTGCATGGAGCCAGCCACCTCTCCACCACCAGCTTTTTGGCACCTTTCTGGCAGTCCTGTTGGCCAGGCTGGCAGAGCATCCATCCGTCCGTCTGTGTGTCCATCCAGGGAATGGGTTAAACAGCCCATGCCCCACCCCACGAGGCCAGCCTGGGCTTCCAGGCATAGAAGGGAGAGGCTTACAGCTGGGGCTCATTACGGGGCAGCCATAAAGAGGGTGGAGGCGCTTCCTCCCACACTGATCAGAGGAGCCTTGCAACTGCATGCCCTGGAGCCAAGGGATGAGGTCCAGGGCTTGTTTACCACCTCATGTGAAACAGGGGAGTGTTCGTGGGGTTTTGTCCATGCTGAGGAGAAAGCTAGCCGGCCACACCAGAAATAGATGTTTATGTGCTCCCTGAAGTGAGGGGACCACTTGGTGTCCACCTGCACTGCTCTGGTTGGCTTCTTCAGATCAGGAGGGCCTGACCTGGGATATGTATTCACCTAATGTTCCCCCCGTGTGTTAAAAAGGGGGGATACTGTGTTTCCTAACCTTTTCCGTATGGTTCTCTACTCACAGTGCCTGTTGATGGGCTGCAGGTTTGGATGCACCTCTGCTGCCTGATAACACAGGGCTGGAGCGGCCTAAAGGGTCTGATCCACTCCTGCAACACGTTATCAACTTGAAAATCCAGTTGCAGTCAAGTTGAATCCCTTGAAATCAAGGGAAAGGTAGAGGCAGCCTTTCTGAGTTGCCAGTGATGCACATGGATAGACATGAGCAGCCACGGTGCACTGAGGGGCTGACAGCAAAATCTTCAGGCTCTAAGCTCTCTCTGCTCAGACAGACTGTTCAAAGTACTTGGGGATCTTGGAGGAATTTCATTAAATTCTGAGGGGTAAGCTAATAGCAGAGGAATGGAGGAGAAGCCATTTTGTCCCGGGGATGGCGTGTTGCCTAGCCATCAACAGATGAATGGAAACCCACATGCCAAGGGATGCCGGAAGCATGGCTTTTTCCCTTGGAACGATGGGGAGCTCCAAATGCAAAACGTATGACTCATGCTCCTGAGCACCATGGTCAAACATGGAGGGGAGGAGGTCGTGGTACTCCTCCAAGCTCAACCCCCCAAACAAGCTTGCCAGATACCAAAATGAGATGTTATAAGACGTTGGGCTGGTGTAGCTTGTCTCCCTGCTTCACAGCCTCGAGCAGCAGAGCGGTGCTGGCTGGTAGAAATCAATATTGTAGATACGGTCCCTTTTGGTTTCCAGTGAAAGCTGGGAAATTCTGGAGACTTTTGTAGCTCCTGAGGATTTCTGTGTGAGTGGATGCTCATGTACCTCTTTGGCCAGATGCTGGGGCAGTTCCCTTTTGGCTGAGCAGGACAGCCAGAGAAGGTACTTTCCAAGGTCTCTGCTGTTTTCTCCTCTGAGACCCCTTTCTTCTCCCTTTCAAGCACGGGGAATTTTGCATTCCCCTTGGGATCAAATTATCTTGACCTGCTAGATGAATCCTTGGAGGAAGGTATTCCCCTCGGTTTGATCCTGCACTGTTGCCCCAGGCTGATTGAGACAAGGAGTTTGGAACAATGCTTAATTAAAGGGTCATGAGATCACTGAGGTCACTAATCTGTGAAATCACCAAGGAGCAGAAAATGGATCATTGGCCTCAGATCCTTGAAAATCCTATAAACCTGTGGGGAATGTCTCCGCTCCAGCCCCCCTCTGTTCTTGACAGATGTTTACACCGCAGTGGCCTCTCTCGCCTCAATGCTGTAATCTAGGCAACAGACAGCCCTTTCCCTGCCAATGCCTCCCTTCATGCATGTGGCGGGTTGGCTTCTCTGTGTCATCGAGTCTCAGGGCCTAGATTTTCAATCCAGCCTCCACCCAGCCTCTGCGAGCATGCTTGTCCTCCAGCAGAGGCACGCGTTGGCTTCAGCCAACCTCCGCCATGTGTTTGGGTTTGGGGGGAGGTTTGTGTGCCCCACAGCACAGGCACGAGGGGATTCCTCATGCAAGCTGCACAGCTGCAGGCTACGGCACTGGGTCTGTGTGAGAATGTGGCTCAGGCCTGCCCTGAACAGCCTCCTGGTGAAGCTCTGAAGGACTCCTCCGGGCTGGCTTTCCCACCTACCCCCTTGAAGGACCTGCCAGCTTTGTTTTGCTCTCTGCAAGGCCTGGAGGCAACTAGGCCCTCTTTCTCTTGCCTTCACGAAAGCTCATTCAAGGACTGATGTTTACCCCACAACTTGCAATTTGCCCTGGATTAGTGGTTTAGCTTGAGCCACAATAAAGGGTAGTCTTCATCCATCACTTCTCTAAATTTACTTGATATCTAGCCAGCACCGGATGAGGAATCCATTCAGGAAGTCTTCTCATCTGATTCTTGCAGACAGGAATGATGTAATGAGCCTTTCTGGTTGCCTTTCTGCAGAGTTAGGAGCCTTTGACTGCCTTGGTTTTCGAAGTTTCTAGAGAAAGCACTCTGTCTGGAGGGGACAGGAGCACCTAACAGCTCAAAGAGATGAAAAGTTATTTTGACTGCCTAACCTTATGTCTCCAGGAGATGGAGAACAATCTATCCTGTTCCTTTTTAAACACTTTTACAAATCCAAATGTTGTTATTCTTCCCTTTTCCTCTTCTCCTAGACAGACTAAACAAATGCAATTTTTTCAACCTTTACTCATAGGTCATGGTTGCTAGGCTGCTGATCATCCCGTGACCTCTAAGAGGTTTACACCTCTCTTGAACTGCATTGTCCAAAAGTGGGCGCATCCAAAAAGCATGAGGCTTTTCTAATGCTGCAAGAAGTGGGATGATTGCAGCACATGTGGTATATGTGGCACTTTTGTTTATAGGCCCTAGTAGGGACATTTGTTTTTTTTTTTCACATCTGTGAGTTGTCAAGTCAGTAATGACACCCATCACCACAATGACGCCCATGTCATTGCTTTCCTGAAGGCCTTGCTGCCCTCTTGTATATGCATACAGCTGATTACCCTGCTAAGTGCTGTGGCTTGCATTTGCCCTTACTGAATTGCATCCTGTTTATATCCACTTCACCAATGTCACAATCTGCTTGGATTCCTATCCTGATCCCCAAAGGGTCTGCAGCCACCACGTGGCCAATCATCATCAGCAAATGCAATGTGTGTCTTTCAATCCAACACCCAGGCCACAGCTCACTATATCAAAGCCAGGACGCAACTTCCTCATCACACGTGGCCTTGCCCCAAAACCCTGCTGTAGAAGGCAGTCAAGCTGTTGACAAATCCGCATTAGCTATTGCTTCTCATCTTGTCTTACAAGCAGCTCATCTCCTCCAGGGACCAGAAGATATGCAGTCCTGGGGCTGCATTTTCACTCCTTTAAGGACAGGTACTATCTGTCTGCCTTTTCTTCCTAGTCATCTGGAACCTCACCCCTTCTTCCTTAGGTAATTGCTACCACATTTGAGGTGGTTTCAGCCAGGACTTCAGCAGGGCTGGCTGATAGGAAAGGAAGGAAGAGCCGCATCTGAGGTTAGCAGCAAGAGGATGAGGGAAGCCGTATCTTTGCTGCGGCTGGGGGACATGCAGCCTCTGCCCCTTTCTGCCCAGCAAAGGGAGCCCGCAGGTGCCATTTGAGCATCTCCCATGGTGTGAAGAGGGTACGTGAGCCTGCAGACAGCATCCCAGAGCATCTGGCCTGTTTACATAGCAGGGAGCCTTTGTTAACATCAGGAGGTTGGCCAACGAGGGGAAATTTTACAATTGCACCACACAGCTCTGTTGACTCAAAAGGAAGAGTTAGCTTCAAAGCAAAGCAGACTCCACGTAGCCAGGCTCACGTAGCCCAGCCAGCTGCACAATGAGGCGTTTCAGTGGAGGGCTGGGAGGCTGCTGGATGGATGCACAGCATTCACGCGGGGCAGAGAGCGCTCTCACTAGGCAGCTGGCAGTCGGGCAGCCCATGGAGCCAGAGCGCCCTGGGAAAGGGGCAGGCTGCAGGGGAACAAAAGCTGTGGGGAGGCTGCGGGAGCAAGGCATGGCTGGGGTGTGAGGATGACATCCTCTACACCAGGGAGGAGCTGGCAGCTGCCCCTGGGCACCCGGGAAGGGACAAGGGACCATCGGGCCACCGAGTTCCCAGGCCCTTCGGGGGATGCACAAAGTGCAGTGCTGCGCATCGGTGAAGGGGGCTGCTTCAGCATCCTCCCCCCCAGAGCCTCTTTCTGTTTCTTTTCCCAGACAGGAGAGGTCCAACTCTTTGGTGAACCCTTTCGACTTGTCTTTACCTCTAGCCATGAATGAATTTATTCTTTGCCCCGTTTTTTGGTCCAGTGGTTTTCCCAGCTGGGCGGTGAGAGGGGGAGGTGGGGGAGTGCTACACCCACTGCTCGCTTGCTTCTCCCCTGCCCGCTGCACATCCAGGCAGCCCTGCACACCATTAATTACAGGGGACGGAAATGCCCCGTGCCCAATATCCGGTGCGGCTGAGTGATGACAGCCCGCTAATCATTTCCAGGATTTGTGATTGGAATTAAAGGGACGGGTGCTCCCTCAGCAAGTGCGGGCAGGGCAGCTGGGGGAAGGAAGCAGCCCCTGCTCGGAAAGGACAGAGATGAAACTGCACCAAATATCGCTGTGCCTCTGGGGTGATTCAAGCACTGGCCAGCTGAGAGGTGATTTACGAGCCTATGGGACCACCACAGATGTCCCAAGGTGCCTCCAAACCACCTCCAGCATCAGCATGGTCCCTCGTTGCCTCCTGCTGCCCGTGGGAGATGGCAGGTCCTGTCCCCACTGCCCCAGGCAGTCCCCACTGCCTGTTTGCCTGCTGACCCACCATGTGTCTGCATGCTCCCTCCCTCCCACGGGAGAGGGTCCCCACACACCACCTCCAAACCACCTTTTTGCTGCTTTGCCTCAGAGCCGAGGCAGCCTGGACCCAGGGGCTCTGCTTGCAGGAGGAGCGCTTGGTCAAAAACGGCCCATCAGCTCCAGGCACGAGGTGTGGCCCGGAGGTGTAGGACACCAAAAGGCAGCAAAGCCTTTTATTGTTATTATTTGTGTCACTGAGAGACAAGCACGCCAAAAGAGAAGCAAGCCTGTGCTTGCTGGCGTGGCCCATTGATCTGGAGCCTCTTGGCCAAGAGCAGCCCTGGGAGGGCCTCCCAGATGCTGCCCTTTCTATGCACAGACCACAGTCTTTTTCCCCATGGCCGTTTAGGATCATGTAACATCTGTGCCTGAAGCTACAGATCTAGGCTATAAC
The DNA here is from genome assembly GCA_011076525.1 of Nettapus auritus. Taxonomy (NCBI): domain Eukaryota; kingdom Metazoa; phylum Chordata; class Aves; order Anseriformes; family Anatidae; genus Nettapus; species Nettapus auritus. The sequence continues at coordinate 25,586,932 of CM021767.1, forward strand.
ACAAGAGCCTGCAGTTGACCACCGTGGTCTTCCCACACATCTCCACCCCGGGCCCCAGCTATGAAGCTCTTCTGAAGGAGGCTCAGGGCAGAGCGCTGCGGAGATGAGCTGCAGGGGGTTGTGAAAAGGGAAGGCAGCAAGAGGGTGGGACGCCTGGAGGGCTGCAAAGAGACCTTTAAATAATTGTGTCAGAGGAGGAAGAGATTGGAAATTAATGAGCTGTCAGTGGGCATGTGTTGGACAGACTGGGAGCCAGGCGGCCAGCTCCTGCAGGAGGGACATCATATGCAATCCCTTGTGTCAGTGCTACGCAAGAAGCTTTGGTGGCAAGCCTGTATATTTTGGGATGAGCCTCTCTTCCTGAATTCCAGATAAGGTTTTTACAGAGATTACTTGCTCCCAGTTCAAAACCGCTGCAGATGTGACTTGTTTCCAAGCCTCAGGTGCCCACATTTTCCCAACTGACCCAGGTGGGGCCAGGACATCCTTTAGGGGTCACCAGTGCAGGAAACTGCTTCCCCACCGAGCCTGCCAAACACGAGGGGGTCTGCATAGAGCCCAGGACAGAATCACCTTCTGGGAGGTTTCTTTCTCCTCCTCACAGCCCCAGAGCTGAGCTCGGTGCCCAGCTGGGAGCCACTTTACGAGCCCTCGCTGTTTGGTGTGAAATCTCCATCCCCAGCCCAGGCCTCGAGATAGATACAATTAACAGATTTGATGAAGCAGCCCAGATAAAAGAAGGTGCCTGTTGGATGCTGGGCCGAGCCCTGCCCAGGATCATGCCAACACACACACATTTTGAAGGGCAAACATGTAATCGGGAGCAGGAATTAATTACCTGAGCCGGTTTATCACAGCTCTCCTTCCCCACCTCTCACGGAGGCTCACACCCATCTCGGTGCCAGGCTGCACGTACGGCGGCAGGGCTCTGACTAAGCCTGGCCTGGGGCATGCAGGCAGCATGATCCGTCCCCACGCCCCAGACACCTCTGGTCTCTCATTTATGGGAAGGAGGGTGGCAGCTACTGCTGGTGCATCCCTCTGTACCCGGGAACCTGCTGTGACCTGGTGCCAGCTCCTTCCAGGTCACTACTGGGGACACAGCTCCAAACGCTTTCGTCCTACTTCTGTATGTCCTTGCCCAAGCTCATGGCAGAGCTGGCCCTTGGGTGCCTGCAGCCAGAGGGGTGGTAAAAGATGGGGGGACCCCAGCCCAGCCCTCCCGGGATGTGTCCCGCAGCTCACAGAGGCTGCAGTGGGCAGCACACGGCCACCTCCTGGACCCTCCCCTGGCTCCTGATGGGCTGTGCCTCCCGTCACCCCATGGTGGCCTCCCCCACCATTGGCCACCAAGAGCTGAGCCCACCGGTGGTGTTTGGATCAGCCCAGGTGGTTAGGGCAGTTCTACATCTGAATGCTTGAGCCCCTCAGGTCACTACAACAACTGTGCGTGTGCTGCTTTTGCCTTTGCTTTGTGCTAGGTCCTGACTGGAATACATCACACCTTGATGCAGGGATGCTGCTGAGCATTTGGAAGCAAAGAACATCCCATGCCACTTCCCAAAGCTCTCCCACATGCTCTCAGGGCTATTTAAAGGCCAAATCCATCTGGCTTGGTGGGGGGATGCAGCCACCTCTGGGGCTGCAGCTCGCAAAAGGGGGCTCGGATCTTGAGAAGAGCTTGGGCAGTGTTCAGATCTCGGGAGAGAAAAGAGCAGGCTTGGATGGAAAGTGAGCCAAGGAAGAAAGAAATCTTGTAACCAGCTCAGTGAGAGCGCGTTTGGTGGGAGGACACCGAGTCCTGTGGACTGTGCTCCAAGGGATGGCACGGCACAAGGTCTGCGCACACAGCGGTCCCTGTGTGCAGCGTGCTCCTGGAGCAGCGGCAGGGAAGGGATTCCAGCATGACTCAGATGGGCGCTAACTTGGAGGAAGGAAACGGTCCACGGGACAAACAGCAGACAGTCAGGTGGAGAGCCTCCTCCCCAAAGTGCTGCTCTGGCCCTCACGTACCACAGGTTGCACGCGGGACCAGGGCAGCACTGGGGCAGGGACCCGCTCCACCTGCCCGGCTCAGAACAGCAGAAATGGGGGAGCCCCTTGGTGGCTAATAAACCATAGGCACAGCCCAGGCACTGAGAAAAGCCAGTGAGCTGCCCACTGCAAAAATTCACCCCTCTCCCCGTGCTGTTTGGGCATTCACAGGGAAATTTCTGACTCCTCAAACACATGGCAGGGTACTGATGGAGGAAACAGGCTCCCAGGCTGATAGGTATTTGTTCCAGAGAGCATATGTGCAAATGGCACAGCGTGCTGTGAAGGACTCTCTGCCACTCGTGAAGGATGTACCCAACCTAGCGCTAAATCTAGCAGCCCCAAGTGCCAAGAGCAACGAAGCTCCGGTCCCACCGGCTTCCATATGAGTCACTTACCCCCGACACGGAGCCTGGACCGTGTCCGTGCGGTGACGAACCCTTGGCACCACCAGCTCGGAGGTGTCTGTGTGTGTTGTAGGCCCACCTCACGTTGGTTTGTGCCTGCCCTCGCCCTGGCTCAGAGGGAGTGTAGCTGTGCTAGAGGTGCCCCAGTTCTCGGGGGTCAAAGACTCTCTTCCGAGACGATGGCAGCAGAAGTCCTCATAAGGAAGCCACAAGCAGCAGTGCTAAGCTGGCTGCCACCCTCAGTTCGTGACCACTGACACCTGTCCTTTCTGGGACCCTGGTGTTTATTTTCTTGTCCCTGTCAGGGCAGGTGACCCTGGGTGTTTAAAGACGCCCCCATCTCAGCCAGCAGAAGGTTTCCTTGCCCATGCCAGCCCCACCAGCCGATGGGCATTTCACGCATCAATGCACGCAGTGTATTTGGCTTCTGGCCCCCGGCCATGCACAGGATGAGCAAAGGGATGTTCTCCAGTGTTTGCAGGGTGGTTTCACCTTCCTTGGTTACTGGAAGATAATATCCCACCAGAAAAGTGAACCAATGAGTATCTCTGTGCCCGCTCTGTGAGCAAACCAACCCTGCAGACAACATCCACCTGGAAAAGGGGAGACACCAAGGACCCCACAGCTAAAACACAATCTCCTTCCCAGGTGTGGGTCAGCCTGTCACCCATCCCAGCCTCCCCTCCACACACCCCACGGCTGACTTTTCACTGTTGTGGGTGCAGCCCCAGCACCCCCCAGCTCCGTCCCTCTGCCCTGTGCTGCGGCACTGGGGGAGAGGCCATTCCATCTGGGGAAACAGCAGCTCGAGGGATCTCCAAAAAGCCCCTTTCCTTCTTCCCCCCGCTTCCCAATACCCCCACCGATCCCCCCCGCTCCCTCCCTTCCTGCCCTGGCCATGTCAGCCTGGCGGTGCTGGCTCTCTGATTAAGTCATTTCCTGACATTCAGCACCACGCAGGATGACCAGGAGCAGATGTACACAAGCGGAGAAGAGTGGGAGCTATAATACCGCGTCCAACAGCACGCTGACAGCCTGCCGGCCAAGGGAAGGGGAAAAAAAAAATACAGAAGGAGAAAAAAAAAAAAAAAAAAAAGAAAAAGAAAAAAAAAAAAAACCACACACAGCTCAATACTTTCCATGTGCCGCCGCTAAGGAGGAAATCGCCTCCATTTGCTACGTGCAAAGCCTGGTGTCTGCACAGCGGGCTTGGAAGAGAAGGGAGCCTGTTTCCCAGGTGGGGAGGAGGGGCTGCTGGCAGCATCCCCACGCCGGGGGAAGGTCCCCGCACACCCACCGGGACGGGACGGGGTAGCAGGAGGGGGCAGCGGGCCGGAAGCCAGGGGGCGGGGGGAATGGCCATGGTCGGAGGATGGCTTGGCTCAGCGCCCTGTGGGACGCTGCCCGGGCTTCCCCGCCACTACGCCGCCGAGGAGAAGGGGAGAAGGAGTGGTGGCTGCTGTGCTGCCCTTCCGTGGGCTGTGCCCATGGGGAGAGGGGCTGCAGGGGCTGCTTGGGGGCTCCTGCTGCCCCCGGGCCTCCCAGCACTGGGGGCTGCAGAGATGGGGCTGGTTTTGGGTTCCTTGCCCAGTGCCTGCTCATCCTTCCTGAGCTGGGGTGCTGGATGTGCCCCATGCCTCATTATACGTGGGGTACCACAGCTTTCTTGTCCCTCAGAATGGGGGCAAGGGGAGGACAGGAGAAATTTCCCACGCCCTGTGAGCAGCACGGGGGTGCTTGTACAAGGGCTGCCATGCCCCCCTCCCTTCCCATGCCATCCCTGTGCCACCCCTCCCGGCCGGGCAGGGAGAGCCCCGTGCCAGGAGGTGCCACCACGTTACCTCCTGCACCTGGGGCAGGAGGCAAAGTCCCTGATTAGAGCAGCCCTGCCACAGCCTCCGCCAGCTGGGGAAAGTCCGTGGACTGTGCGACAGGTCGGGCTGGTGGTGAGGGACACCCCTGGGGACAAGGGCATGGGAGCTCCTGCCTCCAGGCCGTGGACACCTCTGAAAAATGAGGGGGGCATGGCTGAAGCCCCTGCTTGACATCTCATCCCACATCCAGAGCGTTCCTCCATCTGTGAGCCAGAAAGGCTGGGAAAACACCTCCTTCCTCGTCTGCAGCATGCACATAGGTTGTGAGCCGTACAGTCATCCTGGTGCCGCTCCAGGCTGTCTGAACACCCGCACAGACCCCACTAGCGCCTGTCCCATTGCATCCACGGGCTCCCAGCTGCTGAGGAAGTTACGGCCCTTCCAGCCCCTCACTGGGAAACCGCCGCTCTGTCCTGGTTCGACCCATGTCCCTAGAGCCTTCTCTGACCTCGTTTGTACCCGTGTTCCTCGGGTGAGGTGCCCTCGGAGCCCGCAGACCTGCACCCACACCAGCTGAAGCAGAGCCGAGCTCTGGGCCACTGTGGGTGTTGGGAAAGGGAGAGGATGAGCATGGCCAAACAACAAGAAATCAGAACAGCCCCTTCCAAAACTGGGTCTGCTCAGGGAAGCCATCGCCAGGGCAGAAGGTTTTGATGGCTATGGGCCTTTTGAAGACTTCATCAAATCTGTTGACCATAAGCTGTAGAGAAGAGAGACAGTGTGCTGCACAACCCATAATGTTTTGGCCCAAAAGCCAGAACACCCCTTTTCTCACGGTCCTCTAAATACCCCATGCAATGGGAGCCATCGCATTGCAGGTTTTTCAGGACACATTGGGATTGAGGCCATTTGGCACAGTCTCTGGTGACACACAGAGGAAAGCTTTGGGCTGGCACACCCAAGTCCTCAGCACCCCAGGGGAGAGAAGGATGGTGCTCGAGCTCTTAAACATCTCCTGCTTCACCTCCTGGCACACAAGACCCTCTGGGGGCTCTGTGGACCACGGGATGCACCAGGAACCAGAATCCTGGGCAGCCCACCCCGAGCCCTCCCTGACCTTTTGCAAAGGGAGCAGGTGGGGAGCAGAGCTTACCTCCAAACGCCTCCTGGAGATGGGCCGTCTCGTTGTTCCCCTGCAAGGCACCATGGCTTGAGACCTCCTGTGCACCCACGGCAGAGAAAAAGGCTGTTGGGCGTAGGGTCATGCGGCTGCGAGTCCCAGCCAGCTCCTGCTGGAGGGGCTGTCCTGCTCCGTATCCGCTCCTAGATGTCGGTCACGGGGTGCTCTACCACAATGGCACCTATTTTCCTGCCGCCCTGCCACCTCTGAGCTCTGTGGGCCATAAGATCTGGTCAAGAGCTGATGGTGCCTACCAAGGAAGGTCCAGTCATCTGTCTGCAGGTGAGGTGGCCTCCCTCACAAGCACGGGGAGAGAGGCAGCAGCCCCAGAAGCAGCCGAACTGAGCGTGTAGCCACGAGACAGGGGCTCAGTTTCCCTCAGGAATCAACGCGGTGCCTGGAGGAGCTAGCAGCCCCCAAGCAAAGGAGGGGGGCTTCCAACAGGGACCCCATTCATCTTCAAGGAAGGTTTTGGGAGGTGGCATCTTCTGCCTGCCGGTGGTGGAGGCACGGTGGGGACAACAGCACACCACACTGCCAGGGGGACAAACAGCTCTGGAAGCAGACATCCCCTTCTACAGGGCATCTCTCACTCCGTCGGTTTATGAATTTATTTTTCATTTTCCCTCCCTCCTCCTTGTCCTCCTCCTCCTCCTTTCCCCCTAATCCACCACCAAGACTCCCAGGGCTAGGAGAGAGGCGAAACCCAGCACAGCTGCAAATTCGATCAGCCGCGAGCTGGCAGGCGAGCACGCACAGCTGGGAGAGGGGAGCGCGCTCTCACACACACGGCGCGGCACCGAATGGAGCGGGTGGACAGTGGCCAGCAGGGGCTGGTGACTCACAAACGCCGGCCTCCGCCGGCTGAAGGCTGAGGAGCATCAGCAGATGACTGAGGCTGGCAGGAGGCACGGTGCTGAGCACCTATGGGCAAGGGTGGCCAGGCTCTGCTGCCTTCAGAGGCTGCTCAGCGCATCTTGGGGGCACCACGGGATCTTCCGTGGGTCCAGAGAAGGTGGGGAGTAAGTGGAGGTGGTGGTTGTGAGAACTGCAGCTGCTGCACCAAGAGGCAGCCAGGAAGCACGGGTGTCAGCTCCCATCCCTGTCTGCTCCATCTCCAAACCCACACTCCTTGCGCCCTGAAAGAGCAGGATTTCTGCTCCGTGAAGCAAAGACACAGGGCAGATGCCCACGGATGGGTCCGGTCCTGCTGAGCACCGTGGACACGCTGCCACTGTTCCCTCTCCAAGTGCCGATTTTCAGCCAGTTTTCACTGGCCCATACTTAAACCATCCGGGCTGATCTCCGTCTTGCTCGTCAGCTGCCTAACGCTGAACTATCTACATAAATATAGATGTAAAATATATAATTTCAGCCAAAATGATTCATCCGCTTCCAAGAACACTGTAAGGGGGAAATGCTTTGGTTTCTCTTGCTTTTGCTACAGGGAAATCTGATGACCTTTCTTTTGAAGAGCTCCCGAAGCGGCATGTTTTTGGCACGTGGGCCTGAAGTTTGGCAAAAGGAGAAGCAGGGAAGGCCTTTGGTTGAGCGCAGACTCACCCTTTGCTGCCGCCAAACTGGGCCAAGCCTTTGAAATAATCCGTTTCACATGTGCTGCCTTAAGCCAGCCCGAGTGCACACCGGCCCCGTTCCCTGCCTGCTCTCCCCACTCGGGATGTGCTCCAGCCGGGGGCCGAGTGGGATTTCCAGATGGAAACGCTGTGGGTCCAGCCCCCCTGGCACGGGGCAGGTCCTGCACCCGCACCTTCCTCATCCTGGCATGGAGCAGCGCAGGCAGGAGGGGAAAGGAGCTGAGAAATGCTGGGAGGAGAGAGGGTGTGGGGTGAGGGCTTGGCTGAAGGGAAATCAGAGTGTGTCCAGGAGGAAGGGATGGAGACCTGAGGGTGCAGATCAAAGGATCGAGCCTCTGTGAGGGGTCAGTAGGGAGACCTGGGGCCAGCCAAGGGTATGGCCAGATGCAGAGCATCCTGCAGGGATGCAGCCCTGGAGAACGCTTGGGCACACAAGTATCTGGAGGACACAGGGAGAAGGAAGGAAGGGGGGCAGGCAGCTGCTGAGCATCACCAGCACTGAGCAAGGTGGGGACCAGGACAAAACCAAGAGGTCCTGGATCGCACCACGCGCAGAGGTGATAGCCAAAAGGTGTGCAGGGAGCGTGAGGGCTGACAGTCGGGGGTGTCGGGAGCATAGCGCACCTGCAGATGGGTTCGTTTGACACGAGGCATGGAGGGAAAGCTGCATGTTGTGGAAATGTTGCTAAGAAAGCTCGTCCTAGCAGGGGGTGAGGGAGTCCTGCAGCATGAAGTCAGCGTCCTGCCCTGCTCCTGGAAACCTGCAGGGCCCCGTACCTGAGAGCCGAGGGTCTCGCAGGGGCGTGCAGGCTCCATGCTCTCCAGACAGAGGAGGGGATTCATCGGTACACGATCAAAATATAAATGGGGACATTGCTTCCAGACAGGGACAGACACATCCTGCTCGGTGCGCTGCAAATGAAACCCTCCAATGTTGCCAAGGCTCAGAATAGCTCGATTTATTTGTTTATTTATTTTCATTGTGATGCTCTGTTTTTGCTTGGAAGCGGCAGCGCTGAAATCCTTGCAGCTCCCAGGTCTCTGACCTCAGCCCCTGCCCAAAGGAGGGCAGGAGGTTTGGAGACCATCCAGGCAAACATCTGAAGCTTGCGAGCCTCACGTAGCGCCAGCACTGAGAGCCCCCTTCACAGTCATGCCCCATTAGCTCTAGGCACCAGCGCAGGCAGCCTCTCCGTGGATGTCAGCTGGCCTTTCCGGGGACTGCTGGTCTCCACGGATGAGCAGCCAACGCGACGACGCTCTGCCTTTGCTTTATGTTTCCCTTAAGGAGGAAAATTTCCTTACCCCTTTCTTCCAAAAGAAAAAAAAATATATCAAAAAACGAACACAGAAAACCCCCAGGTCCACTCACAAAGCAGCGCTACTTTCCCATTCTTCACCTGGCATCCCACAGAAAGCCCAGGCTGCTTTTTCTCACGAAACACATCTCCTCTCCCCGAATCCGTACCTGCACAGGAGCCAAGGGCTTGCATTCGGGCTGTGTCAGCACCCTGGGGGCGACTCGCCCATCTTCCAGCCGGGGTGCCAGCGAGTGATTCATCTGAGGGAAATAAGGGAGCGTGAGGCAGGGGGGAATGGGGCGAGCAGGGGGCCGTGTCGGTCCCAGCTCCGCCAGATGTCCTCCTGTGGGGACGGGGGCATGGGACCAGGCACCGAGCTGAGGGGATGCCTGCTGAGGAGCATGTTCATGGAGGTGATTGGCTTTGTGAAAAGATGCATATCCACGCAGCTCTACTTTGAAAGGCTTCCTGGGCATGTGGGATGAAAATTATCCGTTGGTTGGAGCTATTTCTTTGCATTGAATTTTGGGTCGTGTTTTACCTGCAGGGTCTGGGCTCTGCAGGGAAGTTTTGCTGTGTATCATGGAGCTGAGCTCCTGGAAGCTGACTGCTTTGGCCAAATGCCTTCAATTCCCCAACCCACTTGGCCGTTCCAGGCTCTGTTGCCCACCCAGCACCATGCTCACACCTCCTCGTGCACCACAGGAGCTGCAGAGCAACCAGGGGCTGCTGGCCGTGCGAGGGTTGGAGCAGGGTGGGATGGAGGCAGGGCAGCCTGGGGGAGCTTCTTCCTTGACGGGAGATGTGGTGGCTTCACAGGAAAGAGCTCTTGGCACTGGGAGAAGGAGCAGATGACATTTGGCTGCTGAACTCCTTCTGCCCTCGGCTTCTCCTCCGCAGCCCGGCTCCTGCCAGCTGTTGCTCCATCTCATCGCCGCGGTGCTGCCAGCTTTGGCTGAGCCGACGGCTGAGCCCTTCCAGCCTCAAAAGCTCCAGGTGTGCTCTGCCAGACCTTAGCACGGCTCCTCAGCCTCGCAAACCCGAAGCTTCTCCAAGGGGAAGCAGCACCGGGGAGGACAAGCGCAGCTTGTCAGGCCAGGCTCCAACAGGCAGATTGGCTCTCCCTGAGACGCAGACACAGAGCACCTACCCCCAGAACCAAAGGCAAGCTTTCTGGAGGGAAAGGCTGTTTGCAGACGGTGCTCCCTGCCATCAGCTCCTCTGCAACTCACCAGCTAGCTGGTGCCCGGCCGGTGTGACTTGCAGTTCCTCCCAGCACACGGCATTCCCTTGCTTGCTGTATCAACTTGCTTATTTCACGCAGTCACATGCGGGTGCGGATCTAGGCTCACTCCCAAGGAAGGCTTCCCCCAATCTGCTGCAAGACCGTGGGCAAATCTCTTCATAATCCTTCTGTAGCAAAGATTCCCATGCATAAAAGAAGGTGCTGCTTTTTTCCTGCTCTTGGGCTGCCTCCCGTGATAGTAGAGAATGATCTGGCTGCTTGTGGAGATGGACGCATGCACCTCATCCCACCACAGGAGCTTCTCTTGACTCCCTCCAGCCCATCGTGAGCTACCCCCAGGGTAGGTGTTGCTACTGAAATAATTACCCCCTGCTCCTCTTACAGCTGGTGGGAAGAGAAAGGGAAGATCAAGCCCCATCTTTAGGGCTTGATCAAGATAATTTACTCAAGATATTTACTTGAGGACAAAGCATCAGATGCCCGCTAAGTGCTGCTGGCCTCCCAGGACACGTCGGTGACATTACGTCTCCGCTGCTGAGATGTGGTCAGACAACTGGTTTTGCTGCAGCGTGGAGGCAGGGATGTGTGCCCCATGGGGTGAAAGCGATGACTTTCCCCCGGTCATGGTCGGGAGCGGGGCTCCTGGTAAGGCGGAGGGCCCTGCCTCGGCCGGTCACGGCATCGCGGCGAACGTGAGTCACAGAGGGAGCAGGGTGAATTACGACTCCTCTCTCGCTGATTTTCAAAACGGAGGAAGGCGGCTTAAGCAAACGGAAGGGGCTAAGCATGTGAAAAATGTTCCCTTTTCAAAACTGCCATAAGCCAATTGAAAATCTTTGTGTTTGCGCTGAAAGCCTATGCCAAGTCTCTGTCTGAGGCTCAGTTCAAACACTCTGGCTATATAATCCTTCCAGTCTGGGCTCATAATGGAAACGCCAACAGACCGTTAAGCCCAGCGGTATTGCCAGGTCCTGCCATAATTAAACACACACAGGGAAAGGTATAAATAACGGGGTTAAACGAAGGCGGGGCTGCGCCCGAAGGGATGCGCAGGGCAGCCTGCAGATGCTGGGGGCTGTGCTCCTGGCCCAGGAAAACCCCTCCAGCAGGCTCTGCCCGGGGGGAGCCGTGCATTAAAACGTGGTCAGATGGAAACAAGGAACCTAAGAGCGTGGTGTCCTGGTGCCAGCGAGAAGCTCCATCGCCTTGCAAAGTGCTCCCATGTGCACTCGGGATGCCCACGCCGTCTCCGCAGCTCCTCGGCAGGACCAGCCGCACGCGCTTCTCCCCGCTGCTTTTCCTCCTGTGACTCCCAGCTCGAGTTTTCCGGGCCAGCTTATCTAAATGTGTAGAAGCACCGGGGGAGTTATTACTAGTAAATAACACGATAAATATTTGTTCCCGATAGCCCCGCCGCACCAAGACAATGAGGCAGCGCCCACGCGGACACGCACAGCAGAATGGCCACGCACACGGCCACAGCCCACGCCTGAAAGCCGAGGCTCACTTTTCCATTAGAAGGACTAAATCCACCAGGATTAACATGAAAAAGACCCCCCTCAACTGCAGCCAGATGCGCGCATGCCCCGATGCGCCCGTGTATACGCGTCTATTTTCCTGACCACAGCCACCGAGCATCAAATCTGGCACTTTCCAAAAAAAAAGATCGTTTCCAGCCTGTAGCGTGGGCTCTGACCTCAGCCTGCGCTTCCCCAGCCGAGCTAATAACGCTCCCAGCCCCCAAAATATGGAGGCAGCTCAGAATGGAAATGTTAGGGAGACGTAATTCCAGAGGATGTGAATGGCTAATTCTGTACATTCAAATGAAACAGAGGGGAAATATACTGAATGGAGCCCATGTATAAGATTATATGAAATGTAAAAAGACTTGTTGTTCTGCGCACACACTGCCTCTTCAATCTAGTTCTGCTTAAATGCCCATTCTTTTCGTTTGGCATCTCCTTGTCCCTCCGTGGCTGAATCAAAAGAGGAACGAAATAATGACACAAAGATTTTTTAAAAAACTCGGCCCCAGCTGCAGCAGGGAGAAGCCTGAAGCGAAACGTGAGAGCGTACGGCTCTTTGTTAGGGTTTCCTTGGCTATAGAATATGGTATATGAAACGCCTGGCGGATCCCGTTTGGTCCTATGGAGGGAGAGCTCTTAAGGTGGCTCCCTTGGGTTCGGGGAGGGCTGCGGGAAGCCTGCCCCGCATTTGCAGTCGGCGGGCGTCCCACCTGCGCGGAGCCCGGGCTGCCCACCTCCCTCTCCCCGCACCCCCGGCGGGCGGTGGGTGGTCCGGGTGGTTTTTGTTGGGTTTTGTTTTTTTCTTTTCCTCTTTATTGTAGCTGACGCTTTACATCGGGAAACCGAACTCGGCGCTCCTCGCTGGGAGATGGTTCCAATTTATATAGGTTTCCAGGAAATAGACCCTTTTTTTTTTTTCCGTGCGTGCTCCAGCAGCGCGGCATCGCTGGTGCCAGCGGCGCACAGCCACCTTCCCCAGCCAGGGGTTCTCCCAGCTCTGCGTTTTGAAGCCGGTGGACGACACGATGCCCAGAAAATCACAGGGCCCCTGGTGCTCCCAGCACATCCACGGCAGGTGACGACGCTGCACGAGGCGACAGCCACGAGCCGCTCAGCCGGTGCCATGAGCAGCAGCACCAAGTGCCACGGCGGCCGGCGCCCCGCAGCCAGGCTGCTCTGAGCCGCACTGCTAAGCCTAAACAAACGCTCTGCACACATCAGCACCAATGCGTTTTCCCCAGGCCGCACAGTTTTCCTCTCCGAGGCTCTTCCAGCAGCTGCAGCTGATTTCTGCTGGTGCCCAGTGCAGCCCCGTGCCCTTGGCTACCCCGGCTGGTCCCCGGAGAGGAGGGGTGCCACGACCACGGCCCCTCTGCCAGCAGCATGCCCCGGCCACGCGCGCTGCCGGCGTGTCAGGAGACCCGTCACCCGCTTTGTCCCTGGGGCTGGTGAGGAGCAGCACGTTCCTCCGCGGCCGCCGAAGCCACCTCATGAGGCTGGCACGCGTGGCTGCCAGCAGGCTCGCGCGGTGCAGCAGGGGACAGCCAGCGCGGCCGTGTGACAGGCTGGCTGCTATTCCCGGTCCCCGGGGAGGCCGGGGGACTGTCACACGGAGCAGGAGTCACCCGGCGGCGGCGCACGAGCCAGGTGAGCCCAGCTGTGGTGACGGCAAATTCCTAATGAGCTCAGCGTGCCAGACCGGCCAGCTGCTCACCGCCATTCGCCGAGGACGACCTACGTGCTGGGCAGCTCGTGCTCCCCTGCTCCCCGCTTCCCAAACCCCTTCCATCTCCACCCCATGCAGGTGCTGACCCACAGACAGACAGACAGACAGCTGCGTGCCACCTCCCCATCCTGCTCCCCGTGCCTGGGGATGTCTGCAGGCACGACACCTTGCTGAGCACCTCCCAAGGATGCGGAGCAGTCTGGGGGCAGCCAGGCGGTGCAGAGAGGTGCCTTCCCCACGGGGAGGCTGCGGGGTGCTGGGGGGCTCCCCACAGATGCGGAGGGCAGCAGCCCCATGGCCTCGGAGGCAGCGGAGGCCCAGCTTCCTTGGCAGGGAGCTATGTATTTTGGAGCCGCTCTCCCCGCAGCGGTAGCTGGAGTTGGTTGTGAATACTTCGCTGGTTTCATGTGCAAACAGAGATTCTCCGGAGCGTCAGCTCTTCCAAGCAAGGCACCAGCCGAGGGCTCACGGGGTGCCCCGCAGCCCTGCAGTGAGAGCAGCAGCTCTCCTCTGCTCCAGTTAGGCTTGCCAGGGGTGCCACGGGGTGCCCCGATCCACCTGCTTGCCCCCACTCCATGCCAAGGATCCTGCGGGGTTTGGGATGTTGCAGAAGCACGGATCCTTTAGGGTGGCATGCAGAAACACCTCACCGCAGACTGCAACGCCATACAACTGGTTTGGGCAAGGGGTGATGAAGAATCCTGCATCCTGCTGAAACTGCTGTGGAATTTAGGTCAGGCAGGTGGAAATATGTGGGCTGGAGCGGGATCAGCAGGCAGGAACCGGTGCCCAAACGGTGCTGACGGTACCACCGGACCTACAACCAGCCATGGTGCCTGAGGAGGCAGGATACCACCCCCGGGCACCCCGGCTGTGCCAGGGGGCAGGAGCCTCGTCCATCCTGAACATGGCCATGGTGAAACTTTCTGCGGGGTCTCTCGCCCACCCCACAGCCTGGCCCTGGTCCCCTGCAAAGGACTGAGGGAAAAGTGATGCTGAAGCTTCTGTCCTGGAGAGGTGCTGCTCTCTGGGGTCTTCTCCAAAGCTCCCCCTGAGTGTTTTTGTACTTGAAGTTCTGAGGTACAGCCAAAGCTGCCCCTGGAGGATGTTTTACATTCCCATGATGGGGTGAGCAGAGAGGATGGGAAAGCAGCGATTGCTCACGGCTGGTGTCTCCTGGGGACGGGCAGGGCAGACCCCTGCCTGCACAGAGGGCAGGATCTGGGGTTGTGTGCTGCAGCCGCTTCTGCTCCTCCATCGTGCCCATCCTACAGCTGTGCCAGCGATGTGCTGGAAACCCCAGCAGCTGCTGGAAGCTATGGGCACACGCAGTCCCAGGTGAAGCCTCAGAGACCCCCAGGAACTTGAAGAAGGGTTTTCCTCTCCTTATCCCAAAGCACCAAGCACTCCTCACCCCCAGCTCCTTGAGCAGCGAAGGGCAGGCACTTTCTGAGCTGCCTCTCCCAACTCCCCACCGAGGGGGACTTCTGACGCAGGTGGGAAGCTGGGGGCAAGCAGGATGGGGTCTGTGGGCACAGCCAGGACCTGAGAAAAAACTGTAGGGCCAGGGGATGGAATTGTGCCCCCCAGCCCAGCCCTGGCCTTGCCAAAACCTCCCCACGGGGTGCACGGGGAGCACGCGAGCAGGCCCCCGGTGCAAAACCCTTGGGCTTGAGCGAGGCTCCTGGGGGGCCGGCCGGGACCCCAGGGCTGCCCCCCAGGGCCGAGGGGTGCAGGACAGGAGGCGACGGGAGCGTGGCGGCATCTCGGCGAGGACACCTTAAAGTGGAGGCCTGCGGGCTGCCTCCCGCCGCCCGCCTGCTCCTCCATGCTCCTCGCTGGGAAGCAGCTGACTCGGGGCGGCTGCCAGCGCTGCTGGCTGCTGGATCCGGCCGCTGCAACGTGCAGCCTGACATGTAAACCGGGCAGGCCTATGCTAATGGCTGGGGGAGGGCGCCTGGCGCAGGGGCGAGGGGGAACGGAGGTGGAGGACGGAGCCCAGCCAGAAAATTCCCCCCCCCCTTTCCCTCCCTCCCTCCATCACCACCTCCCCACATCCATCTGCCTCCCCTCCTCCTCCTCCTCCATTCATAAAATCCGGGCGGCACTGCCATCTACCGTAGCGTGTGACGGCCGCCCCGCTCGGCCTGCGGGCTGCCTGGGAGCCCCCCAGCCCTCCGGACCCCAGCCCTCTCCCCACAAGCCCCCATCCCCACAGTGCTCCAAGCACCCCTCCAGCCACCCCTCCTCATGTCCCCCAGCGAGCCAGGGGCATCCCACAGGGCACAAAGCTGGGGTTTCCCCTCCATCCATCCATCCATCCACCCATCCATCCATCCATCCACCCATCCACCCATCCATCCATCCACCCATCCATCCATCCACCCGTCCATCTGTCCATCCTCCCAGCCCCTCCTGCCTGCTGTGGGTGCAGCAGGGGGGTCTCCCCGCCACCCCCCAGGCAGCACAGCCACACCACCAAGCAGCTGGGAGCGATGGGGCGGTGGAGACAGCGATGTGCCTCAGCTGCCCGGCCTCCAACCCATAGGAAAACCCTCCCTGTGCCAAGCTCCGTGAGCTCGGTGGTCCGCAGCGGGGAGAGCAGCTCCCTGTCTGAGCTCGTTCCCTGGTAGCACCTCGGCTCCCGGCAGCCTCCCCAGGCCCACCGAGCTCTTTGTTCACCCACGCTCCAGGGGAGCGGGAGAAGGGGAAGGTGGCGAATTTGGAGCGGCCCAGCGGAGTGACCCGCACGTGGGTGCGCAGGTGGGAGCGCCGGCTCCCGGGGCTGAATGGGGAGCACTGTCTGAGCATCTCCACGGGGAAGAGGGAGAGGGAGGGAGAGAGAGAGGGAAAAAAAAAAAAAAAAAAAAAAATCTGGTGAGTGCAGCGTTTGCAAAATGAGCTGGCGGTAAATAGCTGGAGGATAGACAGCGTGTCGGTACGTGAGGCGCAGCACGGAGAGCTGCACCTGAGCGAGGCTGGGCCGCTGTTCCCTCCTGCACCTACCGAGGGATCCAACCCAGCTCCCCCTCCTCCGACACCGAAACCCAGCGGGAAATACGGGTCCCCCCCTGCACCCGGAGCGGCCACAAAGCAAAGGGCTGGGAGAGGCAGGGCTGAGCTCGATTCATGCCCAGCTCGTGTGTGCCTCCGTCGCGGGTGGAATTGGTGGCACCAGCCTCGTGGCGATGGGGGGACCCCCGAGCTTGGCCTCTCCCCGTGCCAGCGAGTGCCCAAGCCTCTCTGTTCGCAGCGAGGCGCACACGGGGGTCTAGGTGACACCAGGAAAACCCGGCCCCGGCTTTCCTCCCCGGGCGAGCAGGGCGTCCAGGTGACCCCGTGGGCCAGGGCCAGCAGGGGGGACACGCGGGACGGCGACACGCGGGGCCGTGGCCACCTCCTCCGGGCTGGGCGCTGGGAAAGAGCTGCCCGAAAAGGCCGGCATCGCCTGACACCGTGCGGCCGCCGCCTGCCTTGCAGCCGGCCCGGGGAAGCCTCCTGCGAGCAGCCACGGCCACGCCGCGCGTGGGGACGCGGGGACGCGGTGGGGACGCGGAGGGTGGCTCGGCTCAGCTCCTCCCGAGCCCTCCAAGAGCCCGGAGCCTGCCTCGGTTCTCTTGCAGGCTTGTAGGATGACAACCCCAAACCCTTTCACAGCCCCCGAGCTCGGAGCTGGTCACCCCCAGGTGGGCGGCCTGGGGCTCGTCCCGTTCCCGAGCCCTTTGGGGCAGGGATCCCCAAAGAAAGGGTCTGCTTGCTCCGCACCGACTCCAGTTTCTCCGAACTGGCCGCACTTCAGAGAGATTTCGGTGTGATATTCTGCCCCTGCACGCCCCTCTGGCTGCAGCCCAGCAGGGAGAACCGAGACGTTCAGCCAGCACATTTCAAAGGAAGGATTTTAATTAAAAAAGATGCCCTGGTCAGCGGGGCACGGGTTTCTCTGGGGATGTGAGGAGGAGGAGTGAGCTCAGCGAGTGGTGCAGGGGGGAATTTGTGGCTGCCCAGGGTCAGCTCTGGGCTTGACAGCTTTGGGAGGAAAGCAGCAGGATGAGGTGGTGCCTGTGGGCACTTCCCTTGTGCCCGGTGCTCCATGTGCACCACCACCATGGGCAGGGTGCTCCTGCAAACATCTACAGCGCCCTGAAAGCCCAGGGCAAGCAGAGAGTTCCCTCCCCAAGCACAAAGCGTTTGCTGCTCTCCCTCTCAGCAACCTGCCAGGGGGATCTGAGCTTGGAGAGACATCGGTCTGGGGAAATGTGGGATGCCCGTGGACTGGGAGGTTGAAGGAGGGCCAGGCTCTTGTGTGCATCCTAAAGAAACAGGCGTAGTTTGGCCTCTCGGGTGGTGCCTCACCCCCCTGCTACGTTCCCGGGATACTCCTAAAAAAAGATCCCACATTTCAGACAAGGTAAGAGGCGTTTCTCTCCAGAAGAGCCTTGGCCCGTGCCACTGATGGCTGTGAAGGGCACCGTTTGTGGTCAGTACCAGCAAGATGGAGGGAGAGCTGTGGAAGGATTTGACTGCCAGGATGGAGGTGTGGAAGCCACAGCACCGGCCCTTGGAAATGCCTGGTGAGGTGCGACATCGCGAGGCAGCGAGGAAAGGGTGGGGAGCGACTACGTGATGCTTCGCAGGGAGAACTGATCTTATTAATAAAAGCTGCTTCTTCCCAGGGTCTTGATAATCTCTCCTGCTGCAGATTATTTACAGCTGTGGAATTTAATACTCCGATGAACAAAGCTCCCCAAAGCAGAGAGGGAGCGAGCTGTTAACCCTTCTGCGCAGCACCGGGCGCTTTCAGCTGGGGTTTGCCATCTCAGTGCCTCTGAGCCAGCAGCTGCCACAGCCCCACCACATCCCTGCACCCTCGTGACTGGTATCTGGGCCAGGCTCACCACAAAGACCTGGCTTCCTGGACAGAGCAGTGCCTTAGGTACGTCTGATTTGGAGGGAGAGGGAACAGGGTGGGCTGGAAGCCCCCTGTCGGCTTCAGTTTAAGGAGTCACTGTAGCATCTCTACTGCAAACTACATACCTATAATCCCGGAGGTGATACACAGCCCCTGTCCATCCCACATATCCCTAAAAGCTCACCCACCCCCTCACCAGTCTCGTGGGATGGCACCCCTCTTCTTGTCAGCAGCACCCGGCCTTTGCCGAGCACCAGGGCAGCCTACACCTGCCCCGTGTGCCTCCCAGGTTATGCAGCCCCTTTGCTCTCGACTTGCAGAAGCCCCTTTCCCACCTGCGTGATGCACGCTGGTGGCACAGCGAGGGTCTCCCAGGGCTTGTCCTTCGGCCACCCCACACAGCTGGAGTCAGAGGCTGTAGAATGGGGATGAGCCCACCTTCAGATGGTCCAAAAGTTGCACGGGACAGTCCATTACCTCTGCATGTCCTGGTTCTTTAAAGTCTAAAGGTTTGCTTGATGTTCTGCAGAAACACGAGATGCTACCTGCCAGCCCTGAGCAGAGCATCTTGCCATTGAGTTTGCTAGCAAGCAACATGAGATGCTGTCAGCCCACTGAGTGGAGACACCAGCAGGTTTGGAGACCTCTCTTGCAGGCAGGAGGCTTCTCTCTCCTCCCTGCCCCTGTGCGTGAGCCACCCAGGAGGAAACTGCTTCTGTGGGTCTGGGTTTGATGCCCCTCAGGTCCCTGTCCTTAGCTCACCTGGCTGCAGGTGAGGTCCCCTACTCCGCAAGGCAGAGCCTAGGTACATCAAGGGCGACGTGGCAGACCGGAGAAGCCAGTTAAACCAGCTGTTTGCTGCTGTGAGCATCACGAAACACAGATTCGAGGCTGCCCAGAGCTGTCTAGGGCCTCCTGGAGGAGAGCCAAGTGCCGAGCATAAACCTCAGGAAACAAGGGCTGAGATAGCATCTACCATCCTACCACCTCCTCTCCTCACTTCGTCTGCTCCTCAGAGCAGGGGGTTTTGTGAACCCGATCCTTTCCCATCGCCTCCTGATGGATGGGGATCTGCAGGGAATGCATGGGGTGATGTTGAGCCAAGGCTGGAAGAGGAAGGCAAACACAGATTTGTCTGGAGCAAAGCTCAGCCACCTGGGCTGCACACAACCAGAGCAATGAATCCTTTAAACCTGAGAGATGTGGCTAATACAGGAAAGCAGAGGAGCCACACAGGATGACAGGGTCCAACAAGGGTCCCACCAGAGGAGGTTTGGTTCAAACCTGCAGCTTGCCACAGGAGCTTGCATGTTTGTTGTTAAATAACCACGTTAGGTGCACGGAGCTTATAGCCTTCAGACATTTCCAAAGCAAGCTCGTATTTCAGAAACCCAAGTGACAGCCTGCCTGTGGCATCCACACCTCAATAACTGGGCACATCACTTCCCGACCTGCTGGGGAAGGTTTGCATACGATTGCTGCCATGGAGGTGAGTGTCCAGTTTGCTTCGAGCTGCATTAACCAGTTACTCCTGCTGGTGTCCCGGAGCAATGGGTTCCGTGGGGTAACTTCTGCTATGGGTGAAAGGAAAAAAAATAAAAAAGCTAATTTTCTTTCCTCTGCCAGCCTGTTTGATAGGATGCCACCTCTCCTGCTCTCTCAGACAGGGAGAATGGATGTGCCTGATGTGTCTTCTCCACCTCCTTCTTTTTCTCCTACTGTCATGAGCCCTCATTAATCTTCTTTCTCTCCAAGCTAGACACTCCTGAGCTTTCCAATTCTATTTTCTTGTTAGAGGGTGTATCTGCGAGAGGCATAGGAAAATTCCTGTCATCTACCCCTGACAGCTTCTGAGATAAGCTGACCAGCCCGGCTTGCGCTAGTTCATTGAGGCTCCACCGCTGATTTATGCAACAGCATTAGGAACATACTCAGTATCATTCACCACTGCATTCCTTACGCCTGAGAAGCTTACATCCAGAAAATGAGTTTGCAAGGCTGCCAGGGCAAGTGTCCTGCTCCTGTACATCCTCTTGGTGCCCCCTTTGCCCCCTGCATATCCCCAGCAGTAGCTGCAGGATATGAACAAATGCAACCCTGGCTCCTCCTGCTTCCCGGTCCTCTTTGCTCCTCCTGGGTAGTGTGCCTGCGTGGCACAGGCACATCCAGAAGAAGAGCAGGAGGTGGCAGCCCTCTCTCTGCTGCTCAGAAGCATCATCTGCTCGTGCTGGCTGTGGGCACGGAGACCAGACCACTATCGTGGTGGCAGCTGGGTGGTGAGGGTCACGGTCCCCTAGAGGAGCAGGACTGGGTGGCCAGATGGGGACTGAAGCCATGGCCCCCCATGGGACCACCCCAGCACCCACCTCCAGCTCTGGGACATGCAGCTCACTGTTGTTTCTGGATTTAGCCCCTCTGACCGCCCAGCCAAGGGCTGGCTACAAGTCCAGCAACTTGCTTTTGACCAAAGTCCAGCCTCCAGCTGCATCCCCCTCCTGCCAGCCCCATAAGTCCCAGCTGCCGTCCCCAGCCCTGCGGCCCATCTACCCCACTGGCACAGGGCCACGAGGCAGGGCCGCCTGTCTCCCAGCCTTGTCTCCAAGCAGATGGAAGACATCAGCTCCCCGCAGCATCCCTCCGCGATAATCTGTCTCGCCTGCTTCCTTTCGGGACACCCCTTCTCATGGCCAGCTAATCCCCCATGTTTGCCTGTCTCCTTCCAGGCCCTGGAGCTCGACAGAGAGCCCTGCCCCACATCTTTTCTGGGCTAGCATCTGCTCAGAGACCATCTCTCCCTACCCATGCAGGATGCCCTGAGAAGACCACTGTCCCCCACCTCCCACCGAAGAACATCTGGGCATAAAGTCCTGGCCATCACCCGGGGAATAGGCACCCTCGGGGGAGCTGAATCTGATGCAAACCCCACATGCAAACACGGGGGAACAGGCCCCTGGGCAGGGCTGGCTGGGGGGCACATTGGTCACAGCAATGTCCTAGGGGTAAAATAAAAGGGCCCTGGGAGGACCCTGGCTTCTGGCTTCTCTTTCTCTCTGCAGTGGCTCGCAGCTCCCCCAGAGGCTGCTGAGGAGATGAGAGACTGCGTCTTCACCATCCCCTGCTGGGAAGTTTTCCCATATAAAACCGTTTTAATGGCAGAATAATCAGCATAAACAGGGAGCAGGGAAAGGGAAGACCACCGGCTGCCTTCAGGGAAAGGGCCTGCGAGAATTGCTACCCCCAGAGGCAATCAGATTAATTTCCCAGCGGGGTGGAAGCTGAAGAAAAAGCCTCCCCTCGCAGGGCTCCGCGGGCCGGCCGGCAGAGGAAGGATGCCGCAAGATGGAGCCCACGAAGCCGCTGCCCGTGAGCCTCAGCACATCCCAAGCAGAGCATGGGGCAGGCCACACGTCCCCAGCACGCTGGTGCCACACAAAATAGGGACCTGCAGCACGGGGCCTGCTCAGAGGAGAGCCCCTTAGTGAGAAGGTGCCGCAGGCGAGAGCCTGGGGGTTGCCGAGCCCAGGCCGGTCACCACAAACTGGGGGTCCTGCTGATGCCATTGTCCCATCAGGAGAAGAGGGGTACAAGCTGCTCTGCGGGATGTGCTTAGCTTAGCTGTCTGCATGGCTGCTCATTAAGTCCCCCAGTTAAGGATTTAGATCCACATATCAGTTTACTTACAAATAAAGTGCCTCTCCGCGCTTTAATCTCAAGTCTGCTCCATTGTCTTGCCTGCTTCCTCTGGTGCCCTCTCCCCACGACCTTTTCCCCTGTGAAATGCTGGAAAGTTATTAGCAAATATTCTGTGAAATATTTAATATCCAAACAGCATGATCCATGCATCTCATGAGGGACTAATAGTCCTTACGTCTAGGATAAGAAAAACAAGAACTGTGTGTCCTACCAGGAGACTGCTTCAAGGCTGGAGTCATTGCTAAGAAAATAAAAACAATAATAATAAAAGAATCAAACAAGCAAACAAAACCCTTAAAATAAAATAGCCCTTAAAATAAAATAATAGGTAAAATAGCCCTTTAGGTGAGCTACAAACGGGGTGAGCTGGAACCACAGGTGTTGGGGCGAACCTCTCTTCCACTTTGTGGTAGCCTTTGCACAGAAAAACAACGCCCAGCACAAGTGGCATTGGAAAGTAGATTTTTCAGCCTTAAGGGAATGGAGGCAATTTTCCTTTTCTCAAAGAAATGATTCCCCCACTTGTTAATTGTCTTGTGATTTGCTTTTTAAAAATACAGAGATATTTGTTTGTCTGGTTATTGGGGTTGGGGGACTTTCAAAGGTCAAGAAAGATTTTCTAAAGGAAAAATGGAGAGCTGTTAAGTTCCCTAAATATGCATAAACACATACACTTTTTTTTTTTCCATCCCTTAGCCAAATTTCGGTAGATTTATCACCCTGCAGCTGTGCCCAGTAGCATGTCTACCCCTATAAAGTTTAAAGTTTCACGGGCCCCGTGTAGCCAGCACTCAGCGGAGCCCCTTGGCCCTGAGATGCACCTGGACCGATTTTGCTCCCAAAGCCAGAGCCTCGCTTTTCCAGGTGACTTTGTGTTGGGAATTCCTAAGTATTTCCACTTCTGATAACAGCAGGTTCACATACATCCGCAGGAATTTAGAGGAATCTTAGGCAGACGATGAACAGTTTTATTTTTTTAAAAGTTTGACTCTGCTGTACTTCATAGCACCCCAGTAAAATCACACAGGTAACAGCCAGACACAAAGACAGCTCTGGCTGCTCACTGAACCAGGCCAGGACCACAACCCGAGCAGCTTTAGGGAGCCACATCTTTGCAGGGAGAAGACTTCAACACCCAGGCTTGCAGAGCACCTCTCCAACAGCCCCAGCTGCAGGGAGCCACTAGATGGCCGGCGTGCACGCCCAGGGATGCTCAGCCAGCAACTGCGGCTTCTTCTAGGAAATAAAAGGGGGGAACCCAGCCACGCTCAGTTCGTTCACTGCCCCGCCTCGCAAAGCAGCCTCCACGTCACCTCCCAGCACAGAAAGTCTCTCTTTGAAAGCGACTGTGCTCAGACAGACTGGAAAGACTGACATCAGCCGGGCGAGCATCTGCTGTGTCAAGCAGGGCCTAGGAGGGCTGGGAGCAGCACGCTGCAAGCAGCAGCCAATTTTGTTTTCTGCACCTAACTGAGCAGCCCGTAGGCTTGGGTCCCTCCAGTTGACAGGGAAGTTGTGCTGAGAACACTGCCACTAGCAGGTTAAAGCTAAATTTAAATACAAACTATCGTCCTGTCTGCATTGCCTGAAGTAACATGGTAGGATGAGGTGCAGGGCTCTCACGCGTCCCCCTGCGTCCCCTTCCCCAGCACTATTTCCATGTCCCTTTACCCGTTGTGAGCACCAAGTTGCTCTGATTGCCTCCATTTAAATGAAGTTCTGTGGCTCCCAGACTACACTTGGGAGGGCATAGCCTGCATCTCAAACCTATCATGTTCCCTTTCTCCTCCCACCTCCTCTTCCCCATCTCTGGCATACCCCATTCAA
This sequence comes from Nettapus auritus, assembly GCA_011076525.1. Lineage (NCBI taxonomy): Eukaryota > Metazoa > Chordata > Aves > Anseriformes > Anatidae > Nettapus > Nettapus auritus. The sequence goes on from CM021767.1 coordinate 25,610,190, forward strand.
CCACCCACCACTGAAGTTGTAGGCCATCAAGCTTTCCCAGTTCCAGTCTTTCCTAAAGACTTTTTTCTTAGGCTAAGATGTGGAAACAAACCCTTTTGCTGAATGTGCTCAGAACACCAATAGTTCACCTGTCATCCCTCCTACTCCATTAGACATGAAGCCACTTTGCAGACCCCAGAGTCACCCCGCCAGGGACTGGGCTTTGTGCCCTGCCACAGCAGAACTGTGAATGGCAGAAACAGGCAAAAGAGAGCATAAGAAGTACAACACAACAAGGACTTTCATGTTCTCATTTTAATGGTTAGAGTCCAAAATAACACCACCAGCACAGTAGGAGTGAAGAAGCATTTCCCAAACGCACTGCAGACATTTCCATGAAACAAATCAACCATCTCTGGGAAAAAAACAAGGTCTTTCAATACTTAAATCAGTTGTTTGCAATTCATAAACAGGAACAGAAACCAGTGATGAACATCAACTTTTTCACGCTTAACCCTTTTCGGTGAAGGACCCAGGAACAGTTACAGAGTTAAAAAAACAAATGAATGGGATGGCCGGAAATCTTTCTTAGGAAAATGAAGAAACCTCATACAAAGTTGCGGGCAATGGCCAACACCTTGGAGAACTCTCCTTTCTGTCTCAGGGTGTACGGTATGGGTGTTTTTATTCTAGTCCCTATCGGATTTCCATTGTCTTCTATGAGCACCACGTTGTTAGAATCAAATTTAGGCGCCATGCAGGGGCCAGGCATCTTGTGCCCTACGATCAAAGCCTTCTTCTTTTCTCCTTTGATAGCCAGAAGAATCTTATCTCCTACTTTGCCAACTCCAGTCTTGTTATACACGTGGATACATCTTGGTGGCCGGTGGTACGGCGTGTTCCCCAAGGCGCTGTTGTCCACCACTCGCACGCGAGTAAGTTTCTGTATTGCTTGGCGTGCTGCGGTGATACTGGCAAAAGACAGGAAAGAATGAGACACAGATCTCCCCAGTAATCCTTGGGGAGCAAGGGCAAACCCAGCACCAGGATCTTGTCACTACAAACCACTCAGAAGGCGCCGGCAGCACATACGTACCCAATGGGTGACACATTTACTGCGTTCAGTGCGCTCTTTGAAAGCCAGATGCTACTTTGAGCTTCGCACGCTCTTCACTAAATGCCAAACATAAAACAACCGTTCTACTCTGAAACATGACTAAAAGATGGCGTGTAGCGTGGCTTGCCGTTACTGTTGTGTTGGTTTTTTTTAGCAACTGTGGATGATTCAGTTCAACTTCAATTTACAAGCAAAAAAAAAAAAATTGATTGCTTCTGCCATGAACAGCCTAGAGGAAGCAAAAATTCAAGACGGGCTCTGTCGATCTTGCAGACACTCCCCAGCAATAAGGGCTTTTCTGACCAATCTTTTCAGTGAAGTCTGTGAGGTGCTCTCACCTTATTCTGCTCTCAGTGAGACCTCCGAGGTCCTGCTGTGGCTGTGCTAAGCTGCTGCCAATTAGCACCTAACAGATCATCACCTTCCCCGTGTGGGAGGAACCCAGAGAGCAGCAGCATCTTCTGTACCTGCTTGCAGCGTGCGGTTATCGGGAGTAAGAAATAACAGGAATACACTAAACGGTACTAAGTTGGTAGATCTGATTTTGCGTACGCTTGGGAGCAGCGGGGATAAGCTGAGAAATAATTCAACCTCCCCTCCAGGAGCAGCTATTCTTTTATCACACTTCATGCCCCGCTTGCAAGGCTGTGGCTGCACGGCAGGGAAGGCAGGAGGAAGCTGGAAAGGGACACGAGTGCTGCTGCAGGAAGGAGAAGGGAAAACCTCGGCAGGACCAAAGCTACAAAGCAGCAGTAGCTCCTGGGAATACCACCCAACCCAGCCCTGGGCTCTCTCAATCCCCTTTCTAGACCACAGCCACAGGAACGACTGCTCTCACCCTGCAGACTGAAGCCGTGGCCCTTCAGGGAGCTGAATGCTAGAGAGTACCACACCGAGTGTGCTGCAGGATGAGGGGCTAGGCTTTGTGCAAGGCACTGGAGAACAGAAGTAAACGAATGTAACGAGCTTTAAATGCACTGAGCCTGGAACAAGCACCTAAAGAGAAATGCCGATGGACAGTGTTAAGGTACAAGGAAATCACTTCTCAGGTTATTCTTGTTCTGAATACCACAAATGATAAACTCTGGAGGAATTTTAAACATGTAATTGGCTTTACATCAGCAGGGGCTGGCTGTTGCTTTTTTGCGCTTGGCTGAGAAACACGAGCCCTTTTATCTTCTGCTTGCAGGCCTCTGCATCACCATCTAAGGCCTGAAAACCGCCTTTCCAGCACAGGAGAAATGCAGAATTCAGACCGTGTCCTGTCTGCCAGGAACCTGCATCTGCTGGCGTGTTTGGGCTCACTTACAACCTGCGAAGAGACATCTCTGCTATTTTTTGACTGTTATCCTTTTCAGACTAGAAATACTTCATGTTCTTCTTGATCTGCTTAATAGCATCTCTTTCAATCAGGAAACTCTCCCAAGGAAACAGCAGCAGGATCTGAAAATTACCTGAAGTGACGCTGGATGACTGCGCTGCTTAGGCGGGTTAAGGAAAAAGCCAGCTGCCTGTTCAAGAGAGCCATTTGGATTCTGGTAACACGACCTGTGGAAGAAGTAAGAGAATCGTGAATCCTGGAAATAGTACAGAACCTGTTTCACTTCCTTTTTCTTGTGGGAATCTCACAACAGAGTCTCAGCAACTCTTTAGACGTTGCAAGCCACAGGGCACAGAGCGCTAACGACATCGTTAGCGTGCCACAAGGCAGAGCAAGAGCCTCTGCCAGGTTCAGGCAGTAATTCAGGTGCTTGGACTGCGAAGCTGGGTTCAGTAACCCCTTACTGCAGGGCTAAAGGTCCTTCTGTGCACTGGGAACCAGGTTAACAAGAGAATTCTGGATGTGAACAGTTTCTAATTTAGACCGGAGTGACCAGCAAAAGCTACCAGGGTTACCTGTAAAACCAGGTAAAACGCCAGAGACACTCTGCAGACCGGCATCAGAGCTTACACAAGCGAGGTGCTCGACGAGGAACAAAACAGCTCCTCCACCGACGACCCTCGCAGCATGCCCGAGGTGTTCAGCAGCCTTTAGAGCCTGCACAGCCCCTGCCAGAGCAGTGCCCCGGCTGCAGCAGAACCGGGTTACGGGGCTCGCCTCCGCCCTCCTCCCTAACCGCATCCCTAGCTGCTCCCTAACCTCATTCTGTCAAACTGATGGCGAGCAGCCTGCGCTCAGTCGCTGCAGCTTATCTGATCCCAGATCACTTTGCCAGGCAGATCCAAGCCGGGGGAGGAAACAGCCTGGATCTGGATCCCGTCCTCTTGCAGGCCGGCCCAGGTAGAGCTTCGACTTTCTCTCTGGCTGCAGCCGTTGCTGTGGCCATGCTCACCTGGCCCTCCGCAGCGTAACCGGCACATCTCTCCTGTTTAAACACCAAAAATACACTGACCTCTCGTCTCCCCTTGCCTGTCCTGATGAGCACAAATTCCACAACAGCGTGTTGTAAAGCAGTTTTCTTACCTTTTAAAATAAAGCCCATCTAACTTCTCTGGGGGGAAAAAACATCCACAGAGCCTTGCGAGAGACACAGCCTCGGCTGTTCCGACTACAACCGAGCAAAAGCCGGGCTAAATCTTCACTCACTCTTTATTCTTTTTATTTCTCCCCAGCGTTTGCTTACCTGGTCACCTGGCCTTGCTGCTGCTAGGGTTTCTAAGCAGCTTCGATTCCGCTCCCCTGCTGTAACCCCACACCCCTGGTCGGCAGGGAGGACAGCAGGTGTCCCGTTCCGCGCTTGGGCGTCCTGTTTCCCTGCGGAAAACCTCCTATCACGTAACCCTGATAGGTCTGCCGGCCCCTGAACCGAGGCAGGCACAGGCGCACGCCACAGGGACAGCAACGTCACGACCAGCTCAGCGTGCTCGAGGCCGCGTGCCGGAGTCCCAAAGCGCTGCCCAAACCCTGAGCTCGCTCCCCAGTCCCGGGAGGAGTCACGGTTTGTTTCTACCCTGTGGCAGCAGTGAAGGTTTGAAGTTACCAAACCACCGGCAGAAGCATCAGCGGCGCCCGGTGTCCAAGGCCTGTTTATTTTTCCACATGACTCAGTACCCCCTCGCTGCTAGGAATGATCCCTCGGCGTATTAAGATGCGTCACACGCTGAGAAACTTTGTGCGATTGACTCTTTGGAATGAAGCATCCTGTGAGGAGCTGAGTAAACAGGGAGAACGTTTGCAATTTGCAGGAAGGTTCCGGGCGGAGGGAAGGGAAGAACGCATCCGTGGCACGGCGCGCAGCACGCAGGTGGGTTTGTGAACGGTGAATCACACCGCCAGCTATCCTAACGTGGCAGCTCCCTTCCAGAAACCATCAGCTTTAGAGCTGCTCACGCTAGGCAAGAGCGGCGTTAAACAGCACCTCGGTTCCAGCAGGGGCTGGAGACCTAACTTTTTGAAGGCTGAACCTTGCTGTGCCTCTCTCCGCGTACCGGTTAAAAGTTAGCACGGGCTTCAGACCGAGTTCAGAGCAAGACTGAGGAAGGGGTGAGGAATCTGAGCATCAGATATTCACCGAGGTGACCCGATTTCGACTTCGCTAAGTCTGAACGTGCAGTGATCCAGCCAGCAAACATTCCCTTCTCGAGGGCCCTTCGGCACTACCCTCGTTCGATCCAACGGACTTGCATCAAATCCGGAAACCGCTCAACAAAGGAACTCGTCACCGGTTTCAAACCTCCGCAAACTGTTTGCCCACAAAAGCACAGCACAGGAGTCCCATGTCCCCACCACGCACGTGTCCGTCGCTTCCCCTGCGCTGACTCTAGCACTTGCGTGTCAGTCAGGAGCTGTTTTCAGCCGGCTCAGCACCCCGAGCCACCTCACTGCACAGCCGCACGAACGCTGGGCCGAGGGGATGTGGCAAAACACGGGACTGGGATTTCTCCCTTCACTGGCGACCCAGACTTGCGTTGGCTCAGAGTGAAAACACCTCAAGAAGAACACGAGGAGATGTGGACCAGAAAAGGATCTTCCATTTCAGCAGAAAACACCGACGTGCTTCACAACAGCGCTCGGTATGTCTGCACTGTTAACACGGCCACGGGAGCACCACAAAGATCAGTCTGAACTCCTGATGGAACAGTGAAGTGGCTCTGACCAAGCTTGTAATCAATGGTGCAGAGCCTGAAAACCAGTCAGGATGTCGTTCTTACCTTGCCTGCATCCCGGAATAAAGGCACTTTTAAATCGAGCTGTTAGCTAGCGATCCGGTATCGCTTTCCTTTTTAACGAGAAGTTTTGGGAATGACACTTGCTCGCTATTCCCCCCTCGAGATCTGCAGTTCTGCAGGCGTTCAGTAATTTGTTCCCTCCTTCTGCCAGTAACTCATCCACACAAACCGGCCACAGGGAAAACGAGCGGATGTGCTAAGGCCAACCAGCCGAAGCCTGCCGTCAAACAGACCCAACGAAACAGGAAGAAATATTCCTCACCTTAAGAGCAACAATTCGATCTGAACAGCGCAGCAGCAGGAGCCAACGCGCCCTTTTATTCTTCTAAGAGACCAAAATAGAGCTGCTTTGGGCACCGCAAAGATCTGAGCTGCATCTGTCACCCATCAGAACACAGGAAATAAACCCGTGCGCCATGCGAACCCCGAACCCCCTGCTCTGGCACTGGGGGTTATTTACGGGGCGTCTGCCAGGGTGAGCTGCGAGAGCCAGCTGGGAGCAGCGGGACTCGATCCATCCACGGCCCTCCTCGTAAAGGAAGCGATGTGATGAAGGGCTGGGGTGTGTGAAAAATACGCCAGATATTCATTACCGAGGCATAATTGGTTTTGCATTAATGACAGGCAGAAAGGCCAAGATTCGCGGACGAATTAAGGCTTCTCGGGCTCCGTTTATGAACAGGATTAGCTATTAAACGGGATACTTATTGATCCAAGTTACCAACAGCAGCTCATTACAGACGGGAAGGGAAACACACTAACCTCGTTCTCACCGTCAGGAGAAGCAGATAAAGAAGGGCTGAACAATGGAAAACTTACTGCTGACACGTTAGGTATCCCCACGTCCCAGCTCGGGGGCGCTTACGGCTCTTGTTGTTCCAGTAGCCCAGCACCTTAATCCATTATATGCCTTCACTTCCACAGCGCTGTGCTAAAATAGCAGGGGATTACAGCCAGCGGGATGTTAAGCCTCAGAGGGGACAACTTTCCGACTGGGGCCAAAGGCAAGGGCTGCCAGGGCTGGGACCCGACCCCGGCAGCGCCGCTGCGGTCTGTGGGGCCGGAGGCTCCCTCCTTTGTGCTGCGTTTTGGAGCCGTGTGTGGGTTCGGCGAGCCACCTGCAGCCCCCGGCACGGCTCAGGGCTCGGGAAGGGGGTCGTGGAGGTGCCCACGGCGGGCTGCCTTCCCTCGGCACCCCCACATGCAGCGAGGCCTCCCGGGGCTGGCAGGAACCCTGTCACGGCGCCCTTCCCACGTCCCCTTACCCACAGGACCTCCACCCGCCTCCCCGTGACACACCGTCAGGCCGCAGGAATCCCACCCAGCCTCGCCGCCTGCCCGCCCCGAAGCCCCGGGGATGCTCGCGGGGGGCTCTCACCCCCCCCGCCCCGCCCCCCCCGCCCCGCGGCCCCCCCCCCCCCCCCCCGCCCTCGGCGCGCACCCCCCTCCCGCCTCCCCGCCGCCCGCCCCACCTCGCTCCGGAGGCCTCCGCGCCCGCCGCGCATGCGCGCCGCCGCCCCCCCCCTCGTCCCGCCCCTGGCCGAGCGGAGCCGAAGATCGCCGAGCGGAGCCGAGCCCCGGTCCCGGCCCCGGGGGCAGCCCGGAGCCCGTCGGCGCCTGGCAGCGGGTGAGCGCGGGGGGCGGCGGGGGGTGCCTTGCTTGCGGGGCCGGGGGTCGGGGCGTTGCGGTGCTCCGCTGTGCGCCCTTCAGGCCGGAAAGGGAAAAATAGCCGGGGTTCGTGCTGGAAAATGACCGCTTGTGGGCTGGGGAATGTCAGTTTGTGAGCTGGAAAACACCGCGGGCTCCGCCGCCGCTCGTTGTTCCCCTCCTCCTGCCACCCCCCGGCTGGATCTGCGGGCTTTCCGCAGCGAGAGGACGGGCTGGGAGCCCTCCTCTGGGGGTAAACATCCACCCAAAACCCCCAATCCCTTTTTTCCCCAAGAACCCGGGCTTGAAGGACGGCCCCGGCTCGGGGCAGGGTTGGGGGGGTGCCCCCGGGCTGCCGTCGAGCCAAGCGAAGCCGAAGCCCCGCTGCCGCCCTCGCCCCGGTACAGGGCTCGTACCCCGTGTCCGTCCCCTCCATCGCGCCCCATCCTCATCCTCGCCCCCCCGGTGGTCCAGGGTCTCGGGGGATCCCTACGGGAGGCGTTAGGGATCTGTGCCGTGGGGTGCCTGGTTGCGGCCGGGGCCGGTGATGGATGGGATGGGGGATCCCATCGCTGCCCTAAAGAGGCAGGGGCGCTGGGGCTCGCTGGAGACCTGGGCCTGAGCTTCCCCGTGGCTCTTTTTGGTGCAGAGGTGGAACGTGACCGTGGGGATGGTTGGAAAAAGGAGCCGCCTCCGAGGTTCGTTTCCACGTCCTTTAACAACGCCGGTGCTGCTCGGGCCTTTTTAACCCACCAGCTGCCTCCCCGAGGGTGGGAACAAAGGCGAGACGGAGCCTGTGCCTGAATCCACCTTCCCCCAGGCTCCCCAGCAGCACCTGGGCTTGGGCAGCTTGGCTGTCCCCAGCGTGTGCTGGGCTGCATCTCCATCCCTACGGTAACGGGCCAGAAAGGGCCTTTTTCCCCTGGCACCAGGGGTTTTGCTGCCCACCGAGGCGAGCAGGGGCCCCGAGCAGCCCCACCGAGCCGCGGCTGTCTCCCCATGGCGCGGAGGCACCGGGCGGGAGCGTCCCCAGGGATGCTGCGTGACTCAGAGGCAGGCCAGCCTTTGTCTGCTCTCCTGCTCCTCCTCCCAGCTCCACGGCCCGTGTCTGGGCTGGGCAGGCAGGAAGCAAACGCCTTGCTGCCGCCGTGCTCTCCGCTTTCGCCCCAGGTCGGTGTGACAGCTATAACCGCTGGAAACGGGAGGAACAGGAGTTGTCTTTCCTTTCCCCCATTTGGCATGGGCTGGTGCTGCCGTGCTCTTGCTGAGATGGGTTCCTGCCCTCGCCAGCCTCCTGGAGAGCTGGGATGAGCAGGAGCTGCCCCGAGCATGTCCTGCTCCGGAGCTCCTCCGCCTGCAGCTCTCATGGAGGCTGTGTGCCGCAGGGTAGCAGCAGAGGAGGTTTAGGGGATGGGCCTGATGTGTTTTCTAGCAAGAAATTGATTAGGAAACAAAAAAGGAATGATAAAAACAAACGTGTGTATGCGTACACGCTCTGCAAGAGAACGAGGGCAAGATCCGTGACGCCGGTGCCAAGCTTGTGGAGCCGAGGCTTGCGGCATGAAGCGGCTTTTCTCCGAGGCTGCAGGCCTGTGCTTGGCACTGCCTCCTCGCTTCGCGTTGTTCCAGCGTGGAGCTGGGTGTCTGCCCTCTGCTCCAGATACCGATCGGCTGCAGCCAGCCCCAGCCTCCCTGGCTAGGCGTGAGATGCTGGATGCTTTCCGCCGGGCTTCTCCGCAGCGTTTGCTCCCCTTGCTGGGTTATTTCAGCGAGCTGGGTGCTTGTGATTGCTCAGCAGCGCTAGAAGGGCTCCTGTTCTCCCCTTTAACGCTGCGTGTCGATGCTGCCTGCCATTCCTCCTCTGCCTTCCCAGGAAACCAGTGCTCTCCTCGGGCGGATTCAGGTTGGCAAGGTGGGGACCCTGCTGGCACAGCCCTCCGCATCCTTGTAGCGAGGGCTCCTGTTCCTGACGGGCTGATTGTGCAGCCTCTGCCCACGTAGTTAATGCGCAGGGAGGAGAGGTGGGTCCTGCTGTTTCTTCCCCCCTCGCCAGCTCCTGACAGAGATCGACGCGTGGTTTTGAAGAATCCCGTTTGTGCAGCCGGTGTTGCTGCGTGGAAGAAAGGGGCCGGCGTGCTGGGAAGGCAGCGCCTTGCAGCAGCACTGGGAAGCTGCAGGCAGTGCTCAGCCTGGCTCTTCCTGCTTGCCTTCTGCAGGCACTTCCTGAGCCACCCAGCTCCTGCTGCCTCCGAGCGGCGAGCCTGACAGCCTCTCTTCCCTCCCTGGCTGTAAGAGCGGTGCCTGTGAGCCTCCGGAGCCCTGCCTTGCCTCTCCCAGCCTTACGTGTGCGTTCCCTGAGCTCCCCGGCTGGGTGGGTGAAGCATCTGCTGGCTCTGACGCCCCTGCCCCTTCCTCGGAGGATGCTCCTGCTGAATTCCTTGCGGATCTCCGCTCCGGGGTGGCAGCCAGCGGGGCTCTGGGCTGCGCTCGGTGCTTTCGCTAATTAAATAGGGCCCGTTGGTAGGCTCTGTCTCTGGTCCCTTCAAAGCCAGGGAATGAGACAATCTTGGCATTATCTGTTACTTAGAGGAAACCCAGATGGCAGCAGGCCTCGTCTGCTGCTCGAAATAGTCATCGGCAGCTGGTGTCTTCTGCTGGGAGGTCGGACTGAGCCTTGTAGTGACACAGCCGGGATGGTCTCTGCATCTGGCTTGACAATACCCAGGCTCTTGAACCAAAAATCCAGCCCCTGTGGGTCCAGAGACCCTAAACGTGCATCCCTCCGTGTATCACCTAGCTTCCCTTTGTGTGAAACCGTTGTGCCCTGGAGGCTCCCAGGTGATGCTGGCAGGGCTGACGTCTTCCTCAGGGTGACAGTGTCTGCACACCGGTGATTTGGTTTTGCTGGGCTCTTCTCCACACTCGAGGCACAGAGCTGGAAACAAATTGCTGCGTGCCTGTTGAGCTGCGGTAACTGCCCAGGGCCTCGCTATTACTCACGGCGCGGAGAAGGCAGCTCGAGCTGCAGCCTTATAAATCTGGGAGCAAGGAGCTGGGCTGGTGGCGGATGCCAAACGGCGTGTTGGGCAGAGGGAGGAATCAGCTGAGTGGAAAAGGAGAGCAAAGAAAAGGTGACAGTGAGTAGGAACCGGCTGCACCTGGCAGAGAAGGTCGGGGTGATGAGGGACGGAGAGGAGTTAATTGTGAAAAGTGAATCTAAGCACGGGTTGGAACAGGTGATGATTACTGAGGTAAATTAGATGTGGTCAAGTGGACCAAGCCTTATGAAATCCACCTGAGAGTACTTAAGAATAGGCTAAGACAACTTTTGGCTGCTCACCGTACGCCTTAGAGAACATCTAGTGGAAGGAGATCCCAAGAGGATCCCTCAAGAGGATCCACAACCGGTTGGAAAGCCATGTTAAAAAGGTGTCCTGGTGTTCCTCTCCATCAGGAGCCCCTGGCTGGGATTTCTGAGCAGGATGAGTTAGTGTTTTGCTGGGGGGGAGGAAAATTCAAGCCAGGCCTCGTGTGTGTGTTAGGAGTGTCACCTCTAAGGGACGGGAAGTAATTACTGCTGTCCCTGTCACAGGTGATGGGCTGCTGAAGGGCTAGGCTTGGATGTAGATGGAACCCTTTGAAGGATATCCACAAACCAGAGAGTACCTAGGAAAGTGATGGAATTATTAAGGTCTTTAGGAATATGTGGGAGGAAGGGTGGGCTGGGGTGGTGAAGCAGAAGAGGCCATCCTGAAGGCTGGGGGTGGGTTTTTGTTTTACAGCGGGATGTTTTGTAATGTGTTTGGTTTTGGTTTTGGCAAAAAGTCAAGTTATAGCTTATATAGCTGAGTTATAACCTGTGTGGTTATGGACAAGCCATAGCTGGCTCTACCTCCAAGCGCGGAGTCTCGCCAGACGACCTGTGAAGGCCCCTTCCAGGCCGGCAGCGTTGAGTGAAGTGTTTGCTACCTGGAAGGGAAGCAGCCAGTAGCCATGGGAATATGACTTTGCTTCTGTAGGAGGTGCTGGGGAGACTGGTACTAAAATACTCAGTCTAAATCCAGTGTCAGCACTCAGAAAAGGATGTTGAGAAATTGAAGAGAATGCAGGAGAAGTTACAGAAGGATCTGAGGGCTGGAGAGGGAGCTCTACGGTGAGAAACAGAAGGAGACCAATCTGTTTATCTAATCAAGGAAAAGATTAAGGTGGGACTCGGTTATCCTGCATAAGCATAATGCATCTCATGACTGTGTATCGCTGGTTTGGAAGGGTAGAGATGCCAGGCCGCAAAGAGTGGCGAGAAAAACACGTGGTGGGGTGCTGGGCTGCGATCACCTGGAGCCACGTAGACAGCTCTCCCTTCTCCTGCTCAGGTGTTGGTCCCTGTCTTTGCCCCTTTCTTCCAGCCTGTTAGCACTTCCTCAGCACACCCCTTTTTGGGTTTTGAAGCCCCCCTTTGCTTGCTGCTCCTGCCTTGCTGTCTGCCCAAGCCCTTGGTGCTTCTCTGCCTTGTGAGGAGGCACCTCTGAAGAAGAAAGCAATCACCAGCCTGACCTCATCTAACACGGGGTGATGCCCAGGCTCACCTCCACCCACTCCCCATGTATGTTCCTCTGCAGTTTTCCCCTCTCCTTGCCCCAGCCCATCATCCATCCACCTCTTCGGGTGATTTATGGCATCTCTTCCCCTGTGGCACTCGGCTGCTTGGCCGGACAAATGCCCACCGCCTGCCTCAGGGACAATAACAACCAAAAGCAAAGACCCCCCTACCAGCCTGTGGTCCAGGGCTTTGTCACCTGTAGCTGCTGCTTTATTTGGGGTCACTAAGCCGGTTTCCAGTCCGTGAGGCAATGTTTCTGTCTTAGCCTGCTGAACAAACCTTGAGAGGGAGGTTGGGTGAGGTGCTGCAGCAGATGGCTTGCTAAAATCTCGCTACATCCACGACTTCCCTTTCACCCACTAACGCTGTAATGCTGTTAAAAATAAAGATGATCCAGTTTGCCTGACAGGATGTATCCCCTGTAAATCCCCACTGCCTGGCGCTCGTGGCATCTCTCTCTAATATATATCTCCGCGTATTGTTATCGTTTGTGGTAAGGGAAACTTCAGAGCTGGCAGATAGCTGCTGACTGTCATGGCAAGTCGGGGAAAACAAATGCTTTGATGCCCGTTAAGGGAGAAGGGGGGAAGAATGAACAGTGTTTTCACTCTTGTTTTCTCTCAAGCGTTGTTCCGTTTGGATGGGAGCAGAGTTTTGGGTTGCAAGAAGTACCTTTGGTAAGCGTGTGTGTTTTGTTCTGGGGGGCTGAGTGTTACCGAGGGTTGTGGCCTCAGCTGCTGCAGGAGAGACCCGTGGAGCTTCAGCCAGAGCTCTCCGAGTGGCACAAGCTGAGGGCTGCAACTTTTGGATGATGAAGGAAGGAGAATATTAAGGTGTTTTGGTGATGCTTCACCTGGGCCATGCCTGCAGCGCGTGTTAGGTGCCTCCTTCGAACACCTGCAGTCTTCAAGCTGGCTCCGTGTGTGGGATCGCCTCTGCTGATTGCTCTGCTGATACATTCGTTTGGCAGAAATGCTCCAGCTTCTCCGTCTGCCTTATTCCACCACCTCAAAACACCGGGAAGCGGTTCTGCCAGTAGAACTGCACCTCCATCAGTAGGCTCCTGCCTGTGCAGACATGTCGCTCCGCTGGGTCTCTGCCTCTGTGTCTGAGACAGCGCTGCTGGAAGGTGTCTGGGGCTGGCCCGGCGCTTCAGACAGGGCGGCTGGCTGGGGGTGAGCGGTGCAGGGGAGAGAAGGGAATGGGGTGATCAAAACAGTGGAGACATGAGGTTTTAGTGAGATTTCCCAAAGGCATGGAAGTGGCTGATCCCTTGGTAGGAAAAGTGCTGAAAGCGCACGGCCGGTAAATGGGAAACAAAGCAGGTTCCAGACAGCTGCTGGGCGGATATGTTTGGGCCGTGGCACGTGTGCTCTGTCTGTTGTTTGCACTGCATCTCCCAGAGCAAGAAGAGGGATTTTTTGACCTCTTCGGAGAAGGTATGCCCCAGCCCATCTAAGCAGTGGCACAGGCAGGACTGTGTTGTGGCTGAATGGGTGCGTGGACCAGGAACACCCAGGCTAATCCTGAAAAGCTGCTGGAGTGCTGGGAGCCTGCCTGGCCCAAAGCAAGCGTGCCCGCCTGCTTTTTCCCTTGCACCCCACCCTCCCCCGTGGCTGTTTTCAGCTTGCCCGATCATCCCTATCAACCTCTAATTGCCTCCCAGCCTTTCAGAGCATCCCTGAGCTCGTCCCTCCCTAGATGCCATGTTGCGCGTTGCTGATTGCAGAGCCCTTCTTTCCCAACACCGCCTCCTTGCCGAGCTGGCTCTGGAGGCCCCGAGCACAGCTTTGGGGCAACTCCCTCTCCTCCTGCCCCAGCACCGGGGCCTCGTTAGTCCTGCTCTGTCTCCCCACATAGAGGTGCGTGCATGTTAATGCCCCCTTTGGCCTGCAGGAGCCTTACGCAAGGTGGATTTCAGGTTTGGGATCCTTTTGGGACAAAGTGTTCTTTCTTGCTATTTGGGAAAAAAATGATTCCTCGTGTCTGTGTAGTGAGGAAGGACTTTGTGCGTGAGAGATGCTCCTGGGCTCACAGCAGGGCGCTTAATCCTTCTGCCTGGCCAACTCCCCCGTCAGTGCCACCACCCCATCCTTCGAGAGCAGGGAACGTACCCAGTCCTGAAGAGCCTGGGCATTGATCTGTGATGGAATTAAGCTAGCAGTGGCACAACTTCATAGTGCACAGCGCTGCTCGCCTGGACGTGCAGCAGGGAGCCACTCCAGCATCTCCCTGGCTGCTCAGGGCTGACCTGAGCCGGTGGGGGCAGATTGAAACTTGTGCTTTAGCAGTTACTCCTGTGAGCAGCTGGGGAACCATCCGAAAACATCCTCACTTTTAAATGTGTGAGTTTTAAATCCCACCTGGGAGAAGAGTAAATCCAAGAACCTGGACGAGGAAGGGACAGTAGGGCAATGACAACCCCCCAGACCTTACTGATGGAAGCAAGGGACTGCAGCCCTAGGGCATAGCCTCAGTCCTAGTAACCCAGCATGGCCACTGCTTCCCAGTGGGCGTCTGCATGCATTTGCCCCAGTAAGACCTTGCCGTGGCGAGGGCCCAGCACTGCCCACGATCTGGTGATGTCCTGTGGTCCTGTCGCTAACACAATGTGCTCCAGACTCTGGGCTCCAGGCTATGACTGGACACACGTCAAGCCGTGGCTGAGGCTTTCTGGTAAAGCCACTGGGACCGCCCTCCCTGTGCCCCTTAGGTGGGGTGGAAGCTCAGAAATCGATCCGAGCCTCTTAATGTAAGGGCGCGTCCTCTCCAGTCCATTTGGAGCTGGTAAGTGCGATGGCGTAGAGGATGGATCCAGGAAATGACAAAGGGGAAAGGAGCCAGGAGGTCCATTACCCTCTTGGTGGGATGGGAGGTGTGCTGAGTGTTTGAAGGCAGGAAAGCAATAGCTTTCTCCGAGAAGGAGAGGAAAATGCGAGGTTCTAAAAATGAGCCTGGCATGGAGAGACAGCTGGGCCCAGCCAGGAGGGAGGAATGGAAAATGCGGTGGTGGCTTTAGGAGGAGCCAGGAGCTGGCACTGGTTGTTCTGCCTGGATGGGCTTCAAGGCTCTGATCTGCCGCCATATGGATGTTCAGTTCAGCAGCATCACTGCAGGGCCTGTTTCGAGCTGCCTGGTGGGGGTATGCATTGGGCAGCAGAGAAAAACTGCAGAATTTAAGGAGCCCTGGCAGTTATATGTTTCTTGCCTTCTGCTGCTCAGGAGGCTGGATCCTGGACAATATCCCAAAACAAGGGATTGTCACGTGTGCCTGGGCTTTGTAACCCCTCTCCCACCCAGCCCTGCTTTGAGACCTATAGCTAACTTTGTTGTGCTCATCTCTGCCTGCTGCTGAAGGCAGTCAGACGTCCTTGCTGCCTGCAGCCCCTGAAATCCCATTCCTCCCTCCATGGGGGTGGCAGATCCCGTTGGTGAGGGAGCTGCAGGTGATCAGCCCTAGGTCACCCTTCCGCTGTCTGCCGATCTTCCCGTGACAGGAGGGGGATCCAGAGCGCTCGTGTTCCCCTGGCTCCTCTCGCTTCCACCAAGAGAGCGCTCGGTGTTGGTAAACAGCGTGTTATAAATAGGCGGCCGGAGCTATATCGGGAGCCTTGCCCGCTGTCGAGCGCAGGCGTCGCAGGGCCTGGGCGCCGTGAGCGAGGCTGTGGTGGGAAGAGGCCGCGGTGGGCAAGGCTGGGAAGTGCTTGAGCACCAGCTCTGCTCCACCTGGCCTTGGGAAGGCGTCCCCAGGCTCCCAGCCCTGCTGATGTGTGATTAGGGGCACTGGGGAGACCTGAAAGGGAGTAGGATTCGGCAGGAAGGAGTGATGTGCGCGTGGCTGCCTTGGGCTGCAGGTGTTTAATGTGGAGACAAAGATCCCACAATTCACAGCAATGGGATAAAATTTTGGGCCCCGTCACAGGTGCACGTCCCGACACGTGTGCCATTTTCAAAGCAAACTCGAAACCCACGGCACTTCCAGGGCCGTGGATGTCTGAGGACCTGCTGTAAGCAGGAGGTGACCTATGGGTGTCTGCAACACGGAGCCCAGCAGGGCCGATCGTGGTCCCAGCGCTGCCGCCCCATGAGGACCAGTCACCCTGCTATCCGCCCCACGTGCGGTGGCTGGCCCCGATTCCCCTACTCGGGATTCCTCGGAGGCTTTGATCGGGATGCCAGTCAGGTGGCATCAGAGCAGGGCAGGCTGCCAGGGGGGAAATTCCAGCCTTGCTGCTTGCTTACGGGGCTGTGGCATGGTTACCCTGACAGGCCTCGAGCACAAACAAACGGGCAGCTTGGCAGCGGCCAGCCGGCCTCACGGGGAAGGCTGAAGGAGGTGCTGCCCTCCTGCCTCCTTGTACTTTTCCACGGCGTGATTTAAGGCAGGTAAACCTGCTGGGGTGTCGGGCTGGCTCCTCAGAGCCACGAGGGCACCTTTTTAAGAGCCAGGCTAAAGCTCCCCTGGGAGCACACTGACTAGTGTATGAGGTGAGGCGGTGGTGCTGTGCCTTCTCCATTGATAAAATGTCCTTTAAGTGGTTCCTAGCTTATCTCTGGCGAGTGGAACGAGTCTTTCTGCACGGTGATCTGGAAAGGGCCTGCTAGGAAGACTGTCATCCATCACATGGCAACGGAGCATGCCTCTGCACTTCGTGTCTGGAGATTGCCTGCCATCGCAAAGGGTTTTGAGGGGTTGTTTTCTTCCTCTTCCATTGTTTGCTTTTTTTTTTTTTCCAGAATACCTATGTGGTATTTTGGGAAGAAAAAAAAAAAAAAAGCTCTATAACAGCAACAGAGATGCAAAGGCCGTGTTTGTTGTGTGTGTGGCAGCGTTTGCCAAGAGCCTGATAAGCCCTGACGCGAAGGCTGATGATGTGTAGCGAGTCTGGCAACAAGGTTCAAGCGAGTCCCGGTATGCAAAAATGGGACAGCTACTAGGACATCTGAATGTTTGTTGATTTAAATGGGGTAAACTGAATTTCATCAGAACAGTTGGCGCTTCTCGAGCTGCCGTGTTTATTTAAAAACAAAGCTTGCTTTCCTCTTCTGCCGTAGACGGCTTGAACGCCATGGGAGGCAGCCGTGCTGGAAGGTAACGGGAAAGGAGAGCATAAGCTAGGGACAGGGAATGAGGCTTTAGCTCCCAGTGTGACTGACAGAGAGCTCTGTGACCTCTCAGGGTATCAGTGCAAAGGCAGCGTGTGGTGGTTGTCGCTGTAAAGTGTACCACGCAAATCTATTTCTCATCGTCAGAGACAAATTCTGGTTAAGCTACTTGATCTTTGCTGCCTCTACCATGAGATGCTCAACTGGGGCTGGGCTGAGAACCAGTACGTGTAGCCTGGGGTCAGCAAATGGTCTTGAAAACCAGCTGGTGCTTGAAGCAGAACACAGTGCTCGAGGCTGTCCCTTTTTAGGCAAACGCTTTAATTTAGCTGTGTGTTTAGGCTGTGATCACTTCAGTGAGAGCGTCTCAAGATAAGTGTGTACTTAGGAGCTTTCCTGAGCAGGGGTGATTTCTTTTGCATGAGGATCCTTGGAGAAATATCTTAACAAGCATTAGCCCATACAGCTGCCAAGGCTAGATTTGTGTTGGGAGAAATACTGAACAGCAACCTCATCTGGGTTATTAATTAGTAATTAAACTCCGAATGCCATTATCCATTAATTGTTTCAATACTCCTGCTCCTGTGACGCGTTTGGGAAGGCCAAACTTTGCTCCTAAAAGCAAAACTCTGGAGGGATCGTTTGCTGCTCTGTCATGTGGCATTGGGGGCCTCAGCTGCAGCTTCAACAGGTGATTTGTCATTTCGTGTAGTACATGCGGTGTGTGGTCCTGATCCAGAAACCAGAGATGGAACTGCACGTTCACCCTCTCCAGCATGCGGGCCAGCAATGATCAGCCTCCTTCAGGTCAAGGCAGGATTTCAGTGGTCTCGGTGCGTGCGAGCAGGGGCTGTGGGCAGGAGGAGCCCATGTTACCACCTACAAGCCTTCGATGGACTTCCTGAGGTTTGATGTTTGCCCTTGTGGAGCTGTTCTCCGTGTAAACAGTGAGTCAAAGTGGCTTTGCCCAATTAAAGTGCCATTTCTTTGTTTGTCCCAGCGCTGAGATAGGACTCTAGATGACACAAGGCTTGAGCTGCGGTGCCTCGCCTAAAATTCAGTGCCCTCCTTCAAGCCTAAGCAACCACTTCTTATCTCCCACACCTTTATCTGCGGCTCTGGGAGCCGGGCTGCTTGCCTTCAAGTGCCACTTCTGTGTCCCTGCTCTTGGCCGGGTGCCGTCAGCTCCGTGCCCAGCGCCCGACCGGCACTTTGTTCCCTGTGTTCCCAGGCTGGGCCCGGCTCCTCCTGCCAAGCCCAGAGGGTGGAGAGCGGCCAGTGAAAAGAACAGCCCGCTCAGCATCTCTCACGTGCTGCTGGCTGGCGGCGGGCCCAGCATACCCAGCCTGGTGCGTGTGCGTGGCTCCTGGCTACAGACCCCTGCCCGGCAGCCGGAGATCTACCCGAAAACTCAAAAGGAGGTGTTCAGCCTTCCTGCAGGTGCAGGAGTTACCACGTCTCTGGTGTAGGCTCCTCTGGCAGCGGCAGAGCAAGCATCCTGCGGAAGAGGGACCGGACATCTTCCAGCACTGACACACCGAGAGGTGTCCAGCCGTCTGTCTGTAGCTGTGTGGATAAGGGCTCGGGGACAGGGTGAGTCTCAAGGCTGTGTTTAGTGTCCACCTCGCTCTGCTGTGACCTTTGTTATGAATTCAGCTCCCAGCAGGAACTCAGGATTGATCTCCTAGCCCTGCCCCATGGACTGTGCAGCTTGTCGGCATTCCCTGTAGAGTTCAGTAGCTGCTGGGACAGGGCACGTGCGGGGAACAGTGTGTTGTAAAACCCCAAGGATTTCCCAGTGTCTCGGTGTCCTGGGATGGACGTTCTCAGGGCCAAGGTCACCTTGCTGCGTGTGGCTGTACCGGGGGCAATGTCAGCACTGAGCTTTCCTCACGGGATGCAGAGTGCCGGTTCCTAGATCTTCTTCTCTAACTGTCCAGGCTTGCTGGCCGCAGCCAGACCTCTCGCCGGGAGGGCCCTTTGCTGCTGTCGGCTGTTGTTGAGGAACAATTGACTTCATTCCTCCTCTTGCTTTGGCTGCTGAATCTCTTATCAGCGTGCAGCCGTGATGAGAGCCCCGCGTGCTGCAGGGCTGCGATTACATGGCCCTTTGTTGCCTGCCCGCGCTGGAGGTCCTTTGTAGACCAACCCCGCCAGGCAAGCGCTACTCCAGCAGTGCAGAGAGGAAAAAAAAGGTGAGGCCATCCCCATCTGCAACCGCTCGGAGCTGCAGTCTGCGTAAGGACCGAGGAAGAGGGCTGATGCAGCAGCACATCCTGCCAGCCCCTGGGGAGGCAGCACGGCGACTTGCATCACTGAGGGTTTCCCTGGTGGAAGCGCTGATCGCCCTGTAGGTAAGGGCTTGCGATTGTGCCCAGTGGACAGAATTCCTGTGTGTTTGAGCTCAGTGCTGTGGGGAGGTAGATTCCTGCCGTGCAGAAGTGAGGAGGAGGAAACAGTCAATGTGACCTTGAGAGACTAGCTCAGAAACCTGGTTTTATGAAAATCCTGTGCTTCGGGAAGGAAAGCTGGGCGCAGATGAGAATACCCGGCCTGTGAGGACTGGTAGGGGACAGATACAGGGCACGAGGGAAGGCAGATTTGTTAATGCTCCCCTAGGGAGAGGATTAAGATCAGAGATAAACAGGAGAAGCTCCAGGATGAGGGGAGCTTACTGATAAACAAAGGAAGGAGGGGTGAGAGGTGCAGAGCTTCTGCTAAAAATGCGTAACTGATGGCTGTTGGTCACCTAAATTGAGGAGGAACGTTAAAATTCAGAGGAAGTAAGAGACCACCAGGGAGATCTGTGCTTCAGCCGAGCCAGATGTGATGCACCTGAGCACTTCGGCTTTTGGGCGTTGTGAAGGAGAAGTGGTGTTGGTGCAGCAGAGATCCCCGAGGAGAAGTCATTCTCCCCAGAGAAACGAAACAGCCCGTGTGCTGCTGGGATCCATAAACCAGGAGGTGTTTTGGGTGGCTTGCACACAAAAGCATGGTACCGAGGGGAGCTCCCAAGCAGCCACAGCTTTACAAAACATACAGCAAGAAGTCCGGCGCCTCGTCGGTCTCACCGCTAAGCATGTGTTGTGTTTGCTGCGTCACATCGAGCATATGCTTGCAGGAAGCAAGGGAGGCCAAACAGCAAGCAGGATTTGTTTATGAAGCACAGGCTGGCAGACAAACTCGGGTTCTTTCTGCTAGCTGTACTGTGTGGACGGCCCCGTAGGGGTGTCCGGGAGGAGCTGGGACTTGCGGTGTTTCAGGAGGCAAACAAGGTGGGGCTGGAGACCTCTTGTAAGTGCAGCCCAGGGCTGCAGAGCTGTTGGGAACACCCAGGAGCACCCAGCAAGGTGGGAGCAAAATGCAGGGAAGAGAGACCCGAGAGCTTTTAGGCTGGCGGCAGATTCTTCAACTGTGAGAAGAGGAGAGCAAACCAAACCACGGCACAGCTCCGGGGCAGCCCCGCTGGGCAGGGCACGCTATGTTCGGGGCTCCGCGCAACTCGGAGGCGCTGCTGACAGATTGGAGGGAGTTCCTGCAAGAAGACATCAACGAGACCGAGCTGTCTGGAGCTAAATCCGCACCGCTCGGCAAGGCAGATGGATGGCAGTGGGCGAAGGCAGGACGGAGGGTTTTGCTGATGTTCCGAGGCACGGTTTTGTGATCGCCTGTCCTGGGCGATCAGGCCAGCCCGAAAGGGCCAGGGTCATGAAGCGGAAAGGTGCCCTGCCTTCGTGAAAGTTAGTAGCCAAGATATCCTCTAATTGAGGGTCGTGGCTGAGAAAATAGTCTCCAAGAAAGAAAAGGGGTTACGCAGCCTGGTCAGGAGAGGACTGTCCAGTTGAAAGTGTAGCAAGAGAACGGTTTGGTTGAAGATTTCCCTGCTGCTGGGTTTCCCCAGCTCACAGACTGGTTTTACCCAGGGGAGTTCTTCAGACATCTCTGGCTGTGCAGCTCGATGCTGAGCCCTGGGAAGGAAGCAGGAGCCTCAAACCATGCGTCCCTTCAGGATCACCCCCCAGCAGGTCCAAAACAACACCTAGGAAAGGGTTCCCCTCCCCATTCAGGCAGGGAAAAGATGCTGCCTTCCCATTTTGCTCATAGAATGAGCTCTGCAGGTCCCAGTTGCTGTTAGGAGACAAAGACACCCAGGTTTCTATATTCGAGGCCTGATGCAAAGCCAGCTGGAAGGACTTTGGACCTAGGGCAAGGGTGCGTTTGGTTTTTGCTTTTTTGGCTTTTGGTTTTGGTTTTTGCATCCTGTCCACGGAGAGTCAGATGGGAGAAGAGCCCCTGCTCTCCTCACTGACCTGAATCCATAGTGCCCTGCCCTCGGAGCCGCTGCCTCTTTCCGTGGATTTACTTTTTTCTGCAGGCGTCCTCGCGGGGGGACCTCCGTTCCTCCCCGTCGGGAAGGGGATGGGCTTCAGTACTGCTGAGTAAGAGCCAAAAATGCCTTCTGGCAAGTCTCGCCCCGCTGCCCTTGCAGTTTGGGGGAAGTCAGCATTAAATGCACACAGTGCAGAAGGGGAAGGCTCCGGGGCTTGCACGGGACCTCGTTTGGAGTCTTGGGGTCCCTGCGCTCAGTGTTTGTGCTCAGGGAAGGGTTTGGGTGCTGGAGCTGGTCCCCAGCCCTCACAGCAGCTCCTCAACACCTCCGTGCCCCGGGTCTCAGGCACCTGGGTCCTCCTCCAGAGGCAGGCGGTGGGAGCTGAAGAGAAAACTGCAGAGATGTGGCTGTGGCTGGAGAAGTCCCCTTCACCCTCCTTTGCCTCTATAAGGGATTTCTGTCCCGTGGTTAGGCACTGTGCTGCTGAGCCACCAGGCTGCTCGCCTAATTCACACCATAACCCCCCGAGGAGCTGGGGCTGGCCTCAGGGGATGTGACAGGAGACGGCTTCTGGCCTGCTTTAGGGGAAAAAAATACATCTATGGGACCTGCTTCTGTAAAATGTGGCCTGCGTTATCCACAGGCGCGTGAAGTTGGTCTTGAACGCCTAATGGTTTGTATAAATAATGGTTATGGCAGTGTCGTGGGCAACGTGAGTGCATGAGCCGTGTTTCTTTTAGAGAGGAGGCTGAAAATGGGGCTATAAAACACGCGGGAACAAGGTGAGTGGTTTGGTCTCTGCAGAGGAAAATCATCCTTCCCTGATCGGCTGCGAGTCTTTCGGTACCTCGCTGCAGGAATAGCTAATACTCGAGCAGCTCGTGTGATTTGCTGGGGCTAGAAAACCTCCGAAATTCCCCACAGAAGGTGGTGAAGCTGGAGGAGGCATGGATCAAAATCTGGCCCAGGGTCCAGAAAGAGTACGGGAGCGGCTGAGCCATTTCCAGTGGGATGAAAAGAAGCACAAGGACAGGGTTCTCCGTTGTTAATGACCAAAAAAGATGCGTAGCGAGGTACCCACACGCTGCAGGTATCCGGGGGTCATCCGGGTTTGTCAGGATGAAACGGTGCCAAAGGAGGCACGCGAGGGGCTGCGTGAGAGATGCTGTCCTGGGAGGCAAGGTCGTCTCCCACGTCCGGGCTGCGGCGTGTGCTCCCGGCTGTGTTCCCGTAGGGCCAGCAGAGGCTGGCAGGGCTTGGGGACGTGGTGAGGGAGGAAAAAAACCCCAGAGGAGGTGGAACCAGCCTCTGATGGGGGCCCTGGGAGCGTGGGGCTGAGGCCTGCAGCGAGCGGAGCGCGGTGATTCAGCCTCATAAAGCTGACGGCACGCTGCCAGGCGAAGGAAATGGTGGGATCATGATGCAGCAACTGTCCCGTAGCAGTTCGCCTCCATCACCCAGACGTGACTTAACGCCCACCCTCCCCCCTCTTTGTTCTCTGCTGTCGCTGAATGCCCTCCCTGCCAGGGGGAAGGCGAGGAAGAGGCGCACCAAAAAGACGTGGGAGCTGGGGAGCAGGCAGGGGAGGCTCTGGGGCTCTAACGGGGCTGTGCCGTCACCCAGCTGGCACGCATCTAACCAGCCCTTTCTCTCCGTTCCCCAGGGAAGACGATGAAGCTGTAGAGATGCTTCCCTACGTGATCGCCACCCTGGGCTCGGCGGGGGGCACCTGCAAAGCCGCCTCCTGCAGCAACAGCACCAAGGATTACTGCTACAGCGCCCGCATCCGCAGCACCGTGCTGCAGGGGCTGCCCTTCGGCGGGGTGCCCACCGTCCTAGCCCTCGACTTTATGTGCTTTCTCGTGAGTCTGCCTGCCGCTGCTTTGGCACCTTCTCCCCTAGTTAAGGAGGGAGGACTGTGCTCTGGGGGTCCCACATTCCATCCCGGACTT
The DNA here is from genome assembly GCA_011076525.1 of Nettapus auritus. Taxonomy (NCBI): domain Eukaryota; kingdom Metazoa; phylum Chordata; class Aves; order Anseriformes; family Anatidae; genus Nettapus; species Nettapus auritus. Next base: position 25,633,091 of record CM021767.1, read on the forward strand.
TGCTGCTGGCTGGCTTTGTGGCCCGGGTCGTGTTCCTTATCCTCTCTGGGCCTTGACTTAACCCCAATACCACCGCGTAATGATGGTGCCAAGTCCCTGCGGCCTCACCTCCTTGGGACCTGAGGGCTCTTTTAATCCTGTGGCCAATTTAGCAGTTGTGTGGTGCCTCCCGCAGCCAGCCCGCCACCCAGACAGCCCGATTTCAACAGCCCCGGGAACTCCTGCTGTCCCACAGCCTCTGAGCGGCTCCGTCCCCTCCTAGCCCCATCCCTGCACTGCTGCAGGCAGAGAACAAAGGGATAATGTTCTGGTAACGCTTTGTCTCACGGCTCTCCCTTTGCTCTCTTGCAGGCACTGCTGTTTGTCTTCTCGATTTTGCGTAAAGTTGCTTGGGACTACGGACGCCTGGCCCTGGTGACCGATGCTGACAGGTAAGCGTGGGAGAGGGGGGAGGAAAAGAAAACAAAAGAGGGAGGAGAGAGGAGAAGAGGTCGCAGGAATGGCGAGGACTGTCACCTGAAGGCTTTGCCAGGCCTCTGGAAGTGGCTTTGCTGGCTGTAGCTCTCGCTACGCTGCGCCTCCGTGTGTGCTGGCATTGCTCTCAGAGCCAAGGCAGGAAGGGCAGCAGGCGGGGGTGGTCAGGATGCCTGGCTGGCAGCGTGAGCAGAGGATGAAAAGAGGGTACACACGTGGAGCTCTTTGTCCCCGGTGTGAAAGGGATGGGCCACCAGGCATTTTTGGCAGGGTGTAAAGTGACCAAGCTGCAGCTCGTCACTGCCTTGCTCTGCAGCTGGAGGCCTGTGCTGACCCTGGGGGCACGGCACGCCAGGACAGGGCTGCGTGGACCTCTCTGTGGGGACAGGGCAGGGATGGCAGAGGGGACGTGTCCAGCAACCCCCTCGTTTCACTTCGGGAGGCAGTGTGTGTAGCTGTGTGTGTTTGTCAGGCGAAGCAGGCTGGGGAGCTGTAGGGCCTGTGTATCTGCTCCCGTGTGAGTGAGGGTTTAGCTCGCATCCCAGGTGCTAAAACATCAGTCCTGGTGCTCATCCTCCCTGCCTAAGGTGTGTTTGGGCTATTGCATCTTCCAGCAAAAGTCAGGGCCCCTTGGCAACGGTAACTGTGTGTTGGAGGATAATGTTTGGGGCTGCTTTTGGAAGCATCCCTCGCTATTCCTGCTTTTGCTGTCAGCAGTGAGAAGGACGATTGTTTTCTTCCAGTGCTGAAGAAGGAACCCCCTCGATGAAGCAGAGGGGCTGTGCAGTGTTCTGCACCTCTGCACTATGCAGGCTCCGGGGACGGTTTGCTTTGCGTTGTGCTTCGTCACGTGCAGGAGGCAAAGCGTGGCCTGGGGCTGGCGGTGGCTGGTGCTTCTTCACTTGACCAGCTCCGTGAGCTCAGCGCACCCAACGAGCGTTCTGAGGGACCAGGAGCTTTGAGCTATGACAGATACGTGTCGGCTGCCTGGGACGGGGAGCAGAGGGGACTAATGGGAGCTGGGAGAGGCTTCAGGGTGCTGTGGCTCAGGGCAGCACCAGGCTCTGGAGGGAAGGGCTCCTTCCCCGGCCTCACCACCGGCAGGTTTCTCTTCCTCAGGACGGCGTGGAGCCCTGCTGGGTGCACGGACCCAGCGCCCGCTCCCCTGTTGTAACCTCTCCTTTTCTGTTTCTGTGCCCCCAGGCGCCGACGCTGGCAGACGGAGCGAGAGGAGCGGGAATAGTATGTTGTTTTTTCAGGGTCTTGTTTCTTCTCCCTTCCTCTCTGCCTCTCTCCTTCTCTTCTTTTGCAGTTTTGTGTCTTGCTTCTGAACTAATCTAAGTGGCTGGGAGCTCAGGGCTTGGATTTGTGCCTCTCGGGGCATTCACACCTCTCTTCCCCTCCCCTTTGTGTCAGCCTCCCACCACAGCTGGGCACACCCTGGTTTTCCCCTGGTAGCCCTTAAATGCTCCCCGTGCACAGCAGCGCCAGGAAGCTGCCGGTTCAGGCAGAGGGTGCCGTGCCATGCACCCTGCTGTACCTGCCGGCGTCCTGCTGTGTGACGGGAACAAACAGGAGCTGTGATGGAGCAGCTGGAAGTGAACCTGACCCTGGGGCATTCCGGGGTTGCCCGGGCAGAGGGCAGCCTCCTTTGCCTGGTCCGTCCCTCGTGCTGGTGAGCCACGAGGGCTGCTCTCCGAGGTGCGTGGAGAGGATCTGGCAGGCTGTTATACCACTTTTTTCTTTCCTTCACCCCTGCGAGGCTGCCAGGACCGAAGTGCTGGCTCTTGTCCCTTACGCAGAAGCTCTCTCCCCACACAGAAGCAGGCTTCCTGCCTCAGCACCGCTCAGAGCATCCTCCAGCACCTTGGCCGGGCATTACTCGTGGGGACTGCAGCTGGCTGCCAGCAAAGCGCAGTCACAGACCCTTCCTCCCTGCTCTTTCCTCTTTCTTGCTGGTAGCTGTGGTACCTGGCACAGAGGGGATGCCTTGATTGCTTCCCTAGTGGTTGGCCCAGCTTCAGGTATGTCCGGCAGCTCCTGGGTGCTAACGCGGTGTAGGGGGAGTAAGGCAGAGGCAGCAGAGCTGTCACGCTCTGGGGCTCAGGATGTGGCCTTGGGGGGGGTTGGCCACCTCTGCTATCCTCCTGAGCGCTTGTTTCTCGCCAGGGATCCACTTCTTCCTCTTCCCATTGCTCTCCTGAGCTTGCTGGGGCTCTGTGCTCTCACCCAGGCCTAGCACCCCGTCCACCTCCTCTCACTCGCCTCGTTAGTGCTTTGCTTTAAAAAGCCTCCAGCTAGTCGCAGGAACCCCTGGGGCTCGTCTTCAGCTTCCCATCCGTGGCAAGGTCGGCACCCACCGTCTCCGCAGCGCTGCCAGTTGTCCTGGTTACGGTCTCTGCATCCCCTGGAAGGGAGCTGAGTTAATCTTATCACGAGAGAGAGTCTTACCATGAGGTAGCCTTATCATGACAGCCACAAGTCACGGCTCTTCGCAGTTCTGCTCCCTAGTGTTTCTCTGCCCTGCCCCGTGCTTTCCCACACCAAGGAGCCAGAAGCACACCGCAGTCAGCGTGCTGGGGTCTCCTCAGGGCTGCAGACAGCAGAAATTCCCCCTTTCCCTGTGCCCAGCTGCAGGGTCTTGGGGATTTCGAAGGGTCCCAGAGCTTGGTTGAAGCTTGAGCAGAGCGAGGTGTCGGGCTGTGCGGTCGCAGGGCTGTAGGCTGCCGTCTAATCTGTTCTCCTCTAGACCCGTGACCTTCAGCTAATCTCCTTTCCCCTCTGGGTGCTGCTTCCAGCCAGGGACTCAGCAGGTGCTGTGCTCTGCGAGGGAGGCCACGTGTCCCATCCTCTTCCCTGCTGCAGGGTCACGGTGTCTCTGCTTGTTTTCCTCCCCGCAGTGTCACCTCCTTGTCTCTAGAGCTCGTCTCTCACCTGTTCCTTCTCTAGGCTCTTGTCCATCCGATCCTTCTCGAGCCTGTGCTGGTTACAGAGCGACTTTTTCATCCTTTTTTTCCCTTTACTTCTAGCCTTCAGATCAGCCACGTCCCTTCTTGCACCTCCAAGGTCCCAGCCTGATGTTGCCACCTGACGAGTGCTATCTAATTTAGGTCTCTGGACCATTTTCCTGCCTCCTTTGCCAGCCTGCCCTCCGCCTTCATTCCTCCCGGGGGCTGTAACCTGCCTTGGGTGCTGCAGGTTCTTCATCTAGGTCCCTGCCCGTGTCTGGAGCGCAGCGGTTTGGGACATCCACCTCTCCTGCCCTGCAGCCCACACCTTCACCCCCCCCGCTGGGGCAGGAGGCTCCTCTGCCCTTTTGCTGGTTGCACACCGCTGTAACACAGCGTGGGGGTGATTGAGCACCTCGTCTGGTCACAGCGTCCTCTCTGTGCCCCGGAGGGATGGCCAGATGTCTCAGAGCAGTATTCTCCCAGGCAGGGAGCTGTGGCTGGGATGTGGCTCGCCCTGCTCCGCTCCGTGGGCTGCTTTCTGCCTCCTGGTGCCCGCGGTCCTCCCCGCAGGGTTTGTCTCCGCGGTCGCGTTGCGGAAGGGAAGACAGGAGCCCTCACCCGAAGCCTGTCCCCCCTCGTGGCACCCTCTCCTTCACGTCTCCTCTTCCCTCTCTAAACTCGGCGCTAAGCAGACACGATCTCTCCCAGCCCCGTGCTTGGGAGCGGGCTCGGGGCACCGCCGCGCAGTGCCGCCCGAGGAGGGGTCTCTGCTTACTGCTGCCCTCTGCTCTTCGAGGCTGTCCTCTCTCCTCCGTCTCACCTGGGGCAAACTGACCCGCATTAACCGCTGGCCTTCTGGGTGCTCTTGGTTCCTCCAGCTGCCTCCCCTCGCCCCCTAACTCTCCCCCTCGCCTTTGTCATTGTAGCGTAGCCTCCGCTCTGCACTCCGACAACCACGACCGCTACGAGCGCCTCACCTCCGTCTCCAGCTCCGTCGACTTTGACCAGAGGGACAACGTGAGTAGTGGCGGGGGGCAAACAGCCCTCGCTCGTCAATGTCCCGGGACACACAGCTTGTGGGAACTGAGGGCTCTTCGGAAGCGCCACTGCCTGCCCGTCCCACACCTTGTGGTAGGAGAGCATGGTGCAGAGCCCAAGGAGACGTGGTAACCACGTGGCTTCTAGCCGTGTGCTTAAATCAGTAGGCTGTGCACCATGAGCTTGGTGGGCGTCTCTCCTGGCTGTAATCCTAGCTTAGGAACCCTTCTTGCTGAGGGAAACCTGCCTGGCTCCTCCTCTTGCTGCCATCTACCCTTACTGCTGCAGTCCTCTCCGAAGGGGAGGTGCAGCTCAGTAGGACCACTGGGAATTTCACCTCCCATCCACCTCATCCCGGAGACGTTCCTCCCGTCAGGTGTCCTTTGAGGAGCACTGGCACAGCCTGCTCTGCCCTCCCAGCCCCTGCAGAGCTCCCGTCCAGGGCAGTGGCTGAAGTACCTGTGTGGTGAATTTTCTGGGCTGTGGAGAGCTTCTGTGCTATGCAGGAGCTCTTGGCTTTCCCGAGAGGCCAAGCTACTTGGTGTGGGACAGCCACGTGGCAGAGTCCAGCCTGCGTTGTGCCCCGTGGAGTAAAGTTGTCACCTCCCTCACCTCGTCTTGCACGTGGCTCTGCACCTCCGGGTAGATGTTGTGGTCAGGTCCCCCTTTGGTCAGGTCTGTGGAGATTCGAGGACTCCCAATCCTTTGAAGGAAGGAGAAGGAAGCACAGTGATGTGATCCCCTCCTGTCTTCTCTCTGCACAGGGCTTCTGCTCCTGGCTGACGGCCATCTTCAGGATAAAGTAAGTGCCCCAGGGCTTGCCTGCGGGGGACCTGTGGTGGGGAGAAGCAGAGGCAGCGCACGGGCTGGGACAGCCGGCACAATGCAGCTGCGCGAAGTCGTTCCCCTTCAGAGGAGGGGCTGCAGCAGGCTGTGTGGGGAGCACAGGCAAAAACGGGACTAGTTGAGGAGTCCCAGAGCCAAACCCAAGGTGACAGAGGAGGAATCCCAGTCTGGGTCACCTCTGCCTCAATCCCATCTCAGGAATAGTCTGCTGCTCACCCTGAGGCTCCTGCGAGGGGCACTGTTGTCCAAGGAAGTCCCACGGCAGCGAGGGGTGGACTGGAGGATACAGGGAGACGCATGATGATGCGCAGGGGTACTCTCTTAAGCATTTCTGGGTTTCAGAGCTCCGTGGGGCCACATCAGCAGTCCTGTACCTCAGCAGGGAGATGGGACCCACCGTAAGGATGGGCGTTAGCTGTGGCCCTCACGGGCTCAGCTGCCCTGCAGAGGGCAGCAGCATGGGGAGCTGCAGTAAGCTCTGCCTGGGCTGGTTCCTGGCCAGGTGCTGGAGTCCCTCCCCAGGGCATGGCTGCGGCTGTAGGGCTTGATCCAGGGGTGGCGTGTGGGTTACAGGGCTGTTTTGTGGGTTCACACCACGTGGGCAGCCGTCACCCTGTGCTTTTCTGCATGCCCTCAAGTGCTGGAGGCGATTGCCTGAGTGTCTTTCTCTCCCTGGCAGGGATGACGAGATCCGGGACAAGTGTGGGGGCGATGCGGTGCACTACCTGTCCTTCCAGAGGCACATCATCGGGCTGCTGGTGGCCGTGGGCGTGCTCTCCGTGGGCATCGTGTTACCCGTCAACTTCTCAGGGGACCTGCTAGGTGAGAGCGGGGAGCTGGTCCACCGGGGAGGAGCAGAGGTTAGGACGGGAGTAACACAGACAAACCCTGAGTCCTGCCCCACTTTGGGCTTGGGATATCCGTAGGGTTGTCCGGGGCAGCTTGGGTTGTGGGGTGCTTTGCAGGTGAGGTCGCTGCCATGCCCTTTTCCTCTGTGCCCCAGCCCCTCGGTGTAACCGAACGTGCCTGTCTGCCTTTCTCCCCAGAAAACAACGCTTACAGCTTTGGGAGGACGACGATCGCGAACCTGAACTCTGGGTAGGTGTGGGCAGGGATGGGATGGGTAATTGTAGCCCTCAGGGTGCGTTTTCTGCGTGCCCACGTGCTGCAGAGCCTTACCTCCTTGAAGCCTGCATTCCTGCCCTTCCCGTGAGGCTGCTGTCCCTGCTCCTATTTCCAGACTGAGCTCCTGCAGGTCGTTGGCAGGGCCTGTGGGTGCTCTGCCAGTAACGCTCCTCGTGGCCCCAGAGACTTTGTGGGGAGGTCCCCGAGGGCCAGGGCCGCAGTGGCAACCTCGCGTTGGCTTTAAGCACGGTCTCTCTTGTGCCAGGAATAACCTGCTGTGGCTGCACACGTCCTTCGCCTTCCTGTACCTGCTGCTGACGGTGTACAGCATGCGCCGGCACACCTCCAAGATGCGCTACAAGGAGGACGACCTGGTGAGCAGGAGAGGGTGCCAAGCACCCCCGCTTCCCGCAGCGGTTCGGGGCTGACATGTTCTGCCTGGCCGAAGGCACATCTCCTCCAGTGCAGCAGTCCTGATGCCATGTGGGGAAATTAGACAGGCCTGAGCTGGGTGAACATGTGGAGTGCCCCGTGTCTTCCTCGGGACTTGTTCCAGCTGCTGTGTGGGTCTGGGGCTCTCCTTCAGTTGTTTTCACCTTCCTGGTTTCTTACTAACATCCCTGTTTCTGTTGAGGTGGCTGCAATGTGAGCCCCACCCCATCAACCTGCAGCACGTCAAGTTATGAAATGCCAACAGCTAGCAGAAGCACAGGAGATGGGGAGCAAAGGTTCTGCAAGTGTGGGGGCCGCCTTCTCTGACTGTTAGCTCAGGCCGGGGCCTTGGGGTTGACTTTTTTTTTCCTCTGGTCTCTTATTTCATACCACCCATACCTCTCTGCACTTTCTTCCTCCCAGGTGAAGCGAACTCTCTTCATCAATGGGATTTCAAAATATGCCGAGCCAGAAAAGATCAAGAAGCATTTTGAGTGAGTCCGAGTGTGTGCCTAATTAAAGGCTGCTCCATGACAGAAATTTTAATTGAGTGCTGCTAGTGTTACCTGAAACGGCAATAATACATGGAGGGGGTGTCGTGGGGGGGAAGCAGTCAGAATCAGTGAGCACTTTCATTCTGGGCATCTCGCTGCTATTTTTCTGTACAATTTTTTATCCCAATATACAGTCTTGGGATGTGCCCAGCTATATCTCGCAGAGCCATAGGGGGCCAGCATGGTAAGTAGTGAGACAGGGCATGTCATGAGAAGTGCTCAGGTTCAGAGACGTGAGAAGCAGGCAGGAGGCACTCCAGCAGTAGCTGTGGGATGCTTTGCTGCTGCTTCTGCATCGATCATGCTCTTTGTAGAAAACTGTATCTTCTTTTTTTAACCGAACCCTCAAAAAAGGAAAAAGAAAAAATAAAGTTGCTCTTCCATTGCCCCGCACATTGGTCCGAAAAGAGGGAGCAGAGCCTGCTGCCCTCCTGCTGCCCAGCAAGCTTCTGCTGGTGCTCGGCCCAAGGCAGGAGGAAGGCCTGGGTGTGAGGGCTTTGCTTGAAGTACAGCTTTGATGCTGTGTTTGAGGAGCTGGTATTTTCTGTCTGCAGGGAGGCCTATGCCAACTGCACCGTGCTGGAGGCGCGTCCCTGCTACGATGTGGCCCGGCTGATGTTCCTTGATGCGGAGAGGTAACCAGCCCCTGGTTTGGGGAGAGGGCAGGGCTGGGGTGAGGTGGGGAGCGAGTTCTTCCCAGCCCCTTCTACTTCAAATCTCGTGCCATGAAAGTTTTTCTGAGCACCTTTCTTTTTTTTTTTCCCCACTCTCCTGCTTCAGAAAGAAAGCCGAGCGCGGGCGAATCTATTTCACCAACCTGCAGGGCAAGGAGAACACCCCATCTATGATCAACCCGAAGCCCTGCGGCCACCTGTGCTGCTGTGTCATCAGGGGCTGTGAGGAGGTATGGGGAGAGCGGGAGACATTGGGCAGAAGGGTAATGTGGGCATGGGGTCGCTGTGCTGCCCACACTGTCCCCGGGTCTCTGCTCTAACATCTGTCCCTCTGCCCAGGTGGAGGCAATCGAGTACTACACTAAGCTGGAGGAGAAACTCAAAGACGACTACAAGCGGGAGAAGGAGAAGGTGAACGAGAAGCCTCTCGGGATGGCCTTCGTCACCTTCCACAATGAGACCATCACAGCCATGTGAGTCTTGCAAGGGGTCCTGCCCTTTCCAGGAAGGTGCTGTCTCACGGCTCTGCCTTTAAATCAGGGATCCCAGCCCCAGGGCGTTCACCTCAACTTGTCCCTGCTAGCCCTATGTGTCAGCATCTCCATTGTTCTCTTCTTCTCCAGAATCCTCAAGGACTTCAACGCTTGCAAGTGCCAGGGCTGTGCATGCCGTGGGGAGCCCAAGGCCTCTTCCTGCAGCGAGTCCCTTCACGTTTCCAACTGGACCGTCAGCTATGCCCCTGACCCACAGAACATCTACTGGTGAGCGTCTGTGGGGCTCATTGGGTCCCCGTGAAGGGAAAGGGGTGCACCCTCACACTCTCATAGCTAAAGGAGTTGTTCCTGCCCAGCTGAGCCAGAGCTGTGCCCTGACTCGGAAGGGGAAAGCCTGGGTTCATGCTCCAGGCCCTGTTGATGAAGGCTGGGCTGTGTTGTGAGCATGTGTGAGGCTTGGTGTGGCTGTTTCTGATGCCCTCTTCTCCCCACCCCAGGGAACACCTCTCCATCCGGGGCTTCATCTGGTGGATCCGCTGCCTGGTGATCAATGTGGTCCTCTTCATCCTGCTCTTCTTCCTCACCACCCCTGCAATTATCATCACCACGATGGACAAGTTCAACGTCACCAAGCCTGTGGAGTACCTCAACGTAAGGCCTTCAGAGAAGGGGGCAGGACGTGTGGCACTGAGCCCCCCACCCCGAGGCACAGCAGTCCTTGCAGGGGAAGGGACAGTGAGAGAGATTGTCAGTGTGCCTCAGGTTCTGTCTGCCTGAGAGCAAGAGAGAGGTCCCCCAGGAAGGGGTAGCACCCTGCCAAGTGCTCCCAGCCTCCAGGAAGGGGTGCTAAGCCTGGCCAGGGTGCAGTGGCAGCTGGGGACTCCCCATCAGCAAAGGCAGCTCCTGTGATGGGCACGAGAGCTGCCACATCACCTGTAACACGTGGTCTCTTCTCTTCCTCCTTGCAGAACCCCATCATCACTCAGTTCTTCCCCACGCTGCTGCTGTGGTGCTTCTCAGCTCTGCTGCCCACCATCGTGTATTACTCGGCCTTCTTCGAAGCCCACTGGACCAGGTGAGAGCAGCCAGTGCCTGCTCCTGGCCGTACCAGCCTGCTGCCTGGCATCTTGACACTTCCCACTGACGGAAGGCTGCTGACGGGTTCCTCTTGCTCGGATTCCTGTTGTCCACCCCCAGCGTGGTGTTATGTGGCACCTCTTGGTCACCTTGGGGTCTGCTGCTGTTCCGCCAGCCCTTAGCTGGGTGTTGCACAGTATTTGGTAGTTTGAGCAGAGCTCGATGTTTGAGCAAGAGGAGGAAGGCTGGGAGGAGCTGGGGCCAAGGACTTTGAGAAATGCAGGCAGTAAGGGAAGCCTTGGCTAAGGTGAGCGTGCAGGTGTGGTGTGCCTGTCCCCGTGTGTAGGACATAGCTTTTCCAAGGGAAAATTGCCTGAGTTGCCATGGTTTCTGGCAGTGGGGAATTTGAAGTGTTTGAAATGCACAGCACTAGCAAACGCTGTCTGTGAGGCACGTCCTGCAGGATGTGTGGAGCTTTTTTGCTCTGTGTGGTAAACACCGGTGGGGAGGATGTCACCAGCTCTGAGGACTGCAGAGATGCTTGCAGTCTCCTCTAAACAAGATGATACAAGGTCTGGGAGAGCCCGTGAGGAAAGGGCGAGGAACTGGGACTCGAGGGGCATATTCATGTACCAGTAGAGGCTAGAGCAGGCTGTTTGGGGTGGATGTGGAACATACAAGGGAGCCCTGTCTTCATGCACAAGACGCAGTGCCCCAGCTGCGGGGTGGGACGCTAGGCAGCTCTGCCCTTCTCCAGCCTCCTGGGCCCCACCATGTGTGAGAACATAAGCTCCTTTCACCTGGCGTCTCTGGCAGCTGCGGATTACTGAAGCTGCTTATTCCCAAAAAAGCACTCACCTGCCTTCAGCTTTCTCCTTGCTGCTTCTCCCAGCCCTCTGCAATAGCCCCCTGCGGGGCACACTCAGTGGGCTCCCCACCTCTGCACGGGGGCATGTCTCTGCTCAGCCCCCCGTGCTGCTGGAGTGACAATGTGGCCTCCTCTCTGCCCTCAGGTCTGGAGAGAACAGGACCACCATGCACAAGTGTTACACCTTCCTCATCTTCATGGTCTTGCTGCTGCCCTCGCTGGGCCTGAGCAGGTAGGTGTGGAGGGAAACAAAGCAAGCGCAGAGACCTGGAGCGTGGAGAGGGTTGAGATGCACCTCTGGTGGTCCTCCTGCTGCACAAGTGTCCTGGCCACCTGTCCTAGAAAAGCAACAAAGCCTGAGGTGGTTGATGGATGCGCATAAGAAGTCTGCTTGAGGCCTGCTGCTGAAGGAAGCGCTTCCCACCTCTGTGTTTTAGGCGTGCTCACTTTCACACAAAACTAGCAAATTCCCCCACTTCAGCCAGAACTGGGCACGCTGTGCTGCTCGGCTGGGTGCTCTTCCTATCTGTAGGCCACAGAAATGCGAATCCTGCTGGATGCAAGCCCCGAGTCCTCCTGCAGGGGTTCCAGAAATGTCCTGTGACAGTGGGGTTCAGCTGCCAGCAATCAGCATGGGCTCGCAGCGCTGACTGGGGGCAAAGCAGAGCAGCTGTGTGACAGAAGAGAGGAAAACTGGGAGGTGGAAACACGATGGGGGGGATCTACTGTGACAGGGAGTTCTTCATGCATTGCGGGGTGGGGGAATCTACATTCCATAAATTCAGGGTAAAGCCCCTCCCTCGGTGGCTAAATCAGGCAGTTTCTGAGAATAGACAGGCCCTCCAACAGAGACAGAAAAATTGCCTTTCATTCCAGCGGGTGACTGCAGCAGTTTCCCAGTCAGGTTTAAAATGTCTTGCTGCTTTTAACCTTGTGACCTAGGCAGGTAAACGTTCTCATAGGATTTGCATTTTGGCTGTATACCAATAAACAGGTCACGCTTCTTTCTGAGGACAAAATCAGCCCTGCTGCTGGTTGAGGATCTCTGTACTCCACTGGAATCATGGCCCTAGAGGTGCCAGAGGATTGTACGGTTCTGTATCAAAAAATACAGAATGGGGGGAATGAGATTGCTTATTTCTGTGAGGTTACCGTGTACCTGAGTGGCTTCTGCTGTAGTCAGTAACCCATGGTTTCTCCCAAACAATCTCTCCCAGGAACGGGGAGGAAAATACCGATGGGATCAGGGCAAAGGGATAAGAACACCCATGAGAATGGGAGGTCTTACATCCCTTTTAGCGTCCTGTAACTGGTTTCCCAGCGTCTGATTTACATAATTGCCAGTGACATATCCTAAGAGGGAACAATAAGGCCTGTGGTCAGAGCTTGGGGTCTTTTTAGAGCGGTCTCCACATATTTGCATGTCTATGTCTGTATACCGCTGCTTCTGACTGTTTCTCTTTTCTTCCCACCCCCTTCCCCCACAGCTTGGATGTGTTTTTCCGCTGGCTGTTTGACAAAAAATTCCTCGCCGAAGCCACGGTGCGATTTGAGTAAGTGGAGCAGGGAAGAAAGCCCCTTCTGGGCAACGGGGGAGGTTCCTGGCAGCATCCAAAGGTGGCGCCCAGGACCTGGTCCCCCGCGCGGTGGGGGAGCATCTCCTGCAGCCTGCTCTCGCTCTCCAGGTGCGTGTTCCTGCCCGACAACGGGGCCTTCTTCGTCAACTACGTCATCGCCTCCGCCTTCATCGGGAACGCCATGGACCTGCTGCGCATCCCCGGCCTGCTGATGTACATGATTCGCCTCTGCCTGGCCCGCTCGGCCGCCGAGCGGAGGAACGTCAAGCGAGTAAGCGGGGCTGGGGGCGAGTGGGGGCCTCCCTAAAGGTGCTGCGTGCCCCGGGGCTCGCCAAGGGCTGGGCGTCGCGCACACAAATGGGTCTCCGCTCTCTCCGGCAGCACCAGGCCTACGAGTTCCAGTTTGGGGCTGCTTACGCCTGGATGATGTGCGTCTTCACTGTGGTCATGACCTATAGCATCACCTGCCCCATCATCGTCCCCTTTGGTAAGCGGCGCCCCTCTGCCGCCCTGCGCTGGGGGTGAAATATTTCCTGTTGCCTCGAGGCACTGGGAAAGAGGCTGATTCCCTCCTGACATCCCTCCCCCAGGGCTCATGTACATGCTGCTCAAGCACCTGGTGGACCGGTACAACCTGTATTACGCTTACCTGCCGGCCAAGCTGGACAAAAAGATCCATTCAGGGGCCGTGAACCAGGTGGTGGCAGCCCCTATCCTCTGCCTCTTCTGGCTCCTCTTCTTCTCCACCGTGCGCACGGGTGAGTGCTGGGCTGGGAGGCGTCCAGCTGAGCAGCTTCCCTGGCCAGGCCGGGCTGCGGGCGGCCTCCCCCCGTCCGTCGGGCTCTGACAACCTAATGTTGGCTTTTATTTGCCTCAGGGTTCCTGGCCCCCACTTCCATGTTCACCTTCGTGGTCCTCGTGATCACCATTGTGATCTGCCTGTGTCACGTCTGCTTCGGGCACTTCAAATACCTCAGCGCTCACAATTACAAGGTGAGCTGGGCAGGGGGTCGAGGGCCTGGGGGCCCTGCCCTTGAGCAGTGAAATGGGGGGACTGGGGAGGGAGGGGGATGTCCCAGCCTGTTCCTGGTGGAGCATCTCTTCACCAGCTTCGTGGGGAAGCTTCCCAAGGCAGCATGCAGCTGGATGCTGTCTTTGCTATGTGTATCCTCAATTGTCTCTGAATTTCACCTTTTCTTCTCCAGATTGAACACACAGAGGTGGACACCATAGAAAACAGGCAGAACGGGAGACCTGCCACTAATCTGCCGGCTCCCAAATCCACTGTGAGTTCCTGTCCCTACCTCCCTGCCCTGGCACGCTCCTCACCTGGGTTTAGGAAAGGGGGAGGCAACATCCACGGGCTTTTTCCTCCTTGCTTCTCACCTCCCCTGAGCTGGGTAATGAGTTGTAACACCCCATGCACACATACACGTCCCTTTCCTTCTGCTGCCTGGGTGCTAAGTATGTATTTTCTGCCTCTCTCTTGGCTGGGACAGAGAATCCAATTGCTCAGTCTCCTTGTTCAGCATCTTTGGGCTCCTTAATTCTCAGCCTCTTGCTGTTTCACCCTCTGTGCTCTGCTGCCCGAGCCCCAGGACGCCGCCTGGGCTCACGCGTGTTTCTGCCGTCCCCCCTTGCCCCAGCAGAAGTACATCGCCCAAGTGCTGCAGGACTCCTCCCCGGAGGGTGAAGCGACCGAGTCGGAGGAGCAGGGGTCGCAGGACGAGGAGCTCATCACCGCCGATGGCATGAACGACACGGATTTCCAGTCTTGTGAGGACAGCCTGATAGAGAATGAGATCCGCCAGTAGGGACTGTGGAGGGAGGAGGGGATGGAGGCCCAGGAGCGGGGCAGGCTGCGCCCACCGAGACCCAGAGAGAGAAACCGAAGGGAGCGCAGAGATGGGGAGGGGGCCCGCCGCAGCCCTCGCCCACCCCTGGGGCCACCACCTTCAGCGAGGGCAGGGGCCTGCCCCTGGCTCTCCGCTTCCCTGCCTCCACCTCCGCGCCGCTCTGCGGGCTTGCTCTTCATTAGCTACCTTCGTTAACACGTACCCGGACCGCAGACCCCCAGGGGCTGGGGAGGAAGGGACCATGACCCTGCCAGCACCCCGGAAGGGAGGCTGGGTGCTTTGGGGAGGGGTCTGGGGACAAGGGGCACCTCCGGGGCCTCGTGGGCTGCCCCTTCTGTCCCCCGTCCTCCTGGTGAGAAACATAAACACTAATAATTTATTAGATTTGCGGGAAGGTGACAAACAAAGCTTTAACTGATGTCTTGGAAGCCCCCGGTAGGAAGATGGGGTGGCTTTGTTCCACGTGCAGCGCTGCCTTCCCTTCTCCCCCTGCCCGCGTGTCCCCATGGGGTGACGCACCGGGTGTCGGGGAGGGGGTGATGGAGAAGTCCCCCCGTGTGCAGTGGGTGGGTGACAGCCTCACCCCCCAGGGGCACTGCTGTCACCCTGGGGGAGCAGCACGGGGGCAACCCCTCGCAGGGTGAGGGGTGCCCAGGGTGGTTGTCGCAGGCAGGAGGAGGCGCGGGCAGCCTCTCCCCTTCATCGTGCCCCCTGCTCCCCGGGGGCACAGGTGGGGGACTGCAGCATCATTTTAAGTGGCATTTTTTGCACATTTTCCTCCCCTTTCAAGCAAAAACCGACCTGACTCCCGTGTCAGACCGTGGATCCCTTGTCTGCACAGCAGGGTCAGGCACAGGAGGGCTGTTTTGGGGGTTTCCTGGGTGCTATGGAGAGGGGAGAAAAGGGCCTAGACCCCAGGCCTTTGGCCCTATGCAGCACTGTGCTGCTTCACCTGCCTGGGGCTGTTCCTTGCCTGCTTCTGCCCTTGTCCCCTCTCTGGTGATAGCTGTGTCCTGGGGACAGGAAGGATGGGAGAGGGGCCCTGGGTGGTTGCAGAGGTGCCCCTGGCACCCAGCAGGGAGTTTTGACCCTGTTTGGAGGTTCTAGTGAGGAGGTTTCTGGTCAGCAGCACCCGTTTGCCCTCAATTGCTTTCCCCTCCTCCCCTTGTGTAAAATGTAAAGGAAAATAATAAACCTCCCCGCTACTGAGCTATATTTATTTCCCTCAGCCCCCCGCCACCATCCTGTTTGGTGCTCATCGCTGACACTGCCCCTTCCCTCTGCCTGGCTGGAGCTGCGCCCTCCAGGCCCTGGGGGGCCGGGAGGAAGGGGACGGTGGTTTAACTTCTCAATCGGTGGTTTAACTTCTCAATCACCACCTCTGGGCTCAAAGCACTTTACGGACCCGAACAAGAGAAGCCTCAGCCCTTCCCAGCCCTGCCCTGGGGACGGGGTCACCGCCGCTGGCTTTTCTTCCCCTTGCCCCCTGTTAGAGAAGGGGATCCTGAGATGTGGGGCTGCTCCGGGGAGGATATAGCTGACTTCCCTGTACACCTCTCTATAGGAACCCCAGGCCCAGAGGGAAGGGGGGGGTGAAAGAGATGAAATGTGGGTCTTGGAGGTGTGGAGATGGCAGGTCGGGGCTGGAGCACGTACCGGTGCGGAGAGGCACGGTGTTTGCCACCCGTCCCCTCCAGGGATGGGCATGCGAGATGAGAGCTCCCGGCCGGGTCCCAGGCTGGGGTGGGGAGGATGTTGATCCCGTGTCCGTGTCTGTGCACCCACCTCCTGCCTGTGCCCCCCACACCCAGCAGGCGGCCTGGGGTGCCCTGCAGCCCTGGGGTGCTGCCCGCGGAGACCTGTGTTGGGATTGGCACTGTCCGTGTAGAGATGTGTATAATACCCTGTATATATTTGTGTACAAAAGAAAAAAAAAAAAAGAGGAGCTGTTGTTCTTGTGGTCTTTCTTTGCGCAGCGGGTGGGAGCTGGGAGGGGAGGCTGCAGCAGGGCTCAGAGCATGCGTGCTGCCAGGGATGGGGGCTTGCGGGCTCCCCGTGTCTGCAAGCCCTGCCCAGCCGGGCCCGTGGGCTCTCCTAGGGTGTCCTTCCCGGCCTGGCGGGCTCCCTGTCCGTCCTGCCGCTGAATGTATGGATGGGGAGCCGGCCTCAACCCCCGAGCTGCACGCGGTGGGGTCGGGGTGGGCATAGCAGGCGGCAGCCCAACCCTGCCGCCCCGGCAGCAGGGTGCGGGGTGCTCGTGGGGTCCCGCTGTGGGGTTCGGGATCCCGTCTCCCAGCTTGGTTTGGGTGGCCGGACTCCGGCACGGAGTTGGGTGTGCTCCCAGCCAGGGTGTCTCCCCTGCCGTGCCATGGGGCCAGCAGCCGGGCCGGGCGCGGGCAGCGCCCGCATAGCGCAGCGCTGAGTCACGGGGGACACGCGTGGGGTGGGCGAGCGGGGAGCCCGGCCCCGGGGCTGAGCCTTTAACGCCGCCGCCCACCAGCCACATCCTGCCCGCCCAGAGCCCTCCTTCCGCCGGGGCGAGCCGTGCCGAGCCGGGCTGGGCCGTGCCGAGCCGGGCAGGGTGGTGGCAGCTTCCGTGCGGGGCGAGCGGTGAGTGCCTGCGTCCCCCCGTGGCCCCCCATTGTCCCCGCTGGGCTTGCGGCGGGTCCCATCCTGCCGGGGGGGCTGAGCCGTGCCGAGCCTCTCCCCGCTGCGCCACTCCGGGGGGTGGCGTCGGGGTTTGGGGTCTGCGGGATTTGGGGGGGGGTCCCTGGGTTGGTGCTGCCCGGTGCCCTTTCTGCACGCCCGGTGTCGTGGCCCCGCGGGGACCGCAGTGTCCTGCTGCTGGTCGTGGCGGTGGGGCACTGCGTGGCGTGGAAAGCTGGGCTGGGTTCCTCTCCAAACTGCGTTTCCTCGCTTGGCGTGGGACCTGCAGCACCTTGGCATCACCGCCGAGAAGCCCCCCGCCACCACGTCCCGCCGCCCCCCGCCACGCGCGGTCCCGTCCCACCCGTGGGTCCGCAGCCTCCCTCCATGCTCTGCGCCTGCGTGACCCCGGCCTGCCGCCCGGCACGGGGTATTCTGAGTAACAGGGCTAAGAATAACCCACACCGTGCCCGCGTCCCCCTGGGAGGCTCAGCCCGGTGCGCGGAGGGGCTGATGCGGAGGGTCCCGGTGCTGTCAGACCCCGCAGCCTGCGCCCTGTCCCGCTGCACCTCCTGGGAGGCCGCTCCTCGAGCGAGCGGGACTTGAGTCACCGTGTGTGCTGGGGAAGGGCCATCCCGCCTCTTCCTTCCCTCACAGCCGAGATATGGAGCCTCCGAGGCCCTCCTCACGTCCCATTGACTCAGTGCTCAGGCCTTCCAGGCAGAGGAACAGCCCGCCGGGCGAGGAGGAGCCAGCGAGCGGGATGGGGAAGGGATGGGGAGTCCGGAAAGCTGTGCCGGGAGCCAGATGCAAGCGGCTTGGGCCCAGGGAGAGGCTCGAATCGCATGGCCGGGAGGAGAGCGCCTGGAATTCCTCCAGGCTCGACCCCTGCGTGGCTGTCCAGGGGCTGTCTCCTTCCAGCCCGCCATCAGACCTCATTCAGCCTCCCCAAATGGCAGCAGGAGTGTGATGGCTGGGCTGGAGGCCACGGCCCGCTTCTGAGCAGCCGGGCACCGCTGCCTGCTCCAGGGACAGGGCTTGGGGAGGTCTTCTTGAAGCCAGGTCCTGCTGGGGATGCTTCTTGTGCCGGCAGCCAGAGGCCCGTGGCCTCACGGTGCTGGTTTCTCCTCAGGGAGCGGAGGCGGAGGTAGCGCTGCCGGTGCCCAGCCATGATGCCCTTCGGGGGGATCGCTGCCCGGCTGGAGCGGGACCGCCTGAGAGCCGAGGGGGTCGGCCAGCACCACAACGCCGTCAAGTACCTCAACCAGGACTACGAGGCCCTCAAGCAGGAGTGCATCGAGAGCGGAACCCTCTTCAGGGACCCCCAGTTCCCGGCCGGCCCCTCCGCCCTGGGGTTCAAGGAGCTGGGGCCGCACTCCAGCAAGACGCGGGGCGTGGAGTGGAAGCGCCCCTCGGTAAGCTTTGGGCTCGCTTCTCCTCACGCTGGGCTCGTGTCCCTCGCCTGCAATATCTGCATTAACGCTGTTTGCCAAGCTGCAGCCTGGCTCAGGTCTGCTCCTCACTGTGCTCGAGTCCCCAGGTGCTTCACAGCCCCTTCCCCAGGGAAATAGAGCAGTGCTCAGAAGAGCATCGTGTCTGGCAAGCCCTTCGGCCTCTAGGCAACAGGCCTGGGCTTGACGATGGGCGGGCTGTGCCACTGCTTCTGGGTGTCGTTGCATGGGTCTGGGATTTCTGGGGTTGTGTGCCAGGAGTGCAAGGAATACCCAGCAGTCCATCTAGCTGTTTCCTGCTGGAGGGGGTCTTGCCTTTTTTTGCTGTGGTGGCCTTGGGGTGGCAGTCGAGCAGAGGGCAGGTGGGCACGTCGCTGTGGGGCAATACGCCCTTCCTCCTGGGTCAGAGCTGCGGTGGGTACAGCCTCACAGAAGCAGACGGGTCCATTATCTGATTCTCTCCTCCTGCAGGAATTAGTGGGTGACCCTCAGTTCATCGTCGGCGGGGCAACCCGGACGGATATCTGCCAGGGGGCTCTGGGTGAGTGCTGGAGAT
Organism: Nettapus auritus; assembly: GCA_011076525.1. Taxonomy (NCBI): domain Eukaryota; kingdom Metazoa; phylum Chordata; class Aves; order Anseriformes; family Anatidae; genus Nettapus; species Nettapus auritus. Next base: position 25,651,710 of record CM021767.1, read on the forward strand.
CTGTCCCCGGGTCTTGGACCAAAAAATGGCACATTTTCATGCGCAACCCTCCCTGTACACCTCTCCATGTAGCACAGTGGAAGCTGTAAGGTGGGGGGGGGCACTTCATGACTCTTGCTGGCTCTAGGTTAATCTTACAGAAATGGGTTGATGCATGCACGGCCCGACCACACCAAGATGAGGGGAGATATGGGGTGGGTCTGTACCCTACATCCTGCCAACAAGGCCAGGAGCTGCTCCAAAGAGTTCTGCCTTGGTAAATGGTGAGGGACGATAGCTGGGAGTAATAAAGTGGGGTGAGGATGTGCTGCTCATGACTGAGTGCTTGCTGAGCAACACGGTGCGACAGAAGGAAATTGAGAGCAGAGCTAGGTGGGAGAAATTGTTATGTGTCGTTTCCCCAGGGGTGTTGCCCAAGCCAAGGTGCTGAGACAAGGAGAGCAGGGCAAATGGGTGGGTGGGCTGCTAACTGCAGTTCCAGGACCATCAAAACCAAATCCGGCTGCCTTCAGCAGTGTTTTCCTGATCTCGATCAGGCTGAGCGTTGTGCACCTTAGCACAGCGTGCTGGTTTCAGGACTGACCACATTTAATGCAGCCAGCAATTTGGCCAGACCTGAGGTGGTAACTGGAGCGTGTAACAGCCCAGAACACCGCGGCGTTTCTCAATTGGTCGCTAGGAGGGCAGAGTTTGAAATGCTGTTTTGTCTAAACACAGCCCAGTACAGGTTATCCAGGCTCAAGGCTAGTGTATGACAGGCTTCAGAGGCAAAAGAGGAAGGGGAACCAAGGGAAAGAATTTGAAAAGCAGCGCTGGCCTAGAGCAGCACTTGTGGTTAAGAGCTCTTGGAAGGAGAAGTGCCGTGTTATTTCGTGTAACTTGAAGCCAAGGCACCAATGTTAAACTTCTCACTTGGTGATTGAAAACAGGGGGAAACTTCTTTAAATGCAAAGTGTGATTGTCCTGCAGAACTCACCCTCCTGAGACGTGGAGGGCATCCAGGAGGGTCTAGACAAATAACTGCAGGAGGGGCTGTTGATGCTGACGGCATGGTGGTGTGGACACAGGACGGGGAGGTCTGTTTGGTCAGGGAGGGTTGTTCCCTCTCTGCCTTGAGCTAATGCTGCTTTCCAAGCACCTGCTGTTACTCCGTGTGGGCTAGGTTCATTGCCAATGCTGGACGTGTGGCAGGGGAACGGGCTGGTGGTGGAGACACCTGAGAGATTCAAGACCCACACAGCACGCTGGCTAAGGATGTGGCAGGGGCTCACGCCGTTTTCCTCTCCTTCCCCAGGTGACTGCTGGCTCCTGGCTGCCATCGGCTCCCTCACGCTCAACGAGGAGCTCCTGCACCGCGTGGTGCCCCACGGGCAGAGCTTCCAGGAGGACTACGCCGGCATCTTCCACTTCCAGGTGGGCTGGGAGCTCCTGGCCCTCTGTGGCGGGCTGGGGGCAGGATGGGCAATTTGGGGGCATGCTCAAGGCTCACCTCTGTCCTGCTCACCCGTCTTCTCCCAGATCTGGCAGTTCGGCGAGTGGGTGGACGTGGTGGTGGATGACCAGCTGCCCACCAAGGACGGGGAGCTCCTGTTCGTGCACTCAGCGGAGTGCACCGAGTTCTGGAGCGCTCTGCTGGAGAAGGCCTACGCCAAGTGAGTCCCACCCCAGCGGGCACAAGTGCAACGGGGCGGAGCGGCAGCACGCTGTGTCCTTGTCACCTCACGTGCCCCTCTCGCTGCCCCGTGCTCAGGCTGAACGGCTGCTACGAGGCGCTCTCAGGAGGCAGCACCACCGAGGGCTTCGAGGACTTCACCGGCGGCGTGGCAGAGATGTACGACCTCAAGCGGGCGCCGCGCAACATGGGCCACATCATCCGCAAGGCGCTGGAGAGGGGGTCCCTGCTGGGCTGCTCCATCGACGTAAGTGCTTTTGCTGGGACGCTGGCTGGGAGGTGACTTCTTTCTCCTCCTAGTAGATCACCGTTCCCACCCAGAGCCCACGCGACAGCCCGTGGGCACGGAGGCTACACCCTGGTGTCTGGGAATGGTCTCCCTTTAACGGAGTGGGAAACGTGCATCTCGAGCCAGGCTGCTGAGCAAGGGTCTGCCTAGAGCTCTGGCCATGCCTTGGGTCAGCACCTGCAGATCACCTGGAATGGGCTCCTCCACCTGCTCCCTCTCAGCCACAAACAACACGGCGCATCTTCCCCGTCACCGCTGACAGCCGTACCCCTTGGGTTTGCAATTCAAAGCGGGAGCTAACGCAGCTCCGCCAGGGTCAGCTGCTGCCAGCACTGAACTTGTGGCTGGGCTCTACTCTTGTTAAAGGAACTGTTACACCCAGCAGTATCTGTGCACCACCACGGTCCCTTGCGTAACCTCTTCTGAGATTTGTAACCCACGAGGACAATCTCCGTGCTGCTAGTGACAGTACTGTGTTTTGGGAAGCAAGAAACTTTTTTCTTATGCTTCCTGAAGTTTAGGCGGCTTTGTGATGGGACTTCAGGGTTCTCTGGCAGAGAAACTGTCTTTAAATCATCTTCAGTCAACAGCTTTTGAGTACAGGGAGCTCCTTCCCTTGGCTGGAGCATTACAAAGCAAGAGTCATTCTCCATGCAGTGTCTCAGCTTCTCCTCAGAAGGGGTAGGGATAGAACTGCATGAATTTAACCATATTCACTTGAGCTTTGCACGTTCTTTTCAGATCACAAGTGCCTTTGATATGGAGGCAGTGACCTTCAAGAAGCTGGTGAAGGGCCATGCCTATTCCGTCACAGCCTTCAGAGATGTGAGTTGGCTGCATTAGACTTCAATAGCCCTAAAACACCATGGCCAGTGGCATGGGTTTAACTTCTGCCTGCATCTGATGTCTGGCAGGTGAACTACCGGGGTCAGCAGGAACAGCTCATCCGCATCAGGAACCCCTGGGGTCAGGTGGAGTGGACGGGAGCCTGGAGCGATGGGTGAGTTCAGCTGGGACTTCGTTTCAGCTGCTGGCAGGCCAGCTGGCACCGCACACAAAACAACTGGGACGTGTCTTGCATGACACTGCCGAGGGGAAGCTCACAGCAGGAGTTGAGGGCCAGCTCCAAAGCGCATAGCGCTGAGATTGTCTCAGTTCCCCTTGAGGAGTCCTCGTCTGATGGTCTTTTCTGATTACTCCAGCTCCCCTGAGTGGGACAACATCGACCCCAGCGACAGGGAAGAGCTTCAGCTGAAGATGGAGGACGGAGAGTTCTGGTGAGTGCCAGAGCAAAGGGCTGCTCTTCTTCGGCATCCAGCTTGGGAATGAGCAGAGGAGGGATCTTAGTGCTTCTCCTAAAATGCATTACCTGCCTTTACTATCTGTGTTTCCGCTACCAGAAAGCCTGTAACGTTTTTCTTACCTGATCTAGTTAATGATTTCCCTTCCTTCAAGGAAATTAAGCACAAATAAATTCCGAAGAAGGACAAACATCCCTTGTTCCACAAGCCCAGCGCTGGGCTTTAAATGAGTTGTGACTGCTCAGTGCAGATGTTCTTGGCACCCTGTAATTCTCTAAAAACTCTTCCAGTGGCCAAAGAGAGGGCCTGAACACTTGAGAAGGGACTGGAAATGCAGAGTGAGCAGGAAGGAGTTATTTGCTTCTTACCAAACCACGAAAACGAAGGGGTCCCCAGCGAGCAGCAGCTTGGGCAGATATTGGAAGCCTGATGTGGGACTCTGCTGTGGGGTTTTTGGAGGCTCAAAGAGTGAGATTCATGGGGTGAAGGGCTGCAGGGGTGCCATCCCCACCTGAGACAGCCTGGCTCATGAGCCCTGTCTCACCACAGGGCACCCAGTGTTCAGCTCGCTGCCCTGAGAAGGGGGGTTTGGGGTGATTCCCATCTACTCTTTCCACCTAGTAAAGGTAGCCACGGCTGAATCCAGAGCTGCTTGCGGTCCCCAGCCGTGTCCTGGCCTCAGCCCCTGCCTGCTTCCCCACAGGATGTCTTTCCGGGACTTCATGAGGGAGTTCTCCAGGCTGGAGATCTGCAACCTCACCCCCGACGCCCTCACCAAGGACGAGCTCAGCAGGTGGCACACGCAGGTGTTCGAGGGCACGTGGCGCCGGGGGAGCACTGCAGGGGGCTGCAGGAATCACCCAGGTACCTCACCTCCCGCCTCTCCGCTCTTGGTGGCATCCCTGAGCCATGTATCTCACCCGTTTGTCCTCTGCCACCCAGCCACGTTCTGGATCAACCCCCAGTTTAAGATCAAGCTGCTGGAAGAGGATGATGACCCCGGGGACGACGAGGTGGCCTGCAGCTTCTTGGTGGCCCTGATGCAGAAGCACCGGCGGCGGGAGCGGCGAGTGGGTGGCGACATGCACACCATCGGCTTCGCTGTCTACGAGGTAACCCCCACCCCAGTGCTGCTTCCCCGGGACCTGCTCCCCAGACCTTGGCCGGTCGGTGGGTCAGCGATACCCCCTCCCGTTGCCTGAAGAGAGAGGGTGCGGGTACAGGGGTTCTGATTTTCTGTCTTCTCTCCCTGCAGGTTCCCGAGGAGGTACGTCCGAAGCTGCCAGAGCTCCTGGAGGGGAGCGCAGGAGCAGGCAGGAGTGGGTTGATACAGCACACACGCACCCCGGGGTCTGGGATTCCCACCAGGCTGGCAGTGCTTGGGATGCTAAAGGGTGCTGGGCAGATTCACGTGGGATGGGTGGTCCGTGCTGGGCAGGACAGCCAGAGTTCCTCCACGGGACAGCTGCAGGGCTGTGGGGCAGCAGGATCTGTGCCCCTGTTCCAGCAGGAGCTGCTCAGGCCATGGGCTGGGGATGTCCTGCTGGGCTGGCTTGGGCCCGCTGCTCTCCGCGGGTTCCTGTTTTGCTGGGTTGTTGCCCACAAGTGCGTGTGCTCCCCAGGCCCAGGGCAGCCAGAACGTGCACCTGAAGAAGGACTTCTTCCTGCGAAACCAGTCGCGGGCACGCTCCGAGACCTTCATCAACCTGCGGGAGGTGAGCAACCAGATCCGGCTGCCCCCTGGCGAGTACATCGTCGTGCCCTCCACCTTCGAGCCGCACAAGGAGGCCGACTTCGTCCTGCGGGTCTTCACCGAGAAGCAGTCGGACACGGCGTGAGTCCCTGCTGCAAAGCCTTCTGCCACCTCCCACAGCCTCGCCTGGCTACGGGACGAGGTGGCCCAGGCCAGCCCCGTGTCTCTGAGCCGTGGGGCAGACCCCACTGGCTCCCCTCACTTTTTTCCCCCCTCTTTGTGTCCCCAGGGAGCTGGACGAGGAGATCTCTGCAGATCTGGCAGATGAGGTAGGGGCCACCGCTCTCCTTCAGCTGCTGCTGAGGCTCTGGGGCCAGGAGCTGTGGGCAGGAGGCGGATGTCTGGGTTTGGGATGCCTCTGTGGCAGAGGTGGGCTGGGAGGTTCAAGGTGGTGGGGACTTGGGAAGAAACGGGAGCAGCTCCTCATCCACCTCAAATGCTTGCTGAGCCTCCGAGGCAGGGCGGTGCCTTTATTTGATCGCTAACCTCCCTTTCTGGCTTCAGGAGGAAATAACCGAGGATGACATAGAGGACGGCTTCAAGAACATGTTCCAGCAGCTGGCAGGGGAGGTGGGTACCCAGCTTTGGGAAGCCCCCGGCAGGTCCCTGGGGTGGGGAGGGGACGGGACCCCTGGCCATCAGGCTACAGAGAGCAGGGGCTTCCTAAGGAAGGGCTCCTGGGGACTCACGATGTCCCAGGGGGGTTTTGGAACCACCCCCCAGACAAGTAAATGCTGCAGCTCAGCCCAGCTGCCCCCGGGGACAGGGATGGGAGATTTTGGGGAGGGGGAGCCCAGCTGTGGCCCAGACTCTTCCAGGCACGCAGGGAATGTGATGGCCCTGCTGTTCTGTGGGGATGTGTGGGCAGGAACGTGCGGGCAGGAGGGGGGTGGGGAGCAGCCCTCTGCCCCGGGGGTGGGGGGACCAAGGGGTGCTGCTAACGCTGCTGCTGCAGGACATGGAAATCAGCGTCTTCGAGCTCAGGACCATCCTGAACAGAGTCATCGCTAGACGTGAGTGCTGTCCTCTTTGTTCCCCACGGCCCGGGCCCATTAAGCAGGCCGCGTTTTGATGCACGTATCCCCCTCTCCTCCTCAGACAAAGACCTGAAGACAGATGGGTTCAGCCTGGACTCCTGCCGCAACATGGTCAACCTGATGGATGTATCCTCTTGGCACTGGGGACAGGGGACAGCTTTCCTGGCACGCGGCCTGGCGCCTGGGAAACTTCTCCGTGGGAACTGGGGCTTGGCTGCCCGGTTGTGCCTGGGGGGGAAGGGGGAAGGTCCTCGTGGCTGCACCGAGGGTGATCCAGGGGTGATCCTGAGCACCTGGTGTTCTTTCCCCCCCCAAAATTGTCCAGTGGTTGGGGATAAGAGGTGTAAAGCAAAAGGAGAGGAGCCACAGGCTGTTCTCCTGCTCCCATAAAGTCGTGGTTGAAGGGTCAGGCGAGGGCAGAGAAGCAGCTCCCAGCCCTTCTCCAGCCATGCCCTGCAGCACCCCGTTTGCTCACCAGCCTGTTTTTGCTCTGAGCACACCGCAGCAGCGTGCTCCCTGCAGAGTACAGCCAGATTTCCTGGTGAGTGGCGCTGCAGCTGGGTTAAGCATCGAGCTCTGCCTTTGGCTCGCAGGCTCTGATCTTGCTTATGCAGCAGGACAGAGAGGGGAAGCTGGAAAAAATGCTGGGCAGGCTGAGCATGGCCTGGCTGAAATGCTTCCTCTCACCTAAGGAGGCCAGGATCCGCTTGCTTGGCTCTGTCTGTGCCTGCTCTGCTGCTCCACCCCTCTGCTGGCCGCTTTCTCCTTGACCCTCTGCTCCCCAGAAGGACGGCAGCGCCCGCCTGGGGCTGGTGGAGTTCCAGATCCTGTGGAACAAGATCCGGAGCTGGCTGGTGAGGAGGAGAGGGGGGCGCAGAGGTGTGAGGATGGTGGCTGGGGGAGAGCCTGCCCTTCACATCCGCTGTGATGGCTTTTGCAGACGATCTTCCGTCAGCACGACCTGGATAAGTCGGGCACCATGAGCTCCTACGAGATGCGCATGGCACTGGAGTCGGCTGGTAGGTCTGGGGAGGGTGAGCTGGGGGTGGAGGGAAGCTGCAGGAGCCCCGTCCTGGGTAGCTGGAGAAGCGTGGGACCAGCCTGTATCGTGGGCTTTGAGCCAGCTTGTCACGGCAAGGTGTGGCCCATGTCTAAGCTGGATGTCTCTCCTACCTATCCATGCTGGCTGTGGCCCCTTCAGGCCATGGAAGGCACGGGCCGTGCCCCCATGGGCGCTGAGAGCTCTCCTCCTCGCAGGTTTCAAGCTGAACAACAAGCTGCACCAGGTGGTGGTGGCCCGCTACGCGGACGCCGACATGGGTGTGGACTTCGACAACTTCGTGTGCTGCCTGGTCAAGCTGGAGGCCATGTTCAGTGAGTGCTGCTCCGGCTTGGGAGGGCAGGGACGGACGGACAGGGGGACGGACGGACAGGGAGACGGACGGACAGGGGGATGGGCTGCTCACCTTGCCCCTGTGCCCCTGCAGGGTTCTTCCGCAGCATGGACCCCGAGGGCACGGGCACCGCCGTGATGAACTTCGCCGAGGTGAGAGCCTGGGGTGGCAGGGTGCGGAGACGAGGGGGTGACACTGAAGCACGTGGGGCACCTGTTGGAAGGCCTTTTGCCTACATGGGTGGGGGAAGAACCCCTAAAAGATGAAGGGCTGGGAAAGGGGGCTGCTTCAGGCCTCGTGTACTCAGAGGGCTGTCGAGTGGGCGCGCACCACCCGCTGCTCATCCCCTCTTTCTCCTTCCCAGTGGCTGCTGCTGACGATGTGCGGCTAGGAGCCGGGACTGATCCGCTGTGGCTGGGACACCCCGGGGGGCCAGGCCCCCTCCAAGTGCCTCCCCTCGGGTCCGTGGACACAGGACAATCCCTCCCCTCGCTCCATCCCACGCCGAGCCACCAGCCCTGCCTCCCAGTGAGCCTCGCTCCACCCTGGCCGTGGGGCATTTAGCATGGGGAAAGGCAGGCAGGGGACGCCCTTCTCCTCTCCTGGGCTGGGCTTGATTTCCACCTCTCCCCTCCTCTCGTCCCACCCCAGAACAGGAGGAGGGCAAGCAGCAGGGGCTGCCTGGAGGTCACCGCACCTAGCCTGGGGCAGCTGCTCGGAGGGAGGGAGAAACCTGGGGCCGGCTGCCCAGAAGGGAGAAGAGCTGTGGGGATGAGAGGGAGGGCTTGTAGCGCCTGCTCCAGTGCTGTCCCATCCCCTCTGGCACGCGTTACCTGTCCCTTGTGCACCCTGGGGGGCATCAGCAGGGGCTGCCTTGCTCGGGCAGCGGCAACTTGGTCCTGGAAAACCAGGGCTGCCCTGCTGGGGAAGTCATGCCGTGGGGAGGAGGAAGGCCTGCGCTGCCCGAAGCCCTTCCCTTGCCCTCCTCCCCCCTAAGGATGACCAAAGCGTGGAGCCCAGGCTGGTCAGCTTCCTCCAGCCGGGGCTGCTTTCTGCGTGGCCTTCCCCACCTCCTTGCCCTCTAGCCCGCTTTGCCCCATCACTTAAGCACTGAATATCTGGGGGTTCCCTTTCCACGTAGCATGGGCTCCTCTCATCCCACGTTGGCACAGCGCCGCCCCCACCCCAGCCTTTCCCCCAGGGCTGCCCCGGCCTCCCCTCCTGCTGCTGGGGATGGCGGGGTTGGGCTCCTGCCCCCCAGCAGGGCCGGGGAGGGAACACGAGGGGTGGGGGGGGGGGTCTGGGGCATTTCTCCAGCAGGCAGCTGTTGGTTTTCCCCCTCTTCTCCCTCATCCTCTCGCCCTACGCTCCCCTCTCTCCCCCTGGGCTACTCCACCGAGCACATAGATCACACAGAGGGCTCCAGTGCCAGCGTATCTGCACTTCTCCGTCCTCAGTCCTCATCCTCCCCCGTGTGGGGAAGGGGGTGGCTCCAGCATGGCGGTGGGCGAGGGCCCATCCGAGGCAGGCAGGCCAGTCGGCTGCCCCCCGACCCGGCGGCTCCGGAGGACGAGCTTGCAGCAATAACCACTGCTGCCAGCCGGCAGCTCCGCTTCCTCACCCCGCTGACCCTGCTCCGGGTAATAAAACGAGCTCTGTTGGACGGGCTGCTCGGCCTCCTAATTACTGACCTCAGGAGCCCCAGCGAGGGGCAGCTCTTGGGGTGCACAAGGTGGGTGCTGGGGCTCAGGGTACGTGGGATAAGGGCACAGCTCGGCCGTGGGTAGGGACAGGGGGAGACTGGTGGTGGCTTTTGCTTCATTTGGGGTCACGCGGGCTGCAGCTGGGACAAAAATGTGCGCATCGCGTGGGCATCACAGCCCTGGGGGTGCTCAGTCTGGAACAGGAGTGTCCCCACACGTGTTATGCCCCCTGGCATCCTCACGTCCCTCATCTAGGCTCCCTGCTCCTCGTCCCCACGCCTCGGTGGGGCGAGCAGGGAAAAGCACAAATAGCTCTCATCGCTGCCCCAGCCGCGGGCCCCATCACACACACTGGCCCCATTGTGGGGCACGCTGCCGCCCGGCTTTGGGGTGACAGGTGTCCCCGCAGGGAGACCCGGCAGCTCCTCTCCCTGGCCGGCCCCAGCAGCTGGCAGCCCAGCATTTGTGGGGAGGGGGCGGCAGGTGGGGGCCCAGCTGCCCGCTAATGCCGCAGCGTGGCTCGGCTCCTACCCCCCTCGCAAAGCACCCCGTCCCGCAGCATCCCCACCTGTCCCCAGCAGCTGCCCCATGGGCACGCTGCCCCTGGGGAGGGCCGGGGGTCCCGGGGGGCTGAGTGCCGCCCACAGCTGCTGGGTTCGGCCTTTTTCAGCAGCTGCCGGCAGCACGGGGAATGTGCAGGGGCTGGAGGCTTTCGGGGCCTGGCCACGGAGCGTTAAACAAACTATTTATAGCGCTCGCCTCCCCCCGGCACCCAGCGCCTGCATTCCTCCTGCGCGGGGCCGCCGCTCGCTTGTCGCCCGTGCTCCTCGACGCCCTCCCGGCCGGCACAGCTGCCACCAAGGCCAGCAAGAGAGGGATTTTGTGAATATCTGGGGGCTTCGGGGCTGTCCCCGTAGCTGGCGGCATGGGCAGGTGAGGAGGGGATGCGGCCGTCTCCCCCAAAGGGGGGCCGTGGGATGGGGCCCTGCATGGGCCCTCCCTGGTGGTTACATGGGAACGCCTGGGTGCACACTTGGTATCCCGAAGAAAAATGGGCAGCCTGAGGGGAAGCGGCCTGGCAGGCAGCAGGCAAAAAAGGAGCTGCCAAGGTGGTGAGGGGCTTTCAGCTCCTTGTTGGAGAGGGATAAAGGACAGGAGGGAAAAGGAGAGAGCGAGGGAACAGCACACGGGAGCGCCGACAGGTTACAGCAGGGCTCGGGATGTCCTGAAGGCTTTGGGGACACAGGCTCCCGTGCCTCAATTCTTGTGTTTGGGGTTGAGAAAGCAGATACTGGTGGGATTTTGTTTTCTTTCCAGACTTTCCCTTTGCAGCTCAGACCTCCCCAGAGGAGCAGGGACCGTTCCCCTGGGCCGTGCCCAGACACGAAACGAGGCTCAAGGCCCTGACCTCGCAGCTGGGGAAAAGGGCTTGGCAACCCTCCGTGTTTCTGGCACAGCACATCGGGCTCTTGACGAGTCCCAGCAGCCTGGCAAACAAGCCCTGCCCTGCTTTCAGGTGTCGCAAGCACCTGGCTCTGGCTGCGGAGCAGCCGCCCCTGCTGCTACCTGCATCCGTGCCCCGGGAAGACGTGGGTTTCTGCAATCTCTCTGTTCCAGACGGGCTTTCCATTCCCCACCCTCTGCGCCACGTAACGTCCCCAGGAAGGCGCAGCATCACCTCCGCGCTCGGCCGCTGCCTCCCTTTCTCCTGGGACCGAGCCCTGGGGCTTGCCCCCATGGGCACCGCCGATGGGAGGCTGCCCGTCCCCACCGGCTCGATGTCTTGGGGTTAAGACACACAAACCCCGTCGCAGCTTCAGCAAAGCTTCAGGTCCCGCGTCCTTCACCGGGGCTCCTCTTGCTGCTGGCGCAGGAGCCCTCCGGCCGCAGCGGAGGCCGGTCCCGAGGGCTGACGTCAGCCCCGGTCCATGCAGCTCCCGGGCCCGGAGCCGCTTCTGATTCAGGCACGTGGCATCTCCGCACGGAGGCACGGCCGGCCCTCTTCCCTCATCCGTCCCCGGCTCCCCGGGAGGAATCTGTGGGGCTGGGAAAGGTCACCCTGCCTGCAGCGCCCGGATGGGGCTCTCCGGGCACAGGCTGGGACGTGGGGACAGCGGTAGCGTTCGGGGCCTCGCGTCTCCCCGTTCTCCTCCATTCTGCTTGAGCGGGAGCCAAGAGCAGGGTCTTGCAGGCTGGGCTTCTGAAGGGAACAACAAGGGGAGGAAACGAAGCCAGGCGGCCAGCAGGAACAAAACAAGGGTTAGACACAGGCGGGAAACGGAAAGGCACGGACCTGCGGCACAGACCTTCCTGCCTGTGCCCTCGTCCCTCCGAGCGGGCCTCCCGCACCGCCAGCCAGCCTCTGTGCCCCACACACCGCCTGCCTGGTGCTCGGTGCCTCGTGGCATCCCCTGCCCGGGCACTCCTGTCCCTCGGGGAGCGGGGTGGCAGCTGGCGGAGGATGACAGAGGCGTATTTTGGGGCCGGCTGCCAGCTCGGGAGTGAAACAGGACCCTGCCCGGCAGCCCAGGCTGCTGCGGTGGGCAGATGTTGCCCGTCCCTCGCCCCCCTTCCTCCCCGACAGATGGGGTCGGGCCGCGTGGTATCGCTTACGGGGAGGAGGGGGCATTTAAATGGGCGGCCGTCTGCGGGGACTTCGGGGTGCTATATTTTTATACACCGCGGCTACCCCTCGCAGCGAAGGCATCCCTGCCGGGTGGGGGGGGGCTCCTCTTGGGAAAGAGGCAGAGCGGGGGCACGAGGGGGAAAGCTCCCCAGGACGGGGAGAGCATCGGGGAGCCGAGCTGCCCCGGAGCGCAGCATCTCCCCCGGGCAGCGGCTGCCGGTGCCGAGGTCTCCCCGTGCCGCAGCGGGGGCAGCAATGCCCGCCCCGGCGCTGGCCGCCCCGCTGCTGCGCGCCCTGCTCGGCCGCCTGCTGCTGCTGGCCCGCAAGCGCCTCCTGCCTCCCCTCCGCCGCCTGGGCCGCCGGCTGCGCTCCGGGGAGAGCCGCCAGGCCCTGCTCACCTGCCTGCTCTGCATCCTCAACCTGCGCAGGAAGGTGGACGGCTGAGCTCGGCCCGGCCGAGGGGGGCCGGGCGCGGCGCCGCCTCCCCCCGCCCTGCCCTGCCCGCCGCCGGAGGAGGGCCCGGCACCGGCAGCGCGGAGGGGAAGGGACGGGACG
>CM021767.1:25664139-25711618 GCA_011076525.1 Nettapus auritus
GGCCGCCGCGGGGCCGCCCCGCTGAGCGCCCCCCCGGCGAGGGGCGGCCCCGGCACCGCCGCGCCCGCCGCGGGGCGGGCTCCGGAGGAGGGCGAGCGGCGGAGCAGCTTCGCCCCGAGCAGCCCGAGCCGGATCCCCGGGGCCCCCCCGGCTCCCCCGGTCCTCCTCCCCGGCCCGGAGCGGGAGGATGTCGGGCAGCACGGCCAGGAAGGTGCAGCCCTTCACCATCGGCACCAAGCTGTCCCTGCCCAAGTGCGCCGCCGATTTCGCGGCCGACGCCTGCCCCGGCATCGCCCTCGCCTCGGCGCTGGACAACCACCGGGGCCTCCGGCGGGACCTCAACCAGCGCATCTCCCTCTACCTGGCCCAGGCCAGGGGGGGTCCCGCCGGGCCCCCCGGCCAGCCCCGCGGCGAGGAGGAGAGGCTGAGCCGGGGCTCCCTGGCGCGCTCCATCAAGAAGATCACGCTCTCCAACTGGCACGGGGAGGCCGGCTCCGGGGACGCAGGGGGGTCCGGGGACCCCGGCCGGGCTGCAGGGGAGAGGAACCACAACAACAACAACAGCAGGACGGGGAAGGCGCAGTTCAAGGTAAGCGCTCCCCTCGCGCCCCGCTCGCCGTCCCGCTTCGGGGCCGGCTCCTGGTTCAGCTCCTGCGGCGGGAGGGCTGCGGGGTCTTGAGGGCAGCTGGGGATGGGTTAGCCCAGGATGAACGTGGGATGGCAAAGCTCGGCCCCACAGCCCAAGCCCCGCATCTCGACCCTTCGGATGCTCGCAGTTGGTGCGGTTGCGTGCGGGGAGCTGGGAACTCGCCCCCCGCTCTTTTACCAGAGGGGAAACCGAGGCTGGGAGAAGGGAAGTGACTCACGAAGGGCCGCGCACTGAGGCAGAGCCAGGACGAGGCTGCTGCCCGCCCGGCCCCCGCCACGGCCGGGAGCAGGACCCGGCAGCCCTGGCAGCCTGCCCTCCGCGTTTGGGCGCCGGCGGAGGCGGCCGTCCCGAGGGACCCCCCTGTGCGGCCGGGATGGAGAGCGGGGCGGCTCGGAGACCTCGCCGGGCTCCCCTTGTGCTTTAACCCCGACCCGCAGCAGCTGGTTTCGCGGCGGGGAGAGCCGCGCAGCCGGCTGCCAAAACGCTCTTCTTCATTGCCAATAAAGGCCAGGCGCAGCCTCGCAAGAGCTGCCGGGCCCTTCAGCACGCAGGCAGCTCCTCGCGGCACGAGCCTGCGCAGCCCGAGGGGCATGGGCGTGAGGGCTCCCCTCGTCCGGACAAGGCAGGGCCCTGGACAGTGCCAGGATGGGCCCTCGCTGCCCGGGGGGAGGCTGCAAGATGGAGCTCAGGGAGGCTGTGTTCTGGCCTCGTGGGCACCGAGGAAGGAGTTTTTCCTCTGATCCCTATCCACCAGCCAAGCAGACGTGCGTGTGTGTTGAGCGCAGATGCACGCGTGTGTGAGGCCAGGAGCGTGAGCCTTTGCACCTCTGCTTTGCGTGGGAGGCACCGCTCCCTCCCGGCGGCCCTCGGCCTCCGGGGCAGAGAGAGGAAGGGTTTGTTCCGCCCGAGCGAGGGCCCAGCTCCGGCCAGAGGGACCGGCCCCATTGCGGGAAGGATGAAGTCATCCCTGTGCCTCCAGCCCTGTTTTCCTGCCGCCGGCGGGGCTCGGGACGGGGCCCGGAATAAAGCTCCCCTGTCACCTGCGGGCTCGGCTCCCGAGGCTGGGTGCAGCCGGCCTGGGACACCGCTGCCTACCAGAGGGGCTTCGTGGGGTCCCAAACGGCATCGATGGGCGTAGAGGGTCAGAGGGACTGCCCCTGAGCACGGTCCAAGCCACCCCACGCGCTTCTTGCCCTGGGCTTGGGCCACGTGGAGGCTAAGGTAACGCGGAGTTCATCCCGGGCCGCCTCGCCATGCCTGGCCTGCCTTCCTCCTGCCTCTCCTGCTCACACCCCGGCCTCTCCATCCCGCGGGAGCCCTTCCCTGTGAGTCAGCCACCCTCTTAACTCTTGCCTCCCAGCCCGGCCGGCCTCAGGTGCCGGCAGCCCACGGGGCTCACGTTTTCTGCAGCGGAGGAGGCTGGGGACGCCAAGCCTGCCCACCGTGAGAGCGGGCTTGGACAGCCAGCAGCCGGTGGACGGGATTTTGCTGGTTTTGGAGTCAATTCAAGGGGAAAAAAAAATGTGTGGGGAAGCTAAAATGAAGACAGCACCGAGCAAAGCAGCTTCGGAAGCTCTCGCCTGCAAGCAGGGGCTGTGGCTGCTGCAGGGGGGTGTGCAGGAGCGCTGCCAGGCTGTGGCTGCTGCTGGCACCCACCTCCTGCGGCCGCTCAGCTGCTGCCAGGCTGACAGCTGCGCCTTCCCCGCCTCTAGGTCTGTCTCAGGAAGGATGTGGACGTGGAGGACGAGAAGCAGGAGGCTGGGAGCCCCCAGGCTGGCGGTTTCTGCTCCTCGGTGGACAGAGGATCCCCCTTGGAGGCGGTACGTCCCTGCGTGTGCTGCTGGGAGGGGTGGCCGAGGGGCTGGGGGCTGAGCAAATGGGGCTGGGGGCTTGCTGCCGAGGAGCACGGAGCCTGGAGGTGCATGGTGGCATCTGCCAAAAACGGGGTGCATCTATCACCAGGGGACATAGAGGCTGGGGTGTAGGGCATGCAGGGGGCTGGGTTACGGGCTCTTCCAGCACTGGCTGTGTCAAGAGGCTGAGGATGACGGAGTCGCAGGAGGACCTGAGAATCTGTGTTGCTATTTAAAAAAGCAGGGAAGAAAAAAAAAAGAGGAGGAGAAAAAATTAGAAAAAAAAGACTTCTCTAGCTCTTGCGGTTAGGCAGAGAGGCTTTGAAAAGCGACTCCCATGTCATCAGCGGGGCAACGCATGCCAGAGTGGTTAGAGAGCCTGAAGCTCGCCCCAGTCCTGCAGCTCCGCACCCAGGAGGCAGCACCCTGCCAGGCATGAGCTGGTGCCCGGGGGCTGCTCCTGCCTCGAGCTCAGCTCCGGCTTGGGGTGGCCCCAGCTTCGAAAGCAGCCCCGCGGCGCCCGTTTTTGGGGCAAGGGGCAGCTCGGTCCCTGGGGCCGCGGGGCCCCGTGATGGGAACGAGCGCCTGGGAGAGGCCTTGCTCCCCCTGGGCTCCGTGCAGCTGGGCCCAGGGCTGCGCTTGGAGGGGGGCCAGCTCCTTGTGCTGGCTGACCTTCGCCGTGGCCCCCGGCGGAGCTGGAGCCCTGACAGAGCATTTCGTCAGCGCCGCCCGCGAGGCTGAGCCCCGGGGGCGATGCCGCCCTTCTCCGTCCGCCACCGCCGCTTGCTTGGGCCGGGGGTCTCCCCGGGTCGCTCTGCGCCCTGCTGTCTTCCATGGGGTGACCCGGGAGCACCCCCAGGGTGACACTGAGCGAACACCATGAGCATGTGTGCTCCTTGCAGAAAGCTCTGGAGGGCACGAGGACAAGTTGGGGTGCTGGGAGCGACCTGGGGTTGAGGGGCAGCCTGGCCAGACCCCCGCAGGCTGCGCCTGGGGATGTGATGAGAGTGCTCCAAGTATGTCGGCGGAGCAGCAGGATGAGGGATGGGGCAGGCTTCGCTGGGCTTCCAAAACTCGCCCTCTCCCAGGGGACAGCAGGGAGGGGTCCCGGGGTGACACGCTGACCCCCCTGCCTCTGCCCCCGCAGCCGGCACCCCACAGAGAGAGCCCCAGGAGCAAGGAGCCGGCGGCCCCAAGAAGCATCGTGCGAAGCGCCGCGGGAGCACCCACCCTCCTCGACCCGAGCCCCCTGCTCGCACACTTCAACCGGGAGATGCTGCAGGTGAGCCCACCCGGGGGGCACGGGGGTATGGGGCCGGGGCCGGCCGCCTTCCGCGCGGGCTGCGGGTGGGGTGCGCCGCGGGGAGGGCTGCGCGGCCGGCCTCGAGCGGAGCCATTGTTGCGGCGTGAGATCATCTTTGGCCGCCTCCGCCTGGCTCTGAGCCCCGGGGAGAGGGGGTCAGCCCGCACCGGGGCCCCGCTTCCGCCCCACGTGCACGCTGGCCTCCCGCCCCCCGTCCTCCTCTTCCTCCTCCTGCTTTCCCTCGCAGCATGGGAACAGGGGCAGGGAGGAGAGAAGGGAGATGCTGCTCGCCTTCCCGTTCCTTCGCCAGCCCCATGGTGCCCAGGGGGGTTCGTGCAGCCCCCCAGCCTCTCAGTGCCACATCCTCGGGGGGCTGGCGGAGGCGTCCGTCCACACGTCTCTTCCCACACCGCAGGCGGAGGGCTGGGTGCGAGGCAAGCTGCGGGACCTGAAGGACGGCTGCGACCTGCAGGGCTGGGAGCAGGTGGCCCAGAGCCTGCAGAGGGAGATGAAGGACTTCGAGAACACCCTGATCAAGCTCAGCCAGGTGAGGCCGGGCTGCGGCGCTCACCCCGTGGAGCCCCGGGGTGTCCCCACATTAACGGGATCCCTCGCCCCGCAGATGGGCGAGCAGCTGACGTGCAGGCCGAGCCCCGGCGCCGAGGCGGTGCGGAGGCAGCTGCAGGCGCTGCGGGAGCAGTGGCAGCTCCTGAAGCAGACGGCCGCCGGACACAGCAGGGCCCTGGGCGGGCTGCGCAGCCTGCAGGACTTCAGCAGGAAGGCGGAGCGCCTCGAGGCCTGGATCCGCCACAAGGTACGTAGGGGTAAGGGCAGCGTGCCCCGGGGAGGGCCGCCCGTGCGGCCGTGTCCCCCCCGCTCACAGCATCCCCCTGTCCCAGGAGGAGAAGCCCTGCCTGGCGGCCCTCCTGCAGGAAAGCCCGGACAAGATCCAGCTCACCCGCCGCATCCTCGACTTGAAGCAGGTGGGGGGGCTGCTTTTTGGCAGCCCGGGGGGAGCTCGGCCTCCATCTCCTCCCGGGATGTGGGAGGCCAGCTCTGCCCGCCCAAGCTGCTCTCCGAAACCCAGCCAGCGCCCCCGAGGGACTGGGGGTGCTGATTCCTGCCTCTGCTGGGCTCAGGAGGAGCAGCAGTTCCACAGCCTGCACGAGGAGCTCAACAGCCTGGCTCAGAAGCTGGAGAAACAAGGCAAAAGCGAGAGCAGGAGCGTCTCTGCCCGGCGCAAGCACCTCAACAAAATGTGAGCGGAGGCAGCGGGGCGATGAAGCAGGCACGGGCAGCGCTGCGACACGAGCCGTCCTTCACCTCTGCAATTCCCTCTGCGCAGGTGGCTGCGGCTGCAGGGCACCCTGAAGGAGCACCACGAGGCTCTGCAGCTGGCCCTGGAGGTCGCTGCCTTCCTCCAGCAAGCGGATACCCTGCTGGCCGCCATCCACGCCAAGGTACCAGCCTTGCACAGCCCCGTGCAGAGAGGAATTGCGGGGGGAGCACCCCGCTCTTGACCCCTGCGTGGAGGCTGCTGCGGAGGGAGCGTCCTCAGGGTGTGAGAGCTGGGGGGCAGAGCCCAGCGTGGGGTGGGGAGACACAGAGCAGCAAATGTGGCTTGGCTGGAGGGATGTGAGCACGCCAGAGCTGAGGGCAGGGTCCTGTCCCCCTCCCCGCGCTGACTGCGGCTTCTTGTTGCAGTGGAGGAGTGTCTGCGGCGTGGGGAAGCAAGGGGAGGCCGAGCCAAGCCGGGATCGGGATGTCAGGGACATAGCCAGCCAGGTGATGGTAAGCGCGAGTCTCATCCTCATCCTCTGAGCCCGGGGAGAATCCTGGGGGACTGGGGCTTGCGTGCCTTGCGGGGTCAGCGCTGGCGCCGGTGGGGCTGGGGGCTCGGTGTGCACCCCGCATCCACATGGGGCAGCCGGGGCTGAGTGTGGGGGCAAGCAGGCACCGTGTGCGGCTCGTCCCTCGCCGGCCCTGCCACCACTGCCCTGTCCCGCAGATGCTGGACGTGACCGTGTCGCAGCTCCTCAGCCTGCAGCCCAGCCTGGCAGCCCGGGTCACCCCCAAGCACCGGGACGTGAAGGAGAGCTGGGCCCAGCTCCAGCAGGCGCTGAGGTAGGGCAGCCCCCAGCCCTGGAGGCCTGCAGCCCGTGGTGGCTGCATCAGGATCTCCCTTCACTCCCTGCCCCTTTCCAGGACCGAGAAGGCTCCAGCGCTGGCTCTGGGAAGTGGTTTCCCAGGGGGAGAAGCTGCGGCTGCGAGCACTGAGCCCCACGGAGACGGCAGCAGCCGGGAGCCAGTGGGGAAGGACGCAGGAGACAAGCAGAAGAGAGATCCCGGCGGCAGCACGGTGAGCACGGCAGCTCAGCCCTGCCTCCCCACGGCCTCTCCAGGGCCTCCGCGGTAGGAAGCCGGATGAGCTTGTGGGAATTTGGTCGTTGGCCCAAGCCCAGCGCTCCGCCGTGGCTCGGATACAGCGAGCTGCAGCAACCAGCCCCGTGGCCAGCCACGGGGCAGAGGAGGCATGGGAGCCTTGGTGCCGCAGGTGCAGGACGTGTGGAGGAGGACGGCGGAGGACGTGCGAGGCGAGGAGAGCAGCCCGGGCTCTCCGGCAGCGGGAGGGGACAGCAGGAGGTACGGGCTCGCGGGGTGGCTCTCGGGAGTGGGACGGGGTGGGGGTCCCCGTGGCTGACTGTCCCCTTCTCCGCAGGAGGAGGAGGGGTCCTGGAGAGGCGGAGGCTGAGAGGGGCACGCGGCCCCCGGAGGCCCAGGTGCAGGATGTCTGCCGGGTGGCACGCACGGTAACGTCTCCCCGAGAGCCCAGGCGTGTCCCCCTGCCCCTTT
The DNA here is from genome assembly GCA_011076525.1 of Nettapus auritus. Lineage (NCBI taxonomy): Eukaryota > Metazoa > Chordata > Aves > Anseriformes > Anatidae > Nettapus > Nettapus auritus. The sequence goes on from CM021767.1 coordinate 25,670,798, forward strand.
CCCACTCCCCGTTAATTGTGGGTGCACACGTCCATGTGCTCCTCAGCCGGCTGCATCCCCCTCAAGGAGCATGGGGGGGATGCAGAGAGCTGGGAAGGGCGGGCTCCAGCTCCTCTAGCGTGGGGACACGGGGCAGGACCCACCTGAGCACTGTCCCTGCCTCCAGGAGGGGCAGGTGGCGGCGGGGAGCCCGCAGGTGGAGGCCATGCTGCGGGAGCTGGGCGAGCTGTGGGAGGACCTGCAGAGGAAGCACCAGGAGAACGGCGCCGTGCTGCGGGAAATCGATAAGGTGAGTGACCGGCACCACCCGCACATTGCTCCAGCGGTGATGTGGGCACCCGGTGTCTGCCACCAGCCTGGCTCCTGCACCCCCTGGGTGGCTGGAAGCCGGGGCGATGGGGCCGGTCCCACCTCCCCGCCGTCCCCGCAGGCGCTGAGGCTGGTGGGGGAGCTGGACCGTGCCGAGCGGTGGCTGCAAGCCGTGGCGGGGTCGCTCTCGGAGCCGGCGGCCATGAGGAGCCCCGCGGAGCTGCGCAGGGACCTGGAGGGGACGGGCCAGCTGGAGAGGCAGCTCCTGCTGTGCGGCATCAAGCTCCAGGCGCTGCGGGAGGAGGCGGCGGGCGAGGCGCCCGCAGAGCACGAGGGAGCGAGGAAGATGCAGAGGAAGGTGGAGATGGTGGAGGAGAAGTGAGTAGCAGGGGAGGCTGCCTCCTGTCCGGTCCCTGGGGTGGGTAGGGAGGAGGATGTTCCACCCAGAGAGGTGCAGGAGGTGCTGGGATCCGTGACGGGCGCCTGTCCCCGTAGGTTGGCACACGTGCAAGCAGCCCTGCGGCGCCGAGCCGCCGACCTGCGTGACTCCCTGGTGCTGTCCGAGTTCCTGCAGAACCTGCAAGAGGAGGAAGCACGGAGCCGGCAGGGAGCCGGGGAGGTGAGCAGCGGGGATGGGAGCCCTTTGGGATTGCCCGGCAGCTGGGGCCGGCCCAAGGGTTGGTCTGAGGCTGGCAGGGGGCCCCAGGGCTGCCCCTCTCCAGCCCGGATGCTTTGGGGTCGCTCCACATCTCCCTCACGCCCAGCGTCTCTGTTGGCTTCAGCCAGGGAGCGGGCGTTGTGGCTCGCAGGGGGCTTTTCCCCTGCTCTCGGCCCAGGCTGAGGACAGCAAGGAGGTGAGCAGCCCCTTGGGAGAGCTGCAGGAGGCCGTGGAGATGCTGAACAACGCGGCGAAGGAGCGGGAGCGAGTCGTGGAGGTGGCGGCGGAGACGGAGAGCCTGGAGCGCCTGGTAGGGGACGGGGACACGGGGCTTCGGGGACGCAACCCGGGTGTCCCACCCGCAGCTGCACGTGCCACTTGGCTGGGAGGGGTCCCACGGCGGGGCTCATCTCCGTCCTCCCTCCCGCCCAGGTGGCAGAGGTGTCCCCGCGCCTGGAGGCCCTGCGGTGCAGCGCCGAGGCCCTGGCTCGCGACACAGCCGAAGCGGAGAGCGGCTTCACCACGGTGAAGAGCGAGAAGGACCTCCCGGGGCTGCAGGGCTTGCAGAGCCGGCAGCAGGAGATGGAGGTGAGCCCCGGGGAGCCCCGTGGCCGGCCGGGCACGTGGCGGGGAGGTGTCCGGGCAGGATGGGGCCGTCCCGGGGAGGCGCTGGCCCCCGGGGGCCCAGGTGTCGTAAGCCTTGGCGTGCTGCGGCGGCTGGGCTGGAATTTTCCAGCCCGGGCCAGGGAAGGGGAGAGGGCTTGCGTCAGCTCCCGTGTGCCAGCGCCCGGCTGCCAGCGCCTCGCTCATCTTTCCGCCGGCGTCGTGGTGACTCAGGCGGGCAGTGAAACCACACGGAGAAAACTCTGCCTCGCCATGTCATCCTCAGCGTCCTGAGCGTTTTTTTTTCCCCCTCTGGTCTTCAGCGTGCGGTATCGGAGACCCTGCAGGGGCGGCTGGAGGAGCTGGAGCGAGCAGCTGCCCGCTTGCAAGAGCTCTGCCCCGCTCGCCTGTGCCCGCTCAGCCGGGAGGTGCAGGACACGCTGCGGGCGTGGGCAGGGCTGCGGGAGCTGCTGCGGGAGACCCGTGCCCACGTGCAGCGGGCCGGCCGGCTGCGGCACTTCTTCAGGGATTACTTGGCCATGATGTAAGTGGCGAGGAGCCGACGGGGTTGTCTCTGTGGCGGGGGAGCTGCTGGGAGCGCGGTGTTCCCAGAGCTGGGGATGCTCGCACGGTATGTGGGCAGTGCTGGAGCCGGGAGCATCTGGAGCCCGAAATGAAGGGCTGCGTGCACGCAGCAGGCTGCTCGGGCCAGTCCCTGAGGGACACAGGCCTTGCTTGAAGCCACCCCATCACCAAGCCATCCCAACGATGGGGACAGCATGGGGATGGAAGTCGGGGGGACCTCAAAGGGCATCTTGGCATCCCTGATAGCCGCGTCCCCTGGGAGGTGAGGGCAGGTCAGGAATGGCTGCCCTGGGCTGTCCCCGAGCCCGTCCTTCGTGTGCCCTCAGCTCCTGGACGGAAGACACGCGGGCTCAGATCTTCTCGGAAAGCCCGAGCAGCCACGGCATCCTGGAGACGCAGTGTGAGGGGCTGGAAAAGAAGATCGAGGGCAAGCTGAAGGAGTTCGAGGAGCTGGCGGCGGCGGGGCAGCAGCTGGTGTCGGAGGAGCACTACCTGAGCGCCACGGTAAGCGGCGGGCAGCCAGGACGGGGGAGCCACCCTCGGCATCCCACGGGAATCCTCCAGGGACAGTCCCTGGAGGAGAGAGGGGGCGGTGGGCGCGGGGCCGGATGAGTGGTACGGTGCCTTCGAGCCCGGGGTCCCGGCGGGCCACCCAGCATCTCCCTCCCCACAGATCCAGGAGCGCCTGGAGGAGCTGCAGAGCATGCTGGGCTGGGTGCTGGTGCGCTGGAGAGCTCAGAGGCACCAGCGGGACGCCGGGAGCAAGCAGGAGGAGAGGAGGGACCCCGAGAGCCCCTTGAGGGCATCCCCTGCCAGCCAAGTGAGTACCCAGCTGCGCTGAGAGCGCTGATGGAGCAGGCACGCAAGCAGATGGGGGACGTGTCACTGTGTGGTGACACCCCTGGGACCCTCGGGCAGGACAAGAGGATTGTCCTGAGAAGGCGCAGCCCATCCTTCACCTTCCCTCCTGTCTCCTTCCCCAGGAGCGGCGTGCCCCGTGGGCTCAGGAGAGCGTCCTCAGCCCGGCGAGGTCCACTCCCTGCTCCTTCCCCACGCCCGCACAAGGACCAGCGCCGCGGGTGCCGGCAGGAGCAGCGGTGTCCCCTCCAGCATCGCCCCTCTCAGACACCCCGCCGGGAGGGGAGCGGGGCTGGGGGGACCCCAGCGTCTCAGGAAGCCCCGAACAGGCTCTGGCCTGGGATCCCTCCGAGACCTCCACGCTGCTGCTGCCGCCGCGGGGCCCCGGCGGGCTGGGGGGCACGGTCAACCTGATCCTGAGCATCGGCAAGAGGGGCGAGAAGAAGAAGGTGCAGGTGGAGGAGGCACCGCGGACGGTACGTGGGGCTGGGCGGGGGGCTTGTAGGGCTCCGGGGTGTCCCCCGCGGTGGCACCCGGCCGGGCTGTCCCCAGGAGAGCTGCCTGGCCTGCGTACGTCTCTGCTGGATGGCGAGCGACTGCCGAGGGCTAAGGACCAGCTTGTGCCACCCCTTTCCTGCACTTCCCGGGCTGCAGCTCCTCACCCCCGCGCATCCAACACCCCTCTCTGTCTCTCTCTCCCCCTGCTCAGCTCCCTGCCGCTAAACCCTCAGGCTGTAAAACCTTTTGGAAGCGTTGCCAGGGGCTTGTAGGAAACACTTGGGGTAGTTTAAAGCCAAAGAGAAAGCCGCCTCGCCAGCCGGCGGAAGAGGTAACGGCCCGGGGAGGCCGCATGCGGGGCGGAGTGCCTGCATGGTGTGAACCCGCCTGCTCCGGAGCTGCGTCCTGCCCACGGCACGCGGGGCGAGGGCTGGGGACGGCAGCCCCGGGGGACAGGAGGTGCTCTTCCAGCTCCACGGGGAAAAGCACAGCCCTCGGGGTGCTGGGCGAAGCGTTTTCAGGAGCCGGGGTCACCCCAATCCGCCCCTCTGTGCCTGCAGGTGCTGCTGGAGGAGAGCTACGGGGAGAAGGCCAGGAAAAGCGCCGGCACGCCGTCGTGCCGCCCTCCGGCACCCAGCTCCGTATCGGCGGCGGCCTCCCACACCCTGCCCAAGCCCAGCACCGGCTCCCTCTTCAACAGCCTGCAGAGGAGGGAGCGGGCGAGGGCCGAGCAGGCGCGGCTGCTGACGCTGCAGGGGATCATGGGCGCCAGCTCGCTGCAGCCCCTGCCCGAGGAGCGGCACGGCCCCAGCAACACCTGGCCTCTCAAGTGCGGCTGGAGGAAGGCGGCGGGCACCCCCGGGGTGCAGCTGCTCTACGTGAAGAACCCTCTGGTGCGGGACATCGACGCCGAGTGCGGGGCGGCCCCGCGGCAGCCCAAACCTCGCCTCGATCCCCCCAAAGCCGCGTGCCCGCACCTCTCCCTGGGCTCCGTGCTCAGCCTGGAGCTGCCCAAGGATGTGGCGGCCCTGGGGCGCCTCCGCGACGCGGCACCGCCGGAGGAGGAGGAGGAAGAGAGGAAGGGCAGCGGGGTGAGGTGGTGGGAGCCCACCAGAGAGGCCGGGCGGCAGGAGGACACGGGCGGGCACGCTCCCCGGCAGCCCGGCGATGACCTGGGGGCGTCCCCCAAAGCCGAGCGAGGAACGTGGTTCGAAGAGGTGAGCTTCAACCCCAGCTACGGCCGGCACAGGGCACGGGGCCTGGAGGCTGCCCGCAGCGCCGGGGAGGAGCGCAGGAGCCCGCGGCACCCCGCCAGCACCGGCCAACACCTCCTGGACTCGTGGCCGGGCCGGCCGCCACACATCAGCCGCGAGCAGGACGTGCTGGCCGCCCGCCTGGGCCAGGACAACAGCCCCGGTGCCTCCCGCAGGGCCAGGCACCGCGAAGCCGCTCGGCTGGAGATGGGGCCGTCCCCCTCCGGCACCCCGGGCAGGGCAGGAGCCCTCGCAGGTGTTGCCCTTGCTCGGCACCCACCCAGCAGCGCCCAGCACGGGGGGTCCCCGGCTTCCCCCGCCGCTCCCACCCAGCTCTCTGTCTTCGAGTGGGCGCTGGGGTCCCCGCAGCCCCCCAGCCCGGCGCCGGGTGCTGGGGAGGTTTGCCACCCTGCCCACGGGCAGTTCGAGGAGGAGGAGGAGGAGCTGCAGGCCATCTGGGACGGGGCGGGCGAGCGGCGAGCGCCCAGCCACCCGCCGGGGAGCCCCCCCGGCTCCGACACCGCCGGCGGGCCCCTCATCCTCTCGGCGGCCAACAACGTGCTGGTGGCCAAGTTCACCCTCCCCGCCGCCGCACGGATCCTGCACAGCCCGGCGGGAGGGAAGGGGCACGGGGGCAGCCCCCACGGGCACGGGGCAGCCCCCTGCGTGGAGGAGACGGTGCCCAAGGCCCCCTCGGACAGCCCCGGTGCGTGGGATCGGAGGAGGAAGCGGGAAGAGGAGAGAGAGGGCGGCCAGGTCAGTGCCACGGCTGGGGGCTCTTCCTCGGGGTCGCGGGGTGCCCTAAGTGAGTGTGGGGACCTGAGGGGTGAGGTGATGCTCACAAGCTCCACATGGGGATGTGGGGAAGAGCGAGGGGCTGAATTCGGGAGTGCCAGCTGCACGGAGCTCCCCTAACAGTGCTCAGCCTTGGCAAGGCAGCACTTGGCCCGAAAAAATGGGGCACCCTCATGTAACCCAACCCCAGTTGTCCCATTTGGTGCTGCACGCTGGTGTGGGTCGGACAAAGCCCGCGTGCCCTGGGGCCGATCTGGGGCTGTTCCCCTCACCTGCTGTCCTCTTGCAGGCTCCTGGCGGTAAAACGGAGTTTCAGATGATGGAGGGGACGCTGGAAAGGAAGCACGTGCTGCAGACGGGAGGGAGGAAGGTACGGTCAGTCGCCTTCGGGACCGGGGCTCTGGGCACGTGGGGGCTGCTGCAGTGGGGGGCAGCAAGGGGACTCCTCCGTGCACCACAGCCTCCTGGCAGCTGCGGGGCACGGGGACCGCGGGAAGGACCCCAACAGTCCCAATGGGGGCACCCCGTGGCATCTGACGGGTGCTGTGCACAGAGATCCCAGGGCTGGGGATGTTGTGAGTGGTGGCAGAGCGCTGCACCTTGTCCGAACCCCTTCACCCACCATCCCCCGTGTCACCGCTGTCCCCTGCTCCTGTCCCGCAGGCGAGCTGCCGCGCCTGGGGCCTCTTCCACGCCGTGCTGATGCGGCAGACGCTGTGCTTCTACCAGGACCGGAGGGACAGCCTCAAGGTACGGGGGGCTGTGTGCCGGGGGTCCCCGTGGCCGCATGGGGAAGGGGGAGCTGCAAACCCTGCCCTGGTTCTTTGCTCTTCCCTGCGCTGCAGAGCTCCGTGGTGGCCCTTCCCCTCAACCTGGCCGGGGCCGTCTGCAGCCCGGACACCGAGTACACCAAAAAGACCAACTGCTTCAGGCTGCAGTGAGTACCCCCGGCCTGGGAGGTGGGGATTCATCTACAGGCCATGCTTTCCTTGCTGCTGACTTATCCTTCCCCTTCCAGGCTGCGGGACGGCTCCGAGTACCTCCTGCGGGCCCCGTCGCAGCCCCTGATGAACGAGTGGGTCTCCAAGCTGCAGCAAAACTCAGGTGAGCAGCCCCCGGGGGCTGGGTGTGGGACGGGACGAGCCGAAGCGCGGCCTCGCCTCTGATTTATGCAGGCTCCTGACCTGCCTCGGGAGCTGCGCTTCTGTGCCAGCAGGATTTGGAGGCTTTGTTTTCACACCGCATGCACAGTTAGAAATCAGGAATAACAGGGCTGACGTCAGCCGAGGCTCAGCAGCAAAAAAGGCAGCCTCGGGAAGATTATAAATGGGCTCTGGTCTGCCCGTGCCCCTCATCTTCCATGCCCGTGGGGCCTGGGAGCCCTTCCAGGCGAGGAGATCTGCCAGAGCGGCGTCTCCCCGCTGCCACGGCCGTTCCTGGGCTGCTTTGCAGGAGCCAGCACCACCCCTGCAGCCGGTGGTCACCCCGTGGGCTCAGTGGGGAGGTCCCGCATGCCACCCCCTGCTGCCCCAACACCTTCTTTGCTGTGCCCAGGTTTCCCCGAAGTGGATTACTTCCAGGCGGCCGCGCAGTGCATCGAGGGCGCCGGTGCTGCCGGGGGGTGAGTAGCCTACCCTCTCACCACATTGGGTGGCCTACAGCAGGCAGTGGGGTGCCACGGGGCACTTTCCCGCTTGGGGGGTGCTTCTTCCATTGAGCTGAAGCTCTGCCCAAGCTCCGCCGGCCCACAGCAAGCCGAGCTGGTACATCTCTGCTACCTTGCAGCTTCAGCAAGGCGTCCAGCCCCGGCAGCTCCCAGCTGCAGGGTCACCATCAGGCCGTGACCGCCAAGAGCCAGGAGGTCGTGGTGCTACCCCGCTCAAACGCCCGGCTGCAGCTGCCCCTGGACTCGCAGGATGGCCCCGCCGATGGCACATCGGCTGCAGGTGACTTCCTCGCCCCGATGTCTCCGGGTCCCGTGGGGTCTCCCCTGCTTGCTGCCCAAATGCAGCCCCAGCGGGTGCTCCTGGGGTTGCTCTGCTCCCGCCCGAGGTCTGTGGCAGAGCGCGAGGCTGGGCTATTTGGGATGGTGCAGGGCTGTCCTGTGGTGGCCTTGCCTTGTGTCATAGTGCCGTGTTGGTGTCTGTGTGACATCCTGACCGGGGGGCAAGGCAACCTGCTGATGGAGAGCGTTTCCACCTGGTCCCTGTAACAGCTCCTTGACCTGTCACTGTTCTTCAGAGGATGTCCGCGGGGCTGTCAGCCACGCAGCCGGGCCCAGGGAGCAGCAGTGGTCACCCAGGACGTCCCCGGGGCTGTGGGACAACGGCTGCCCAGACGACGACGACTGCGGGCTGGTGGCCAACAAGCGGCGGTCCTACTCCTTCACCTCAGGTACGGCGGGGTCGGGGCACGTGTTTGGGGCAGCCTCGTCCAGCCCTGCCCTCCTCCCATCAGGGCAGGAGGTGCTTCACCCACCGTGGTTTGTCCCGATGGAGCGGTGGTGGCCATGGGATGGGTCACCCGTCCCACCAGGAGGCATCTCCCGCACCTTGTGCTGTCTCCAAGCACCCTGCGGGGTGGCCGTGCTCAGCTCCCAGCGTGGGGACAGCCGGCTTCCCCGGGCGAGCTCCTGGTTTCGCTGTCACAGCCAGGAGGTGGCACCAGCACCCCTGTCCCCAGAGCCACAGTTCCCAGTGCTGCTGTCCCCATCCTGCACCCTGGGCACCTGCTGGGGGAGGGCTCGGGGGGGCTGGCAGCCTCTCACTGCTCCCTCCCGCAGCCACCTACCAGAAGATCACCCCCGTGGCCGTGCCCCAGGAGCCGCTGGAGGCCGGGAGCAGCTACTCGGTCACGCTGTACATCGGGGAGCAAGCGGCCGCCGTGCCCAGGGCTCGCTGCCACTCCTTCGTGGCCCGGCCGGGCAGCCCGCGGGACGCGCTGGGGGAGAAGCCCCCCGGCCCCCCTCGCCCCAAGAACAAGTCCGTCTTCAAGAAGTTCTTCGGCAAGAAGGAGTGAGCCCCGGCCGAGGGGGAGGAAAGCCCCCGCCTGCCCGTTTTCCTCCCCTCGGGTGCCGTCCTCGCACCGTCTCCGCTCCCAGCACCAGCTCACCGCTCGCCGCCGGCCCGGGGGGGCTGCACCGCACCCCTGCCTGCCCCTTCCCACCCCCGGGCCTCCCCCACACGCAGCACAGGCAGGGCCGGGGGTGTTTTTATTAAAAAACAGATAGACACGGTCTGGGAGCTTCTTCATCCAGCCCGCAGAGGGGCTCTGGAAGGCGGGTGGTGGTGGGGTCAGAGGAGGGGGCTCCCGCAGCCGGGCTGGGTGCTGCTCGAGGCGAAGCCCGAGCTGCCTGGCATGTCCCCAGCCGGTTTTCCCTGTTGTCCCCAGCCCAGCTCGTCCCACGTGGCACTTGGACCCAGTTTCCCTCACTCGCTCAGCCTCGTGCTCGGTGCGGGGTGGCCGCAGGCAGGCATGTGCTGTGGCGATGGTCGGGGAGCGTGGCCGGACGCCGGGGGCTTCCCTGTCCCAGTATTTTGCAATAGCTTCCCCAGGCCAGGCTGGTTTCAGCCACTCCGGTTCCTGTCTGCGCTGGGAAGGGGAAGGAGCCCAAACGCTTCCTGGGTGTGCACCAGCCCTTGGGCAAACAGGGCAGGTCTGTGAGGAGGCTCCCGGCAGGCTCCGAGGCTCAGCCTCTCCTCCGCAGGCGCAGGATGGGGCTTAAAATAGCCGGGCTGGCTGCCGCCCAGATCCGCAGCAAGGGCTGCGGGCGCAGAAACGCGAGTAGCGGGCACGGGGCTGCTCCCACCCCCCTGTCCCACTGCAACCCCGGCTGGGGACGGGCACTGGGGGACGTCGGTGTCACCCGGAGAGGGGCTTCGTGCTCCCGGAGGGCAGGTGGGGGGATTTGGGGCCGCAGATTTCTCTTGGCTCGGTGTCTTGGCTCGGTCACCTGTTTTCCTCCAGCACACTGCCTTAATGGGAAGAGACGGGGCTGGGGGGATGCCCTGGGACGGGGCCAGCCCCGGCCGTGCCGTGAGGAGGCAGTTGCAGCCCCGGCCGTGCGCAGCAGCCGCTCGGTCGGGAGCCGCCAGCTCATTCCTGAGCTGCTCGGGGGCCCGGCGGAGGGGCTGCGGGGCTGGGGCTGCGCGGAGAGCTCGTCCCAGTCACTGGGGTGCGTGACACCCGGAGCCAAAGCGTCCCACGCTGGCCCACGTCCAGCACGGCGGTGTAAATGGAGAGGGCACGGGGGCACCCTGTGACCCCAGGCAGACCCCACGGCACGCTCCCCGCGCAGCGGGGTGTCGCAGGAGCCGTCCCCTCACCCACGCTGCAGCAGGGCAGCGTCCCCTCACCCTCTCCCCTTCCTCGCCTTGGCAGCGGGCCCCGCTGACGAATCCCGCTGGCGGTCTCCGCGGCGGGCGCCGCTTCCCCCCGCTAATCCCCGCGTGCACGCAGCCTCCACCTGCCGAGCTGCTCGCAGCCAGCGCCCGCCGGAGGAGCTCGTGGCGTGCCGTGGGCTCCGCAGCCCCCATCCTGCCTCCGCCGCAGGATCCCCGGCAGCGGAGCTGAGCCCTGGAGGTAACGGGCAGGGTGGCGAGAGGGAGAGGCGCTGGGCTGGGGACCGGGGAGGGGACGTGGCTCAGAGAAACCACCACGAGGAGCCGCGGGCAAGGTCACCCCGCGGCCGGGGGCCTAACACCCACCGCCCCGTCCCTCTGCCTCGGGGCTGAGCGGGGATCTGGGGCTTCCCAGCCCCGCGGTGACAAGGACGATGCAGCTCCCAGCCTTGCTGCGGCTGGAAGGGAAAGGGCCGGGGGGAGCAGGGTCTGCAGGGCGATGCCTCCGGGCAGGGCCCCCACTTCACCAGGACTTTGTCCCCACGAGGGCACCGGGCATCCCCGCGCGGGGGCCGAGGGCTGCGGTGCAGCCGGGTGTCCTTGGTGTGTCAGGCAGAGCGCTAGGACCTGGGGAGAGGCAGGCAGGCAGCGCTGGCAGCTCTCCCCTTGAGCTGTGCAGGATCCGGACTTGTCAGCGGCCCTGCGGACACCGGGAAAAAAAAAAAAGCCAACGACATGTAAGCGTGCCCCGGGCTGGCACCGTGTGCCGCGGCCGCAGGGCTGGGGACAGCGCCGTGGAGCTGCACGGGCTGTAAATAGGGCACGGGGCTGAGCGACGGGGCCGTGGGACAGCAGGTCAGAGCTGGGGCACGGGGACAGCGGCGGCGGTGGCTTTGCTCTGCGCGCTGTCCCCTAACAGGGTAGGGGTTGGGGTGCCGTGGGGGTGGCAGGTGGTCCCATGGGGTTTTGGGCCCCAGTGTGCTTGCCCCCACGGTCGTGGCCGTACTGGGGGGTGCCTTGTGTTTCTGTACGGTCCTCGGGGTGCCTGCAGCGCAGGGGACACGCCGGGGAGCCCTCGCTCTGTGCCTCTCCGTTGGGATTCCCTCCCCGGCGCTGCCCAAACCTCGCAAGCCCTTTGTCCCCACAGCCACACTCTCTCCCGTGACCCTTCCAAGCCGCAGGCTGACTGCTGGGAGCCTGCCCTCAGCCCTCTCTCCGCTCCCTCCCCGGCTCCTTCCTCCCCAGGCGCCGTCCCCGTGCTGCCCTCGGCGTGATTCGGCCGGGACGCGCTGGCCCCGGCTGCCCCTGGGCTTGTTTGCAGGATCCTGACCCCAGCGGGGCGCAGAGGCCGGGGCAGTGTCCGCAGCCTGGCCCTTGCCCCCACGCTGCCTCTCGGCGTGGCGGCACCGTCCCGGCCAAAACCCCACATGGGGGATGTGGGTCGGGGTGGGCAGCTCAACCCACCGAGCTGCCCCGGGGGCTCATCGGCTTCTCGGGGAGCTCTGCGTGTTTTGGGGGGCTCCCATCACCTCCGCAACCGCATCCATAATGCGCCCCTCCCGGCTGAGAGCAGCGCCCCGAAATCTTGAGGGGGTCCCAGGTTTGGGTTCTCGCCAACCCCCCAAAAGGCTGCTCCCCCCCAAACACAGCCCCCAGCAGCCCTGAGGCGCCAGGACCAGGCTCGCCCCCAGCTGCAGCCAGCAGAGGGGAGCACCGGGCCGCACTCCCCTGTGATGAGTTTGTCAGTGCTCCGGCACCGCTCCGGGGCTTTTCCCAGCACAACAAGCTCGGCACCGCTCTCCCCAGCCCACCCAAAACCCAGGGAGAAGCAGGTGGCACCCTTGAGAAAGCCCCCTTCCACGTCTGGCACCCCGAAGGATTTCCTTTGCCCTGTATTTTCAGCACATCCCCTGCCCATGGGCGCACCTCGGAGGGCAGGTACCCACTTGGGGTGCACCCCATGGGGGGCTCGGGCTTTTTCCCTCCTCTCCAGGGCAGTCAGCGTGCTCAGTCTTCGGTTTGGCCTGCCCTTTTGGTGATGTCTCAGCATCGTGCCCCGTTGGTTGGCCTCGGGGCCACGCTGTGGCTTGGGAACGCAAGCAAACACGGCTGGCAGGGAGGGGAAATAATGAGCGGCTTGTGGTGCTGGGAGCTGTGGGAAAGGTCCCTCCTGGATGTCTCCCCGGGAGATGTTTGGGAGCATTCAGCCACAGCTCCGCTGCTGAACTGCCCGAAGGGGAAAGCGTGACAGGACAGGCTCCGCTCTCCAAACAGGACTCAGTCAGCCGTGCCGGGCGTTTACTCAGAGCCGAATTCCTCCGTGCCAGCCAGCGGCTGTCAGGCTGGGCGCGGGTTTGGGCAGGCGCAGATTTGGGCAGACAGCGCTGTGAAAGCTCCCGGGGCTGCTGAGGCTCCCTCTTCTGCCCGTGTCCCCATGCCATGGTCCCCGTGGTGCCGTCCCCGTGGTGGGTGGCAGCGTCCGGCCGCGGTGGCGCTCCCCAGAAGCCACGCAGGCGGATGGGGAGGTATGGCTGCGGGACGTCCCTTTGTGTCAGGGCTTTGGGCAGGGAGGGGACGGCAGGGCAGCAGCCCTCCCTTCTCCCTGGCACGTTACCCCTTTCCCAGCTCCCCCGGTGCCCCTGGCAGGCAGAAGCAGCCCCTGGGGGGGAGAGGACGGCGCTGTGCCGCAGGCTGGAGGCTGCTGCTGTCACTCAGTAACCAGCTGCCCTGCAGCCAGTAGCTGTCATTAGGCAGTAAATGCTTGTCAGAGGAGCAAAGGGGCAGCTGCAGCTGAGCAGGGGCAGCAGGGGGTGCGGGAAGGGAGGCAGAGGAATGGGGACGGAGGAACTGCTGTAAAAAGGATCACGTCCAGGAGGCAGCGGGGATGGGAGACCCTCAGCTGTGGCTTTGGAGAGGGGTTTGTGCCCCCCAGCCTGCACCCTTGGTGCCAAGGGGAGCCCCAAAGATGCTGCTGTCCCCACGGGCACCCAGCCCTGCTTCCCCTCGGGATGATGGAGGGGACGGGAGGCCTGAGAGCACCCGGGCCCCTTGCTGAGCCGGTGGACAATGGGGTTTGTTCCTGCCTGCTGAGCTGGAAAGGCACCCACGGCCCCATTTCAGCCGCGAGCAGCCTGGCTTTCTCCCGGCAGGTCTGGCCGCGGGAGGACGCAGAGGGACGGCGGCGTGCCGGCGGTGTGCGCGGCCCCCTGCGAGCGGTGACGGGCACGGCCGGAGCTCCGGAGGGCCTCGCAGCACGCAGGTGAGCAACACCTCCTGCCCCAAATCGCAGGGCATGTGTCCTCGGGGTCACCGCTGGGAGCTCCGTGAGCGGTGGTGGGAGAGCCCTGTCCCCAGACGGGGCTGGCAGCAGCTCCCGGGGACCTCAGCAAGAGGCTGAGGAGCTCTGTTGACTATCACAGCATCCAGGACTGCTGCAGCCTCATTACAACTGGGTCTCCAGCAGCCTGTAGTGGTTTTTCCCCCCACCATTGACCGAGAGGTCCGGCATCTTCTGTGCGTCCCTCCATGTGACTGAGGCAAATGCTGGTTCGCAGGCCCGTGTCCTCACCGTGCCTCGGTTCCCTCCGGCTGCAGCACAGGCAAATGAGGGGAAAAGGAAAATCTCCCTCCGGAGGAGGAAGGCTTGTGGGTTCATTAACGTATGGTTGCAAAGCGCTTGCAAATCTCCGAGGGAAGCGTTTGCCGTGGGTGCCAAGTGTAAAGGATTCTTGAAACGCCGCATGCATGCAAATATTAACCAGCTCCTCGGGCTCTAAAACTCAAACGTTGCCCGAGAGGTACAGAAAATATTTCTTCAGATTATAAATCTGAATAAATCTCACGTTTTGCTCTTGCTTGGCTCAAAATCAGCCGCTTGTTTGCCTTCCCCTTCTGGGTTTAGTCGCTTTAGTGGATGCGAGGAATTGCTACAAGGAAATAAAAAGGAAAAAGCAGCTTTTGTGAAATGTTTGGCAGTGAGCGCGTGTGAAAGGGGAGCACTTCTGGTTGTTGTGCCCATCAAAAACTGGTTAACTAGGTTGGAGTACGGCTACAAACGGGGCTCCCGGTGACGGCTTTGGCTTGCCTGTGGCACATACCCAAGATTTCGGAAGGAAAACTCAGCCGGCCTCTCCCGCAGGCCGTGCTGATGGGCTCCCAGCGTTAGGGAGAGACTTTGCTGGCTGCCTTCCTCCGTGAAAGTACAAGCCTGCCTTCTCCCTTTGCTCTGGGAGCGAAGCAAGCTGCCAGCAGCAGTGGCGTACTTTGGCAGCACGCTGCTGCTTCCCGACGAGGAGGGTGGGAGAGCAGCAAGCCCCCGGGCTCGCTCCGGGCTGCCTTTTCCCGCTGTGCGGGGGAGAAATCCCGCTCCGCGTGTCGTGACGGCGTGGGGCGGCGGCGGCCCTGGTGCCAGCTGCTTCCAGTTCGGGGCAGAAGCGTTTTCCGGAGCTGTTTGCTTCTTCTGGGAGGACTTGTTGTTGTGCTCGCAGGAATGAGCTCGATAACACGCGAGCCACTTGGGAGCAGCGGGCTCGGCAAAGGCCGTGCGTCTGGCCAGGATTAAGCAAGGCAGCTCGGCCTGCAGCTGGGGCACGTGCTTGTTTGCGGGGGGATGCGCGGGTTGTGAGCAGCTAAGTGTTGGTTTCGTGCTCACCTTCACCTGCCGGCTCTGCCCGGAGCCCACGGGCTGGTATCGGCATCGCTGCTGAAGCACCCCTCGTGAGATGGGAAATGGGGTGAAGCCCCACAGCTGGCTTGTAAGGGGTGATGTTTCACAGCCCCGAGTCATTCTCACGTCCAAGCACCGTGCCTTGCTCGCCCTGGGCCATCTGCTCCACCACGGGAGGACACCTCCAGACCTGGTCCTGCAAATCGGTGCTGGCAGGGTGAGGATCTGAGCGCGAGAAGCAGCCCCCAGGGCACTCTGCCCGCCTCCTGTCTGCCTGCGGTCACTGATGGCTGCACTCCCTGCTAATGGGTTTTATAGCCCACGTCTCCACCGAGAGAGACAGCTCTACTGAGCCGTGCCAATTCCAGTCCTTGGGAGTGTCCTTAGGAGCAGAGCTGCGAATTAGGCAACATTTTAATCCGGTATGTTGGCGATGGTAAGTGCTGTGTGCCCCGCTGCTGAAAGCCCCGGGGCGAGGCAGCAGCTACACCCACCTTGCTCCTCAAGTGGGGACGTACTGGAAAATCGAGTAGGAAGGAGACGTGGTGCTGGTTTTCCTCCCCACGGGGTCTGGGTCTCTTAATGGTGCTGAGAACCTTGCTCCCGGCTCCTGGCAGCCCCGAGCCAACGCGGCACCAAGGTCCCCACGTCTCCCCCGGGAGCTCGTAAGGCTCCGCAGGCGGCAGTGCGGCCGATCTCACAGCGAGAGGGGTGATTTTGGACATCCCCAAGCAGGCGATGCTGCAGCCTTCCACTTGGTTTTCTATTTTTCCCTTCCCTGCGTGTTTTGAGGTGATCTTGGTGGGTGTTTTTCCCTTGGAGGGGGAGGGATGGGAGGAGAGAAGAGATAAGGACTTTGTGTTGCAGCTGACCCAGAGCAAAACCTTCCGGACCGGAGATGTTTAGGGAAAGCAGGATGGGGAAAGGCAGGCCCCCGGGCTTGGATCCATCGCTGCCTGCGAGACACGGCAGCAGCTTAATTGGAGACGGGAGCTTTTAAATCTAATTTGACCTGATACGAATCTTACACTTAGCCCAACAGCCTCCCGCCTTGTTCTCCAGCAGTGCTTTCTGCTGCTGGCTCCGTGTGCTCAGGCAGCCCGCGGGCAGGCCCCAGGAGCACAGGACTGCGATAAATGGGTTCCAGCAGAGCTCCTGCAGCACCGGTGCTGCCGGGCAAGGTGGCCGAGGGGCCACTTCACTGCGGTGACGCTGCTGTGCTTCAGAAAGCGCCGCTGGCTGTCTCTCCCCGTGTCA
Organism: Nettapus auritus; assembly: GCA_011076525.1. Lineage (NCBI taxonomy): Eukaryota > Metazoa > Chordata > Aves > Anseriformes > Anatidae > Nettapus > Nettapus auritus. The sequence goes on from CM021767.1 coordinate 25,686,620, forward strand.
CCGCTGCCTTTTTTTTCCGGCTTTGTGGGCTTTTTGCTACGCGTAGAAGTTTGCAGTTGGGATTTGAAATGAGAGCTTGGCCTTCGGACCCGTTTCTGCAGGAGAGGAGTGTTGTAGAGCATCTTGTGAGAGAGAGTCAGTGAGGATGGGGAGCTGCACAAGCACCTGGGGGGGTGAGCTTCCAGTTTAATTTCTGACCCAGCTGACGGCTGTCTGCAGAGTTTTCCAAGGAAGCTTATCAGTGCAGACAACACTAGCAGCCAAATAAGGGGTAAGTTTACATGCGGTCACTTCCCGGGGCTGTGACTTATAAGCGATGAGTTCCAGCAAGGAGGGTGGTGTGTTTGAACCAAACAAAAACACAGTGTGGCCAGCAGGCCCAGGGAAGTGACTGTCCCCCTGTACTCGGCTCTGGTGAGGCCGCACCTCGAGTACTGTGTTCAGTTCTGGGCCCCTCGCTACAAGAAGGACATGGAGGTGCTTGGGCGAGTCCAGAGAAGGGCGACGAAGCTGGTGAAGGGTCTGGAGAACAAGTCTTAGGAGGAGCGGCTGAGGGAGCTGGGACTATTTAGCCTGGAGAAAAGGAGGCTCAGGGGTGACCTTATCGCTCTCTACAGGTACCTGAAAGGAGGCTGTAGCGAGGTGGGGTTGGTCTGTTCTCCCACGTGCCTGGTGACAGGACAGAATGGGCTAAAGGAGAGGTTTAGGCTGGATATTGGGAAGAACTTCTTTACTGCAAGGGTTGTGAGGCACTGGGATGGGCTGCCCAGGGAAGTGGTTGAGTCACCATCCCTGGAGGTCTTTAAAGGACGTTTAGATGTGGAGCCCATGGATGTGGTTTGGTGGAGGACTTATTAGCGTTAGGTCAGAGGTTGGACTCGGTGATCTTGTAGGTCTCTTCCAACCTAGACTTTTCTGTGGTTCTGCGAAAAAATATCCCTCCAGGCACGAGCTGGGGTTTGGGCGTACACCCCTTCGCCGCGGGACAAAGTTCCTCCAGCGTACCTTGGCACTCAAGCATAAAAACAGGCGAGCTTTGAATGCCAGCTATCCATACCGATCGATTAACGCGCGCTGCGTAAAAAAAACACCGATAACCAACCACCTCCCGGAGCCGGTGCCGGCGGGGAAAGGGCACGGAGCCCGCCGCCGCTCGCCCTTTGGCCACCGGGCGCACCCCGGGGAGCCGGGGGGGGACCCCGCATCTCCGCACCCCCCCGGGGCCGGGGCCGGGGCCGCGGGGCTCGGCTTCCCCCCCGGCTCCCCCGCCGTGGGGCGGAGCGGGAGGCGGGCCCCGGAGGTCTCTGCGGGGACCGGAGCGGCGTGGGGCTGCCGAGCCCGGCCCGGAGCTGGGGGAGCCGCAGGTGAGCGCGGCGTGGGGGGCTCGGGGGGCGCCGTGGCCGTGGGGAGGAGGGGACCCCCCCGGGGCGTGGGGACCGCGTGGCGCATGGCGCAGCGCCCAGCCCGGGCCGCTCGGTGCAAAAGAGGCGCCAAAAAGCGACTCGGGGCGGGGAGGAAAAATGGGGGGGGGAGGCTCGAGAGAGGCTGGGGGAAGCGGGGATCGCGGGGGGAGGGCGGCACGGGGCTCCCCGTCGGGGGGATGCGTTCCTGCTTTCCCCCCGGCGCTGCCGGGGACGCCGAGCTGCCCCCCGGGGGGATGCTGCGCCTCTCCCCCCCCCCGGTGCTGCTGTGCTCCGAGCGTTTTCCACCCGCCCGGCCTCCCACGGCAGCTCCGAGCCCCTTCCCCTGACTTATTTTAGGAGCCGCTGCGTGGCTTTGGGGCCGCGACCCCGGCTCCCGGACGTGAGCGTGTGGGATGCTGGATTTCCCCGGGGGTGACGCGTGGGCCCCGAGCCATGCGGTCCCCCACGCGTTGCTCAGAGCTGCAGGAAGGCGTGCGGGCTGCTCCCCATGTGCCACCCGGCCCCACGGGGGTCCCCTCGGCTGGTGGCCCTCCCAGGGAAACGCTCCCGGCTGGCCGTGGATGTGGCGGCAGGTTTCAACAAGTGTTTTTCTGTTCCCGAGCTGATCGGCCGCGTTAGCAGCGCCCGGCGCAGGCAGGAGCGCGGGGAGCTCGGCGCGGAGCCCTTTCGTGCCGTCCTCCCCACCCCTGTAGCTAAACCCGAGCCTCTCCACGCTGCTGAGCGCAGAGGCTGGCCAGGCTCGTACAACATCTGCCTCGGAGACAGGCTGTCGGCTCGTGGGAAGGCGGCGGTGGCCAAGCCCTGGGGCTGTGGGATCGCGGACAAGCGAGCCTGTATCCTTCAGCCCAGCGGATTCCCCAGGGCTGCGGGCAGCAGGAGGAATTCATGTAGCTGTCGGCCACAGCTGGATGCGCTTCCTCGCTGCTCCAGAGCAGGAAGGAGCTCGGCTGCCCCACGGCTGCCTGTTGTGAGCCCACACAATTGAGGAGACTTCTGTGGATGCCGACGTGGGAAATCCCACTCTCCTCGAGCACCTCGTCCCGGCCCGGCGGCATCGTTTCCGCTCCCCAGCCCCTGCAGGCTGCTCCCTTGGGCCTGCCTTCGCCACAGAGCTTGCTCGGGGCACAGCTGCGTGGGGATGCTTTTCTCTTGGGTTGTCTCGGGTCTGAGAGCGTGGACAGCACGCTCGCACCCTCCTGAGCTCTCTGTTCCCATCATTATTGCCTTTTGCTCCCAGGAAGGACAGGTAGGCTCGCTCTCGGCTCCCTGAGATGGCGTTTGTGGAGGAGAGGAGCTTTCGTGTGGCTCCGAGGGCTGTGGTATAGGCCCCAGAAGGTGATGTGCAGAGTGGCTGCCCCCTGGGCCAGCGCAGATGAGAGGCAGGAGCTGTGCCAGGTACCTGGAGTGAGGAGGAGGAGGAGAGCAGAGGATGAAGATGTCCACCTCAGCCTGGGCCAGCAATCGTGGCCCCGGCACACAGGGCACTAGGGCACCTCCATGCTGCACTTGACCTTGCCCAAGGTGCATAGCTCATTTCACCATCACGGCATCCCGGCGCTCATTATCACGGGGTGAGATGTCCTTAACGAGTCTCGTCCTCTTTGAAGTTGAGCCACGGGCTTTGTCCTTGCCCCGTGATGACCGGTCTCCCTCCTTGTTGTGGCCAGGGAGGAAGCCGGGGTGCGGAGGACGAGGCACACGTTGGCCCGGCACGGTGCCCTGCTCCTCTCAGCTCCCCGGGCAGAGGCAGGGCTGGATCCAGCCTGCAGCCATCTGGCAAGCTGCTGAGTGCTGAGCCTGGAAGCCGGCGAGAACCTCCGCTGCTTTTGCCAGGAGGCCTTGGGAGTTGTTAAGGAAACTGCGAAACCTGCTCTTATCAGCCAGCAGAGCACTGTTTGCTTGCCTTTGTTACCAGCTCAGTACTGACCCCAAAGTGCAAACTCCATGCATATTCCTCAGCCCCCCGGCACAGAGCTAGCACTCGCCCGTGCAGGGCAGAGAAGAACCACAAGCTCTCATGGTCATCCCCATGCTAATCAGTGTCCCCGTGCCTTTTACTCACGTGCCGGCGAGCTCAGGCACAAAGCTCCCCGAGGAGCGCACTGCAGGCTTGGGCAGGAGCCAGGGTTTCCGTGGGCATGCAGCCCTTGGGGTTTGGTTGAGCGGTGTGAAAGCAAAAAGGGTCCCTGCTCCCGTGGGAGAAGTGGAGCTGCTGTGTGAGGGTAATGCTGGCTCTGCACTTGTGATTTGGGATGCGGGCGGTGTGCGGGACGTTATTCTCGGTGATGTTTTGGTCCTGCTCTGGCTCGCAGCTTGCTTTTCCCTGGTTTCGCCACTCCCTGAGGAAGCAGAGGCTCAAAGCACTGGGTCCTGTGGCCAGCAGTGGCGCAAACTGGTGAGCCTTGAGGCTGTTTGTCAGCCGTTTAGCCAAGCTGTGGGTGCGTGCAGCTGGGCTTTGCCTCCGGGAGAGCAGCTTTCTTGGAGGCAGACAGGGAGCAGAGACGTGGTGTCTGCCTGCCGGGTGACGGAGAGGCAGCCAGCGGGAAATCAGGCTGATCGCCTCAGCCTTGCGTCCTTCCCAGCAGTGCCGGGGGGATTTATTTTAGTTCATTTCCTCCAGGACTTGTCAGATGGGAAAGCACCTCGCTGTGAAATTTCCAGCGTCTCCGTCGACAGCTGGCAATTTGCTGAGCGAGCAGCCCGGGGACCGCAGGGGGAGGCACGTGGTGGGGACACGGTGGGTGGGAGCAGCAGGAGCAGAGGGGCGTGCAGGGCTTTGGGGCGCGTAGCCCTCCTTGAAGTCTGCTTGTGGGGTTCCCCAGGAGCTCAGGGCCGAAGGGACGGCCAGCACGGTGCGGCTGTGTCCTTCCAAGCCGTCGGGATCTGCAGGTGTTGCGGTTGAGGATGGTGCGTTGGCTCCATCCTTGTGCCGTCCTTGTGAGAACGGCGGCATTCTCCATTAACCACGGGCGGCAGGCCGTGCTGGCAACGCTCAAATTGCAATTCAGCCGAGCGATTAAGAAGCAACCCGCCCTTCCCTGCAGCTTCTCCTTCCCGTCTTCACACCTGCTCCTCGTGGCGGCGCGAGGCGGTGTGGCCGAGCCACATCAAGAGCCGATCAGCCGGACAGGGCTGCTAGCTGGGGCAGCAGGAATGGGGTGCCTCGGTGATGTGGGGCAGGAAGACACAGATTTTATCGCAAAACCCCAAAACAGATAGGGCTGTGCCTCTCGTAGCAGCTCTTAGCGTTACCCTCCGCCATCCACACCACCGGAGTGAATAAGAGCTTTCCACGAGAAGCGAACCCCAGCGCCACAAAGTGCCTGGCTTCCTAAACGAGCGCGAGTCGCCTGCCTCCTGCTGTCCCTGCTGTCCTCTGGCACGTCGTGAAGCCGTCGTTCAGCCTTGTTCAGCCGGTGGGCTGCCCGTCCCGCAGCCGTTTGCCGTGAGTCAGTGTAGGCCTGTGCGAGGGTGGGAATTTATCCTCTGACTTATTCCCTCCAAAGGATGTGTCTTGAGACAGTGACTCTCTGGCTGCACATACACCCTTGTTTTTGTGGGGACGGCTGTGGCAGAATGCCCTGTCCCCGTGGCAGAGCCGCCGTGTCCCCATGCATCACAAAAAGTGGGATGTGCCAGCTGCCAAACCCGCTTTCCTGCCCGGCATCCCGTTTCCCAGCAGGGCTGTGCCTGTTGTGAGCTGAAAGCGGCGGTCAGACAGGGCCCGTGTTCCCGAGCCGGCCTGCGGGCACCCAAAATAGCCCGTGTATTTCTGTCCCGTGGTGAGGGAGGAAGCTGCTCCGTCACGGTGCCTGGTGGCCTCCTGTGGTCCTGCTCGTGTCCTCCTTGCTGTCCCCCGAGCCCTGTCCCTCACACCCTGTGGCTCCCCAAGGTGTGATACCGTGGACAGGGGTTCTTCAGGCCCAAGCGTGAGCCACGGGGAAGCTGCTGCAGCAGAAGAGATGTGCCTGGTGGTGTCCTTGGGCTCTCACCTGGGCTCTGCCCCCAGGTGTCCCCGTGGCCGTGTGGGAGCCTGAGGTGGCCCTGCCGGCCGCGGGGTGCGGGACAGCCTGGGCCTTGTGTGGTGGCTCCCCCCATGGCCGTCCTGGTACGTGGTGGCCCGGGCTCCCAGCTGATTTTTGCATTAATGGTGTCCTGCCCCTTCTCCCCGTAGGGTTCTCTTGATTCAGGAGCGGAAACCTGGCTTCCTCCCATTGTGCCTCTTCCTGCTGTGGCCCCCGGGACGACCCCTTTCCCCTAGCATCCCCCCGTGGCCCTTGGGACCTGCGGGGCGGCGGGCCCGGAGATGGTTTCCTTTAGGTTCTGGGAGGCTGCAAGAGCCCCCGGGATCCCTGTCCCCGCAGACAGGTCCGAGGGCAGCTTATCTCTGTCCCTCCGATGCTGGCTCTATCTGGGGAGCTCCTTCTCCCTGCGCAGCAGTGACGTCCCCCCCTAACTGCTGCCCTCTCCGGGCACCGTATCTCCTCTCCCACCCCCAAACCGCCGTCCTCGGAGCCAACGACAGCTCGGATACTTGAGGGGCTTCACCACCGAGGCGGCGCTGTCCCCAGGGCTGCCCTGCGAGGCCCGAAGCGACCAGGACGCAGGGGCTGGGAGCACCCTGCCCTTCTGGTAAGCTGCTCGCCGTGACTTTAAAACGCCTGCCCTGGGCAATGAGGGGAATGGCCACCGGCCTCTCTGCTGTGTGGGGCTGTGTGGGTGCCTGGAGGGGTTTTGCTGGCTGTGAACCTGGCGCTGGGGCACTCGCTGCATCTGTGGGACTTCCCTCCCGCTGCTTGGCTTTTCGTGCTCTCTGTGTTTTTGAAGGACTAGAAACCCGCGCAGCATCCGAGGTGGGGAGGTGGGGACCCCTGGCCTTGTGGTGGGGGAGCTCGGCGGTGGGGAAGAGCGCCAGCAGGGGCAGTTTTAGGGTGGCTGTGCCCCATCAGTGCCACTCTCCATCACGGGAAGCCCTTCAGGGGCAGCCCGTGCCCCGTGTGTTGGGGAGCTGCGGCCGGGGGGAGGAATTTGTGGGCAGCAATGACCGCGCGTGGTGTCAGCGCCGTGCGGCCAGGAGCTGCTGCTTGAGGCACGGCGAGCGACCTGACGCCGGGCACGTAAAAGGGGCATAATTGCCAGGTGCAGGACAGCGCGTGGCTTGCTTGTCAAATTACGGACATAAACGGAGGGCGTGAGAAGAGCCTGTCCGGATTAATTTACACAGCCGGGTGGCTTCACCTGCCGGGGGCCCCCGGGGAGCCTCTCGGGGCTCCTTGAACCCTCCAGATAAGGGACTTTGCAGCCGGCTGGTGTGCGTGGTTCAAAACACGCTGCAGGGCTGGACGCTCCCCCGTCGCCTCCCCGCACCACCCGGCAGCCGAGATAAGGGCCGGGGCGTTTGCGGGAGCGGGGACATCCCCGGTGTCTCCGGCTCGGTGTGGGGCGGCTGCAGGAATCCTGTGTGAGTGCTGCAAGCCTGTGTCCGCCTTTCCTTTTCTCAGTGGATGGATAAAGAGAGCAAGGTGAAGCAGGACGCAGGCCAGAAGTGCTCCGGGAGGTGCCGAGGAGGTGCAGTTGCTGCACGCCGTGCAGAAACCTGTGCGAGGTGAGGCTGCCTGAACTCGGTGCCTTTCAGGAGTATTTTCTGCCTGCCAGCGTCTTGCGATGTGAAGGGCAGCAAGGCGATGAGGACGCCGAAATGCTTCACCGAGCTCCTTCCTCCGAGGGCAAGGGCAGAGCAGCAATGAGGGAGCAGAGAGTTGGTTTGCATATACAGGCAGGGCTCAGAAAGGAGAACAACAAGTACAATAGGAAGTGTTACCAGCTCGCTGGTTGAAACGGCTCGTAAAGCACACAGGGAGCAGAGAGGAGGGGATCAGAGGAGAGGCCACAGAAGAAAAGCCGAACGAAGCTTTTGCCTCTGCTCTCCAGGAGAGCCTGAGCAGTTGCTTCCACGCTGCGTCCTTCTGTCAGGGGGCTCAGCCAGCATCCGAGAAGCCCGGAGGAAGGCTCATAAAACAGACAAAGCAAACGTTGGAAACGTTAGCCGACAGGAAAGGGAGGATGAAACAGCCCGTCCGTCTGTGTGACGTGCGCTCCCTCATTCACTGCTGCCCCAGCCCTCAGAGACCGGGAGGGGGGAAGACGTGACGCTGATTTCTGAGAAGGGCTGGGGGGAACTTCGGGGAAAAGCCGGCTGGTAAATCTGTTTGTACCACCCACCTGCCTGCCGAGACCGCAGCAGCCAAGCGAGCCCGTGGGCACGTGGTGGGGAGCTGCCAGGGGCTGGGGGTCCTGCTGGGTGAGTGCTTCGGAGGGAGCCTGGGCTCGTGGTGGCCGCACGGCTTTCCAAAACACATTCAGCGAGGCCTTTGAGATCAGTTTTGAAGGAAGCTGTCTGGGCACGAGGGAATGTCCTTGTGTGGCTGGGTAATTGGTTCCAAAACAGGAAGCAGGGTGTAGGAGTCTTTTTATGCAGGTCAGTTTCTGCAGTGCAAGGAGATAGCTGCGTTCAGCTCCGTGCTGTTTCAACACTGTCGTGAGTGACCTGGAAAAGGGAAGGAGCAGTGAGCCGACAGAGCTGGCCTGATGCTATCAAATTACCCAGGTACATGAGGACAAATGCTGGCTACAAAGAACACAGAGGAGCATTGCAAAAGCGGGCAGATGAAATCCAGTTAAGATAAATATCAAGTGATGCACACGGGGAAATAATAGTCCCACATCTGCAGAGGAGATTGCACAGCGAGCTGGCCACTCACAGCAACACCTGGGGCTATTTCAGATGGCTCAGTGTGCAGCCAGAGTCATTGAGTGCATCAAGTCATTATAAAGAGCCTTTGTCACTCTTTGCAAGCGACAAAGGAGCAACAAAGCAGGAGAGCCTCATGCCATTGTTCAGATCCATGGCTCACCCACTTGCAATGTGGCCCCTTCATCTCAGAAAGGGTTTGGGAGAACGAGGAGAGATTTGGAGAAAAGCAACGAGGAGGATCAAAGGCAGAGCTGTTTCTGTATGACTAAGTGAGCTAGAATTTTTCTGTTTGGAAAACATGATCTGGGGTGGCTAGGATCCACGCCTGGAAAGTCATGGCTGGCACGAGAAGGGGTCTAAAATATGTCCAGGCTTTGGGAGCATTGGCAGAGCCGCCCTTGGAGGTGCCGTGCGGCGGAGGAGTTCCTTGCTGCGGGACACTGCCCTCACTCAAAGGCCTTCTGGCGTGCAGGGGAAGTGGAAAATTTCACAAAGCGAAACGTCTGCGTGTTACAAAACCAATAACAAGGCTATCAGGCTGAGGGGAAGCATAGTTTGGAGGCTGAGAGAGCAGTCACGGATCCACCTGCCCCGCTTTTGCGAGGGCTTGCGTTCGTCGCGGCGCCGCAGCCAGGTGCGCAGCCACGCACACTCATGCCTCTTGCAACACGCACCAGGTGTGCTTGCGGCTGAAGGCGGAGGCGCGTGGGACATAAATGACTCCAAACGGAGGGACCGGCCTCGCAGCCTGCTTCCCGGCGCCGCGGCACGGCCGGAGCAAGGTAGGGGCACCTGGCGGCCTGGCCGGAGACGAGATCTCGACGCGTTTCCCATCCTCCAGCCGAGCCAGCGGGGTTTCATGTGACTTGTTTTCATGGGACCTCCGTGCCCGCACGTAAACCCCGGCGGCCCCGGGTCAGCCCTGCTGCCGTCGCAGGGACGGAAGTGGGGAACGGGGCGATGCCTGGGGAGGCAGCTGCGCCGGCAGGAAGCGCTGACCTTATCCCTGCAAAGCGATCCGGCGCGGCAGCAGGATGCCAAGGTGCTCGCCGGAGCGCCTGCCAGCAGCCCCTTGGCCAGGGACAGCAAGGGTGGCACACAGGGCTGGTGTTTGGGGCGAGGCTCAGAGCATCCCCATCCAGCGCCCTGGAGTTGCTCTGTAGAGCCGGACGCACTCTTTGCTCGCAGTTGGGAAGGTGGCAGGAGCTGAGGAAAGGCGCCGTGTGGGAAGGGAGGGGTGAGGCAGCCTCCGAAGCGGGTGACAAAGTGCCGCCTGCAGGCGTGGCGGTCCTGCAGTGCCAGTTTTTCTGCAGAGCTTGGGCGTTTCGAGTCATCCCTGCCCTGGGCTGCCAGGCTGGGCCCGACACAATAGGTGTCGCCTGGCGTGTGCCCGAGCCTTTGTGCCAAGCAAATGGGCAATTAGAATTGCCTCTCTCTTGTGGTGGAAGGGGATAACTTCCTGCTTGCTAAGCCCGTCCTACTCCTCATCCTGCTCCTTCCGCTCACACGGCACGGCCAGGAACACAATGGGTGTCCTTACTCCCAGGCCCCGCATTGCCCGCCTTGTCCCGTGCCCTCCGTCACAGCTGGTGGCCGCGGCGAGGTCTTCGGGGGTTGGCAGAGGTTGGAGGTGCACTGGGCTCCTTCCGTGGTCTGTTATTGTGGGGTTGCTCTGCGTCTGTTGTAGGGTTGCTCTCGCTGGGTCGGAGCGTGGTTGCCACCTGTTGCTCGTGTTGGTTTGCCCTCTTCTGTTTACTGTCGGGTTGTTTGGACGAGTTGGCAGCTGGATGCGTTTCCTGCCGTAATGAGCGCTGACCCTTGGCAGCGAACCGGCTCTTTGTGGAAAAAAATTAGAAGGCACTTAGGAAAGTGAGACAGAAAACAAACAAAGCAGGCAGGAGGCTGCGGCCGGGCAGCCGGGCATCGCCCGCTGAGCTCAGGCTCCTGACGCAGGGATGCTGGCGCTGTGCGGACGGAAGCAGGAGGCGTCGGGGAAGGCAGCGTCACAGAAGCACCCCCAAAACCCCGCTCCCGTCCCCCCTGCATCCTCCCCGCCGCTGGCAGCCCCCCGCCACCTCGTGCTCGATGCCCTTTGCCTGCTGCCTTCTCCTGGGCAGCGGCACCGGGCCGCCTGCCAGCCCTGGTACCCGACACCTCCTCTGCGGGTGCCACCAGACCCGCACGGCCCCGTCCCCGTGACCTGAGCCGGGGCTGACGCTCTCCCCGGCAGCAGGGGGGGCACGTGCCGCCTTCAAATACTCCGGTCCCGGGGGTAGGATCAGCAAGTGGGGCCTGCCTGCCCGGGCTCCGTCCTCCCCGGGTACGTGTGTGCCATCGGTCCCTTCCCCGGCTTCTCGGGACACCGGTGGGAAGCTGGTGGGGGTGGTCTGGGAGCGGATCTAGGGGTTTGTCTGGGTAATGGGTGGCTTGTGAGGGCTTGCTGGGGACCTGCAGGGTGAGCTGGGGCTGTCCTGCGTGTTTTTTTGGGATAACCAGCGGCCTCGGCGGTGTTTCTGCATGTAGGGGTGGCAGTCACGCCCGCAGGCACCCCCCTGCTAATCCAGTGCCAGGGCTCGGCGTGTCTCCTGCCTGCAGGGACGCTGGCAGGCCGCCACAGGGGGATTTTCGGGAGGGGATTTTCCCGTGTTTCCTCTGGAAGCCCAGGGGCAGCTCACAAGGGCAAGGAGCGAGCTGTCATATCCCGCCTGGGAGCTGCGGGCGGCTGCTGGGGCTCTAGGTCCCACGGAGGTGCCACGCTTCTCCCTCGCCGCCGTTCTCTCCGAGGCGAAGGGCGCGAGCGCTCCGTTGCCTTTAAGGCAGGCTGACCCAGCACGGACTACAGCTCCCGGCATGCTGCACCCCGCCAGCCCCCTCGGCCGCCCTACCTGGCAGGGTGCTGCAGGCGGGCAGGGATGCTGCAGCCCGCGGCCGCGCCGGAGGGCATGGCCGGGGGTCCGCGGCGGGCTGAGCTGCGGATGAAGCGCCCGGGGAGAAGGGGCCGAGGGGCCCATGCACAGCCCCGAGTGGAAAAGGACAAGGCAGGCCTGCGGGGGATCCCTCTCTGCCCCAGGGAGAGGGAAGGGGACGGGGCAGGGTCCGGTTATCCCCTGCGGGGGAAGCGATGCAGGGTGGCGGCAGGGGCCGTACTTGCAGCGGTGGGCACCGGGCGGGTGGCCTTGGAAGGGCTGCGAGAGCCGCGGGGAAGAGGCAATCGGAAAAAGGTTTGCGTGGCTGTGGCCCGAGAGGCCTCCGGACAAAATGTGTCCTTTGTCCCTCTGTACCCCAAGCACGGGGAGGATGTGGGGAGGGCGTGGGGAGCGGCCGCAGCCCACTGCGCATATGCTTTGCTCGCAGCCTGGGGATTGGGGGCAGAGCTGCAGGCTCACAAATCCCTTAAGAGCCCGCGGTGGAGTGGCAGGCAGCCGGGGTGGAGCAGCGTGGGCATCTGGGGAGGGCAGGTTTCCCCGTGGGAGGACGGGCTGCGTGCCCTGAGCAGCAGCACAAAGCCCAGAGTCACAGCACCTCGGCTCCGGGCTCCGAGCTGCAGCTCTCCCACGTTTGCTGGCTCCGGGCAGTCCTGCGGAGCGCTCAGGCACGGCCCCTGGGGTTACAGCCGGCGCTGCCAGGCCCCTGCCTGGCCTCACGGCCCCATAAAACCCTCTGTTTGCTTCCCAGCCGGAGAGCCACCACGAGACCTGCCGGGACCCGTGCTGACCCTCGCTGCGTAAGATGACAGCAAGGGACGGGCCACAGGACAGGTAACGCCGCGTGGGCGCGGGGACACGCGTGGGGTACTGGGGGTGAGGGGGGCAGCATGCAGGGGGGACCCCCCGTCCTGCGTGTTTATGGGGCTACAGAGCTGTAGGACGCCAAAGGGCCCGTATAGGCTGAGCCCCTGGGGAACACTGCATCGCTGAAGGCAGCAGTGGTTGTGGGAGAGGCCGGGAGCAGCAGGATCCGTCCCTCCCTGAGAGGCTCCATCAGTTTAGCTGCAGAAAACGGGCTGTAAGCAGTCCCTGGTGCTGGGATGCGGCCCTGCTGCTCCCGGTTAGCGTGCCTCCCTCCCGGCTCTGGCAAGGGTCACTGCGCGTCCTCCTCCTGGAAACCCTCCCACAGCCACAGAAATAATGCCTTGTGCTCTCCTTCGCCGTGAATCTCCTCTGCTTATTGGGAGCACTGGTCCCGCAGACGACAGCGGGTGGTGAATTTCATCCTGCTCCTCCCGGTGCCTCCCCCAGCGGGCTCGGGGACAGCCAAAGGGGACGCCTGTCCCCTGCCCTGCGTCCTGCTCCACAGCGCTCTGTCCCCTGTGCAGGTACAAGGCTGTCTGGCTCATCTTCTTCATCCTCGGGCTGGGAACGCTGCTGCCATGGAATTTCTTCATGACCGCCAGGGAGGTGAGGGCTTGCCGTGGCACTGCTCGTCCCGCGCCACCTCTGGGGACCGGGCGGGAGGCGGAAGTGTGGGTGACCTGGGTGGGATGCGTGGCGCTGAGGCGACAGGAGGAGCCTTGGGCTCAGTGCGGGGATGAAGATGGCCTGGGGAGGCCTGGCAGCGCCTCATCTCGCGGCTCCTTCCCTCGCAGTATTTCATCAGCCGCCTGGCGGACACGGAGAACATGAGCCACCACGGGAACCAGACCGGGGGGGCCGCCTTGTCCCACTCCTACCTGCAGTCCATGTTTGACAACTTCATGACTCTCTGCGCCATGGTGCCCCTCCTCGTCTTCACCTGCCTCAACTCCTTCATCCACCAGCGGTGAGCCCGGTCCCGTCCTTGCCCTGCCAGCCCCCGCGAGGCTTGGCTCAACGCTGAGCCAGACGGCTCGGCACAAAGGCGAAACGCCGGCCTCCCGTGCTGTGCTTTGGCTGGGACTCCCGTGGGAGAGCTTCCCGGGCCTCCCGGGGCTGGGCTTTCCTCACCGAGACCCCCCTCTGGCAGGATTCCCCAGCAGATCCGCATCTTGGGCAGCCTGGTGGCCATCGGGCTGGTGTTCTTAATCACCGCAGTCATGGTGAAGGTCGCCATGGAGCCTCTTCCCTTCTTCATCTTCACCATGATCAGCATCGTCTTCATCAACTGTGAGTGAGGCACCGGGGGGAAGGTGGCTGGGACTGACCTCTGTGGGGGGAGAGCGTGAACCTCCAGGGAAGGACAGGGCCCCTCCCTGGCCCCGTGGCGCAGCATGTCCTTGCCTTGGGCTTCTCACATCCGCTCCTTTCCCCCCTCAGCCTTTGGTGCCATCCTCCAGAGCAGCCTCTTTGGACTGGCGGGGCTCCTGCCCGCCAACTACACGGCTCCCATCATGAGCGGGCAGGGCCTGGCAGGCATCTTTGCTGCTTTGGCGATGATCTTCAGCATCGCCAGTGAGTAATCCCTGCCCGGCGGGTCACAGGGCTGTTGGGGTCACACCAGAGCCTGTCGGGGTGGGTCTTCCTCTTCCCCCTTCTTCATCCTCTTCCTTTTCTCCCTGTCCCTTCCCTTCCTGCGCTGCCAGTTGGTGCTCAGCAGCCGGAGAGCTACATTGGTTACTTCACCACGGCATGCGTGGCGATCCTGCTGGCAATCATCTCCTACATCCTCCTGCCTCGCACGGTAAGGCTTTGGCTTCTTGGTGGGGAAGAGCCTGGGGACGCGGGACCTTTGCACACCGCAGCACAAGAACCTCCTGCCAGCCTGCACCTCCTGGGTCAGGGCAGGACCTGCAGCGTCCCGAGGGAGCTCCCTGTGGAACTTCCCACCTCACACACCCACGGTATCCCCGTGTGTAAACGAGCCCCTGAGTGAGAGGGAAAGAATCGGACACAAGAGGAAGAAAAACCTTGCCCACCTTGCGTGATCTGCTGTTGTCACACAGCCCCAGTTCCCTGGCAGCCTTCTTCTTTCACACATGGCCGAGCTCTCTGGCTGTGTCCCTACAGGATTTCTTCCGGTACTACTCCATGAAGGACAAGACAGAGTACCACGTGTACAACGCAGAGCTGGAGACCAAGAGAGACCTGATTAAGAAAGGTGAGGGGCTGAGGGGGGGGAAGAAGGAGAGCTGAAAGATGAGACAGGACTGAGTTAGGGCTGTGCTCTGTGGGGTCTGCTATGCCCTGTTTTTGTCCCTCCCTGCAGATGAGCTCAACGGGATGGAGCAGAATAACTCAAAGATCATCCACGTCCACAACCCTGACGAGAAGTCCTCGGTCGTCTCCATTTTTAAGAAGGTCGGTGAGCTGCCAGCAGCCCCTCACGTCAGGAGACGGACACGGGGCACGGGAGCGGAGACCGGCCCTGCACTGCTCTCCTGCCCAGTGTTTGGTGCCAGCCTCTTCCTTTCATCTCCCTAGCTCTGGGTCATGGCCGTGTCTGTCTGCTTAGTCTTCACCGTCACCATCGGGGTCTTCCCCTCCATCACTGCCAAGGTGCACACCAGCCTCGGAGAGGGGAACAAATGGGGTGAGTGTGGCCAGGCATGGGGCGGGCCACGAGGGAACTGGCAACAAGCTACATGGGAGGAAGGAAAGCGGGGCTTGGGAAGGAGCAGGGCACCCTGGGCCTCAGTGATCTGCTCCTCCTCCTGCAGGTCTCTACTTCATCCCCGTCTCCTGCTTCCTGATGTTCAACGTCTTCGACTGTGCAGGACGGAGCCTCACTGCCCTCTTCACGTGGGTAAGCAGATGCCCGGGCGCTCTCCGTCACCCCGTGGCCATGGCTCTCACAGGGCTTGCCGGCCATGGCCTGGAGGAGGAAGGAGGTGGAGAGCTGCCTCCTGCCCTGGCTTTAAGTCCTAAGCAGAGATTTTATGGGTTAGACCCAAAAGCCACAGCGTTGTCTTGTCCTCCCCCCACCCCCTCTTTCAGCGTGGCTTGGATGAAGCTGTCTCCTCCATTCCAGCCTCTTTGTAAACAACCCTTCACTCCAGCTATGCAAACAGCCGGGCAGGATGGCGGCGGTGGAAGAGGGTGAAAGGCAGGGCAGCCCAAAATAAAACCTCTGGCCCCTGCGCAGCATGCAGCTGCTTTAAAGAGCCCGGTCCTGGGAGCAGAGCGGAGCCGTGCAGGTCCCCCGAGCCCCCTTGCTCTCATCTCCCCGTGCTGAGCCGCGGGGCTGAGCGCTGGGCGAGGAGGGGGCTGCCCTGTCTGCGTCTCTTCCTGCCCCTTCACCCACCCCCCGAGCGCCGCTTCCCCTGCATTGTTCGGGCTGTTTGTTTGGAGAAGCTCCTCACAGCGGCACGCCACGCGGGGTCCGTCCGGCCCTGGCTGTGCCGGGCTTCCCTGAGCCTCTTCTCCCCGGCCACCGCTGCTGGCTGTGGCGCTGGGATGACCCAGCAGGAGACGTTTCCAAAACGGCGCCGTGTGGAAAGTCTGACTGCCTCTGTGGTTTTGGGCCTCGTTTCCCTGCTTGGGGCCCTCCTCTCCGCTCCGCAAACAAAGCAGGCAGCCGCTCTCGCCGGTTTGCCCGCAGGCACAGCGGTTGGCACAGCCTCCGCCACGTGCTCAGGAAGCTGCCACCTCCAGGGTCTGCTCCCACCCCGGACCACGAAGTCCCGTCCAGCTTTGCTCCTCCAGGACCTCTCTCAGGACCCGAGGAGACCGTAACTCGCCCCGTGCCTTTCCCAGCACTGTGCGAAATGGTCCCGGCGCGATCCCTTTCCCGTATTGCTGGGGGAGGGCGAAGGAGGCTGGAGAGCTGGTTAAAGCCCAGTCTGCAGGCTCCGGGCTGCCAGAGGGGATTTGGCTCAGCCGGCCCTGTCCTGTGCAGCCGTGTGCAGCAGGAGGAGGTTGCGTGTGCGTGCACGAGGCTCTCCTCGCTGCCCCTTGTTCCAGAAAGGGCTTAGCTGCTGTGCCAGGGGACGGGGAGCAGGCACCTCCGAGCCGCTCAGCGCTTGTGTTTCTCCCCCAGCCCGGGAAGGACAGCTGCCTCCTGCCGCTGATGGTGGCCCTCCGCGTCGTCTTCATCCCCCTTTTCATGCTGTGCAACGTGCACCCCCGGGACTACCTGCCCGTCATCTTCTCCCACGACGCCTGGTACATCATCTTCATGATCTTCTTCTCCATCTCCAACGGCTACCTGGCCAGCCTCTGCATGTGCTTCGGGCCCAAGTGAGTACGAGCTGGGGACGGGGAAGAGCCGGATACAGCTGCGGGCGCCCCGTGCGCTCTGCCTCTCCTGCGAGCCCGGGGTCTCGGTGGCCTCCTCTCGCCTCTCAGCAGAGCTGACGCCAGGGCACGGGGCGTGTGTCCTGGGAAGGGGTCCGACACCTTTATCTCCCGTAGGAAAGTGCTCGCCCACGAAGCGGAGACAGCCGGAGCTGTCATGGCGTTCTTCCTGGCGCTGGGCTTGGCCCTGGGAGCCTCCATCTCCTTCCTGTTCCAAATTCTCGTCTAGCAGAGGCACCCAGAGGGCTCCGCATCCTCCTCCGAGGCCCTGGACACCTCAGCGCTGTGGGGACCTAACACCTCACGGCTGCCCCTGCCAACTCACTGCCGTGGCAGACGTTACACCAGGGACGGTTCCGCTCCTCCAGGGCTGGCCCGGCTCCTGCCACGCTTGGCCGTGTGATGCCTTCAGGCCTACGTGCCTTCGCCTTCCCCATGCTGTGTGTACGACTCCTGGGACCCCGCCGAGGTCCAGCCGCCTCCCGTGCTGTGTAACTCCCCCAGCTCAAGGCCAAAAGCCATTCTCAACCTCCTCACGTCTGGCAGGTGGAGTCGAAGCCTAGCGACCAGTGTTATTTTCCCTCTTGCCCCTGTCCCTAAGGTCCCTAGTGGCTTGCTCCCCCAAGGGACACAGACACCCGTGTGGTGTGGCCAGGGGCCGACCCCACGACTGTCTCCACGCTTCACTTTGTCCCTTCTCTCCTTGCCTTCGTTCCCTCCCCACAGATCCCGCCGGTATTTCCTTTCCACCCTGTAACAAACAGGAGGTCCCACCTGCAGAGAGAGGGGGCAGCTCCCCCCAGCTCCCTGCCTCTCCCGTGTCTCCGTGTACCTGTACATCGCCCGTTTTCTATAAAAAGATTAAAACCTGTGTCTGTCTCCATCACTGCTGAGGCCAACGGTATGAAGATCAACAAGGCCAAGTACCGGGTTCTGCACCTGGGGCACAACAACCCCAAGCAGAGCTACAGGCTGGGAGATGTGTGGTTGGAAAGCTGCCAGGCAGAGAAGGACCTGGGTGTTTTGGTTGACAGTCAGCTGAATATGAGCCAGCAGTGTGCTCACGCGGCCAAGAAGGCCAACAGCATCCTGGCTTGCATAAGAAACAGTGTGGCCAGCAGGTCCAGGGATGTGATTGTCCCCCTGTACTCGGCTCTGGTGAGGCCGCACCTCAAGTACTGTGTTCAGTTTTGGGCCCCTCACTACAAGAAGGACATGGAGGTGCTTGAGTGAGTCCAGAGAAGGGCTATGAAGGTGGTGAAGGGTCTGGAGAACAAGTCTTAGGAGGAGCGGCTGAGGGAGCTGGGATTGTTCAGCCTGGAGAAAAGGAGGCTCAGGGGCGACCTTATCGCTCTCTACAGGTACCTGAAAGGAGGCTGTAGCGAGGTGGGGTTGGTCTGTTCTCCCACGTGCCTGATGACAGGACAGAATGGGCTAAAGGAGAGGTTTAGGCTGGATATGAGGAAGAACTTCTTTACTGCAAGGGTTGTGAGGCACTGGGATGGGCTGCCCAGGGAAGTGGTTGGGTCCCCACCCCTGGAGGTCTTTACGAGACGTTCAGATGCAGAGCTGAGGGACGTGGTTTGGTGGAGGACCTGTGTTAGGTCAGAGGACCCGGACATCCCGCAGCCTGCCGACACAGCCGATGCTGTGAGGGACGCACCCGAAGCGCCCCCTGCCGATGCGGCTCCCCCCTGCAGGACTCCGCAGCCGCCCCACGCCGTGCCCGGCCCCTCGCAGCCCCCACAGGAGGCCGGGAACCCCCCCCCCAACGGCTCCCAACGGCCCCCAACGGCCGCCCCCGGCCCCTCTGGCAGATTCTCTGCACCCTCACCGCCGTGCTCCTCCGCTGCCGTCCGAGGAAAGTAGTTCCTCGCCCCCCCTCCCGGCCTTACGCCGTTAAACGAGCATCGGGGGGGGCCCACCCACAGCACCCCCGCTCCGCGCCGGGTGAGAGGGGGGAGAATGGGGCACCGCAGCGGCTGATGAGATGTGAGGGGAAAATAAGGGCCGGGAGGCCGCGGCAAGGTTCCGCTGAGCAGCTGGAAGCAGCGCGGTCCGTGGCCGTTTTAAGGCGGAGGGATACGGCCGCTGCGGCACCGAGGCTATAAAAGGGCGGCGCGGGGCGAGCGCGGCTCTGTGCGGCCAACGAAGGTGGCCGGCATGGTGAGGAGCGGGGCTGCGCCTCCCCTCCCCTCCCCTGGAGGAGCGGCGTGCAAAGGAGGTGGCGAAGAAGCACTCGCAGCTCATCGGCTACCCCATCGCGTTTTATGTGCGTAAGAGAAAAACTGGGGGACACCCCCGACGACATCACCCAGGAGGAGTATGGCGAGTTCTACAGAAGCCTCCCCAGCGACTGGGAGGGCCACCTGGCTGTCAGGGTGGGTCCTGGGCCGCGCTAGCTCCTCGGCAGAGATGGGGGAGCCCTTTGCAGCGTGTACCTAAAGCCATCGCTTCTGTTGTGCTCTGGTACGGAGCTGAGGGCTGCTGGGCCACTCGGTGCCCCGGTGGTCCCCCTGAGAAGCAGGACAGGGGGATGCTGGGGCCCTGCAGCACTGCTCCCAGCACAGGGCAGCTGGCGTGGGGCACAGCAGCCAGCGTCTTGGCACGCTTCTGGGGTGAATCTGAGAGATCCTAACCTGACTTTTCTGTCTCCTTCGCTCAGACTTCATCCGGGGTGTTGTGGACTCGGAGGACCTGCCTCTGAACATCTCCCGTGAGATGCTCCAGCAGAGCAAGATCCTCGAGGTGATCCGCGAAAACACGGTGAAGAAATGCTTGGAGCTCTTCTCGGAGCTGGCAGAGAGAACTACAGGAAATGTTACGAGGCCTTTTCCAAGAAGCTGAAGGTGAGAGTTGGGCAGCTGCGCCTGAAGGAGGGAGAGCCCTGTGACCTGTCTGCTGCAGCAAGGGGTTGTTCCAGCACCACCTCTTCTCCGTGTCGGGGTGGAGGGGGTCTCAAAAGTGCTCCAGAGAGCTGTGTGCAGCTGGTCCCTTTAGCTGGGAATACGTGTCCCGCATGAAGGAGACCCAGGAGAGCATCCACAGGTGGGCCAGGTTTCTGTGCGGCAGTCAGGCACGTCACCTAGCGCAGACTGGAAGCAGATTCTTCCAGGAAAGCCCTGCTGGAGGAGAACAAGAAGCTGGAGGAGAGCAAGAGGTGCTGGCTGGGCTGTGCAGACCACTCCGCGCAGCAGTCCCGGAGCTGCTCTGGGGGATCCCCGCTTGCTTCGGGTTGTCCCCAGGTGAACCTGGGGCAGTGCCGCGGGTTGTTTGTTGAGGCCAGGCCCGGTCTGGGGCACGCGGGGAGCTTGCTCTGCTGACCTTTGGGCGCCTTGTCATGTAACTTCGACAGGATGATCAAGCTGGGGCTGGGTAGGTGGCCTTGGAGAAGGCCTTGGGCCAGGCTTGAGCTTGTTGTGGGTCTCCTAGCGGGGTTTTCTCTCCCTTCCCTCTCCTCAGGTGCTGATGAAGATGAGGTGAGCGCGGAGGAGCCCAGGGGAAGGGAGCTGCGGTGGGGTCAGGCTTCCTCCCCGCCCCGTGTCACCCACGGCACCCCCGGGCACCAAGCGCTCCCCTTGCCCAGCCGGGTGGGGGGAGCCCTTCTGAGCTGCTGCCTCCCCGGCCCCGAGTGGGATGTCTTTCGGTTGGCTTGGTGATTTTTCATGTACTTCTGTGCTGTTTTCTTCTAGGGGAATTAAAGTACCACGTGGACTTGCTTTACACCGAGGTGTTTGGTGTCCGGCCGAGCCCTGCGGGGCCTGTTGTGCAGCCATCTTCGCTGGTGACTGCCCACCACTAAGCTGCCTGCGCTGGCATCCGTCTTGAACAGTCCCTCCAGTCTGTTTTAAACGAGGAGAGGGCCCTGTTCCCCACGTGGCACTGAGGAACTTGTGTTTAAAACCAAAACAGCCGCTCTGTTTTAGGCTGGCAGCACGCTGGGAGGGCGACAAACACTGGGGGGAACGCGTAGCAAATAACGGGAGGCAAAGGGAAGGACGACGGAAGGGAGCTTAGACAAAGCTCCCGGAGAGCCAAGTGCTGTGCTTAGCACCAGGTCTGTTACCCTCACAGGCTGCTCCTGTGCCCCCTCTCCTGCCTCTCCCGTTTCTCAGCTGCGTGCGGGGATCTTGCTCTGAGGCCTTGTACCCGTGCCTCCAGCCCCGCCTGGGCAGAGGCAGCCGTGATAAAATTCACCACAAAATAAAGAACGTTGACCGCCAGGGTGCTATCTGCAGCATATCTTTAATTTAATAAAATAGAGAAAAAAACGTTGCCTTTCGAAAGTACCAAAACCTGCTGGCCTGGCAGTCGGGCTCCCGGGGCAGAGCCCCGTCCCCTGCTGCCGCGGTGCGCGCGCTCCATCCCCTGCGGAGCGGGGCCAAGGCAGCACCGCGGGCTCTGCCCCTCCCCAGGCACTGGGGGGCTCTGGAAAGGCCCCGAGGAAGTTGGGGTCGATGCCTCCAGGCGGCGGGGGGAATAATAAAGAGGGTGGTGGTTGTGCTTCTCTGAATGGCAACTACGGGGCGAGGGACTGACGAACCCAGGCTGAGGCCCTGGCCTTGACGCCGGAGCAGCTCCCAGGCCTGGGGTAGGACGCGCTGCCTCAAAGCTGCGCCCGTCCCACCTGGAGCCCCTCCTGGGAAGGGGGCTGCAGGGCTGGGGGCGTCTGTCCCCCTGCTCCCAGCACAGGCTCAGCTCGGCGCTTCCCTCGTGGAGATGTTACAGACAGAGCTCGTGTTCTTCCTCCTCCCGCTGAGCTCTGTAGTAGTGACAGAAACGGAGACGTGTCAGGACAGGGCCGGGAGAAGAGCTCCCTTGTTCAGTCTGACCTCGGAGGGAAGCCACGAGGCGCGGGGCAGGAGCACCAGCCCCACGCTGGTTTTCCCCTGGGAGCGAGCCCGTGCCTCGGCCGGAAGCCTCTGACCCGTTAAGGCAAAGAGAAAGGTTTGGAGCTGCGGCAGCCCCTTCCCCAGGAGAAGCGGTCGGAAAAGCGAGTCGCTGGTCCAGCCGATCCGCTCCTCGGTGGGGTCCCAAAATGACGCGCGTGCCCCCCAGCGGGGGCGGGCCGGCAGGCACAGCTCGGCGGCCACGGCTCCCTAGACCTTCTGCGCGGGGGTCTCGCCGGGCGGCAGCTTCTTGCCGCGCTTCTTCATGCGGCTGCGGGCGTAGACGCGCAGGAAGAGCGCCACGAAGACGACGGCGACGCCCAGCCCGCCCACGACGGTGACGCTGTGGCCGTAGATGAGGCAGGAGAGGAGGATGGCGAAGGCCTGGCGGAGCGTCATGATGATGGTGAAGACGGCCGCCCCGAACTGGTTGATGGTGTAGAAGATGAAGAGCTGGCCGCAGGCGGAGCACACCGACAGCAGCACGGCGTGGGCCGCGAACTCCGAGTGGCGAGCCATGAAGCGCAGCGACTCCAGCAGGGCGCCCTGCTCCAGCAGCGAGCCCACCGTGAAGAGGCAGGAGAAGACGTTGACGCCGAACATCATCTGCACCGGGGACATCTTGTAGGTGAAGAGGGCGTCCTGCCAGTTGGAGGTGAAGCTGTCGAAGATGATGTAGCCGGCCAGCAGGACGACGCCCGAGAAGGTGGTGACGGTGGAGGCGTGCCGGTTGGGAGCACTGGAGAGCAGGAACATGCTGACCCCCACGGAGATGAGGGCGGCCGTCAGGTACTCCCAGTACTCGTAACTCTTGCGCGACACCAGTTTGCCCATCATCATCACCGGGATCACCTTGGAGGCCTTGGCCAGCACTTGGGTGGGGAAGCTGATGTATTTGAGCGCCTCGTACTGGCACCAGCTGCTGAGGATGTTGGAGAGGGAGGCGAAGGAGTATTTGTACATGGGAGCCCCGTGGCGCGGCTGCTTGGTCAGGGCGCAGTACAGCCCGGCCACCGTGAAGGCCAGGATGCGGTTCATGAACACGAGGAACTGCGAGTCCTTGAACTTCTCGCCGGGGTCCGTTTCGGTGGCGCCGTACGTCCTCGTCATCACGCGCTCCTGGAGGACGCCCCACGTGAGGTAGGAGGCCTGCAAAGCGGGAGGAGCGCAGGGCGTCAGGGCCCTGCTGGCAGCCCCGGGAAGGCAGAACAGAGCCCAGGAGATCCTCGCCCGCCCCTTCAGCCTCTGCGTGGCAGCGCCAAGCCGTGACGCGGGGAGATGCCGAGCTGCGGGAGCCCGCTGTTCCTTGTGGCTACAGCTGGGAACAGCCAGGCCCTCGCTGAACCAGCCCTGCTCCGTTTTCAGCCTCTTCAAGGGAAGAGAAGCCCACAGAGCAACACCCCAGCGCACAGGGAGCGGTTGTGTCGGGCTGCCTGCCAAACCAGCTGGGCAGGATCAGGGAACGTTACCCGTGCGTGGCTGCGGGTCCGCTGCCAGCTCCCTGCAGCAGGGCCTGGCGGTTCTCCCAGCGGCCTCCGCATCGGTTTTCCCTTCCAACTCCCCAGGCCCATCCAAATCAAATCTAGTTTCAAACCCTGTCACCTCCGCTATACGCAGCCCTGGTGCCACAGAGCCAAGCCCCTCACAAAAGGAGCGCAGACCTCTCATCACCCATCCCCTCC
Source organism: Nettapus auritus (assembly GCA_011076525.1). Classification (NCBI taxonomy): domain Eukaryota; kingdom Metazoa; phylum Chordata; class Aves; order Anseriformes; family Anatidae; genus Nettapus; species Nettapus auritus. The sequence continues at coordinate 25,709,516 of CM021767.1, forward strand.
CGGGAAACCGAGGCACGGAGACGTGAAATAACTTGGCGGTGTCCTCGCAGCAATCCTAATGATGCCTAGGCTGCATCCTTGGTCTCGCAGGGGCTGGTGGCACAGACCCGGTGCCCAGCTCCCCGTCCCGGGGCAGGAAGGCCATACCTGTAGCCCAGCAGCACAGAAGAGCAGCTTCAGGACCTGTCGCGCTGTGGAGGACTCCGCGGGCTCTGCTCGGGGCGGCAGGGAGCCATCGTCCGGGTGTACGGACTTCACCTCGGAGCCGAACACGCAGGACTTGATGACAGGGAAGCAAATACCTCGGCCTGGAGGGGGTAAGAGAATTAACCGAGGAGGTGGAGACCAGTTCTTGTACTATTCACGCAGCCCTGGAAGGAATTTGTTTTGGGGTAGCTCCTGGACTTCTCCAGGACACCGGTCTGCGCCCAGCCCCGGCCTGCTCCGACAAAGCGGCTCTGACAGAGCAGGTGTGGAGACGTCGCGGGGAGGCGGGATGCGGAAGGGAAGCTGCTGCCCTTACCTGTCTCCAGGTAGTTCCTCCTCTTGAAGTACTGGATGAGGAGGAATCCCGGCACCACGATACTCGCGTAGCCGGCAGCGTTAACGAAGAAACGGAAGAGCCAGAAGTCCCCCCACGCGTCCTGCAGGGCAGGGGGCAGCTCCTCAGCAGCAGCCATGGTGGGGCGAGCAGCCGGCACGGGGAACACAACCTGTGGGGATGAAGAGGCGGATGGTGGGCTGCCAGCACCCTGATCCCACCCCAGGGACGACAGCAAAGGTCGCGGCGTGTTGAGCAGGAAAGTCCCTTTGGAGTTGGTCGGCAGCCGTTAACAGTGTTTGCTCTGGCTCGAGAACACTCCGACGGGGAAGCCTGGGCTTCCAGGACCGGAGAGGATGTTTGAACACCGCCGTAAAGGGCTGGTTTTGACAACGTCCTTGTAGCAAACGCAAGGAGCACCCTGCACTTCACCTTGTCAGGTTAAACCTGACAAATGCAGTTCGTTTTCCCGAGCGGAAAAAGAAAAGGTCATCAGATGGAAAGAGCAACTCCTACCTGGCAGCTCACGTTTCCAGCCGGTGGCCAGAGCAGCCCTCCTTTCAGAAAGAAAGCAGCCCGGAGCTTCCCCTCGGGCTGCACCAGGTGAGCTGGGAGGGCGCGTGGCTGCCTGGCTCCCCACGTCCCCGCGGGGACAGCACGCAGCCCGGGGCTGAGCGCGTCACGGCACCCCCTGCACCTCAGAGGAAATTACCAGGGCTTACCCGCTTGGCAAGGCGCAGGCTGGGAAGGAACCTCCCCGTCAGCTGGCTGCTTGGGATTTTACCAGTACGAGCCGAGAAGGCTCCTGATCTTCTGCAGTGTGGTCAGCCGGCTTTAAAACTGCTGTAGGGCTCCCCAGAGGAGCTCGTCCCTCCATCGCACGGCCAAGCCTGGGCTACTCAGGGGCCACCCCAACACGACCTCCGGAAGCCACACCGTGAATCTCACAGATTGGACTTACAGGTTGTAAAGGCAAGAAAGTCCCCCGCCACCTCGTGAACAACAAGCCCTCCCTCCCCGCTGCCCTCTTGTCCCCTCGGGAAAGGCCTCGGGGGCTTTTCTCATCCTCAGCTGTCAAACAACCCGACCCGACCTGGCTGTGCTTCACCCTGAAATCTCCCTTCTCTGACTTCCAGGGCCCGAAACTTCTCGCCAGGCCGTGCGGTGGGAAGGCCGACAGAAGCAGAAGTCAGCCGGGGGTGGCTCCGCTCGCGGGACACGTCTCCCTCCGGCCCGGCGCAGACGGAAAGCCGTCGGGTCCCGACGCCGCGACCTCTCCGCGGGAGAACCGGCCCCGCTCCGCCACAATGCCTCTCTGTGCCCGTGCCGCCTCCCCGGCCCCGGCAGCCGGCTGGGGGCCGAGGGAACAAGGCGGGCAGTGTTACAGGTGGCCGGGCGGTGAAAGGAGCCTCAGTGCGGGGCGGCCGGGCCGGGCTCCCACAGCCGGGCGGGGCCCCGCGCTGCCGACCCGGCCGCTCCGCCGGGCTGCCGAGCCCCCCGCCCGCACCGCCAGGCGCCCCGAGCCCCGGCAGCCTCGCTCCGGGACCCCGGCCCGACCCCCG
>CM021767.1:25712018-25728939 GCA_011076525.1 Nettapus auritus
GATCCCCGGCCGGCCGCCCCACACCGCCCCCTGCCGCCGCGGAGGGGCCGGGCACCGCCGGCGGAACGCAGGGGGAGGCCCCGGGCGGGCAGCCAGGGCCACATGGTTGGCTTCGGAAAAGGGGCCTGCTGCCCCACAGCCCGGCACCACACGTCCACATAACCCCACAGCCCCGGCACCACACAGCCCCATAACCCCACATGTCCCCATAACCTCACAGCCCCGGCACCACACAGCCCCAGCACCCCACAGCCCCAGCACCACAGAGCCCCATAACACCACAGCCCCGGCACCACACAGCCCCATACCCCACAGCCCCAGCACCACACGTCCCCATAACCCCACAGCCCCGGCACCACACAGCCCTATAACCCCACACATTCCCATAACCCCACAGCCCTGGCACCACACAGCCCCATAACCCCACACGTCCCCATAACCCCACAGCCCCGGCATCACACAGCCCTATAACCCCACACCCCCATAACCCCACAGCCCGAGCACCACACAGCCCCATAACCCCACGCCCCCATGTTAAGCACAGAGGCAAGGCTGGCTGTAGCCCCCCAGAAGCCGCCCAGAAATATTTTATAACACTCAAAAACAAAAAACAAACACAACAACAAAAACAAAAAACAAAAACAAAAACAAAAAAAACCACTTTTATTAAAAAAAAAAAAAATAAGTGCAGATGGCTTGGTTCTGCCTTTTTCCTCCCCCCCCACCCCAACGCTGGTGCCCCTTGGGGTACACTGGTGCTGGCCAAAGCCATTGTCAGGACACTCCTTATCTTTCGCAAGGCTGAGGCCCCGCTGGAAGGTGGGGATTTAAAATAAAGCAAAAACCCAAGCAATCTACCCCAGGGCTGCTTTAGAGACCCGAGAAGCTTCAGGGAGGGCTGTGGGGAGCTGGCGCTGCTTCTCCTGGCAGCGTTCCCTCTGTCCTTCCAGGAAGGGAGGAGGAAGGTGAGCGGCTCTGGGGCATCTCGTTCCCAGGATTACAACACCCAGGTTTGCCCCAGACAATAGGAGCTGCTCCCTGCAGCAAGCGGGGGATTTCCCTGGCCGAGGTGGGGTCAGGCACGCTCGTGCCTCTGTTCCCACAGCACCTTCGGTGCTGGTTCCCCAGGGCGTGCACGTTCCTCGCATTGCAGACGGGGCAGGGAAGGGAGGTGAGCAACAGGAGGGATGTGGAAACAGCCCTGCCATCTCCTCAGCCTGGGAGAGTGCAAAACCCAGGGAAGACCTATGCCCTATGGCTTTTAAACAACCTCCTGTGCCAGCAGATGGGGCAGGATCTTTCATACTCGTTGCAGGAGAGGAACCGTGGCGCGGTGAGGCAGCGGGATGTCAGGCGTGGTAGCAGAAGCAAGGATCCATCACCCAACTTCTGGCACCTCCTGTGCTCTGCGTCTTCAGCCCCCATGCCAAGTGTTTGGTGGGATGTTGAGGGAACACCGGGCCGGGACCCCATCCTGAACAACAGGATCCCCCCTCCTCCCCGCTCCCCTCGCTCCCGTCGTGCCAGGCGGGGAGCGGGGCCGGTTGGATCACACGAGACCTCGAGCGCCCGCAGCCAGAACAAACGTTTATTAGAGCGAGTGGTAACTGCTCACCCCGCACTTGTCCTGCTGGTGTCTGGGGTGCCAGAGGATGCTCCGTCCCCTGTGCAGTGTGATCAGGAGTCCTCTCCTGCTCCATCCCAGGGCAAGCTGGAGCCCGCAGACCCCTTCAATTCAGACCCGTGGCAGGGAGGGGAAATTCAGTCCTGCTGGGCTGCAGCGCACACCCTGCTGGGCACAAAGCCTAGGAAAAAAAAGCCATCCCCGTGTAGTGCTCATGGTGCCACCTCCCGCCGTCCAGGAAGGCAGCCTGAGGCCAACAAAACTCCTCTCCTGGGCAGGCGAAACGTCTCCCAGCATGGCTCCGCGCCCACCGCACTGCGGGCAGACGAGGTCCCGGTGGGCATCGGGGCAGCAGCGCGGGGCGAGGAGGCTGCCCGCCGGGCCGAGGAGTCCAGCCGCTCATTCCGAGCACACGACGGGCTTCCCCGAGATCTTCAGGTCGTCGAAGGGCAGCAAGGCGAGGAGCTACAGAGACCAAAGGTGTGAAGTGTAAGCCTCCAGGCCGTGCCTCCGCCGGTCCCCCCGTCCTCCCGCCTCCCCGGGGAAGTGCCACCCCGCTACAGGCTCCCCGCACTCACGTCGTCGTTGCCGTCAGCCAGGTCCTGGGCCGTCTCGTTCTCCATGTTCCTCAGCAGGGTGTCAGCCCCGGAGTGCGAGAGGATGGCGGCGATGGCGGCGTCCTTGCGGCCCACGGCCAGGTGGAGCGGGGTGCAGCCGTTGTACATCTGGGCGTCCACGTAGGCCCCGTTGTGCAGCAGGAACTGGACGGCTCTGCGGTTGTGGCACTCCACCGCCAGGTGCAGCGGGGTCTTCCCGCTCGTGCCCTCCTGCGGACAACAAGGACGTGGGTGTGGGGTCCCCGAGGCACCCATGGGCCGTGGTCCTTCCTCTCCACCCCATCCGAGCGGAGCACACCCCTGCCCCAAAGCCGGGGGACGTCCAGGGGGCAGCCCATCCTCACCTGCACGTCGATGTTGGCACCGCTCTGCAGCAGCAGGGACATCATCTGGATGTTCCCCTTCAAGGTGCTGATGTGCAGACAGGCCAAGCCTGGGGTGGGGAGACAGGAGAGAGCCACCCTCAGCACCCCGCGCTGCCGGCTTCGATCGCACGCAGCGGGAGCCTCGTACGCGGGGACCCATCCGCCAGGCCTCACCTTGCCAGTTCTGGAGCTGCAGGTCCTGGAGGCGCTCGGGGGGCTCGGCCGTGCCCTGCAGCAGCTGCTGGGCACAGTAGAGGCGCTGCTGCTCGCAGGCCAGGTGCAGCGGGGTGTTGCCGTTGCGGTCCTGCAGCCCCGGGTTGACCCCCTTGTGCATCAGCGCCTCCACCACGCTGGGCTGCTCCAGGTACACGGCCAGGTGCAGCGGGGTCTAAGCGAGGAGAGGGGGCAGGAATTAGGAGGCTGGGCGGGCAGCCCTTCACCCTCGGTGCTGGGAGCTGCCAATCCTCAGGGTGTTTCTCCTCCCCAGAAAGGGACTGCTCGCACGGGACCTTCCCCGTGTGGGTGAGCAACCCCTGGGGAAAGGGCAGGTGGATCGGGTGCCTGCTGGGGGTGGCACCTGCCCTCCTTTTCTTCCACATACCTGGAAAAGGTCATTCTGGATCTCCAGCACCTCTCTGGGCAGCTGAGCGATGCAGCAGAGAGCCACGTCGGGGACGCAGTGGATAATGGCCAGGTGAACCAACCTGCGGAGGGGACAGAGGTGGAAAAAAGACAAAGAAAAATCAGTCCCAAGTGCCGTGCTCAGGAGCAGAGATCCCCCAGTGCCACACAGCGAACCGAGCTCCCCACCCTCCCCAGCCACCTGCCCTTCCCACCAGCTCACAGCTCCCCCGTCCTGCCCTCTCCCCAGGGAAGCTCAGCCACAGAAGACAGGAACAGAAGACAGAAACACAGCCTGATGCTCCCCAGGGTGGACTTTTGGGCTGGCCCCCACGGGATACGACCGGTGGTCCTCTCTCTGGCTTCATCACACACACGGGCCTGCAGCCCTAGGAGGATGGAAGAGCCTGGGAGGCGTATCGGAGAGCCCGAGGGCTGGCTTTGGCCACTGGGCGGGAGGTTTGGACCCGGGCAGCTGCCAGGGGAATTCCAGTTCCCCGCTGCCGGCTTGGCTGTGCAGGACACTTCTGCTTTCCCCCGCACCAAGGCGGTCGGCAAAAGCCAGGCAGGAGCCCGGCAGCGATCCAAGTCCACCTGTGTGGTCCCCGTGCCAGCCTCTCCGCCAGCCCACGCCGATTTCCTTCTCCCTTCCACATCCTTCCCCTTCGGCAACGCCGCGGCAGGGCTGGCGCCGGGCAGAGGGACACCGGAGCTCCCCACAGAGCTTGGCGGCCAGCAGAGAGCCCCAGTCCCCGTGCCCACGGCTGTTCGATGCCCCGGCAGCCTGGGCTGCCCCCGCCCGAGGGCAGATTTCATTCCCACCCCACTCGTCCCTTCCCCTTCCTGCCGTGATGCTCGTGCGGGTTTCGCCATGGTCCTGGCTGTCCACGCGCAGTCAGAACAGAAGTGAGAGCAGCAGCAGCGAGCCCGGAGGGAGTTTCCAGCCCGGCAGCGCTAACCTGCTGTGCCCCAGCCCCTCCTGCACAAGGGTCTGGGCCCCCGGAGGGCGTGGGGTGAAGGCTCAGGACAGCTCCCGAAGGCAGGAGGGAGGTGGAAGGGCACAGAGCCCGAGCAGCCCACCAAAAACACCTCCTCCGTGGGCCGAGCTGGACGTGGCACCCCAGGCGAGCCCCATTTTTGGTGGCGAAACAAGCGAGTTCCTCTTCGCCCCGCTGCCTGGGGAGAGAATGCCCCACAGGGCCGCGTCCCCGGGGAAGCCCCGGGTCACGCCGCGGCAGGGAATTCCCCGTGGGAAGCAGAGGACACCCACGTTTTGCCTCCACGAGGCCGCCGGGTGCGCCCCTCAGCGCCGATGCTCCGGAGGAGGGCAAGGGGCCCTCGGCGGGCTCCCACGGCTCCGAGCCCTGGCAATCGGGGCAGGGAGATGCCCCGACGGGTTTGCACCTGCGCCGAGGTGGCCTTTGCCCGCCGCCGGGGACAGCCCCTGCTTCTCCAAGCCCACTCCCGGGCGCCACGTGCGCGGGGCCGGCAGGATGTGCCGCTCTCAGGTACGGAGCGCGCAGCCCGGGGACTTTCCGAAGCGCTTCAGGTTGAACTTTAAACCTCTGCTGCTTTCACTTTCCAGAGCCGAACTTGGCTCCCGGGGGACAGAGCCGTGCCCAGAGGCGTGCCGGGGGGGCACCCGCCGCCCACCCAGGAATCCCCCGCGCCCCACGCCACGTGGGGACAGCTGGGGCGGACACACGGGGGAGGTGGAAACCCCAGCCCTGCACCAGCGGCATCTCCCTCGCCCTGGGACGGCTGGCTTTGCAGCTCCACGGGAGCCCAGCGTGGAAGCCGACGCCGGGATTTGGACACCTTTGCTGCAGGGGGGTTGGAGGCTGCCCCACCAGCGACCCAGGCTTTCACCTGGATGCTGGGACGGCCATTTATTTATTTATTTTCTTTCCACCCTCTGTCTTCCTTCTCCACCCAGGCGCAGCCTTCCTCCCGTGCTTTCATTTCTGCATTCGTTCCCCTCTTTCCTCATTGCCAGGCCTCAACTTCCCGAAACGGCTGCGGGGCAGGGAGCTGCTGGGGGAACGGCGCAGCGGCCACCAGGGCGCGACGAGCCCGCCGCGAACATGTGTGCAAGCATCCTTGGCCACGGAGAGCCGTGCAAACCAGGATTCGGGATCGTCTCCTGCTCACCCAGGAAGCCTCCTGCGCCCAGAAGTGCCCACGTGTGCCAGGCACCCTCCTCGTCCCGCCACGGTCACTACCCTGGCCAGAAGCAGCCCTCCACCCCGCCACACTCGGAGCACCACACGCCTCTCTGCCTCCCACTGCTTCCCTCGCCATGCTCCTGCCTGCAGCCACGGGGGTGGGCGGCCAGCGGGGGCTTTTGGAGAGGCCAGCGGGGAGTTTTGGAAAGGGCAGCGAGCGAACAGAGGAGCTGTGGGCAGGGGAAAGGTTGGCAGCCCACGCACACGGGCCGCTGGGCTCCTTCGCAGCTTCTCCACGTGCTCAGCAGCTCCGTCCTGGCGCGAGGGGACTCTGAATCGCAGATCTACCCATCCTCAGATGGGGTGAGCGTGGAGCAGGGGGTCAGGGCCGCCCCTAGGGATGTCCCCGGGTCGAGCACCCAGCACCTCCCTGTCCCAGGAGGTCCCCATTTAGGTGCACCCATCCCCACCGTGTTCTCCATCTCCCAGGCTTCTGAGCGCGGGTGGCTGGCAGGGAAGGTGTCCACGGCCCCCGGGGGATGCCTGCACCTGGAGGTGAGGGGAACAGGGTGACGGTGGCACCCGGCTCTGGCACAAGCAGAGATAACCAAGTCCCATCAGTTAGGGATAACCTTTTCCATCCCCTCAGAAGAGCGGCTGGCCGTGCAGATCCCTCCATCCACGGGGCAAAACAACCTCAGAGCAGCCTCTCCTTCGCCATCTCACCCTGAAGGTGCCTAGAGCAAGGGACGAAGCATTCGGTGGAAGATTTTGCTACAGCAGATCTTTCTCCATCCCTCTCCAGATGAGCTCCTTGTCCCCAGCAGGAACAGTTCGCTCCCAGCTCCCCACGCTGCCTGCGCGGAGGGGTAGGAAACCATGCAAGCGATTTGCACAAGAGGAGCTCGTTACCAGGAGGAAATGGCATCAGCAGCGACACAGAGGAGCGCGAGCGGGGAGGAAAAAAGGGGGGGGGGGGGAATTCCACGCTCACCCCGCTCCCCTGCTCCAGCCCTTCAACCTGCGCCGCTAACCGCTTCCTCAGACGTCCACAGGAGCCTCTGCCAGAAGGCAAAGGCTGCCCCGCTGCACCTGAGCCCCAGGGGGGCTGCTGGCAGCTGGGGGCTCGCCGGGTTCTTGCAGCAAGGCTGGGGACGAGGAGGAGGAGGAGGAGGAAGGGGGGGATGAGATGAAGGCGCCTGTGTTCACAGACGCGCACCCTCTGGGCTCTGCACGGCCCTGCCACCGGATTTTCTCGAGATGAGGCACCAGCCCCGCGTCTCGGGTCGACCGGGGCCCCCTCGGCCCTGCACCTGCCCTCACGAGGGGACTTCCCGGCCCGGGGACGCGGGGACCATCCCCTGCTGCTCCCCAAAAACCACACGGCGACCGCCTCGCAGCTCAGACCCCACAGCCTCGTGACCCAGGAACAGCAAACCTACAAAAAACAAAGCTTTCCTCGTTGATTCAGCTGAGCTCAAGCTTCTCCCAGCGGTGGCTCAGAGCCCCCCCAGCGCAGCTGGGCTGTTACAGCCAGGCTTCTGCATCCCAGCACATGGAAATTTCCAGCCCTTGTCCCGAAGTTCCCTGCGCCGCTCCCCAGCCCCGAGGTGAGCCTGTGCAGGCGGAAAGTCTGAGGAGGCATCCTCGAGGTCAGGCTGAAGTCACCAGAGCAGGGAAAAACCTCTCGCCGGCGCCGTCCCAAGAGGCCTTCGCTGCGTTAAGTCAAGTTTGCAAGCGTGCGACCCCTGCAGACACCAGGAACTTCGGGGGCCGGGGGAACACTGGTTAAAAGTGGCAGGAGGAAGCCTCGTGCTTGACGGCTGCCCCAGCAGGGAAGCCCAAATGTACTCAAGCAGCAGTCCCCCGGCCCTCGCTAACGCGTCTCAGCCCACGAGTCACTGGCATGTGACTTCTTATCAGCAGACGGGGCAGCGCTTGTCGCTGGGGGAAGGAGGAAGTCGGGCTTCCTCTGCTCCCCCCTTCCCCGAGATGCTGCTACCCACCGCGCACACACGCCCGGCCAAAAGGGCTCCGTCCCCTTTTGCAGTAGAGGGATGCTGAGATCTGCCTGCCGGGAGCGAGCCGGGGACCCCGGAGCGTCAGCCCACCACGTGGCTCACCATGAGACCACCACCATCACCGTGGCATCGGGTACCCGTGGCACAAGCCCTAAGAAAGGGAAACGTGTCGTCCTGGAGAGAGGAAGCGCTGCCCGACTTCCTGCACTGACACACCAATTCTGCCTCTCCCGAGCTCGCAGGGGCTGCCACGGACACAAGCACGTGGGGAGGTCTTCCCAAGGACCGTCCCTTCACATCCCATCCCGCCTCAAAGAAACCATCCCAAACCCACCCTTTCCCAGGACGCCGGGTGAGGCCAGGAAGGAGGGGTTTTCCTCGGCGACTCCTAACAAAGGCTGAGCCTGTTTGGAGGCCGGGGCAGGACAACAAGCTGCCATCCCTGCAGCTGGAAAGCCCCTCTCTTCGCTTCCACGCGGAGCAATCCCAGTGGGATTCGGTTCAGCAGAAAAGGAGCCGGGCCGAAAGGAAAAGACGGATGCTCGGAGGAGGAGAATGCCTGAGAGCATGGGGGCAGCCCCAGCTGGGCTCACTCTCTGCCCTGCCACGGAATAAGGGTGTACATCGCTGCCCTTAGCATGGCCCATCCGTCACCCCTACCCTTCCATGCCACTGCAGCCCCTCCGGCCTCTCTCCAGGAGCACGGTGCGCTTGCCCCACTCCTACAGCCCCGACTTCCCCACGGCAGAGGGCTGGCTGCACGGGGGAGGCGTGGAGAGGGCTTCTGAGGCTTCTGCAAAGGCTTCTTGGAAGACGGCTGCTGGCGTAGGGGCGCCCACGCGTTTCGCTGGCCGTCACCCCCACGTCTCCTGTGTTAGCCAACTTCCTTCCCATGCAAGCAGGCCCCCTGCTAGTCCCGAGTGAGAAACCCTTGGTTTCAGCCCCGTGCCTTCACCCTGCCTCCACTGGTGCTCTCCTCCCGCAGAAAGCCGTCCTGGGAAGATCCTGCTGGCTCTCTAGCTGGTCCAGCGCCCTCCTCGCCTCTGCCACCCCCTCCTGTGCTTCTGCCACAAGTGCCAGGCTGAAAAGCACAGCCCCTGGCACGCACGGCTCGCTGCCCACAGCATCCCTGCCGTGCAGCTGGCAGGGCAGTGCCGTGGGAGCCGATGCTTTCGCCAGCTCCTTCTGGGCGAGCACTGCTGGGTACGGCTGGGTACCAAGCCGGGGCAGCTGGGGAAACAGGAACTGCTCAGCCCAAACCCTGAACTTTCTGTGTTTTCAGAGTTACAGCATTACAGGGAAGCGTTGTTGCCCAAGCCTGCTGAAGTGTGATGGTGGGACGAGTCTCACTCGCAGCCTGGGTCTGCTTTGGGGCAGACGTTGAAGCACGGCGTGCGAGGAAACATGCGGCTGACTGAGATGAAAAGAAGTCGCCAGGTTTGTCTGGCTCGATGGAAGGGATGCAGCCATCTGATCCCTCTCCTCTGGGGACCTCCTCCCACCCTGACAAGCCACCATTCCCTGGGCTTTCACAGCGTTTTGCTCTCAGCCCCGGTAGGGTTTTGCATACAAAACCGACGGCAGCTCAAGGCGGTGCTGGAGCGGTGGATGCTCGGCAGTGCTAAATATAAACGCCGCCTACCTCTCCCGCAGGGCCAGGAGGAGAGCCAGGAATAGACGAGGCACAAGTCCACGGCCTGGCCGCTCCGACCACAAGAATAGTTTCTTTCCAGCTCTGGGAGCAGGCTCCCTGTGCTGACCTCTCCAGCGCCGAGCCGTGTGAGCTGCACCAGCGGGCTTTTTGCTCCCTCCCTTGCCCTTTACAGATTTCCTGTTCTAAGCTGTGCTGCAGAGAGAAAACAGAAGAGCAACTGCGGCCATTCGGAGAGCTCCTGGAGAGCCTCTCCTGCCCAGAGCAACTCAGGCGCCACCAGTTCATGCTTCCCCAGCTAATGACATGCTTGCGTTAGGTTAGGCTCTGGCCAAGCAAGTCTGACGAGCAGCGGGCTCAGCCCCCTTACAGGACGGACCCAAACAGCCGCGTCCACTGACGAGCGCCGACGGGTGAGCCCCGGGTGCACCTCAACACAGCGGGCCGCTTTTGTGCCGCGTTATTTCCGCAGGAATGCCTAAAATACCCGTGGATCTCCCCGTGGGCACGCTGGCCGTGGTGTTACGGCCAGGAAAGAGGGTGAAGCGCCGTGCAGGGGAGCTCCGGGCCGGCCCGCAGCTGGGGCAGCAGCAGCCAGCAGCGTCCCTGCGCCCGCCGGGAGCGTGGGTGGCCGCGCGCAGGCCAACCTTGCTGGTTGCCAGGCTTCCAGCCAATCCTCGGAGATCCCACAGCGAGCGTTAATGAACTAATTAGCAGCCGTGCAAGCTCCCTCCTAACCAGGAAGTAAACACCCGGGCTCGCTCCCGTCTCGCCTTCAGCCTCGGAGGCAGCCGGCCCTGCTGGGGAAGGCCGGTCTCCCTGCAGCTCCAGCATCAGCCCGCTGCACGGGCACGACTCGAGATGTTTGTTTCCTCGCTTGTACCAGTGCCTCCGAGTTTCTCTTCCTCCTGCACCATTGCTCAGTGTTAAATGCCAGCCTGGGCTCAGGGCAAGGCTCCTGAGCTGCGAAAGGCGTGATGCCTCTGCCCTTGAGGGGGGCACTGCGGCCAAGGGAAGCCCCTGCCCTGAACGGAGCCAGGCCCTCCGTCACGGCGGGGCGCGCATCACGGCGTTCCCACTCTGCAGGCCACCTCCACCGGAGACCAACCATCCATCCATGGCCATCAGGGTCTCGAGCAAAGCCCTTTTGGGTCTCGCCCACCCTCCACGTTGGGCAGCCACGCTCTCCCCACGGCCCGGGGCCCTTCGCACCCCTGGCGAAGCGGCGCAGCAGGACTGCTGCCTTCCCACCGAAGCCCCATCGCGAGCGGCGGCCGGCGCCCCGCGTTGTGCCGTGCGGTGCCGTGCGGTGCCGTGCCGCCCTGGGCTCACTCACGTGTCGCCATCCTCCGAGACGAAGGTGAGAGCCTCCAGCTGCCTCCTGCTCAGCCCCTCGGCTGGCGGCGGCGGCTCCTCGGCCCTGCAGGCAGCCGGCAGCCGGGGCAGCGCCTCGGGGAGTGCTCCGGAGCCGTAGCTGGAGTCCAGGCGCTCCTCGACGGGAGGCTCCTCGACGGGGGGCTCCTCCGCGGGGGGCTCCTCGGCGGGCACCGGGGGCTCGACGCCAGCCGGGGCGTCCCGGCCGCCGGGCAGCGAGCGCAGGGACTCGATGCCGGAGTCGCACTGCCCCTCGTCGCCCTCCCAGCCCGCAGCCTCCTTGCGGCACCCGCCGCCCGCCGCCCTCGCCATCGCGCCCCGCTCAGCGCCCGCCGCCCGCCCGCCCCGGGCCCCCCGGCGCCGGGGGGCTCATGGCCGGAAAGCCAGCGAGCGGCGGCCGGCGCGCAGGCAGAGCGCCGCGGCTCCTCCTCCTCCTCCTCCTCTTCCTCCTCCTCCTCCTGCCCTGCCCGCACTGACTCAGCCGCGCCCGGGATTCCCCCAGCGCCGGGGGTGCCCACGCGGGAGGCTCCTGGGTGCTGAGCCCCGGGGTGCTGCGAGGGGCTGGTGCTGCCCCCCCGGCCGATGGGAGCCCCGGGGAAAGAGGGTGCGAGGGTTTGGGGCTCCCCTCTGTGCGGGGTGCAGCTGGTGTCACCCGCTTTGCACTAGGCAGGTGGCGCAGGCGGCTGCTGTGTGCCGTGTTTCTGAGCTGGGGTGGCTGCAGGGGCAAGAGCAGGCAGTATGCAAAGACCGAGCTGAAACAGCAGCTGCAGCAAGGGCTGTGCCCCTCAGCTGCTGACCTTGCTGCATCTCAGCGCTCTCCTCCCGGGAGCAAAACCATCCCTGTTGCTCATGGTCTGCTTTGTACAGCTACTGTGCAATGCCCCAGGCTTTCCTCAGAAGGCAATGTAGATATCTCCGCGTGCAGGTGGCACCTTGCAGGCGGTGTCACTTGGTGCCTCTCCCCCTCTGCAAGGCGCACGCCTCCCCAGCTGGGCCCAGCAGCAGAGCAAGGACCTGCTCGTGCCCCACACCTGCACGGGAGCTCACCTGGAATGAGCTCGGCGGAGGCTGCGGGGCAGAGCTGGCACCAACCACATTCAAAGTGCCAAGGACTTCCCCTCCTGCGCTGCAGCTGCCGCTTCGGCTCTGCGTCACCGGCCGGCCAGCCCTCCGACCGCAGGCACGCTGCCAGCGAGCTGCCCGTGAAAAGTGCCTCTGAGCAGGCAGGAGGAGAGGTTTTCGGGCACGAGGACAGGGGCAGCCAGCAGCAGGCGGGCGGAGGAAGTCTCGGTTGGCATCAATAACCTCCTGTCACAAGCTTTCCTCCCACGATCTGGTTCTCTTTCAGTTTCGCCAGTGGTGTCGCGCTGCCCGGACGCGAGATGACAAGTGCTGAGGGAAAGGAGCTGCTTCTGCTCCTCACCAGCACTGCCCAGCGCAGGGCATGGACCTGGGTCATGCCTTCGTGCACCCTGTGCCCTGCCAGCAGCTGCGTCTCTGTGCCTGCAGCTGCCCCTTCTCACCCCGCTGCTTGCAGCTGATAACCCAGGGCAGAATTGGGCTGGGTCTGTCTTGGGCCTGGGCCATCGCAGCCGGCCCGAAATGCAGCGCAGAAGTCATGGAGGTAGACGATCACCCCGGTGTCTGTAAGCCATATGCCTTACACATGTCCTGTGAGACCCAGAGGGAAGCCAAAAGGTGCCCCCTTTCTCCCCACACACCCGGAGTTTCTGCTCTTTCAGCTTTTTGTACCCAGCTGCTACTGGGGTACCCAGCCAAAACCTTCCCGAATGCCTCTCCTGTTTTTTGTTTTGTTTTGTGCAGGTAGTGGTGGAGGGACTGTGGACATTTAAATATAACGAGAGGCCAAATCAGAGCATGATTTGCTTTTGAGGATTTTTAAAACGAAGCTCTACTTCTGGTCTCTCTGCAGCCCCTTGAAGCTGTCACTGGAGTGCTTAAAATCGCAGGGAGAGAGAGGAGAGAGAACCCATTCCCACTAGAGGTCAGTGTCAGCACACTGCGCCCGAGCTGCTCCAGGTGACCTCTCCGGCAAGAAACAGCCCAGAAAGGGTGGTCCAAAGGCTGGCCCTGAGCAGCTGGGGGCATGGGGCACAGCCCTCCAATTTCAAAGTGAAGCCCATGTCTCTGCACCTTCTTGAACCCAAGCTCTGCACGCACTGGTCGCAGTGGGCCTGGCACCATCTCCTTGTCTTCTCCACCTCTCCTCGAGCTGTTTGCTGGTGAGGATAAGTGCAAGGAGCCTGAAAGAGATGGGGAGAGATGAAGTCTGTGTCTGTTCTGAGGGCAAAAGCTCAGAAAGGTGCCAGACCCCAAAGCTCCTACCACATTTCCAGCACCAGGGGTATCTTCAGGTACCTTGAGCAGCAGCCCAGACCTCTGCCTGGGGCTCCAGCTCAGGAAGCTCACGCCGGGCTCCTGACATGGAGCAGAGGCCCCATTAGAGCAAGGAAAGCCACAGGAGAAGTGTCAGGGCTTCTCCTCGGGCTTCTGCTCCTTATATCTCACTGCAGACCAGGCTGTGGTGCACCGAACCGGGTCACTTGGCTTTGTGGCCCAACAGGGTAACGCAGGAACGTGCCTTTCAGAGGATTCAATGCCCCAAGGCGAGGCTGTTTTCTATCTGACCGCGGCAGAAGGGTGCTCCTCAGGCACCCATCTTTTGGAAACGGGCCTAGCAAACGCTGCCTCCCTCTTGTGGTGGCTCGGACTGAAATCATGGTGTCGTCGCGTGTCCCCAAGGACGCCTCTCTGTGCTCATGCTCCAGTCCTTCACCAGTTCTGCAGGGTTTTTCCCACCTGGAGATTTCCTCCTTGCAGTCCACGGTGGTTGCCTCCCTTCCTCTTGGCCTACACTCCCGTAATGTCACGGGAACCAAGGCTCCAATAAGCGACACAGGGGTCATCCTAAGGTGTCCTTGCCCGGTAGGTGGTCGCAAGGCCCCGGCCGATGCCCTCCCTGACAGGGAAGCACAATTCCCGCTGCCGCACTGAGTACCGCAGTGCAGAGGGCAGCTTCCAGCTCCTCCTGTCCTCCGTGTCGCGTGTCGTTGGGTGTGTGATGGGCAGAACGTTGGACAAGGAGGATCAATTCATTCCCAGAATGGGGCTCACGCCTAACTCACCCTGCTCTTGGCCACTGCCTTCACTTCCAAAGGCATAATGATGGGCGTAAAGGTGCATGATAGGTATAAGGGTGCAGGAAAATCCTCAGGCTCACAAAATGAATGAACAAAAACCTCAGGCATTTTAACAAAATTTCATTCTTAATTTCAATTTCATTCCCCCTCCTTGTGTGACCTGCAGCAGCAATGCTCTCTGTTCACCTCCGTGCGGATGCATGGATGACAGTGCCTTGGTGTGTACTCGTTTGCACGCTGCTGTGCGCTCTGCAGCTCTCCCAAAGGAGGCGGCAGATGTGGTGAGGAACGGGGAGGGGATGGCAGATGGCCTTGGAGCACGGATAATCAAAACCGTGCATAATTAGCTGGTGAAACTCTGCCCGAGGTGAGAGATCTTGTCACCTGGGGCTCCCTTTGTAGCTAGTGGGAAGCAGACTGGCTTCCAGAGGGTGGTTCTGGTCACGGGTGCCTGGCCGCCCCACCGAGAGGAGACATCTCCCTCCCCAGGGATGGTTATGGGGCAGGGGCTCCCCTCCCTGCTGTCTCAGCCCCCTCTCCCAGCAGTGCTCCAGGTGGCTGCTCTGGTCCCCAGCAGGCTGCCCGGCGCTGCCCGAGGTATTACTCACGCACGCCCTGCTCTGCTCTCCAGAGAGCGAAACCTCTGAGCTGCCAGGCCGAATTAGGGCTTGTGTCTCTCCGCACTTGCAGCAGGGTGATTTGGGAATAGGCTTGGGCAAGGCACACCGCTGTAAGCAGGCGAGGAACCCGGGAAGGGGTTAGGAGAGGTGGCTGAGCAGGGAGGGATGGCTCTGGGGGGCAGAGGGGGGAAAGCAAGCTGTTTGCCTGCTGGGATATTCAGGTCACACCGGTGCCAGCTGGGTAGCTGTGAACCCCCTTTTCCTTGCTGGGGAGGTACGTGAGGGAGGCACCAGATAGCCTGCCGGGCAGCTGCAGGGAGAAAAGCCTTTTAACCTAAGCCAGAAACCTCTGTGGAGCCTCACGGATAATTGCGGTGATGGAGAAATAACCTCTCTTGGGGCTGGGTGGAAAATAAACAAACTGCACACCGGCAGCTCATTGGAAAGGGAAGGAGGAGAGCACGAATGTGAGAGTTTCCAGGGACAGCAATAATCCCCATGTGTGAAATGTGCCGCCAACGCCAAGCATGAGCAGCAAAACCACCTGCCTCACCGTCCCAAAATCGGCGCATCTGTGGACCGCCAGCATCCTGCCGGTGGAGATGTGGGGCCTGTCTGCTGGTGCTGAGCGGGATGGCTTTTCTGAGCTGCGCCTCACTTCTGCTCATCAGAAACTCCTTTTTCATCAGAAACTTGTTTCCCTCTCACAAATCTGTGATTTGGCTGGCAGCAAAGACCCCTGGCAGCAAAGACCCCTGTGGGTTTCAGCGAGTTTCCTTCACGCAGGAAAAAAACAAAAACAAAGAAAGGTGAAAAAAAAAGGGGGAAAATAAAATACACGCCCTTGGACCTCCTGCCAGCAGACATGCAGTCTGAGTGTAGTCGAGAAAAATGTGACTAATGGCACAGATTTCCTGTGAGGACAGTGCTCGTGGAGTAAATGGCACCAGAGCAGTCAATATGGCCAAGCAGCAGCAGCAGCTAAGGGATATGCTTTAACTGGAGCAAGGAGCGCATCCCCTCACCCACACTCCCCCTGTTGCATTATTAAGGAGTAATTTAATTGGAGCGACACATTCGGGAAGGCTCGCGCAGTCTGCACAAAATATCTTTGAAATTTCTAAATATAATAGGCTGCAGTTTCCCAGCTCAGAAAACCCCGTGTCCAACACAAGGGGATTCTCTCTTGCACATCTTAAGGCAGGAAAAGAAGCACGCTGCTAGCTATTGCTTATTGCTTAGGAACAAAAGGTTAAGGCTTGATCATGCTTGACCTTTTGGACATAATAAAGCTAGAACCAATATTTTATATATTTATATATATATATATATATGATGCTACAGAAGTTTGTAGCAAATACAACTTTACAAGTGTGAGACCTTTTCTGGCTTGGCATATAACAGAAAATGAAGGGAGAACACCACTGGTATGACCTAGAGTTTTGACCTATCTGCTTGGAACAGACACGAATGTCTTTCAGGGTGGCAGATAAGGGTATCTGCAGAACACACCTGCTGATATCCCAGCAAGGACACCAGCCCTACCTCAGTTGCCATGCCTTCTTAAAAGCTTCCCTACTTCTTCCAACCATTCTGTCACATCAGAAATGCCCCCCTACCATAAATGCCGTGCTCTCCAACATCATCTTCCCGCAGAGCATCCCTAGACCCTCAGGGATGACTGTGGAGGATTCCCACACATTAGAGCAAAGATGGTTCTGCCTTTTGCCCTCGAGAGAAAGCAGGGTTGAGTGTCCTGGGCAGTGTGCTAGAATTAGGACTCCTGGGTTCTGTCTCTGGTGGTGACAGAAAACACAGCCTCGGTCATTGCCAGGAAATCAGGTAAAACCTCTCCTGCCATCCATCCCTTTTCAGCCAGAGGGACACGCTCCTTTGTACACAGCTGGCTGCCGGTCTGCAGCAAGGTGAACCAGGCGGAAGAGACCTACACATCCTACAGCCTCATTTCTCCCCTTCTCTGCGGGGGGGCTGCGCTCTTTTCAGCACATTACCAGCTGTGCCCTTGGATTCATTTCCGAGGATATAAACCTGCCACATGCCTCGTTCGGGCAGAAGATGACTGAGAACTTGTATAATTTCAGTTCGGATAGAGCAGGGCACAGAACTTCCTTGTGACACCTCACTCAGAAATAGCACAGCTGACAACGTGCTTGGCACTGTCGCCTCCAAGGCACAGAAAACGTTCTGCCAGGGCCAGAATCCAAGATGCTCGGTACAAAAAAGCCTCCTTCTGGCTCACCGGTAGCTGCGGAAGGAATTCACCGGTAGGAGATGCATGGCATGGATGGCTCCAAAGGGTTGGGAGCAGCACGCATCCCAAGGCTTAGTCCTAGCAGGTAACGAGCCCGAAATGGGCAAAGTGTAGCGAGATGCTCCTCACGGTTTGTGGTGGTGCTGGGCATCCCTCTGCAGCAGGGTGCATGCAGGATGTCAAGTCAAAAGTTACCATGAATTCAAAAGCAAAAGGACAAATTTACTGGAGAAAAAGCCACCGTGGGCTGTTAAATACAAAGATTTTTACCACCTTTTGTTCCTTCCCATCCTTGAGAGAACAACAGCGCTGCTCCTCCAGGATGATCACCGCACACATGCCTTGTGGTCCACCTGAGGTCACTTCCCGCAGCAGTCCCTGCCGCCACAAGAAGCAGAAATGCATACATGCATGAAAATTATTTGCAAAT
>CM021767.1:25729339-25918649 GCA_011076525.1 Nettapus auritus
CCGCCTCCCGGGGGGGCATCGCCCGGCGGCGGCCGGGATAATGCGGCTGCGGGGCCGCGCCGCCCAGCCCGGAGGCATCGCCAGCGGGGCGCCCCCGCCGCCTCCGCCGCCAGCACCATGTCCCCCCCGGCCTCGGCGGCCGCGGCCGGCGAGGGAGGAGGCAGCAGCACGTCGGTGCCGCCGGAGGAGGCGGAGGGGGCCCGAGAGGAGGTGAGGTGCCCCCACAACCGCCAACCCTAGCCGGCTGCACGGGGCCGGCCGTGCGCGGCGCGCCCGGCGGCCGATAGCCGCGCCGCGCCCGCACAGGTACGGACCCCCGGGCCGGGAGCCCCCCTCCCCTGACGGCCCGGAGAAGGGTGGGCGTCTCGGGGACCCCCCCCCCGGGACACGCCGCCGGGCTCCGAGGGGAATTGGAGCCCGCTGCGGGGCGGTGCGGGTCTCGTTTCCCCGCCGGAGCCCGCAGGTGGGGAGAGCCGGGTGGGCTGCGGGGATCGGCGGGCAGGGGTCTGCTCGCCCCCCTCCCCACTTTTCTTTTTGTGCTCGGGGGTCGTGAGGTGCGAGGAGAGCGGCCGGGGGTCGTGGGGGGGCAGGGGATGCGGATGGGGGCCAGGGTAGCGAGCGGTTGGGGATGGGGAAGGAAGAGGGGAGATCCCGAAAGGAAAGCGAGGAGGAGGTCGCTGTGCTTGGGAAGGATGCGCTGAGACCCCTCTTCCACCACTCGGGTCTGGGGGATGTCAGGAGGCAGCACAAATGGGGGGCTGCTGCGAGGGAAGCCCTGCGGAGGGACTTGGGGACTGCTCCCAGGCCCAGGGTGGCACAGGGCAGCCCCCGGGCACACTGCAGTCCCCCCGGGTGGTGACTTTCTGGAGCCCAGGCCGCGGGTGCCGAGGGGCAGGGATTGGGGTGCTTTGGGCACGGGAAGCAGCGAGCCCCTGTGTGTCCCCCAGAGCGTGTGCCCCAAGGGGAGAAGCAGCAACCACGCTGAGAGGAGCCCCCATGCGCTGTGGGGCTGGTGGTCCTGGAGGGCAGGCAGGCAGTGTGGGGTGGGCAGCGTTCTCCTCGCCCCCCGAGGTGTCCCAGCTCGGTGGGGTGCTCGGGAGCTGGCACATCGCTGTCCTCGGCTGCTGCTGGGGAGCTGCCGCCAGCAAGTGCTGCATAACCCCGGCGTTCTCTGCCTCCTCGGCTCCGGGAGAACGTACAGGCAGACGCGTAGTTGTTCTATATATACAGACTTATATTTAGATGGAAATAATTGTGGGAGAGGAAAACTGGAGTGCAAGGACTGGGAAGCTGTACAAATGCTGTATGCTCCGCTCTGCAGCTCTGCTTTGGCTTCCGTCTCCTGCTGCCGCTCAGCCACCCCTGAGCCCAGGGCTCCAAACAGACCCCGTGAGACGCTTTTTTAGCACAGGGACATGCTTGTGCCATGCTGGGACATGGTCCCTCACCTCCTGTGCCCCGACTGTTGGTGTGAATCAGCGCTGTGTCCAAGAGTGTAGCGGCTTGTGAGAGGTGCCAATGCAGAGCCAGTTTGGATGAAGCAAGCGCAGCAGGGGCAGTGCCCGGGTGAGCGTCCCTCGCCGAGGGTGTCCCCTGCCTTGCAGGGGTTACGAGAAGATCGTCTGGGCTTTGATTGCTCTGTGGTGGCTGCCAGCTGGGGTGTCAGTATAATCGTACTCCCTGGGAGCAGACAGAAGGGCTGGAGTCCACGACCCGCACGGTTTAGGCTAAGGGCACACTTCCCTCAGCCAGCAGCTATCATAGACTGGCATGAAGCAGCCTGCGGAGGAGAGGGAAGCAGCATCTTCTTACAGAGATGTCTGGGGACTGGAAAATGGGAAATGAGATCTGTCCTGATTGAAGGTGCCTCGTCTCGACACGTCTCAGGTCACCGTACCTCGGAGCCCTGTAAGGCTTCAGGTGCTGCTCAGCCTGTCCCGGCAAGGCAAGTGGCAAGCCAGAGCTGGCAGTAGACGAGCTGCTTTGCTGTCTGAGCTCCTGCTTCCTTTTGGCATCCCATGCATACACCTACACTTAACAGCGTTGAGCTGAATCTCACTCAGCAACTCATTTCCACTTTGGAGGGGATGAAATGTCAAGGGACTCGCCCTTCAGCCTGGGAACATACTAACAAAAATTCCTTGTCCTGCAGCTCAAGTGGGATGCAGTGGAGGGAACCGGTCCTCTTCCAATCTCCGCGTAAAATGGAGACCTTGGTACCGTCGCAGGCGCGGAGTGCTGGCAGGGTTCCCTGGCTCCTAGATGCTCTGCCTTCCCCTTTCCTCTGCAGTTGGCAGTGCTGCCAGGCTGGGGCCAAGCCAGCTGCTGCTTCTAGGCAGGTAGTTCCCAAACATGGGCTGTGGGCACGTGGGGGTGAGCTGGGACCCTCCTGACCATGAGTGGCCAGCGCCTGTCCAGGCCTTGGGAGATGGAGGTGGTTCCTTGGGATGACTGGATCCTTCCCACCGGCCTTCTTCTGGGGATCTGAGGTCAAAGGGCTTATTGATCTGCTCCATGATATAAACCAACCTGCAGGGCCCAGCCATGGACACTGAGGCTCTGGAGTCCCACCAGAGGCTCCTGCAAGCTGCTGCCACAGCTGCCCAGGCCTTCAAGCTGCTGCTCTGGGCCTTTGGATTCAGGTTGTTGTTGTTTTGTTTTTAATTGGCCCTGTAGAGAGGTGTCTCCAGGACACCTAACCCTGTGAACCCTGGGCCACCTTGTAAAGTCAGTAGGTCAGTGTGAATCGGAGATTTCAGGCTGTTTCAGAGAGGAGCTTTGTGGAGCTTGAAGGACTTCTGGAGTTGTTTGGTGCTTAGAGTTACAGGATCAAAGAAGTAGGGGCAACAAAGGGATTTTTTCCCATGTGCTTGGCTGCTGTGGTTTTGGGCAGGTTTTTCCCCTTGAGGGATAATTGAGAGGTGGATTCCCCAGCTCTCCACATCAGGAGGTCAAAGGTTCTTGGCTCTAACAGTCACGGAGGCCTGCTCTTCTGCTGCCTCTGCCCTGTGTGTTGCGGACATTTCGGTTTATTTATAGCTGCTCCTTTCCTGTCCACACCAGAGCAGCAGCTGCAGGTGAGGGACTCCATCTCCTTTCACCTCAGGGGCGATTTCAGAAACAAACGCGGTGTGTGAGGCCCAGGAGGGGGCCTCACAACGTGCTTTCCACACACGTTCAGAGAAGGGCAGCTCCTGGTGGGGCTGTCCAACATGTGCTGTGTGATGAGAGAAGATGAGCGGGGCAAGCCTCGTGCCTTATTCCATCAGATTGCAGCAGGCAGGCGATGGTGGCATTTATGTCACAGCCGCGCTCCTCCGAGTGACGCCGTTCTGGGACAGAAAGGATTTCCCTGTCCCCAGCTTTCTCATCTCATATTCGCTTGTGTGCTGTTGTGGACTTCTCCGAGGCTGGGGAAGAGCTCGAGGAGGTGACCTTATTCAGCTGCTTCTGCCGGGGAAGCCTTGGTGCTGCTTGTTTGCTCCTCAGAGCCCTGTGCAGCCCGGGAGAGGAGCAGGGATGCTGCATTTCCTACCGGGATTAGCCTCTGCAGCTGGCTCCTCCTCCGTCTCTGCTGTGGTTGTGTCCCCTGTTATTGGCACTTGAACGGCTTTCAGAAACCCCACCGGAGCAGCCGATGTCTACGTGTTTTACCTCAAAAGCCTAGAACAGAACTGGATGGTAAACAGTTTACGGCAGGGGTTAGCGTGACCCTGTAAAAGCGCTGCAGTGTCTAAATGCTGCGTAGTCTTAGGAGGAGACTACAGCGTGGACTAGAGCCCTGCTAACACAGTTCCTGGAAGCGAGCCGCGGCTGCATCATCCTCCCTGCTGCCGGGCCCCGGGTACCTACCTGCAGCGGGCTCTGCCTGGATCCCTGCAGGGCTACGGCCAGCATCGCCCTCCTGGGCAGGACCAGGCAGCTGGGACAGGGAACAACCAGGAGGTGCAGTTTGCTTTTCCAAGACCGACCTAGCTGACCTGGCACCCCTTCCCCAACTTGTCAAATGAGGAACCTGAGTGCTTTGCTGTGTTTCTTACGCTCTGTTTGCAGACATCCCCTGAGCAAGGCACTGTCTCCATACAGGCCCTGACGCCTCACATATACCCCAGGGTTAACATATGGCTTGCAGCTCCCTGAGACCCCACACCTCTGCCCCCCTTTGGCTGAGCCCTGATTTCCCCACAGCCAAGACTGCTGCTGCTGGGGAAGATGTGCAACGCCGAAGGCAGCTGGAGGGAGAGGAAAGCTTCACCTGCCTGGGTGCTGGCACAGTGCAGGAGAGGAGTGCTGCATCAGGGCTGGGTAGCCTGGCCAACTCAAAGGGGTCCGTGCAGACCCTCGTGAGGTCTCTGTGCCACCAATGCCTCGGACACCCAGGTGCTGTCATTCCCCTCCTGGTGTCACCATCCCTTTTGACGTGCTGTTGCTCTGCTCATCGAAGGCGGGCTGCTGGGGGCAGCAGGGAAGGGGAGCGTGCTGCCTTCGGGAGAAAAAGCTCTGATGGAGACTTGGGCTGGGTCCAGCCCTGCTCATCACAGTGGCAGAAGTCCCACTGGCATGGGGTGGGCCAGGCTTTGGCACGGAGCAGGGAGGAAAGATTGGCATGTGGGACTCTACGGGACCAAGCCAAGGGGTGAGGGGCTCTTTAAGGAGAGTGAGGGGGCCTTTTTAGAGGGAAGAAGAGGTTCAGATCATTTCCTAGGCTTGTCAATGATTTGTAACCTCCGGTTGCTGCTCAGATGTTCCTTTTCATGCCAAAAGTGAAAGTGACCTCTTCCTGTTTGGCAGTGTAAATCCATTAAGCCCTTTGGGATCCTTGGATGAAAGGCTCCAAACATGTAGTGGGATAGGAAGCTGTGGGAAGTGCCTGGTCCTTGAAGCTCATAGTCTGCAGGGGTTCTGCATCTCCTCAGCCCTGGCACCCCAACCTGTGTGTTTCTTGCTCTCCTCAGGCTTTGTGGATGTGACTCCTGTTGTAGCTTTGCCTTCTGTTTGCATGGCATCTCACACATCAGGGATGCTGACTCCTGCCCGGGGCTCCAAGGTGCTATAAAGAGGCTGATGGCAACGAGGCAGCAGGCCGATGGAGAAGCAGCTTGGTACAGGGAAGCCGTGCTGCTACATCTGGAAGACAGCCACTTCTGGGGATTTCCTGGTTTTGCTTTAATTGTGCTGGTTTGACAGGGCACCTCAGCCCATCATCCATGCCTCGACAGAGAAGAGAGGGCTGGAGACCCACAGAGAGCCTGTCCTGGTGCTGCAGTGAGCCAGCTGGCTCTCCAGCTGAGCACACATGGGAACAGAGAAGGGATGAGGCCAGGCTTGAACATCATTGCCACCAGTGATGCTGTTAGAGCTGGTTTAACCCCTGCAAGGGCAGAGGTGAGCTCCTGCTAAGGCAGCACAGCCTCTGATGTCTTCATGCATTGACTTGCAGAGGATACCTGGGCTCAAGCATAAGTCTCAGGAGAGAAGGGTGCTCGAAGCCATGCTGCATGCAGATGGAGATGGGAGGCAAAACAGAAACCCTCTTAGGGACTTTGGTGGCATCTGCCCAAGGCCGGGGTTCCCACCTCTTCTCTCAGGATGTACCTTGGGAGATTGCTGTGTTGGATGGCATTTGTGCTGGAGGAAGTCTCATGTATTAGAAAACAAATAACCTCTTTGCATGTCCTCCCTTGGGGTTTGGTAATTGACCATTGACCAAACAAGCACCTGCTGGATCAATAATTGAGACTTCAGGGTGTTGCAGAGTGTGACAAAGGTTTCCTTAAGTGGAGGGTTTCCCAGGTTTTTTATGAAACCCCGCATAGTTTCTGTGGTGAATGCGCCAGTGCAGTCTCTCTAAGTCCAGTTGCTGAAGTCCTTCATCATCATTATAGCCCTGAGAGCAGTTCTTCCAGAAAGAGGCACGGGCTTTCACACCCGAATCCCAGTGCAAGCAATTACACTTGCTGCCAGCCCTGCCTTGCCCCTCTCCCTGCCCTGCTGTTGCAGATTAGTTTGGTGTTCTTCGCTTCCAGCCTGAATGCCTTTTAGGATGCTGTTCAACATTTGCCTTCTCTCCCCATAGGGGTGGCTGCCTTTCTGTTGTGGAGGAGTGCTTTCCCGTTTGTGTGGTGTATAAAGCACTTCAGAAGCACTTTGGAGCCCTTTGGGCTGCTGAATGGTGTTGTGAGAATCGCTATTACCAAAGCCCTTTCCTGCTGCAGAAGGTCTTCGTGTTACAGGCAGCCTAGACCTCCTGCGCCGCCCTGGTAGGAGAAACTTGGACTTGAACTCTGAGCAGTGGTTGGGACAGGGGGGAGACTCGTGGTCACAGGGGGAGTGGGCTGAGGCTCAGTGTGGTGTCTGGACGAGATGACCCTTCATTAGGGCTGGCCATGCTGGTGCAGGAAGCAGAGGCATGCAGGAGAGGTCCACGAGCCTCCACCCTGCCGTGCCTGCCTGCCCTCCTGGGCCCAGCCTGCCGGCCCTCCCTGAGGCAGCGATGGCAGGAGTTGCTCCCCACTAACGAAGGGGGACATTTTATGGGATCCACCACAAAGGCAGAGCTCGGCAGCAGGGCTGGCATGCCCCAGGCCACCCCACAGAGCTGGGGCAGTAGGACATGGACATGTCCACCACCAGGGCTATGGAGGAGGGGGGTCTCACCCGGGGTGGCAGCGGCCTGCCCTGGACTACTCGCACCTCAGTCAACTCCGTTCCCCATCCAGGGCATCCCGCTGTGCCTTCCTCCCTCCGCTTCATCCCACTGACCTCTCTTGTTTTCTCTCCCCCTCTCCCCGGCCCCCCGGAGCAGCAGCGGCCGGTGAAGCAGTCTCTCAGCAAGTCGCTGTGCCGCGAGTCCCACTGGAAATGCCTGCTGCTGTCGCTGCTGATGTACGGCTGCATGGGAGCCATGACGTGGTGCCACGTCACCAAGGTGACCCGGCTGACCTTCGACAGCGCCTACAAGGGCAAGTCCATGATGTACCACGACAGCCCCTGCTCCAACGGCTACATCTACATCCCGCTGGCCTTCCTGGTGATGCTCTACGTGGTGTACCTGGTGGAGTGCTGGCACTGCTACACCCGCAACGAGCTGCAGTACAAAGTGGACGTGGAAAGCGTGCACGAGCGAGTGCAGCGGATGCAGCAGGCCACCCCGTGCATCTGGTGGAAGGCCATCAGCTACCACTACGTCCGGAGGACCCGGCAGGTGACCCGCTATCGCAATGGGGATGCCTATACCACCACCCAAGTGTATCACGAGCGGGTCAACACCCACGTGGCAGAGGCCGAGTTTGACTATTCCAACTGTGGAGTTAAGGACATCTCCAAGGACCTCATCGACCTGGAGAGCTACCCAGCCACGCGGCTCCGCTTCACCAAGTGTTTCAGCTTTGCCAACGTGGAGTCGGAGAACTCCTACCTGACCCAGCGGGCCCGCTTCTTCACGGAGAACGAGGGCCTGGATGACTACATGGAGGCCAGGGAGGGCATGCACCTCAAAAACGTGGACTTCAAGGAATACATGGTGGCCTTTTCCGACCCAGACAACCTGCCTTGGTACGTATCCCACTATGTCTTCTGGGTGGCTGCTCTGCTGACCCTATCCTGGCCCCTGCGGGTGCTAAACGAGTACCGCACCTCCTACGTCCATTACCACGTGGAGAAACTCTTTGGGTTTGACTACGTGGCCGTGACGCCGGCCGAGGAGCGCTCCTTCTGCCGGAGGATGCCCCGCGTCAACACGGTGGACAGCACCGAGCTGGAGTGGCACATCCGATCCAACCAGCAGCTGGTGCCCAGCTACTCGGAAGCGGTCCTGATGGACTTGGTGGGGCTCTCTGGCTGCACCAGCTACTCGGCATGCCGCTACGGGGGCTACCGGCAGAACTGCGAGCGGTGCCACAGGACTATAAGCAGCTCTTCCATCTTCTCCCGCAGTGCCCTGAGCATCTGCAACGGCAGCCCCCGCATCCCCTTCAGCAGCAGCCGCTTCTCGCTGGGCCGCCTCTACGGCTCGCGGCGCAGCTGCCTGTGGCAGAGCCGGAGCGGGAGCCTGAACGAGCAGAGCTGCCCCACGGAGCAGACCCGCCTCTCCAGCCAGGTCACGGTGGAGGAGGAAGACCCCCCTCCTTACCAGGACGCCCTCTACTTCCCCATCCTCATCGTGCACCGCAACGAAGGCTGCCTGAACCACGACCACCGTCACCTCCACCGCAACGGGTCCTGCGTGGAGACCTCACTGTGAAGGCAGGGGGCAGTGGGATCTCGTTGCCGATGGCCTGGCCCGAGCCAGCGCAGGATCTGGGGAGGAGAGCGCCAGGGAGGGAGATGGCCCGGGAGGACGAGGTGGGACAGAGCGGTAGCTCTGACCTCCTGGGGGGGTGAGTGACGGTGCTCTCCCTGACATGGCACAGAACTCTAGACCGACCACCACATGCAAAAAAGAAACCCCAAAACCATAATTCAGCAGCATCGAGATCCAAAGGGGGGAATGAAAAGACAGGCCTGTTGCAGGGAGGGGGGTGCTTCGGCTCCCAGCTCCGTCTCCAGGCTGGCTCGTGCTCCGAGGAAGCAGTGACCACCAGGCAGCACCCTGTCGAACCTCTCGCCACCCCTGCTCCCACTTGCTTCAGAGCCAGAGCCCTTGCAGGGTGGAGGGAACGACGTTACCTGCCTGTGCCTGGAGGCCTAGGGTGCCCGGGCACATGGAGCTGACGGGCAGGTTAGAGAGAAGGCTGAGCGCCACGAATCCAGCTTCCCCCTGCCCCAACCGTTCCCCACCCTCCCCGTTTGTTTTTTAGACCATGCTCCGACTGTTACGTGCTCAGGCTGCTGGGAATGGCATCGTCTCCAGAGGACCCCAGGCATGGCACCCGAGGAAACTTCAGGATGCCAGCTCTGAGGGTCAGCATCCTGGGGATGAAGGACTGTGTTCGGGATGAGCGCGGGCAGGCAGTGCCAGGGAAGGGATGGATGTGTGGACCCAGGTGGAGCGGAGAGCCGCGGCAACACCGACCTGCTGGCTGGAGGAGGGCTCAGCTGGAAGGAGAGCGGGAGGCCCCTGGTGAGCTGGGGAAGGGGCTGGCGCTGGGACAGCATCGTGCTAAGAGCTGGCGTGTCTATTGGCAGAGGTCCCCAGCCTTGAAGTGGGTCCTAATTGCTTCAGGAAGGCACCGAGGAAGGCTCTGGTAGGTTCAGCTGCAGCTCACCCATTAATAGTAGGCCAGCAGGGTGGTGCACGTCTGCAGGAGGGTGTTGTGCACTAAATCAGGCTGGTTTCTGGCTGCAGGCTGAGCTGCAGACTTCTGTCAGCATGGTTTTGGCAGAGAACTCTGAGGGGCGGTGAGGGAGAAAAGCAAAAACATGCCGGAGAGTTGGGAACCCCGGGCTGGGGATGTGGGGAGCACAGCAGGGAGGTGTCTGCCATCAGAACAGAGCCTGGGGAGATGTTAGAGGGGAGCCTGCTTAAAACCAGGCAGCTTTCACTACAGGGGTATTTCCAGAGAGGCGTCAGGCTGCGAGGAGCAGGGGAACTCGGTGTAGCTCCCCAGCTTCTCTGCCTTGCTCTGGTCAAGGCACACTGGCCTGCACTGAAATCTGTGCTGTCCCCTGCTAGGAAGGAGCTCGGTGGCTCTGGGCAAGGAGCCTTTGTGTCACCAAGTCTGCATCAGCGCCTGTAACACAAGGGCATCCAGCTTTTCTTCTCCATCAGCACGTCCCCAGGTCTCTGGTGTCACTGTTCTCAGAAAAGCTGTCTCCTTTTCCATCAGCTCTTTTGGGAGGTGGATGCCAAGGCAGCCAGTGACTTCTCCTGACAGCACTTCTCAGCCTCACCACGCTTCCCTCATCTGCTGGGGCAGAAGACGTCCAAGAGCAACATGTCGTGGGTCGCACGAGCAAGTCCATTAGCACCTGGTCACTCGAGCTTGGTGTCTGTCTCCACATCTGTGTCGGAAGGGCAAGACATAACAGCAAACAGCGAGGCACTGTGTTTAATCCAGCCACTCTTCCTCCTCCTCCCAACTTGTTAACAAAAGATCTGCTTCTCTAGCCATGCCACTGCAGTGCTGCACCGATCAGGTCTTGGGGACTTTTGAAAATAATCTCTAGTGGATTACATTGAGAATTGCAGGATTGTTCTCTAACGATCTCTGCATCTCTGCAGGATACACAGACAAGCAAGGCTGGGCTTGGCTTTGCCCCCAGGGTTGTTCCTTCTGCTCTTTGTGCCTGCGTGCCCTGGACAGCGTCTCTTGCCCTCCCGGATCGATTTGTCCTCCTGGGTCTCAAGGGCTAGACTCCAAACAATGGTGATTTGAACACAAAGTCCCTTAAAATCTCACTCTGTTATGCTTCTGTCTTGTAATCTACCCTTCCTATCGCTGCCAGACCTAGATGTTGGCTTAAAAAAGAGGGCCCCTGTGGAAACGGGGAAGCACAAGGTCTCCGGTGTGGGTACATCCTCCTCTGCTTTTTGTTCTCGTTATTGTTGGCACAGATTCAGGCCGGGTAGAAGTGCCCTGTTGGCTGTCCTGGAATTTCCTTGCTCAGTGATTACATTTGGCTTGCTGGGCGCTTGCGCTTCTCTCTCCAAGGGCCCGATGTAAGCTCAGGCCAATGCTGGGGATCCAGGTGAGCCTCAGGAGGTGGTGATGTGGGCTCGTATGTCCTGGTGAATCAGGAGACATTCAGACAGTGGAGCTGCTGTGGGTCACTAGTGAGGCATGTGTGTCCTTTCCAACCTATTCTCTTTGAAATCTCCTCCACATTGCTTACGTTCAGCTGCAGTGGCTCATCTTTTTATCCCTAGCCTCCAAGGCGTGTTGGACAGATGGATTTATCACAGGTTTGGCAGGCCTTCCAGCTCCCTAGGGCACAGAAAGTCCTCCGAATAGGGACAGGTTACTGGGGTGTCTGTGCCCCATCCTTTAGCTGCAGCCCTCTGCTGGAAGATGCCTCATCCTTCGGCCCTTTTTGGGCTTCCTCATAAGGTTTCCTCAGAAGCACACAGGCCCAGGCTCCGGAAGGCTCTGCTTTTTTTCCATGCACCCTTGCAGCTTTCCATGGCTGTGGAGTCAGACCCTGCACAGTGCTTGCCAGCGGGTTTTCCTCTCACACCATGGCAGGGGAAATGGGAGCACGGCCAGGTCCTCGTCCCGGCGCCTCGTGTCGCTGACACAGCCCTCAAAGAGCACTCCCACAGACCACACCAAAAAGAGAGGTTTCATAGAGGGCTTTCGGGCTGAACAACTGTGGGGCCATTTGTTAGGACAGGGGGAAGCAGTCTCAGCCTGCGGCCTACCCCAAGCCTTCCAGAATCACGCTCCAGGCAAATACTCAGGGTTAGTGCTGGGGAAGCTGCTGTTTGACTTCAAACAAGCACAAACCCCTCTTTCCTCTTCCCCAGAAGTGCACATTGGAGACCCAACCCACTGCAAAGCTGCAAAGGCTTTTAATAGGCTGCAGAGCTGTTCAATAACTCTGGGGGATGCCTGTGGGGAGGGAATGCAGGAAGAGGTTTAAGTGGAAGCCAAAGAAGGTTAGGTGGCATCTGATGGCAGTACAACATGCCTGATGATTAGCCCTTGGGCAGAATAATACCTTTTAAGCTCTCTTCCCAGCCTTTCAATCGTGGCTTTGGTTCTGTCTGACATCTCCAGGATGTCTGATATCACCAGGATGCTGCCTGACTTCTAGCAGGGCAGAGCAGTGTAGGGTACGTGTCTGAGATACTGCAGTAGCACCAAGGCGTTGTGTCACCAAAGAGCTACAAGTCACAGTGTGTGGTGTGGGCTTCAAACCATGTTCCATTTACATTCAATGGTTAGAAGAAGGTCTGTGTGAGTGTGAAGGGGGGGTCTGATCAGGATCCGTGTGATCACAAAAACACGATGTGGTTTAAACACAGGTACTAATGGGCTGTGGTCATCCCTAGTGTGATGTTATTGAAGCCAGTGGTGCTATACCAATGTGAGCACGGCTTAGCAGCTCCCCAGAGTGGTCTGTCCTTGACTCCAAACTGATCTGCTGCAGTAGTGCTTTGATGCATAGAGTTCATGCTG
Organism: Nettapus auritus; assembly: GCA_011076525.1. Classification (NCBI taxonomy): domain Eukaryota; kingdom Metazoa; phylum Chordata; class Aves; order Anseriformes; family Anatidae; genus Nettapus; species Nettapus auritus. The sequence goes on from CM021767.1 coordinate 25,741,399, forward strand.
GGACTTGGCCAACATCAATGAATGTTGAATATCTAACTGTCTCTTCAAGCCATGAGTTGAACTGTTCTGCTCTGTGCCTCCACCACAGCTGCTCCATGAAGGGAAATGTTATGCCATGGATGTGATCTCGTCAGCTCCCTCAAAAGCAAGCTAAAACGAGCAAATTGACCTCTACCACACTGGGAGAGTGGCCTTCTTCCACAGCACTGCAGCCACACACAAAGGAAAAGAGGTCCCAAGGTCAGAACTGAACCTGCAAAACCCATGGCCTCAAGGACTGCCCTTCTTCCTTCCCTCCTCGTCTCCTCTGTCTTACCTTGGGAGGGACAGCTTCCTCGTGGAGGTGAGCCAGCTCCTTGTCCTGCAGCCCCAAAGCAGGCTCTAACAGGTACATCATCCACCTATGCAACACTCCCAGGATCTGCCAAGTTTTCAGGAGCCCATGACAACGTGCAGCGTGTCCATCCAGCACTGAGAACAAGCACAGCTGCTGCTAAATGGGTTTTATTCCTCCCCTCCTAACGAAGACTGTTTTTGCTGGGGCCTTTTGTTCGTTCATTTGGTTTTTGTAAACTCCAGACTCCTGGGGGAACGAAGCTTGCAAGAAGTTGGTGCCCATCCTGAACCATCCCCAGTCTTCTGAACTTTGGGAATGGGTGGATCACCTGCTGTGACTATAATTTAGTGGACTTTGTAGAGCAAAGTAACTTCGCACACAGACACACAAGGTTCTTTCACTCTCCATCAGTGCAAGCTGCTTCTGCAACCGTAGTTACTCGCGTTAGTGGAAGAAAAAAGCCTCGCTAGAACATGTTGAGATGACTTAGTATTTTGCATCAGTCCCACGGTCCCAATGGCCATTAGCAGTGCTGTCAGCTGACATGCCATGAATTCAGGCTTTGGATGGCTGCCCACGAAGCGGTCAGGGTGAAAAGGTTTGGAAGACCCAAGGCTGAGTCTGTACGCGTCTCTGGAGTGCACGCAGAGAGCAGCAGCTGAAAGCGGCCATCCCTCTGGCTCAGCGCAGGGAGAAACGGTGGGGTTTTGTTTGGGCTGCACCCAAACTTCCAGGGAGAGCCTGTCCCTGGGGGCTGACGGGAGGGGAAAAGAAGATCTTGGGGAATCCGGTGAAGCAACGTGCACGGCACTGTTGAGTCAGCTGGGGAAATAGCGTTGGTGGAAAAGAGATGCCAGGGGAAGGTCTGGATAGTGCCACAGGGGCTTTGCCATGAGGTAGGGTGATCAGGAACGGAGGCTGGAGCTTAAAATCCTCCTCTGCACCCATATAAAGGTCTGGGCTTGACATCCAAATGTGTATTGACGTGGGGCAGGGCATGCTGCTGGGTGCCCATGTGCACCGCTGGGGGCTGCCACCCTGCAGAGGAGCTTGTGTTGGTGGCTTTGGTCTGGTACGGTCCCCCTGTTCCCACAGGGAATGGTTTTTGGGGTGGCAGGGCACTGCTCCTGGCTTGTGGGAGGAAACTCCTGACCTGGTTTTCGTAGGAGGATGGTGCGAAGTGTCACATTTGCTGCAGTGACTGGCAGGGAGCCGGGATAAGAGCATGGAGCAAGCTGTGTTTGAGATGAAGCCGGTCCCCTGCCGGCTGGCTGAAGTGCGAGAGCTGTTGGATCTGCTCCCTGGCCAGCGCTCTGCGGCTCTGCTGACCCTCCCCAAACCTGGTGTGGAAACGGTCTGTTGTGGCTGTGTGGGACCAGGGGGGTCAGTACGGGGTCAGCCCTCAGAGGCTCTGCAGGTGGGGTGATTTTTGTGGGAGACGTGAGGCCAGGGAGGGCAGGGCACTGCTGTGCTGGAGCAGCGGCGTTTGGAGGCAAGGAGAGGGAGCAGGGCAGCGGGTGGAGAAGGCCTGGGACGAAGCAGGCTTTCGGGGCAGGCTGTGCATGCCCATGGGACGTGCAGGAGGCATTTCCCAGCTGAGGTGCCCGGGCCAAGCCTCGCTGCATCGTCAGAGCAGCGATGCTGCCTCTGAGCCCCGCGCTGACAGCTGGAGCACGTGTCACCGAGCCGCAACGGATGATGCAGCCACAAGGTGTAAATGTCACTAATGAACAAATTGCCTCGTGCCTGGGAGAGGCTAATCCATCACGGCTGGGGACAGGGATCTGACAGGGCCGGCTATTTCGGGTGCAGCCTGTGGGGAGGAACCGCTTCACGTCTCAGCTGTCCCCTCTGCCCAGGGAGGCCGATGCAGGGCTTGGCTCCGCGCTGCTCGCCGCCTCCCCACCGCACCAGCTCAGGGCTCAGCCCTCTCCGTGCCACCAAAGGAGGAACCAGGGGGGCATTTGGGCTGGCAGAACGCTGTGCCCAGCCATCCGGAGGGCTTGTGTCAGTGGTCCGGGGTGCAGGGCTGTGGCAGTAGTGCTTGCTGTGGTGTTTTACAAAACGCTGCTTGCTCCCCACTTCAATTTCATAGCTTTCCCCAATAAGAGATGCCCTCAAGGTGATGCTCCAAGCCAAGCCCCCTCTGTCAGGGGACACAACCCAGGGACGGAGTTCGGTGTGAGCAGACCCAGCCCTGTCGAAGCAGAGGGACGCTGAGCGCAGTACCCTGTGCATCCTCCTGCTCCTCCACCCCCAGCTGGTGCCCAAAATCAGCCCGCCGTCCTGGTGACGCCATATGTCAGCGTGACACCTCGCAAATCGCTGCCTCTGCGGCTGCGAGCAGTAGCCGAGAGGCTCAGGGAGCTCCTGCCCCCCTGCACGAAGCACGGCTCACCATCTGCCGCAGCCAGCAGCCAGCCCGCGGCACCCGGTGGAAGCCCCCGTGTTGCTCCCCCCTTTTTCTCCCCGTCCTCCCCCCGTCAGTCTGGCACAGACCCACGCACACCCCACGGGCGACCTGCTGGTGGGTGCTGTCAGCAGTCGGGCTTTAATTTTTAGCGCTGTTTGGGATGGTTTGAAGCCTTGCAGAGTGGCGGTGATGGATGGCCGGGTGGTGTGCGGTGGCCAAGGGGTCCACGGGAGGTAAGACAGGGGGTCTTCAGACCCCAGGAGGACCTGCACAGCAGCTCAGGAGTTCTTGGAAGGTGCTAGCAAATCTTGGCCGTGCGCATCAAGAGGAGCTGGGAGTATCCTGGAAAGCAATTCAGCATTTTTTCTGGCGATAAATTTTCCATGAGCCCTTTCCTTTCCACCCTGCTCCTCGCTGGCTGTGCTGGCCGCTGACTACTCAGCGTGCTGGAGGGATCCCACCACTGCCCTCCCGGCACCAGCTCTCCTCGCCCAGGCTTTCCCCGGACCAGGACACCCCCATTAAGCCCCCCCATCACTGCTGGAGCCGCTCCTTCTTCAGCCTGAACCTGACCTGGGTCTTTTCTGCTGTTTCTGAGCACGAGTTCTCATCTCATTCAGGTGTGTCATTCAGTGGAAATATTTTGTAAATGCAGACAAAAAGAAAACAAATCTTTTCAATACCTCGGTCTCGAGGGTGGGAAACAAGGCGTTGGAGATAACCGGGTGGGAAGGACTCGCAGCGGCTGCCACTGGCTTTATTTTCCTGCAGACGTAGCCCCTGGGAGCATCCAGGAGCGGTTTGGAAGGGGGCTCCCCTGATCTGCTTTGGGGTGACCCACACGGGCACCCCTCGTGTGGCCGCTGCTGCCAGTGGCAGCCTCGTGCTTGATCCTTTCTGATCCATCGGGTGGGTGGCTGTGGGTGGCAGAGCCGCCGGTGTCTGTGTCCGTCAGGCAGAGCAAGGCACAAGCGGGTTAGGTGGCGAACAAATTCTTTTGTGAGCACTGGGAACAGTTTTTACTTTTCAGCTATGTCAGTATGATCTAGCTCTCTCCGTCTCTCTATATATGTACAAACAGTATATCACAATGTTGCCTTTTTTGTTGGAAATATCAAAGTACAAAGATTGTAAGCCAAATCGGTGTAATAAAAGTTTCAGATGATTCACGGAGGCGGCTGTCGGCGCTGGGTCTGTGGGCATGGGTCGTGGTCAGAGCTGGGAGAGAGCCGGGGCCCGCGTGCTGCTCCGAGGGCAGGGGCTGAAAGGGGGGAAAGGCAGCCATAAGGGGAGTGTTTTTCTCAAAAATGCAAATAAAACCAAGCCTCTGAAGGACAGGCTGACTTCCCAAGGAGCTCTAAAACACTGCTGATCCTAGCACTAATGCACTGCGAGTGGATACCGTTCTGCAGCAAATTAAGGATGACAAACAGCATCCTACGACAAGGCTTTGGACAAAGTGGGGATTTAGAACCGCAGGAGGCTGAGCAGGTGAGTGTCTTTGCTACTGTCAGGTACTGGTGACATTTCAGAGGCTGCCCCCCCCTTTCCTGTCACGGCAGAAGACCCTGCAGCCAGCTAAAGGCAGCCCCGGGCAGCGGCTGTGCCGTGGTGTCCACCACGCGACCTTTTCTCCCAGCTCCAGGCAATGCTGCCTGTTCGGGGGGAGCAGGATGCCTCTGCACGGAGACACGCTGATGCTTTGACCCCTGGGGGACAGCAGGGATGGGTGGGCAGCTGGGAAAGCAGCCCCAGAGCCCTCCCCTGGGGGTGCAGGGGCTGGATTGACAATTGCTCTGCTGGAAGCCCTCCTGCCCGCAGTTGTGCAAGGGGAGGTTTGTCGGCCCAGATCCCACGCAGGGAACAAAACCGGTACCTGGGGAGCTTTCTGCAGCTTCCTGGTCAGAGGGGCCTGGCTGGTGGCTGCGGCTGACGTCCCAGCTGGGCAGCGTGCCGGTTGGCCCACAGCATCTGCCCGATGAGGAACTCGCTCTCCTGGCCCACCTCTGCCAGGCGGAGGTCGAACTCGGTCAGGGTCTTGTTGGCCGCCAGCCCTTCCAGCAGCTGCTTCCCACCGTCCTGCAGCGGGCAGAAGAAAGGAGCCCAGGAGTGAGTGAGGCTTCACCCAAGCCCAAAACGATGCTCCCAAGAGAAGGACGGGGAAGGAGCGCAACCTTATGCAGCGCTCAGCGATGTGACACATGCTAATGACTCCCTCTGGGTATCGTGTCAGGAGTCCTCAAGCTCAGGCTGGTTAATGGCACGGACGGAGAGGATAACCTGTGAGGAGTCTCTGATCTACCCTGTGCCCCCGTCCCCAGCTCCCTGCAGGGTGGGGACACGTGGCAGTGCGACTGGCCGCTCTGTTCCTCGGTGACATTTCCCAGGCACGGATGGATTTTGTGGGGGGAACATCTCCTGCAGCTCAAGTCCAGCCTGCATGGGGTCAGACAGTGCAATGTAGGGAGGCAGCTCGCCTTGCTGCATTTCTTTCCCTTGCCTGAAACATGATCTTTAGGGATGCAATGATCTGGCATTTTTTCCCACAGCTGTTCTCTTTCAGGTACCCAACACACGTCCCGACCCCATCACCTCCATCCAGGCAGCCCCCTCTCCTCAGCACCCTGCCCGTTAGACCTCTCACTAAAAAGGACAAAGAAAGGAGAGGAACTTCTTTTTAAAGGGGTACAGAGGACAGGATTTGATGCATCCCTAGCAAAAACCTCAATTTTCCCACATGTAAAAAAAAAAAGATAAAAACAGCAGCCCACTTCTTGGGGTGCTAGAGAGCTTCCTTCACCAGATAGGAAATGCTAGGCACAAAGATTATTATTTACTAAGCAAAAATCTTGCCATCCCTTCCAATGCTTGTCCCCTTGTATCGTTCCACTCAGATGGTTATCCATGTCTAGAACCATAAAAATGAGGACTCACAAAAGGTTTTCTGCCATCAAATCCTTTTAAAACCATTGTCAAACATATTGATGCCAATATTCCTGCCAGCAGGGACAGCTGGTCTTGCTGTCTCTTTATTGTGACAGTGAGAAAAATTGAGGCAGCACAGAAAGTTTAAAAGCCAGCATGATTGCATTTAGCTGTCTAGTTTCAGATTTCTAAAGCTCTTTCTTTAATCAGCAGAAGAGAAGTGGTCTGCTTTGTGGGCATGTTGCACACTGCAGCTCTTAGGGATGCACTAAGATTTGTGGATGCTCCTCTGCCTAGAAAATGTGAGCCTGTGGCTCAGGAGCCACAAAGAAGCATCCAGATGTGACACTTTTGACCTAACGCACCTCACCAGAGCTGTGGGGTGAATTAAAGGAGCTCAAAAACAGAGCCAATTTTCTAACAATCTCCTCATGATGGACAGGAGAAATACTGGGAAGGGTGAAAACTGTCTGTGCACTGCTGCGTGACAGATGGCACAGCAGATCCAAAGTACAGAGGATATGAATAAGGCCCTCGTCTTATGCCACCTATCATTTTTATCTACTCCCACGTGGGTAGAGTGGCTGTGATTTTCCCAGGCATACTCCCTGGATCTCAGCCTCCTGTGGGGAAAATCCCTCTCTGCCCAGAAGCCTGGAAGCCAGCGTCTGCCTGAGAGCCCTGTGAGAAGAGCAAGACTGAGTGAGATAAATGTGTATGTGCCTCCACAGAAGAAGATTTTATTTTTATTTTTATTTTTATTTTTTTTTCCTGCCTGCTGCAGTATCCTCACTGCTTGCAGCTGATTGTTATCCCAGCAAGACTGCAATGTGAGGGATGCCTCTGCCCTGTGGCTTTGAGGCGGACCAGGCTCAGCATCTCCTTTACCACTGAAGCACATGCTCACAGGATGCCTGAGGTGGGAAGGGACTTCTGGAGGTCACCTGCTCCAAGCCCCTGCTCAAGCAGGGACACCGAGGACAGGTTGGGACCATGTCCCAACATCAAACCTCACAACCATGCAGGATGTCCAGCTGCAGGGAGCGGGGGGTTTCTCTTACCGGCCCTATGTGGTTGCACGACAAGTTGATGCAGGTCAAGGTGGCGTTCTGAGCCAGGACCTGGGAGAACACCACAGCAGTTGGCTCCGACAGCATGTTACTTCCCAGGTGGATGGACTTCAGGGTGGCATTGCTCAGCAGGGCACGTCCCATCACCTCCCCACCCTCGTCCTCCAGGTAGTTGAGGCGCAGATTCAGGGAGGTCAAGGTGCAGTTCTGAGCCAGGGCCTGGGCGAGGGCCTGAGCCCCCGCGTGATGGATCTTGTTGTTACACAGATCCAGGGTCTCTAACTTGCTGCGGTTGATCAGCTTGCTGACAGCCTGTGCCCCCGTGTCCCCGATGAGGTTGTGAGACAAGTTCAGCTCCACCAAGGAGGGGTGATCCAGCAAGCTGCGGACCAGCAGCCTGGTCTTGTCGTCATCCACGTTGCTGCGCGTCAGCTTGAAAACCTGTGGGGTAAAAGACAGGGACACTGAAATAGGCGCTTCGGACAGAGCTTTGCACAAGACCTTAAGCCTGTGGCTCACCAGAGATGAGATTCATCTCCCTTTGCTTCAGACAGCTTTAGCCAGTGGGCTAAGTTTGCTGTTTTTATTGTGGAGAGGGCAGGACACGACACTGAGTTCCCCTGCCTGTCCCAGGGTTCATCTCTTGGAAACTCCCATTCATCTCCTCTGACTCTGTGGGATCTCTAACACACAGGGCAAAAATAAATGAGAGAAAGCTGTCCAAATTTCTGTAGGGACTAATAGCTAAATTCACCCCCCATCACAACCGGACTGTCCAGATGAGCACATGCACTGGTGCTAACCCAGCGCTCTTCCTTAAGGGCAAGGCTCTGTGTGGCCAGAGCCCCTCGATAGTCATGTGAGAGGTGATTTCCCTTCTGGAAGCCACACAGAAAAATATTTCCTAAAGCATGTCAATTTGGAGAGAGTGTTCAGCCGGCTCACTCTGGTGAGTGATGCCTTAGGAGAGGCTAAATAAATATCTGCACTGCAATTGTCAAAGAATTGAGGGTTTTGTTAGCACCCAGGAAGAAAAAGACTCCTCACTCTATGCAAGTATTTCCCCATGCTTTTCCTGGTGGTCTTTGGGGTATGTCAAGATTTGTTTTCTAAGCATAACCACCAAAAACTGTCCCTACGAAAAGCTCTCTCTGGCTTTCCCCTCTCTTCTCTCCCAGAATCACACACGGAGTTAAAGCAGTATTGTTGCTATCTCTTGGGCTACAGGGAACAATTTTGAGGGAGCAAATATGGTTTTCACCCTCTGGCAAAGTCTTCTACCAAGAATATAAACACAGAGAGATGCTCAGCAGTAGGCCAGCAAGTTAACCTCTCTTCACTTGGCTGGACAAGAACTTGCAAAGCGAAGGGTGCTGCCAGCAGGGTTTTTCCCCCTCCTCCCCCTCCAAAGGCAATCTGAAGATCAAGCTGAGGAAGAACAATTTATTTTGGGATGCATTACCTTCAATTTGTGGCACTTTTTCACGGCACCAGCCAGGTTGCAACAGTCCTGGTAGGTGAACTTAAAGAGCTTCCACTCAAAGTTCATGCCACAGTCCTTCACACCATAAGTAAGATGAAGCTCTTCAAGGTAAGGGAGAGCAGTAACAAGGGCTCCCAGGTCGTAGTGATGCATGGGGACCTCGCCAAACCCCAAATCACTCCCTGAATCAGAGATGTCGTCTGCCTCCTCCTTTGGCTCCACCTTCAGTGGCGGCAGGAACTGATCAACCTCCAGTTTCCGCACATAGTCTTTGCAGAGCGGGATGAGCTCCAGCACCTGGTTGGGGTCCGTGGTGTTGGGGATAAAACTTTTCACGATGTTCTCCAGGTGACGTTCGAAGAACATCCGTTTCCAGCTGTCCCCATAGCTGGAGATGTCACACACTTGCCAGCGCTCGGTGCAGCACCTCTTCCAGTAGTCCTCGTCACTTACTAGATTGGCAGTGACCGCGAGCGGAAGGCCAGTGGGGAGCCTGTCCAGCACCTTCCTTTGGTGCTCAGGCAGAAGACGGTCTAAAATAGGGTTCTCTGGAGGGAAAGAAGAGGAGGAAAGTTTGGTCTGGGCTGTAGGAAGTGGGGCTGGCACTGTGGTTCTTCCCGAACCCTCAGCTGCTGATACTGGCTCCCCTCTCACTTGCCATCAGCTGGTGCAGGGAGCTAAGCTGGAGGAAAATGACTCATTTTTGTGTAGGATTTCTAACTTTTATAATAAAGCACCAGCGTAATTGGGTTTACCCTCATAATATTTGGGAACTGCACCAGAAACTTGGCTCCCGGTTTAAATTTGGTTTTAATGTGGTTGATATTCAGAGCAGGACTTCTGCTGCCAACAGAGCTGCACCAGGCTTACAGTGACAGAGGAACTCGGCTTGCCAGTTGCTGAACTTTCTCCCTTTGGTTTCTAAACATATTAAAGGATGATATTTGAGAACTGAATTACCTGCATGCTTTTCATGCAAGTCCTCATGCCTTTTTATTTAAAGTCAAGTGTCTGTCTTACCTGTGTGCCTATCTGCACATGGGGAATTGGATTCTGAGGCACCAAGTGGGGTTACTTTTATATTTTCTCTGTCTTTGCGGCATTCCCTTCCTAAGGACACCCAGAGTCCTACCACAGGCTCCTCCTGGAGTCTCTTCCCCATGTCCCACAGCTGACACCGCAGGGACTTTCTCTGCAAAGTCCCACAGCACAACCAGCGGTGGGACAGGTACCAGCAGAAGCAGGATAGCTTCTCTCCGGATCACATTTGGCGTCGGACTGACTGATCGGGCTGGTAGGACCATCAGGTCTCTGAGCTCAGCCCCCGGCACCACACTGTTTTACACCCGCTGTGTGGACACATCCTTGGGCCTACATTTGGGCTTTGCTGCGACTCTGCTGAATGACAACTAGGCCCTTTCTCTCCCCCTCCCAGCCCGTTCCCAGATGAGACGTGCTTTTTATGTTTTACTATGCTTCACCTGTCCACCTGCTTCAAAAGCACATTCCCTGCCTGAGGGTGCAACTTGTCACATCGCCACCAGAAGCCGTGGAGGAAGCCTGAAGTCGTGCACATCACACCACGTGTGTTCAGAGGCTCCTGGGAGCAGGGCACATTTCTGCATCCCTTGTACAGCACTCAGCGTGAAGGGACTTCATCCCTGTGCTGGGAACCAGGCTCGTGTGTGACCCACAAGAAGGAGATATTTCCCCCACTGCTCCTTCAGCAGGGCTGGATAACGCACTGCATTTCGGTTGCCTCTGTGCCTTGCTGACCCTCTGCAACCACAAAACCCAGGGGAGAAGCTCTCCCTCCTGCTTACGGGTGAAATTGTGGACGATATGCTGGAGGCAGAGCTCAGTGAGCCGGGGGACGGCCACAAGGGACCACTCGGGATCCTCGATGATGCGGTGTACGCAGAAGGAGTCGGCGGTGAACCTGCTCTGGGAGCGCCTCAGCGAGGGAAGGGGCCTCCTCCTGTCAGCAGCCTGCTGCATCCTGCTCACCAGCCACGTCTCCCTCATGGGAAGCACGAGGGAAATTGCTCGAGGTCAGGGGAACGCCACCAAGTTTTCCAGCTGGAAAAGAAAAAGGCAACCTTGGAAAGAGACCGGCTGTAAGGGTGCCTGCTCACACAGCACTTCTCTCATGCGTTTTCCCCCTGCCCTTCTTCTTCCTCTGCTCGCACTGGGAGCACTGCAGCAAAGCAACTATAATTTACTCTTATCTTCATACAGTGCCTTGCACAAAGAGTTCTCTAAACACTACATGTAATAAACAGATAATAGGGTGGTGTTAATTCAGTGTGCTGTTGAAGAGGTTGGACAGGAATTGATAGCTCACTGTCTTTTCCAATAAAATGAATAGGTGAAGCTGGCAGGAGCTGGGTTTAAAACAAAGGGAAAAGGTGGTTCTTCACGCCGCCTACGGTTAAGCTGGGGAATTCCTTGCTGCAGGATGCTGCGGATGCCGACAGCCTGTGGAGGCTCCAGCACAAGTTCAGGGAAGAAAAACCCTTTGGAAATGATTCAGTGCCCAGAAAGCACACCTGTCAGAGTCTGAGCTGAAAATTGTTGGAGGTAGGAGAGCGCAGGTGGAAACAAACACATGCACTTGCATCTGTTTTCCACTCCTCTGCTGCTGTCAGAGAGGGATACTGGGCCAGATCACCCCATTTGATCCAGTGTGCCTGCCCTCACGGCTCTTTACAGGCAGATGCTTACTATAAGTGCATTCATTTTTTTCTGCTCTGCTCAATTATTCTCCAGCTGAACTCTTTCCAAACATCCATTAACTGATGAGATGGGTCAGACCTGTGCAGACCCACACTGGGCAGATATGAGCTAAGAGAATGAGACTGGAGCAGAAGGCAGGATGCCCATCCCTATTAGCTCTGCAAAGCTTTCCCAGACCAAATTTTCCCATTTGCTGCTTCCCACTCCAACCTCAGGACCAGTGCTGCAGTCAGCACAAGTCCCTCTTTCTCCGAAAGCTCTGTAAGGCTTTGTGAGCTTGCCTACCTCTGCTTCTTCCCTCTCCAAAAGAGATGTGAGGAAGGGCCTGCAAAGTAACCTGCAAAAGGGGGAAGAGAGGAGATCTGTGAAGTGCCAAGAGCTAGAGGTCAGAAACAAAATGATCCACGCTGTACTGCAGAAAATGTCAGCAAAGGCTTCTTCAAATGTGCTCGTAGCAGGTCCTGGAAGAGAGGAACCATTTTGGGATGGGAGTCAGGAGATGAGGGAGAGAACAGTGGCAGGGCATCCTCTGATGCAAAGCAGGAGGACACAGGTGCCAAGGGAGGCTGCATTTTCTGGCAGGCACTGCTGCAAAGATGGAAAAAGCAAAGTCTGTAGAAAAAAAAAAGAAGCCTGGGCTGAAGAAGGGTGTATGTGGAAGGAAACAGAATGGTCCACATACAAATGAGAGAGCTGGGAGTCCTTCCTCTGACCCCCTCAACCCAGCTGAAAACTCAGCTCGTGGTGCTTGGCGGGCTTCAGCAGAAAGGCACAGCACAGCCAACACTGGCAGAGGAGAGGTGGCTGGGAAAAATGCTTTCTCCTTGCTCAGCCCTTCATCCCATTCAAAAAGCATCTGTGTCACTCTGCCCCCCAGGCCACGCGCAGCTAACTGGGGCTTCTGATGGCTTTTCTGACCATGGCTGAGTCCCCTCGCCTGGGCTGCAGGAGGCTCATCAAGTCCATCCCCATAGCTGGGATGCTGAGCATGTATTTAAACAGCAAACCAACATTTCACTTACACCTCCTCTGATCTGGAGATGGGACATCTGCTCAAAAAAAAATTCTCTGCTCCTTAGATTAACCCCAAAACACAGAGAGCCTGATCAGGAGTCGCGTGGGAAGCGGTGACCTCTGGCTGGTGCCTCTCTGCAATGGACCTTAAGAAAAAAAAAAAAAAAAAAGGATGCCAGACGAGGAATCTATTTAGCTTCAAACATAATGAAATTTGTCTGTAAAGGGATATCAGGCAGAATTAGGCCAGCCAGCCACTTGGGAAAATGGCTCATGTCGCCACCGCCATCCAGCTGGTGCTGAGGGCCAACACCGTGGTCCTGCATGACCATCAGCATGCCAGACCCCTGCCCCTGAGGGGCTTCAGCAGCAGGAAAAGCCCTTTAGGGACCAAGCATCACCCCCTGCATCCCCTGCAGCTGTCTCGCTCGCCTCACCCCCCGGCTCTCGGGAAGGCATCTGCACTCCGGGAGGCATGGCATGCAGTCGGCTGCCTCCCAGCCCTCATCCCCCACCAGCCACATCTCCCAGCTCACACTGATGGGGTCTCTGGGCATCACAGCCCCCCGATCCCCTCACCTCCCACCCGCTGCCAGTGATGCGGCCGCTGTTGCCCAGTCACGGATGTGTATCCGGGGCAGTGGCAGCCACGGCTCCGGGGCGGGACTCTGGCACCCGGGTAACACAAACACATCACACGTAGCCTGTCCAGCACCTCCAGGCATCACCCGTGGGGATCCCACGCCACGGTCACGCGTGGAGCCCCCCTGGGGAGGCCCCTGCTGCAATGGGGGTACACGGTGCTGCTGGGATGGTCAGGTACCGACAGCCACACGTGGGTGTTTGGCTGTGAGGAAGACGCCGGTTTTGTTGCCCATTTGCATTCTAATCTCACCAGGAACAACTTGCTGAGGGTGTGCTGTCAGCTCACCTCCTGGAGCTGGTTTGCTTCCAGGCCCTAATTTTGGGGCAGTTACCTGCAGACAGGTCACAGGGGGAGGAGAGCAAATCCGGGAACTCCCCTGACAGCAAGCAGACCTTGGTCCTTCCGCTTTATGCCACCTCTCTTCTTTTTTTCTACTCTTTTCCCCTCCTGCTAACAAGCCCCCTCTTGCAGAGAACAGCAAGGACCTGCATCCTGAGCAAAGCAGTGACTGCACACATAATACAAAGGGATGTTAACATGCATCTAATTTTCCCCCTTCCTCAGACCTAAGCGTTTTGGTATTCGCCGGTAGCTTTCCAGGCTGAAATGCGACTTTTGCTCTTTCAAAATGCTGATGTGCTCGGCAGCGGGTACATCACAAGCCCAGCCAGCGCGTGCCCTGTGGGAGCGTGCATAATGCTGTTGCCAGCTCTCATGATATTCCTGCGAGTCCCCAGATAGCTGGCAGTTTTGGGGAGCTGCACCGCCTCCCGGTTAAAATATATCTCCTGGTTGTGAAGAAGAGGTTACAAATGTGATCTGAGATTACCCCAAAGGCTTCACAACTAGACAGCAAATGGGAAGGCATTTAGATTAAAAAAAGAATCAAGATTTTGAGGCCTACTTCGTGACTTTCAGTGATGTGCAGCTAGACTTCAGCAGCAGTGTAGGAGTGGCCTGATGCTGCCTCTCCAGCTCCGGAGAAGACAGTGAGGCAGCCTGGGATTCAAGCTGGTGTTTAACCAGCAGGGATGCCAAAGCCCTGGCAAAGCCCTTCCCAGAAGCTGGCCCCACACTGACCATTTTATTTCTGGGAGCACATCTTCAGGGCCTTTAAGATTTTGCTTTAAAAAAAAAAATATATATTGCAGAGATGACATGGCAGTCCGTTGTGGAGCTGGATGCAAGCAGGTGTTGAATCATTTGCTGAAAACAAGCAGTGGTACCTTCAAAATGGCTGGGTTAACATCCCCACGTTTATTTCCAAGCACACAGACATCAGCGTGCGTTTCCAGCAGGGTGTGCAGAGGTAGACACTTCAGATGCCAGGTCAAACACAGCTGGCTAAGTGTGGAGGGTAAAACACCCATCCCATTCCCATTCCCATTCCCATTCCCATTCCCTAAAAAGCAGTCAGCACCTCCTGCAGCCCTGGGGGAAGGAGCAAAAGGATCAGGAGGAGAAAACAGCCCCTGCAAGGCCAACGCTGGAGGGACAGGGAGCACGGCGTGCCCGCCTGCTGCCTCTCCTCCCAAAGCCTTCCACTCTCCCCAGGTCCCAGCAGGAGCCGTGCAGCTGCTGGCAGCTATTAATAGAGGTGTTGATCGTGGGTTCTGTCTGTTACCGCTCCCTGGGATGAGCGCTAATTACCCTTCATTAGCCTGGATTTGGTTCCAGCTCCCACCTTCCAGCCCCCTGCCCGGCGCTCGCAGGGGAGGCGGTGGCGCAGGAGCCAGCGCAGCGGGGAGCGGTGCCCAGCTCTCGGGGCATCCCGCAGCCTCGTCCCTGGGTGCTGAGGGCAGCGAGGAGTTTTTTCTCGGCCTGGCCTTTCAAATGTGCCCCAGGAGCCAAGCAGGTGGTGAGGTGAATGTCCCCACCAAAGCCTGAGGATGCTGGCGGGTGGGACGCTCTCTGTTTAAAATTAATGGAAGAAACAAGGTGGGGAATAAATTACAAACAGCAGCTCTGGTCTTACGTTTCAAGCACACTTTTCAGTTCAGATGCTTTCTTGCCTGAATCATGAAAGCCTTCAGGTGGGCAGGATCCGTGCCCAGGGCCCCATCAGCTCCTGCTTGCAGCCCCCTCTCTCCTTCCCTCTCACCGAGATCTCTCCAGCGTCAGGCCCCTCTGCCGACTCCCACTCAGCCCCTGGCATCTCATCCCAGTGCCAGATGGCAAACTAGCTCTGGCAGGAGCTGTGCCAGGCTCTCCTCCCTCCCTCGCCACCCTTCAAGCTACAGAAAAAGGCTGAGGGACCAGCACAGCTCTCCCAGTGGGCACAGACTTCGGGCTGCCCTGCTTTCCCCAGCCTTCAGCCCCGCCGTGGTGGGCATCCCCACGGCTCCCGTGCCTCTCCGTTAGAGCTGCCTGAGCTCCGGGGTCCCCGCTGCCACTCCTGGGTCACCGAATTTCCACACGGAGGAGGGACAGGATCTGGTTAGTGAGCTCTATTCCTGGCTGCCTTCCTTGCAGCCTTTGGGGGATTCAGAGCAGGTGTGAAGCTCTTCCCTTCCCTGGCTGGGGATGCGAGTCAGTGGGAGGCTGTTTTCCAGCACCTCCTGGAGAGACTCCCTTCCTTCTGCACGGCCCCTCGTGTCCCTGGAGAGGTCCACGCTGGGCAGTTTGCCTTGTGTGATCCGTGTCTGCAGCTGAGGAGGGGGCAGGAAGGGGAACCAAGCACCCCGCCGCAGCGAGGACAATGTCAGCACGGTCGCTGCATCGGGACGAGGATGCTGATGGGGTAGGACAGCCCGGGAGCCGACACACCGAGGGCTGTTGAGCCGATGCTGTCCTTTGGTGCTCTGCTTCCCCTTGTGCACCTCATCCCCGCCGGGGGGCTGGGAGCTGCCAGCTGCCATCACCCCTCTCCGGTGATGGGTGCCAGAGCCCCAGCCCCTCGCCACCTCCTTCCATCCACCTCAGCCCGCCTGACACCGCAGGGAAAGCCACCAGGCTTCCCTCCCCATCCGGGGGTCTCTCAACCAGCTTGGGCTGGCTCCAGGTGGGCGACCTGGGGGTTACGACGGAGGCAGGGGGAGAAAATTGAAAGCCCAAACGAGCAACGCAGCTGGGCTGAGCCAGGAAACGTCAGCGCTGCCTCTGTCAACACTGCAGCCGAGGCAGGCAGGCAGGCAGGCGGCTCCTTAATTATTGATAGTGCTTATAAATAAATGCTGGGACAGGGAAGGGAAGGTTATGGCAGAGAGCCGCTCCCAGATGGGGGAGGGAACCCGAGAGCTCGGTTGTTTTAAAGGTCAGGCTGTTTTGCGTCTCCTTCCCCCTTTCTCCGTAATGCTCAGTGATATTGGAGTCGATGGGTCGTCTTCCTTGGGTGTCTTCCCCGTGCACCTGCCGAAATCAGCGGCTGGGAGGAGCGGGGAGGGAGGAGGCAGGCGGGCAGCGAGGGAAGGGAGCGGGGAGGGAACGGCGCCTGCAATGTGGGACGAACGAGGAGACAACAAAATTAGTAGAGCAGCAAATCCCAACCCGAGTGTAAATAATTCACCATGTGAAAAGAAGGTCTACGTAGCCTCACGTTTATCTTCCTCTTCCTGGAGCTCCCGCCTGCACAACCGCTGATGAGAAGGAAGAGGGGCGAGCATGAAACGAGGCTGGGCGAGGAGCAGGGGATGCCAGGACCTTGCCTGGGGACTAGGGCAGTAACCCTGTGCCTGTGCAAGTCTCTCCTTGCTGCTCCCAGCGAGTGGCACAGCAAAGCCAGCTGCAATTCAAGCTCCAGAGCTGGCTGCAGAGTGTGGCCGCCCTCACGCAGCCGGCTCCACATCTGCTGCTGCGGGAGGGACGTGGTGGAGGTGGTTTACATGAGGTGACCCATCTCCTACCCAGTGTGACAGTGGTCCTCAGCTCCTGCTGGCCCCCGGGCAGCAGGACACCGTGGGCCATGTCCAACTTGGCTCTTCCCATCGACTGGATGAACCATGTGAAACACGGGCCTGCGGCAATGCCAGGAGTCCCGGGGATGTCCCAGAGACACGCTGGGGATGCCCCTCATGGATGATGCAGGCAGCTGGAGAAGCCCAGCCTGTGCTCACTGCCAGCTCCTGCAGGGGTGGAGTTGTGCCAGGACCTCTGGTGCTTCCCCATCCCCTCTCCACAGCTCATCCTGAGCAACTTGCCCCACGATCTTTCCCAGCAGGTCACCACTCAAATGCTCCTGAGCGGTGGGCAGAGCCAGCAGAAGGCTCTCGGTGGCACCCACGCTCTGCTTGGGCATGTCCCCAAGCACCAGCCTCTCTCTGCAGCCCAGGCTACCCACAGCAAAGCTCCCGCAGCAAAGCAGGCCAGAAGAGACAAGCAAGGGCTTCCAGTTCCCCTGCTGCCAACACCAGGTAGCTGCCTGGGATCAGGGCTGGCAAGCCCTTGCGTTGCATGTGCCCTTAAGGGACCTCAGGGGTCCATCTGGACTTACAGCGCTGTTGCCAACTCGATAGCACCTGCTCAGGGCAAAAAAACCACCTTGCTTAATTAGTTTCCTGCTTCCCACTGTCCTGGTGTGTGTGTGCAGCCTTTGGTGGTTGGAGCTGCAAGGTGTGCCCAAGGAACTGCTTGCACCTTAGCTTCCTTCTGAATGTAAAGGAACGCAGGCTGCTATCTGGCTAGAGAACTCTATTTATTTAAAACTCATGTTACGTGCCCTCGAGCCCTCTCAGCTGAGCATTGCTCTAAACTGCTTTTTGGCAGGATGAAATCCTTTTCCTCCTTGAATTACAGAGCTAGAGTTACGAGCTGCAGTAAGATCATGACTTGGGTGTGCTGTGACCTCATCGATGACCATTTAAACCTTGCAGGCTCAGAAAGAAGAAAGGAAGCACTCACTTTCAGGCCCAGGAAGGCTGAGAGCAGCAGAGGAGAAAGAAAACGGGCTCTGGACTGGAAGGTCCCCCCAGTGAGGGCACAGGCTGGCCAGCCCTCGGCTCCTGGTAGAGCCGGGGAGGATGCTGGAGGCAGAAGTGGCCCAAGGAGGGGAGAGCAACGCAGGCCTGGAAGAAGCCCACGCTGCCCTGTTTTCACATGTTGCCCCAGCCTTTGAGCAGTTCTGGGCTGAGGTGAGCAGGGAGCTGAGCAGGCACAGAGTGCAGCCCTCCTGTATCTGGGGCTGGTCCAGTCTCGAGCCCCTTCTGCATGCACTGGCTGCCAAAGTGGCCCTCAGACATCTTGCCATGAAGCCGCTCTCCCTGCTGGATAGGACAACTAGAAGAACTGGGTAAGCACACTCCCTAGCTTATTTTGTCAGCGGTGTCCTGAGCTGTTGCAGCTTTGCTCCTGAGAAATCCAAGCAGCAGCTGATACCAAGCTGGTGGGGAGAGAGATGGGCCTGATCCCACACAGCATTTGGCTGCTGCAAAGGATCCCTGCACTGTAAGGGGCTGGACAAGACTTTACAAGGGGTCAGTGGCTTTGAAGCTAAAAAAACAGGCCAAAGCGGGTTAATTTTGTAAGGCTGCTGCTGTTAAGCTCAGGCTCTGCTTTTGGAGCATGATGCAGGAGCAGCTCAAGCTCTCCTCTCCTCCTCTCCACACCTACTCTCCGACAGCAGACATCATCTCCGGCAGCAGCTATTAATATAGCAACACGAATGCACTCAGAAGCACCTGGGAAAAGCATTTTGCCAGTAAGACAGAGCATCCCTTCCCCTCCCCACAGCCAGTACTGCTGTGGCTGGATAAAACACAGCAGCTGTTCAACACCAGGCACCAACAGCATGAACTGTCCCAGTCCCTGCCCTGTGCACCCTCTCCAGCACCCCTCTGGCCACATCACAAGGTCCTCCTGAAGCACCAGGCCGGCTGTTCCAGCTCTCCCTACCATGCTCAGATTTCCTGCAGAGATGCTACAAGCACCAGGAAGGGAAGTTTGAGACAGCTCTGAACTGCAACACAGCATGAAGTATGGGGCAGGGTGAAGTACTACCAACCCCTACAGTCTGCTCCCCATTCCTTCTAAGTCCTCACACTGATGTCAGGTACTTACCAATGCGCAAGATCCTGCTCTTTACCCGACTAACTTCCTGGCACTTAGCAAAGGTGACTAGGAACAACATTAAGTCCTAGGGATTACATGAGAGATTTTGGGCTGAACACCCACCGAGATGGGGAAGAAAACCCTTTGCCCCCTAAGGTTGTGCACTAAGGCTGGGGGAACTTCTCTTTCCACTTCTACATTATAGTAGCATTTGTAATCAGAGAGGGGTGCAGTGAGCCTGGCAGCAGGATGGGCCTGCTTAGACAGCAGCATGTGCCTAACAAACGTGCTCTGACAATATAGCAGAAAAAGAGGTGCAAATAAAAAAAAAACAAACACAGGAGATCAAACATGATCGGTCCTTTAATAGCTTTGGGATAACACTGTACCATCCCCCATGCTCTCACAGAGCTTCCCAGTGCCAGTCTTGTGGCAAGAACTGCGCTGTTCCAGAAGAAGCTGGTGCTTGCTGAGGCTCAATCCCCATGCGCCTGTGCTGAGAACAGGCAGCATCATTCTGTCGGTCGTATCAGGAGCGGACTCTGCTCATCCCTGATAGCCAGAAGCTGAGTGCTTCAGTGCAGCATTTTCAGCAACGTTCAGTGTGGGAGCTGCTACTCCTCTCAGATCAAAATATAGTTTTGCTCTGGATCAAGTATCCACGCACCTCGTGCTGGGGTGCATGCAGCTGTCCTGCCACTAAAGCATCACAGTTATTTCAGAGTTTACTCTGCGCGAACTCCAGTGCAGTAGTCAGGGCTCCTTGCATGCCTTTGGCATTTCCACTGCCCTTAGCGACGATAGGAGAACCTCCTGCTTTGCCTTCCATCTGCGCACAGACAGCCACGGCCCAGTCAGCAGCAGAGAACACAGGGTGGCAGTCCTGGGGAAGAGACACAGGGCAGAGTAATTTGAACTGTGGGGCACTCCACAGTTTGGTGAAGGAAGGTGGACGTGACCTGGAGGACACAGTGTTATCTGTGCCCAGCAAAGACTCAAAGCTTAACTGGTCCCAGTACGGTCATCTCAGGTCCTACCCAAGCAAGATTAACCAGCAACGCTGGGCAGAATCCCACAAAAAAACCTCAGTTGGGACTTACTGAGCTTTCAGCCCAGCCTCTCTTTGCAGGCAGGTTCCCTGTGACTGTGCCAGGGTTCTGCTTACCTTGGACACCTGACAGGCACAGAGCACCTCTCCAGAAGCCTGAGGGCTGAGCAGCAGCACCGATGTGCCAGGAGACTTGTCACACAGCTGGTTCACCACCTTCATGAGGACCTAGGAGAAGCAGGGAGAGGAGGGGTCAGGCTGTGGCAAAGGAGAGTGGGGTGCAGCAGAAAACACAACCAGCAGCTCCCTTTGACTGCATGCAGCACCCAAGGTATTGCTGAACCAACAAGCAACGTGGTTTACTCACAGACAGGGAGTCAGCTGGGACAGTATCTATGATGACAGGTTGGTTGCAGTGTTTTGTTAGCAGGCTTTGTGCCTTCTCTTCAGCCTGGAGGAGGAAACACACAGCATTTGAGGGGCTACAGGTGAGCAGATGGGTATTTATGTACGTAATGTACACATGGAGTGGAAGTACTGCTCTGTAGGATAGAGGGGAGATATATGCTAGCCAAGGTCAAAGTAAGGTTGGCAAACTAAAATCTCCACATGGAGATCTGTACAATCCCAAAGAGATGAACCCCTTTCAAGAGGGGAACAGAGACCCGCACTGTTCTCAGGTTCTTTCCTCTGCCTACTCATGGCCACATCTCAGGCAGGTTCTTGTAGCAAGATGCTGCTACTTTACGCAAAGGATAGATCTTACTGAGAGTATTAAGTCACCAATAAGCATTTCGTAAGGGCTTTTAATGTAATCATGTAAATTAGCAAGAAAAATGCAGTGGAAAAGCAGAACAACGTCCATATGGCTGAGAGAAAGGCTCTGTCTGGCCACTCTCCTACTGCAGGACCTTGCAAAGCCCATTTTAAGGGCCAGCTCATCTCCATGCATTAAGAAGGAGGCAATGCCTACGCGTCTGTTGCTGTTTGATTAAAGCACTGATAGGGGGTTCTCTGTCCTCACTGAGGGAGAGACATGGGGATTTTGGTGTGCCAAAACCAGTCAATCCTTCACTGCATTTTAAGTGATGGCCCTGGTTAATGCCAGTGAAATCAACCCAACACAGGGCTTGTGTTGTACTGTATGTGATTGCACCTGCTTTCCCTTGCCTTCTGGTGGGACCCCAGTCACTGAGTTGCTGTGCACTGTAAAGTGTAAAGGCACCTGCTGTATCTCCAGTTTCTTGATGGCTGTGTTGGCGGTCCGCTGCAGTGCTTTGAGGACGGTCTGTAGTTCTTTTCTTTGCCACTGGGGCATTGCAGTGCTAGCCACGACCTGCAAGACAATTTGTTGTGTAAAGACACTAAATAGTACCTAGGAATAAACTACTCGTTCTCTGGGAGGTCAGAAGCTTTTTCAGCTGGGCACCTAAAGCCTGGGGAGAAGCCTGGAAACCCTTTTTCACTGCTTTACCCTCCCCACCGCTTCCTCCTCTCATATTCCCTCTGGCAACAAAGGCACCTAGACTCCGGTTGAAATCTTTGCGACCAAGGAGGCGCCAGCAAGTAGCAACTTCTCTTGACTGCAGTAAAATGGGAGCCTACTGGGGAAGAATTCATGTGCCTCAGGAGAGCTCATGCTGGGATCCTTCTGTACAGGAACGTAATCCTTACTTTGGTCAACTGGCCCACTTCTTTGGAGAGGTTCTGCATCTCAGCAACAGAGGTGCTCCTCTGCTTCATCCGTACGGAGACGGAGTCCACCTCCATAGCCAAGCACTGGCCTACCTCTCGGGCCTGGAGAGAGGGAGAGAAAACGCTTCAGGTACAGCAACAGAAAGAGTGAGCAGGGATGGAGTAAGTGGGGAGGTGGCAGGGTCATAACCACTGAAGTGCTGCTCAGTAGCCAGGGGGAAGACACCTACAGATAGGCTTTAAAAATGACTGTCCCCATGAGACTCTGGAACAGAAAGCTCCTCTTCTCTACATTTGCAACCAATGCTTGATGTTCACACCCACAGGACCAAGCTGTCCCCTCGTTATGTATCCTCAGTATCTCACACCAAATCATCACGATTTCAACGTGAAAAACTTGGGTATCCGTCTACTTTTCAGTGCATTAGCAAGTGCACTCTTGCAACTAACTGAAGAAACTGAAGAACACTAAGACTGAAGAAACCCTAAACCAAGATTAAAGAAACCTCATCAGCTGACGTTTCCCTGAGGACGAGTTCAGCTGGTCTTGGTGCATTTCTTATTGCTTTTGCCAACACCAATGCTACTATTAATAAAAAAGCTAACACAAGCTTTTTTTCACCTGTGAAAATCGTTAGTGTTTGGACCATTTCTGCCCTGCCAGAACTTTGTGCCCATGATGGTCCTGGGAGATTATACACCAGAACAGCAAAGAATATATAGGAAAACCCTGTGGACAGAGAGAACTGTTCCGCCTAGCTAAATACCCATTCCTTGTTCCACGTTACTCCCTCCTGCCTGCAGTCTCCTTTGTCTGATTAATGCATCCACACACAGCTCCTCTCGGGGGCTCCTCAGGTCAACACTTCCAGCAAAGCATGCAGATGTGCCCTGAAGCTTTTCATTCCTCTGCATCAAGGAAAACTGTTGGGAACACAGCTGTGCATGGGACGCAGCCACCCAAAAAGCAACAGAGTTGAGGGGTGAGCTTTGCCTTCAGTTTTCCCAGTTCTGATGGCAGTGGGTCACTCTCCTCTGTCTGCAGCCTTTAAGGAAGCAGTCACGGTGCAGGACACCCTGACACTTCCAGATACTCAAGAACAGAGATCTCACAGGCACAGTAATAGGCTGATTGCTTCTTATAAAGACCTTATCAGACCAGAACTACAGTTTGGCAAGAAAGAGACTAAAGAAAGAAGCAAAAAGGCTGTAAGAACGAGGGCAGAGCCCTGTAGTCATAAAGTACAAATCCAGCTGTGATAGGTAGGAGGTAAAAGCAAGGCACAAAGGATCACACCTTTAAATACCTACCTGGAGACTGAAATTTCTATTCCAGAGGCTTCCTGATATTTTATGCCAAGTTCCTATCTTGGAAAAGGGGGGTCTAAAGGGAGGAATGAAGGTCAAGGAGACAGGAGTCTAGGACGGGCGGGAGTGGATGTGAATAGTGAGGTACAGCAGCAGAGCTGGTCCCAGGGTGAAGAAGGAAGTAAGATCAGGCGTAGCAGGGGGGCTCCAGCCAAAGCAGAGGGAATCTACTTGTCTAAGCAGGAACCTGTAAAGTTGGGTCCATATGAAATCTCAGTACCCCTTTCTTACCTGTTTGGCCTGTCTCCCTGTCACTGCAATGACGCGGCTTATCCCTCTCACAAGCTGACGCTCACTGATGATGGCCAGGTCCTCCATAGCTCCTGTTTGGAGAAGGTGCCTGCAGAGTTGACAGAGAACAAGAAAGAAACAAGTTGCTCTCTGGGACCAGAAATCAGGAAGCCTACTTTCCTCCTTTCAGACATGTCTTCAGTACAGCAGCCCCTCTCCAGTCCCAACAGCTTCAATCCTTTCCATCCCCAAAATCCTGATGGCACCTGGTCAGGCAAGAGACAGCAGAGCTGGTGCTACTCCAGAAGAACGTCTGTGCCACCAGCTCAGCAGGCTGCTGCCAAATGTACATAAGAGCCAAGTTCTGCCTTGCTTTCCTTTCTTTCAGCAGTCGGATGGATTGGAATTTTTCCCTTCTACTCAACCCCTGCTGAACCTTGTAGAAAGCCATTTTTTCCACCAACTCCCCCATTCCTTTGTCAGAGCAGCTCACAGAAAGGCCAGTCATCTCCAGACACATTGCAGCCACGCAGACAAAGGGCACTGATGACTTTCCCTTTCAATATCCATTGTTGAGTAGCCAAGAAGGAAAACAACTACAGCGTCTCAGGTTCTCTGTTACCACAAGTAATCATTTCAGACAGCTTCGCTAGAATTGATCATCTCCACTCCCATGCAGTTTCTTGTCCCACTCCTCCCACATGAATGTTCTCATGACTAGAAACTTGCTCATTTCCAGCTGTATCAGCTCAAAGGCCAATTTGTTCCTTTGTGTTTTCATGTTATCTCTGTCCTAAGATTATTAACTCTTCTTCTACTCTCATTAGTGCTAAAAGGGCTAAAACAATTAAAATAATCGGACTGGCCTCTAGTTCTTCCAACCATCAGTCTCCTGTTGGGTCCCCTGCCCTCCTGCAAGCCCCAAACCACAGCTCCCTCTCTGTTTAGCGTGAGAGGACACGCACCCTGTTCCACACTGCTGGAGCCCTGCAGCTTCCAGGTGGGCTTCAGACTGTGAAACAAGGAGAAATGCTTTGCATTTCGTTAATGCGTTGGCATTTCCAAAGCTCTACAACCAGCCTACTCTGTCCCCATTTCAGGTGAGGAAACCTGGTTATAAAGGATCAGAGAGTAGAACTCGGAATTCTGTCTTTACCTCAGCCACCAGTGCTCACGCACAAGCCTTGCAGAGCTTTGAAGAGAATCAGAAGGACACAGCCTGCACACAAACACACCATCTGACCGCACGTAAAAGACACTTACGTCCCACAGCAGAGCTCCACAGAGGTCTGCCTTGCAGCCTCAGAGTCGCAGGTCAGCACAGCCTCCACAGGGACCCCCAGGGACACAATCCTCACTGGGTCTGGATACTCCTGACGGAGGAGACAGGGATCAGCAGCTAAACACACAGTCCTTCAGGGGCACTTACAGACTAACTTCAGGTCCCTGCCTTACTTTACTCCTATTCTAAAGCACTCCCAGAGTCAGGGCAGCTCTGCTGCTCCCCCCCAAACAGCCACCATGGGAGAAAGAAACAACTGGGTGACACCGGAAGCTGTTGGTCCAGATAAACGAGTAGAAAGCCTATGCATCACCAGTCCTCACATCACAAAACAGTGCTCCTGAGATCTTATCTGTCCTGTTTTCCCTCCCGAGTTTTGAGAGTCACTTCCCTTACAGAAACCTGTTGCTTCTACTTCTCTCATGACCCAGATGATTCCTGCTGAAGAAGAAGGCTCAGAAAAAACATGCCCTATGTTCCTGTCATACCTCATTCACAGCACGAAGTCCCTGAACTTTTCTTGCCAGTGCAAGGGGAACCTCAGCCATATGCACAGCCTCATTTCGTTTGATCACATCCTGGGCCACCTGCTCGACTTGCTGCAGCTGCTCCACGGTCACAGGACCCTGAGGAAGTAAATCAGCCTTCAGGAGAAGCTTCCCCAAAGGTATGAACAAAGGAAGGAGAACTCGGGCTTGGGCTCACAGACAACTCAGCTTGGACGCACCACTTTCCCCGTGTCTCACCTTCCCTGCTTGTAAAAGGGAACAATGAGCACCATGACCCTGCCACCTCTCTAAGGAAGTGACCACAGCGAGAGGAGAAAAATCCCCAAAGAGAAGGCCAGCACTGGGGTGCTGGTCCTGCTGAGAACAAAGGAGACAAGTCCAGTCACCTTGATATCGAAGTCGAAGCGCAGCCGCTCTGCTGTCACATGGGACCCTCGTTGCTCCGTGCTGTCACCCAGGACGTGGCGGAGCGCAAAGTTGAGCAGGTGGGTAGCGGTGTGGTTGGTCATGCAGGCCAGCCGCCGGGCCTGAAAGCACAGACAATTTACCCTGGTGGGCTGGTTCTCCACAGCTTGGGGGAGCAGAGGATGGCATAAAGAGGTAAGTGAAAGGCTGTATGGGGGCGAGGGGATGGGCGCATGGTGACAAAACAACAGGTAGCACAGCTGCCAGATGAATTTATGTCACAGGGCAGATCTCACTTCTTTTCCCATGGGATCACCTCTGTAAAACAGCATGGGTAGGCTGAACGCTTCTGGACAGACCTGTAGCTCACAGAAAACTACAAACTCACTTGTGAGTCCTCATTCCCACTACACATTGCAATAAAGAACAGTCTCACAAGGAACACAACGAGCAAGGCTCTGCTGTGCATAGGTTACTCAGGACATTAAAACTTTCAGAGGCTGGAACAGGGTTAAGAGCATTATTACCTCATCCACAAAAAGCTGAACTTGATCTCCAGCACACAGGGTTTCCACAGCAGTGACCTCATGGATCACGTAACCACCACAGAGACGAACTGACTCTACGGGGAAGAGGACGTCCTGAGCAAAGAGACACAGAAAGATGAGTTAGGGCACAGGGAA
Organism: Nettapus auritus; assembly: GCA_011076525.1. Taxonomy (NCBI): domain Eukaryota; kingdom Metazoa; phylum Chordata; class Aves; order Anseriformes; family Anatidae; genus Nettapus; species Nettapus auritus. The sequence continues at coordinate 25,767,226 of CM021767.1, forward strand.
CATCCAAAGACCTGTGCTAGACATCTGCTTGATCCTACTGGGAAACACAACCCCTGTTAGTCCCAAAGAGACAAAAATGGGGCGTGAAAAGCAGGGACAAGCTTCCAGCCAACACAAGCAGAGTGCCTCAGCCCCTCCTTGCAGCCAGCCACTCACTGCACAACATATTGAGACTGCCAGACTGCAGTGGAGGGGCAGCAATGCCAACCGTGCTAATGAATTTTCCTAGCAGGGATGTCTGTCCAAGAAAAAATGGACAGCAGCTGCCAAGGCACCTGTCTCAGGCATCGAAGGTGCCACTTCTGCTTCACCAGGCTGGCTGAGGAACTTGATCCCCCTTTCATCTTGGGGAGACACGCTAAGCAAGGCACTACCACATTGTGCAAGGCTAAAAAGGCAGCATGCATGCCCAAAGGAGACTGTCAAGAGCTGGAACATGGGTGGGAAAAAAAGCTGCACCGCATGTAACTTCCTAGAAGAGGGTCAAAGCTCTCTGTCAGCGTAGAGAGAACTCGCTGCAGAGGCAGATGTCCTCCCTGATGGTTTTGGGAGGAATTGGAGTTTTTGCACAAGGTGTTGGGTTGGGCACTGCTAGCAGCTGTCCAGGACTGGCTAGAGACCTGTCACTCCACTCATGGACTCTCTTGTCATTGTCTTCTCCCTGCATTGCCACCCTACTTGTGAAGAACACAGCACATTTAAGTTCCCCGTCATCCCCAGCAAGAAGAAAATGCAAAAATGCTGAGAGAGACAACCAGAGCAGCAGGTCCACCTCCACGAGGTCAGTGCTGCTTCCTCCTCACCCCACCAACCCCAACACAAAGTCAAGGACACTGTCAAGAGCTAGCAGCCTGCTAATTAATACAGCAAAAGAGCTCATCATTTGGGGAGGCCTTGATATCCAGGACTGCCTTGGGTTTGGGCAGCAAAGGGTCTCACCTGCTGTCCTAAGCGTATCAGGTAGCCTTGGTCAGAGGCTTGCCCACCCTGCTCTGCATAAAAGTTAGTCCTGTCCAAGATGACACCACAGCGCTGCCCTGCCCCAACCTCCTTCTGGAGAGACTGATCTCTGTACAGCATCAGGATGGTGGCCTGGCACGGGCTGAACTCTGCCAAGGGGAAGAAGATGGCAGCAATCAGTGCGAGCACCCTGTCAGATCACACCAGGAAAGGGGGCACCACATGCCAACCCTGCCAATGCCCAGCCTATAATGAAAGCTGACACTTGCCCTTGTAGGATAGGAACAGCTATTGGCAGAAAGGACAAAGGATCTGTTCTTTGGAACCAAGCCACCTCTCACTTACCCAGTGAGGCGCCTGCCGGGTAGCAGGTAACGAGGCAGGGTCCATATAAGCCTGACAGAACAAGATGTGGCACAGACACATTTCTATCATGCTATACTGTGTGCTTGGCCAACCTTACTGCCTTTGACAGAGATGACTGGCATGGTGGACAAAGGAAGACAGCAAAGTCACCTTGCTTGACTTAGCAAGCTTCTGACATACTCTCCCAGAGCATCCTTGAAGCCAAATGCAGGCGATATGGGCTGGGCAGGTGGACCAAAAGGCAGGTGTGTAACTGGCCAGATAGCTGGGCCCCACAAAAAGCTGCTCAATGTTTCAAATCAGCTGACACTCAGTTACTAGTAGAGCTACTTGTAGGCTGCTAATAGGGCCAACACCTTTCAACATCTTCATTAATGACCATCCATGACAGGATGAGATGTACGCTTACCCTGCTTGTGTCTGGCAGCGAGTGCTCAGGAGCAGACAACAGGCAGGCTACAGAAATGGACTGAGAGAAACCTTGGGGTTCTCAAGGGCAAGCAAGCACGGTGCCCTTGCAGCAAGAAGACTGCTCCCTGCTGGGCTGTGTGAACACAAACATAGTCAGCAGGCCACAGAAAGTGGTTATTCACCTCTATGTGGCCTTTGTGACGCCATGTCTAGAGTACGGGAAATTCTGGTTGTACATAAGGAAAAAAAACTTCACACAGTGATAAAGAACTGGAACAGGGACCAGAGAGGCAGTGGTATCTTCATCCTTAAAGATACCGAAAACTTACCTGGAGAAGGCCCTGAGCAACCTGATCTGCGAAGCAGATCCTCTTTTCATCTAGAGATGGGCCATCCAGAAGTCCCCTCCAACCTGAATTTTTCCACGATTCAGTGACTGAGAAGGTGGGATAGTGCTAGCTTGGAAATTTCAGCCAATGCCTCCAAAGGGCTACTCTTCCTCCGCTGTGCTCTTGCTGTAGTACATGTAGTCTGAACTACCTCAGTTTTCACTTAATGTGGGTTGCCATCAGCACACTGGGTAAGATGGAGCTGGCTGTACACAGCTATCTAATTGCTTGTGACAGCCACATCACCTCTTACTCTCTGTGGTTTAGCTTTATGCTTCCCCTGGAGCATCAGCAACCCCAGCTAGCCCAAACGATAAAAGGCCTGCACTGTCATCTAGTGGCCTGCCAAACAAATAGCAAGTGCGTGGCTTTAAGCAACTACCTAAACTCTTTGCATAATCTTCATTCTCCCTGGCACTCACATCCAGGAGCCTGATTGCTGGGGACAGACTCATCTCCGGCAGAAATCAACAGTCGCTGCTTCAGCAGAGCAATACCAACGCAGATCTCACAGCCTTGTCACTAGCCCTGAGCATTCCTGGGGACACATCACCAGCAATAAGAATGGCAGATACTTTGGAAAAAGGTATAGCAGAAAAGTGGAGAGGTTTGAACCACAAGATACACGTCCTCCTGCGTGCACCAGCCCAGTAAAAGCAGTCTGCTGAGGGATTCCAGCACCCTTAGGAAGAGTTTGTGCTACATACAGGACCTGGCCACTTACCGTACTGCCCGTGCTGCCCAAGCTTGTAAGAGTACTTCGGAGAGTCATCAGTGGCAGGCACGTTGTCAGCCCGCAGCTGTGCCAGCGAGTGCACATCCAGGTGCACATCTGTGCCCTCCAGCTGTCCTGCCTGCACGCCCTGAGCCTTCCGCTGCAGCAGAGCAAAGGCAAAGTTAGAGGAGAGGTACCCGGGGGAATCCAAACCAGTAACTGGAGTTTTATGGCTAGAAGCAACTGCTTCCACCTTCCTGTGCCCATTCATTTAATATCTGTGCTCAATATTCATTTAATAGCTGTGCTGATGCTAAACCAAACCCATTCCTTCCAGTCCCACAGGCACTCAATGCCACCCACTGGGGCAAGCCACAAGCAACTGCTAACAAAACCTAGCTTGCTGCATAGCTGTGAAACTTGCAGGCCATTAAAGCCTAGAAGAGCACAGCCTTGATCTGATTACTGCACAAGGCGGGCAGTGCAAGTCTTCCAGCACTACAGAGGCTGAAAGGATTATGGAAACTCTTCACAAATCACTTGCTGTTTGGGCTGTCTACGCTGGCTCTGCTTTGTGTGGAGCGTTGGACTACAGGACTGCCAGAGGTCAGCCCTAACGCATGTAATTCTACAACTGCCACTCCAACCAGGATCGTAACACACTGCTACTGATCTGACAGGAAGCACATCGCCTTGTGGTGCAGCTGAGGAGCCTCGGCAGTGACAGGAATTCTGCCTCCATTACCACAGGAAAGCACAGGCTCTGAATTATCCTCATGAGGAGCGTCTCTCTTACCTTTGCATCCTCCAGAAGAAGTTTATTGAAAGCATCTGAATCCAAACGGATTCCCTTTTCTTCAAGCATCAAGTCAATCAGATCCAGAGGAAACCCCAGATTCCCATAGAGAGACCAGGCTACTTCAGCTGTAGGACAAAAAAAGGAGGACATGAACTCTGTGTGAACGTGGAATGCAAAGACATCTCCAAAGTTGCTTGGACGAGACCAAATCTCTTGTGTGCTTTGGTAGTTGGGTTCAATTGTACTGCATGCAACTGCACTGATAATGGGGGAGGGAGGAGAAGCTGCTCTTTTAGTATGGGTCTAAATGTTAGTGGTGCGCCAAAGCCACATCCTGTCAAAATTCATGCAGCACCTCTAGATAGGCAGCTGCTCTGGCTGGGTCCTCCTTTTGGCTGTATCTTGTAAAGACCCAGTTAATCAGTAAATAAAGAACCAAGAGAACGCTTCTAACTTTCCCAGTACCTGGTTTGTTGTGAGAATGATGTACTAGGAAACAATCACTATGTGGAGAAAGGAGCAGTATCTAATTTTAAATTTGGCATTGGAGTGCCCAGGGCTGGAACATTCTTGAAGGCGTGTGGGGGAGGCAGACAGACGTTCACAAGAATAGAATAGAATAGTTCAATTGGAAGGGACCTTCAAAGATCATCGAGTCCAAAAGTATTTTGACTTAAATGCTGGCAATGTTATGGATCAAACGATCTTTAAGTGCAGCTTGGCTGAGGGAGGAGACTCACCTGGGAAACTTGTGGAGGGCTGCATCTGCTGCACTGTCCGCTCAATGACGCGCCTGCCCCGCTCAAGGGAGGACAGGAAAGCAGCTTCATTCTCACTGATGATATTCATGACCTGCCCGAAGAGCAGAAAAGGAGTTGGCCATAACACCTCGGGGAGTTCCCCAGCTCAGCTCAGCCCAGCCATGACTGGGCTCGCTGCTAGAGTCAGATGAAGGCAATCAAGTGGGTGCATAATTGGTGCTGTCTGCTTGAACCAGCCCTCTTGTTCTGTAAGAGGGCTGGTTCACAACGTGGCTCCGATGCGCTATTAAACAGCGCCAAAGTCACTGCGACTCCTATCACCATTCCTGTTAAGGAAGTATTGACCATCCACCTGGGGAAGGCTGGATGCTGACAAATGCTCCTTGTCATCCGTTTGTTATCCGTGACCCAATTAAAATTGCATGGCTGGAACAGCCAGAGAAATTGCTTGTCACAGCTGCTGTCAGCTGAAGCTAGGAAGGACTAGCCTTAAATCCCCAAGCTCCTTTGGACAAAGGGTGCCCAAGCTAGGACAGACCGTACTTGGATTCAGCAAAACAGCTGCCCTAGCTTTTTCAGAGCAATGGCTGCCTTATGTTAGAACAAGGCATCCCTGCTAAGGATTTAATGGAGCTCCTATGAGGAAATCTGCCACGGATACTTTTCACATCCAGGCAGTGCCCATGATGCTGACACGCTCCCTGAGCTTCCCAGCCTACCCACGAGAACCCAGCTATGGAAACTCCTCCAGCTAAGTCCCAAGACAGGGCTGCCTTCTGCCTCTGACAGCAGTGCCTCCCAAAACGAGAAAGGGGGTTTTCCCCAGGGGTTTCCACATCACTCACCTGGTCTGCATTCTTCCTCAGCTCTGGGTAGGCATCTCCCTGTGGAGCGAGCCTCAGTTAGAGATAACATCCTCAGCAGCTTCCCCAGGAGATCTCACAGGGTGTCACAAGCATTATAGAGGTTTCTCAGGCAGGTGAATGTGAAGGGAGCCCCAGCGCACAGCCTCGGGGACAGCATCACAGCAGGAGAATCACACCTGGACTTACAGCTGCTGTCTCCTGGCTACCTCCCCATGACCCTCCTCTGCTAGCCCCTGCAAAGCATCTCCGTGGCAAACAGTGGGAAGAAAGCCCTCTCATGTAGGACGCTTCGTAACCACAGGGACCGATTTCAGGAGGCGTTAACCAGCTATGACAGCTTGGAAGCTGCTGCCCTCAGGAAACAAGCGTGCCCTTGCATACACTTACAGATACACTAATGCTGACTGTTAGCACTGGCCACATTAGGCAACCCCTGGCCTCCTTGCCCCCCATCACAAACGATGAGGAGACAAGAGATTTTTACTGTTGCAATGCACAGCACCTCACACACCTTCCTGGAGCTGCTTTCCATCCAAGATTGCCTCCTGATGGCATACAGGAATGGAACATGGAGCTGAATAGGACATGTGACGAATTCTTCCCCAATGCAGCAGTTTTTACTCACCAGCACTTCCACTACAGTAGGCACGAGGGAGGCCAAGAGCCCAGGCGGAGCGTGAAGGACTTCAGAGCAGAAGCGCACAGCCCTGCGCAGAATCCGACGCAGCACCAGTCTGAAAGCAGGGCAGAATGCCCCAGGCAGCACATCAGCATCCCTGCCCAGCTCCCACACTCAGCAAACCCCACATGCCACCCCCCTCAGGCCTGAGCTATTGCCAAAGGCCAGCTGCTCCACATGCTCTACACCTAGCAAGGATGAGATGCAGATCTGAACCCCTTCCAGGCTCTCACCTTCCTGTCTCCCCAAAGCTCAAGAGCTCCCAGTCTTTGGCTCACACCAGAACCTCTCCCGTAGCTGCTCACGTTCCCTTCTGGACCTAATTCACACCAAACTGGGCCACTTCTACATGTCCTTACTCTGCTCCGGAGAGGCCTGGGTAGATGCCATCCGTGATGCACACGCACAAGGTCCGCACGTGATCTGCCACCACGCGGTAGGCCATATTCACACGCCCGACGTCAGCATCCCCGACCAGACCTCGGTACCTGGGTGCGCCACAGCCCTAAAAACGAAAGGGAGGAGACAGATCAGTACAGGTGAATGGCTGCAGAAGGAAAAGTTGCAGTCCAAGAGGCAGCCAGATACACCTGACATCATGCTTCTTAACTACCTTGCGCATCTGGGATACACTCATTAAATCCTTTTAGAACATTATAGACCGTACATAAGGCAGGCCAGCCAATGCCTTGGCCCTGAGCAATCTAAGAAGCTTTGAAGGAAAAAGGAAATTGGCAGTGCTGATGTACCAGTGGAATTTTCCCTCAGCTCCCTTGGGTGCTGCTGTGGGCCTGGCCAGACATACCTCAAAATACAGCACGGCACCACATGTAGAGAAGGCTGTACTGTGGTACCAGGCAAGCAGTCTGCACCCGAGGAGCTTTTGCTTAGCTGTGACTCTGAGCAGGAGCACTGTCACCTTGTGAATGGCGTCCAAGATGGGCGTGAAGAGGTCTGTGTCGTAGTTGGAGCGTTTGTTCTGCAGAATGGTCACCAGCCTTTCCAAGCCCATTCCTGTATCCACATGGTGCTGAGGCAAGGGAAGCAAATTCCCTTCCACCTCTCTGTCAGCAATCCAGGAAAATAAGGCAAAAGAGAAGCAAGGGTCAGGTCAGGGGCAGAGAAAAGCTGCAGGTGAGTCACAGAGAATGGGAGAGTGACAGGGGTTGGAAACAGCAGGTGACCCAACAGAAAGATGCTCAGGGACAAGACCAAAAAATCGTGAGCCTGCCTTGGCATTGCCAGGTAGTCAGGCTCTAAGGGTCAGATAGTCGGGACATATTGTGACATACAGTAAAGAAGCTTCCTTCAGTAGGGTAGGGGCCCAAGGCCTTCTCCTCATTCTGCAGGTTTCTCTGGTCTGCTGCAGACCTGAGGAGACCTCTGGGATGCAGCAGTGAGGGACAAGAGGCAGGAGAGGTTGAAGGGATAACAGGACAAAGCAAAGGGGGAACATGAGCCACAGTGGACACGTCTCCACAGCTTCCCCCTTGCTCCTGCACTGCCACCTCCCATAAAGCAGTAGCAGTGAGATGACTGAGGATATACACGTACAGTTCTGATGTCATATGAGGGGGAAAGGCTCTGGAGTTCAGTCAAAGCGCCTGGTACCTGTTATACTGCATGAACACCAGGTTCCAGATCTCCACCACGTCAGGGCTGCCCTGGTTCACCAGTGCTGCAGCATTTCTGCCACCACCCACGTGGTCGTAGTGAATCTCCGTGCAGGGTCCGCAGGGACCTGTGTCACCCATCTCCCAGAAGTTGTCCTTCAATGGAAAAGGCAGCACGCGGCTGGCAGGCACTCTGGAAAGGCAAACAGAGGCTGCAGTGCTGGGGCACGCATGAAAAGTGCACAGTAGCCTGTATCACAGGGAAAGCTGGAAGGAGGAATCCTTTCTGACTATTGCAACTCAATATCCAAACACATTAGGACTCGTTTGCTTCAGTTCACACAGAATTACGCTTCTTAGCAGCAACAGATTGGCCCAAACCAAACAGGATCCTAGGTCACTGCTCCAAATGGCTAGCAAACTAATCTGGCTCCTGCTGACAGAGACAGGTGATCCACTGGGTCAGTGGAGCCACTCTTCTCCTTGGAAAGAATTCTATCAGAGCTACGATGTGATCAGGATGGAAAGAAAGGGCAAAGACATTCTAGGTGCTTCACCTAGGTGAGAAAGGCTTAGGTGTATGGCCCCAAACTGACAGGATCTGAGCAGCAGCTTAAAGGTGAAATGCCCCAGAGTGCTCAGACTTTTAGCAGCCCAAAAAAAAAAGAAATTAAACGTGTTTAAAACTCAGTTTTTGGCTCCTACATCTGATTTCCATCAACTACAGAGCAAATGTGAGACTATGGAAGGTGGAATGTCAGTACCTGCTGCTCAGGACCTTTCCTCTAACACACTCACCCCAGTTGAAGCCATATGTCCCTGCACTCCTCATCAGCGCTCAGCCCCAGTGAGGAGTCTCCGCCAAAGTACGTGACGTAGAGACGATCTTTGGGGATCTCGTAGACCTCTGTCAAGAGCTCCCAGGCCATGCTGCATGCTTCCTCCTGAACAGACAACGGACACAGAGGTAGCACGGGAATCCACGGTATGGAGTGAGACAGAAGGATCTTCAGGATAGGAGTCAGATGCACATTTCAGCTACTCTGTCTTTGTGATTTTAAAGCGTATTGAGAGAACAGCATGATGCTCAGACAAGTGATACAGCTCACCTCCATCATGTAAACGTGACATTCCTAAATTGTTGGGAGATCTTCAGGATTACGGTGTGGTCAACACTCACCTGCTTACCACCAGAAGCATTTCTGTTTATTAAATGGAATATTTAACGTTTCTGTTTACTTAGCTGGTTACTTCTTTCCAAGAAAAATCATATTTGCTAGCAAAACAACTAGCATCTTTTACCCTTTTTCCCTTTTCCCACCCTTATAGCAAAAAGCACCAGGCAAACTGGAAACCTCTTCACACACATGAAGGGTCAACAGCGGTGTTCACCCAGAGAACTTTGGTTTGTATACCCTGTCTGAAGCTTCGAAAGGCTGAGTATTTTGAGAGAAACAAGCTCTCTGCAAGGATATTCAGTGCTTCAGTAGACCGATCTCAAACCATGGAGCTGCCCATCAGGAATATGGCGCTTGCCATGCCAGCTGGCGCAAATACGTCTCTTTTTAAAGCAGCAGCTCTGCAGCACCCCTGGCAGAGGTGCTTCTTGCAGAAGAAGGCCTGGCAGCCTCACCTTGAAGTAGTCCCCGAAGGACCAGTTGCCCAGCATCTCGAAGAAGGTGTGATGGCAGGTGTCCCGGCCCACGTCCTCCAGGTCGTTGTGCTTGCCCCCGGCGCGCACACACTTCTGGCTGTTCACCACCCGCCGGTACCTCCACAGCTCGCTGCGGGGATGCGCCGTGCCCAGGAAAACGGGCTTAAACTGCGAAACAACGGGGAGAGACGCGGCGGGGAGAGATGCAGCGAGCGCCGCCACCCTCGGGGCGGAGGGGGCGAGGCGGGCTGCGGCGCACCTGGTTCATGCCCGCGTTGACGAAGAGGAGGCTGGGGTCTCCGCGGGGCCGCACCGGGGCGGAGGGCAGGCGGCGGTGGCCGTGCCGCTCCTGGAAGAAGCGCAGGAAGGCGGCCCGGGCCCGGCCGGCGGGCAGCGACAGCGGCAGGCGCCCGCCCGCCGCCATCTTACGCCAGGGAGGAAACAGGAAGGGGCCCGGCGCCATGGGGGAGGCGGCGCCGGGCGGGCGGCATGGCGGCGCGGCGGGCATGGTGCCTGCGGCGGCTGGGGGCCAGCGGCGGCTGGCTGCTGCTGGAGGCCGGCACGCAGGTCAGCCGGGGGGAGCCGGCCCCCAGCGAAGGCTGCCCTGGCGTCCCCACGGGGAAAAAAAGGGGGAAAAGCGGGGCGGGGATGGGGCGGTGGGGGGCTGGTGGCGGGCGGGGGGTGAGGTGGGGTGTTGGGGTTTGGTTTGATACGCCGCTGGCTGCTCGTGTTGTTGGCTTTGTTAATGCTTCCTGTTGAAGTAGGAGCCGTCTGTGTGGGGTTGTAATATATGGGAGAAGTCCCTGATATCTTTGGCTTTATGCATAATTAACTTAGGTGGATGCAGCATCATGTTAGCGTTGGGCTTGATGATCCTTATGGGTCCCTTCCAACTCCGCATATTCTATCTTTTAAACCCGTTTCCGTTACGTTTCGATGTGGCATAGGAAAAAGCCTATTCAGATGTTTGTGCTTTCTAATCGAAAAGCCTAGGGGAGTCCTTGCAGCCTTTCCCTGCAGCTCAGCCACCGAGCCGGCTGTGGGGGGTGAGCTGCTGTGGGATGCTCCAGTCGTAGGGACCACAAACACCCACCTCAGTGCCGTGGTCCGTGCTCTACCAAGCACCTTGGGGTTTGTGCCTTGCAAAAGGAACCCCTCTTAACTCCCCTTCCACCACTATGCAACTCTTGGAGCAAGTGCACAGCTTTGTGGCTCTCTCGGGGGATGCGGAGCCAGGAGGCGTGCAGGTGTGCTCAGCTATGGACCTTCAGACAGGGAATCTGCGAGGCGTGTGGCGTGGATTCGGTTAGTTGAGTGGAGAATCTTGTCTGAGCTGGTTTTGCTTGATTGCCCGCGTGGTGTTGTGCATCTCTCTTGGAGGAGCCCTGCTCAGGTAATGCGTAGTGAATGGGCCTTTCTTCGGTGCAGCACCTTGCCGTCATAGAAGTTGGAAGGGGTGATGCCAATGAGTTGAGATTGCAGGGGAAAAGAAAGGCAGCCTTCGTTTGAGGCATAAAGAATGTGTTTTTAGAATATCTTCATCAGCTTTTAGAATATCTTCATCTGGTTTAACTGTGGGCTTCTGCTAAAAAGTGTTTTGTCCTGCTTTCTCTGGCTACGTGCTCTTGTTGCACATGGTTGTCCAACTCCACAGCAAGCTGTCTGAGCTGGCTGGAAACTTGTGCAGCGTGCAGATGAATAATAGAAGTGTGTGCCATAATCAGATCTCGCAAAGGAGGCAGTGGAGAGAGGGAGAGCAGAATTGTGCTTTAAATGGCAGCTTGCAAATAGATCAGGGTTAATAAGATACTGTGAAACTGTACCATTAAATGATATCTCCTTCCAGAAGATGCTATTGAGTTTTAATTTGGTTATTTAGATCACTTTCACTACTGGCTATAAACTACTTGTAGTGTAGTTTCTGAGCATTGAGATGATGGTATGATTTACAAAAGTACCGTGCTTTAAGACAACAATTACATATGTATTTTTTCAATGGCTATTTTCTGGGCTATTTTTTTTCCTATGTCTTTGCTGTTTATAGAGAGTTGAACAGATGCTGCTAGCTAAAGAAGAGGATAAGGAATAATCCTGAGGTCCATACGATTGTACTAGTTTGAAGAAGAATTGTTCCGTTAGGTCATGAATAAGGTGGGGCATGGATGGAGTGAGAGCTTCTTAGAGCAGCTTTATTGTTGAGGAAAATTTCCATGAAACCAAGGCTGTAACCTGCCTAAGAGCAATCCAATTTTTATTAGTGGGAGAGAAAGGGACTGCTTCGAGCTTTTGTGTAGGTTTCCATGTTCTGGTTACTCTTAAATGCAAAAAAACGCCACCCAGTGTTATCCTGAATTCTTGGGAAATGCCTATAAGATGCTAATCCAGATAGATTTCTGCTGTACTTAAAGTGAAACCGTGTGAACCGAATTTACCACGTTGTTGCTGATTTTCATTTCAATGACTTTATTTTTAGGTGACTATAGGCCGAGGATTAGACCTCACGTACCAGCTGGTGTCAAAAACCTGTCCCCTGATGATCTCTCGTAAGCACTGTGTTTTCCAGCAAAATGCAGAAGGGCAGTGGACTGTCAAGGATAACAAGGTACAGAGACAGGCTGAAGACCTTGTACTCTCACTTTGCCTGTAAACAATGCCCTGTTTGGGTTTGAACAACATACGGTCTTTGATTATAACGTGGTAGAAGCGTGATGGACGGTCCTCGGGAGCATGTCTTGTCTGTTGTACACTTGTAGCAGGAAGCTTCAGTCTTCTGCAGTTGGGATGCAGACCTTAGCGCTTTGTGTATGTAGACTTGTCTCTTGGTATAGAGTTTTTCAGACAATTACTGTCCCACAGAGGCACTTTGCTGTCTGTGAACCTCTTTTGTGTTGCTCTTTTTTAAAGGAAGAGAAAATAAACAACTATGATTTTTTGGTAGTGTTCAGAAAGGTAAAGTTCTTGTATCGCTAATAAAATGGTAAACTGATGTTCTCTATTGCAGTGACAAATTTGCTTTAGTTATAATAAACTACAGTGAAAATCTGCTGTTGGAAAAAATCCTATTTTGTGTGATCTTCAAACGTATTTCTGCCAAAGTCGTCCTCAGCTGATTAGAACACAAAATGAAGTGTTGAGAGCAGTCTTTTGCTAGGTCTCACTTTGACTTCAGTAGAGATCTGTTCTTTAACCTGATCTTTGCTCTTTCTCATTCATGCTGAAAAATGCAGAATCTGCAACTTAATTTAAAATAGCAACAGTAGAACAAGAAATGTTCAATACATCATACAGATTTGAAGGATGTTTGGGCCAATGACAGATACTCCAGAAAGAAATGGACTGGCTACCACTGAAATAACACTGCTCTTACACAAAACTCTATTGCAGTAATCGCATAATCTTGAAAAATTAATGCTTGTATGATTGAAAACATCAGTGGTAGACCAACTATTAACACTTTCTGTGTTATCACTGCTACCATTTTGTCAGGTTGTTTTATTGAATCTCTGGGGTATCTCAGTCGCTAATGATTCTGCAGTGCATCTTGAGCACAGTTCAGTTTGTCTTTCAAAACTATTTCTTGAGCTAGTGCCTAATTAAAACAAACAAACAAGCAAACTCCTGATGGGAACTCCATCTCTGGAAGAGAATTTTCCCTCTTGTTTATTTTCACCTTGTATTTATGGAGAAATGTCTTTTTTTTTGCATTCAGCAGTGCAAGCTATGATCATTTTTGTTTTCCAGTTTCTTGTTGGATTTCAGGTGTCATTAATTGTCAAAAATAATTACATCAACAAGAACATAGAGCACTCCAGTGTTGTGGAATCTGTTCTGTTGGATAGTTCTTATCGCCTCTGAAGCTTTTGGGTATTTTCTTTCCCTTAGGCTTCATTCTCTTCTGTCTGCACAAGTACCTATATTAGTATTATTCTTAGTGCTTATACATAAAAATCTGTAATGTAGTAATAATACAAGGTAAATATTATAACGCAGTAACTGTAATAAATGGGACACTGAGGCAATAAATTGGATGTTGCAGTGTTTATTTAAAGAGTCAGCTTGTTTCTATTGCAGTACTGCAAGGATTGGATATGTTTACAGTTGCCAGAAATAACTTGCAGATGACTTTGTATATTGAACCTCGAGTATTGAATCTTGATGATTCTTTGTTCGTTTGCAGAGTCTGAATGGAGTTTGGCTTAATAAACAGCGCCTGGATCCTTCAAAAACCTATCTGATAACTGAAGGAGACCGTATCCAGTTGGGAGTGCCTTTGGAAAACAGAGAGACCGCCGAATATGAGTATGAAGTAATTAAAGAGGAATGGGAGAAAATCAGACCCTATTTAGCCCAAAGGAATGACCTGGGGAAAGCTAAGAGTTCAAGAACTAAACGTAAATTTAGTTTGGAGGAATCAGAGACGTCTGGATCAGAAGGCCCTTCAAATTCCAGATCCAAAAGAGACAGAGTGTCCTGTGACAGTGAACCTTTGGGTAAACCATGTGGAAGGGTAGAAGAGGTAAAAGAGTTGACAGAGAAGATGGATGTCAAGCTGCCTTCTCCTGGCTCAAGTGAGGACAGTGGTCCAGTGCGTAGCAGTCCTGTGCAAGCTGAGAAAGCTGTGTCTGTCGCACCTAAGGACCAGAAGGGCTCTGTTCTTTCTCAGTCATGGACTGGCCTGGAAAAGCTGAGGAAAACTCTAGGAGATATAAAGGAGTTAAAAGTCAAAGTGCAGGATAAGCAGACAGCAGTTCTGAATGCGAAGCAGAAGCGCAGGAAGGCTGCTCAGAAGACGATCCTAGCAATGGAACAGGAGCTGCAGGAATTGCAGGAGCAGCTATGCACAGAACAAGAGCAGCATCAACAGCAGATGGAAGAGCTGGAGAAGACGTTCTCCAAAGAGCAGCAGAATCTAGAGGTATAATGGTCGTTATCTTTTCGGTCTGTGTGTTTTGGGTTTCACAGAACACCTAATATAACATTGATCCAAGTAAGATCCTGAACTATACAAAAACAGTAACAAAAATAGTATTACTGTTAGTTAATCCAGTTAAAATTGTTACAAAAGTATTTTACTTTTACGAACATGTACCAAAAGAATGTGCAGAGACAGAAAGGATTGGGTTACCAAAGGAAAAGATACAAAATTAAAAAAGTAAAAATACAGTGGGATAATAAAGCATTTGTTAGTTAAAAAGAGAAAAAAAGACTTCTTAAAATACAAAATAAAAAATTTCTGCCTGATCTTCTGTGGTTATGAAGAGGACAAGTTGAAAAGTATTCACCTTAAGAGGGAATTTCTCTAGCATATGGCTGTTTCAGAATCAGCGCTGAACTCACGTGGGAAATCCATTCTCTTTCCAAGTTCATTATCGTGTGCCTTTACCTCGTAATTCAGGTTTGAGGAAGGGGGATGTTTCTCCTAAAAAACAAAACCACAAAGCCTTTCTTGCAACTGCAGGTTCCTTCAAGCAGCGTGTGTGTTGATAATTAACTTTTTTTAGCTAAGAAGATACAAATCTGCCTTTCTGTTTGGGTTTAGTTGAAATCTGGTTTAAAGCAGGTAAGAATTCATCTGGGGGTTACTTTCATAATATATCAGTTACTTCCTTTAAAGTCTGCTGCTAAAGGAGAGACACCTGTATTAGAAATACAGGAGGTCTGGATTTGTGTGCTTAGGCACAAAGAGAAGTTCAGCTGAAGCTGTAGATATGTCTAACCCCTTTAAGTGCATTCAGAGGTAGAGGAGCTTTTTCTCATGTTTAAGCTTTTGCTGACCTCTTGGCTTCTGTGAATGTTCCAGTGCCTTTGGATCTGGAATAACGTGGAGGAGTTCCAAGAACGTAACTGTAAATGATACGTTCGTTTTAACTCTTCACAGTAAATGATAGCTCTAATTTCAGTAGTGTGCATGAAGCACAAGAGTGGGCCTTCTCAGGTTTCACATTCCCGTGCTTTCTTTGAGTATTTCTTATTTCCCCCAGCATTTTCCTTCCAGTAAAAATGTCTTTTTGGTTTTTTCTCAGGGGGTAAAGTGGCAACATGGAGAAGAGAATCTGAAGGAGCAGCTGGCCCAGGTCCTGCAAGAGGCAAGTAGTTACGAGTCTAAGTTTGGTCTTGCTGTGTAACTCGGATATTTAAATCTTTCTTATTGCTGTGGCCTCTTGGTGGAAGACTAGGACTGTGGCTCAAGTGCAGATCAGATGGTCTGCATCTTCTACAGAGCAATTTGCTGTTAGAAAGCGACAGGCTTCCCTTTTTGGGAGTAGCTGTTTACCAGGTAATGTGAGTGTATGCTCACTGAGAGCATTAATTAGCTGTAATGATTTTATTCGAATTTGTTCCACGAGTTTGTGGGCTATTTTGTGAGGTCTTTCTGCTGGTTACCTCTTTTGGGAAAATTGCTTTGGCAGTTTTAACTAGAAGAAGAAAAAATCAGTCTTGGTTAGGAGTGTTTTTGAGAGAGATTGCCATGTGCTTAGGTTTCCTGCTTTTCTAAAAGGCCTTTCCTTTTGAAAAGCTAATCCAAAAAGAGCTTCAGCCAACCCTGCGCACGGTGACAGGTTTTTGTGATACCTATGTGTCAAACACTCCTTGATACACTCAAAATGTTGACCATAAAACTGCACTGAAATATAAAATAAAACTTTATATGGCAGCCCTACTTGTCATTTCTGGTAGAACCCAACATGTGTAAGCTCCAACTGTAATTAGAAGCTAGGTACACTAAATGTAACTACTTTATTGTCCTTAGGGAACTCCAGTAGAGTAAATTCTGTTCAGAGAAGTTCCTCTCCTACCATGTGGTGGGCAGGATCATTCTGTAGTGGCACTGGCTATGCCTCTGACGTGCCATGTACTGTCAAATTGTCATCTTTACTTCTGTGTTCTACAGTGAGTTTTACTGTGAACGGCATGAGCTCATTTGCTGTACACTTTAAGCTTTTTTTCTCCTCATTCGTTATTGCATGACGTGCATGTGTATATATATATATATCTTGGGAAACATCACTTCCGTTTTTAAAAAGGGTAGAAAGGAGGACCCAGGGAACTACAAACCAGTGAGCCTCAGCTCTGTGCCTGGAAAGATAACGGAACAGATCCTCCTGGAAGTAGTGTCAGGGCACATGCAAGACAAGGAGGTGATCCGAGACAGCTTCAGGTGGCAAACTGTGCCTGACCAATCTGGTGGCCTTTTATGATGAAGTGACTGCATCAGTGGATAGAGGAAGACCAACTGATGTACCTACCTGGACTTGTGTAAGGCCTTTGACACAGTTCCATGTGACATCCTGATCTCCAAACTGGGGAGATAGGGATTTGATGGGTGGACCATTCAGTGGATAAGGAGTTGGCTTGAAGGTTGCACCCAGAGAGCGGCGGTCAGTGGCTGTATGTCCAGGTAGAGGTCAGCAGGGGACTTAGAAGAAAGATGGAGAGCAAAGTTATGCTTGGGCAGATAACGATAGGACAAGGAGGAACGGCTTTAAACTCAAAGAGGGGAGATCTAGGTTAAAGGTTGGGAGGAAATCCTTCACTCAGAGGGTGGTGAGGCACTGGCACAGGTTGCCCAGAGAAGCTGTGGATGCCCCATCTGTGGAATTGCTCAAGGCCAGGCTGGACAGGGCTTTGGGCAACCTCGTCTGGTGGGAGGTGTCCCTGCCCATGGCAGGGGGGTGGAACAAGGTGATCTTTAAGATCCTTCTAATCCAAGCCTTTCTATGGTTCTGTGTAAACTGCCTTAACTTAATGCCCCAGCTCATACAGACACAGTTTCTCTTCTAGGAGAAATAAGTATTCTGAACTTCATGATTAAAGCCGTGTGTATTTAATAGTGTAGTTTATAACGACAGTTTTATTTCTGGGATGGTATCATTACAGCATCACGCTCTGATGGAAGAACTGAGCCGTAATAAAAAGGATTTCGAAGAGATAATTCGAGCCAAGAACAAAGAACTGGAAGAAACCAAGGTAAGGAATAAAATTGAGCTTTCTGTAAGTGAAATGAGATTCTGCAGCAGCAGAAATGGTTTATTTAATGTTTGCCTTGAAGGTGTTGTTTCCTATAGTGAAAAACACGTATTTTGAGCTGGCAGCTGACACAGCTTTCCAAAATTTGAGTGGGTGTGGAGGATGCATGGGAAGATCCTCTGCCTTGTTCATAAAGTAGTATTGAAGAGTCATTACCAGATCTTTCTCAATCACACAGAAAACACAAGGCACTTGAATTATGTGTTATGCAGGAGAACTAGACCCACTCCATCCTTCATTTAAGAAAAAAAAGTGGGTGCTTCATTTTCAGTTAAATGTTTCAGTTTAAGTAAAACTGCAGTGTGTTCCCTCCATCCTACAGGGGGTGTAGGACTGAACCATGACGTTTTAATAATGAATGAGATACACCATGCTTCCTCCTGCCCTTATCACAAGGTGATGAGTGACAGATAATTAAGGGATCCTGTGCTGTGTCTTACCCATGGAAATTGTGACGTTTCGTACCTCTGGCTGTTGGCTTTGTTTTTGTTTTGGTCATCTTTGCAATTGTTGTTTAATGTATAGCTTCAGCTGGAAGAATTCCTGTTATTTTTAGAAGATGGAACAGGTAGGAGCCTAATTAAACAAAACAAAAAACGTTGGGCAGTTAAATGCATGTAAATGTTTTAAGTTCCCACATTTATATTTGAGGTATTTTGTCTTGTTGGGTGTTTGGCTCTTTACATCAGGCATCAAAAGAATCATTCTGTTCTGAAACCCCCACAAAGGGGTTTCTAGCTATACTACTTCCCCCCCCAATGCACTTTGCACCAGTCTTACATTGAGTAAAACCTTGTTGGTAATTGACCGTATTTGTTTTTTCTGATAGGAAGAGAAGGAAAAGGTGAGAGCCCAAAAAGAAGAAGTGTTGAATCAGATGAATGACGTGTTGGAGAATGAGCTGCAGTGCACAATCTGTTCTGAACACTTCATTGAGGTATGTTGAAGCCAGTGTGGCTTTGCCAGTAGAGAAGAGACTTGAGAAGCAGCTTTCACTAGCTCTGCTAAAGCAATAGTCGAGCTTTTTTCTTTCCTTTAGTTTAACAGATCAAACAGGTGACTTGTGGTAAGGGTCGGTCCAGAATCCCATCGTCTGGCTTAATGTTGTGCTGGACAGCAAGTTCAGCCTTAATGTCTCTGTCTTCCTGGAGATGAATGCTAAGATGCATACAGGCTGGCAGAAGTTATTAATGTGTCTAAACTGGTGCTCTGAGCTGCTGCTGTTCAGGCAAGAGTCATTCTGTAGTGGACTTTGCTTCACATTGACTAGGATTGGACAGCTTCAGGGTTAGATATAGGAAGAGGTTAGTAAAGGAAGGGGGGATGCAGTGTTCATCAAGTTCTGAATCATATATGTTGTTCAGATAAAAACTTTTGAGAAGTTGGCCAGCTTTATTTCATCAAATAAAGTTTATAGGTCGACTGCTGCCTTTGGAACGTCTGAAATACCAACTGCTGCTTCTGGTCATGTTGTGCTAGAACTTCAGTTGCCTTACATTAATTTCTACTACAAGAAGACTGCTGCTAGCCTGCTTATAATGACTTAAGAGCTAGCTAAAATTTCAGTTTCCACTTTCAGTAATTTAAGGAGCTGTTCTGTAGTACCTGATTTTTTTCCATAATTTGACCCTTTCAAATAAATTTACTTGTTCTCTCTGTCTCTGCCTTAGCTATAGACTTGCTATGATCTGCTGTGAACACGCTAACCAACTTCTAAAACTTGTCTGTACTCTGGCATAGGAGTGTTATTTTAGTGCGACCCCTTTAAAAGGTCGAGGAAGGGCCCTTGTGCTTCTTCCCCACCCTTACCTTCTAGGAAGTGTTCATCTAAAATCTTCGTGACCTCGATGTTACTTTAATGTTGCAGTGCTTGTGTGAGCATGCTCTGATAAGCATCCTTCCCTTCAATTCCACAGGCAGTCACTCTGAACTGTGCGCACAGTTTCTGCTCCTACTGTATCAACGAGTGGACAAAACGCAAGGTGGAGTGCCCCATCTGCAGGCAGGAGATTACATCAAAGACGCGCTCCCTGGTGCTGGATAACTGCATTGATAGGATGGTAGAAAACCTGGATGTGGAAATGAGAGAGCATCGCATGTCCCTGATCAGAGAGCGGAAAGGTGAGAGGTGGGTGGATGTGGCATGATGAGTACAATCTCTCATTTCACCTATTTTGTACACCTTTCTTTGGCACCTATATACTAAGGAAATGCTCCGAGAATGCTGCAGAAATTCTGGAAAATGACTTCCTATTGTGTATGAGGATAAATATTCATGACTGGCATAAGCAGCTACAGTTGAGATGGGGAAATGATATTAAGATACGTTGTATAACTGGCTTTCCCGCACAGCAGGACAAAATAAAAAGTTTGGAAAAAGACTTGAGTATGAATTGCACAGTCCAGCTGCAAGACTTAACCATAAGATAGGTCGTTCTGTTTCAAAGACATCACTAAAGAAAAGCAAAACTACATAAAGTGGGCCTTGACAAATTCACCAGGCACCTTTAATCAAACTATTGACTACACCATTGCAGAAATTCAGGATAGCAGTGCTTCACGAGAAACGGAATTCTCTTCCATGTGCTGGACTTACACAGGAATCCCTGAAGAGAGTGTTGGCACGTGGCTGAAATGGCAGCTGCTTTCCCATGCTCGTTCTTACAGAGTTTACCTCTGTGGCCTTAACGCAAAACCTTGTGTCTAGTTGTGGCTAAAAGACTGTGCATGACAGTAAGGGCTGTAGGTAATATTCCAGTATAGGAGTATTCCATTTCTGCTTCCCCCTTCCAATTTTATGTCTAGAGCACTTGACACTGGTATCTAGGTGCCAAAACATAGAAATCTTTTCTTTCTTGCTACCCCTTAACAAATTTCTGTTGCTGCGTTCCCTTAAGTAATCGTTCCGATTTCCCCTCGTAGACGTAAGTGCATGATTCTTTATTTTACAAAGTGCTGAGCCTTTTGAAGACCTTCCTAATGAGAGGTGTTTTCAAAATACTTCAGATCCTCCATGGTGACAGAGTATGACATCGCTAAGCAGTGTTAATTCTAACCTGAAATCATCACCCGTGTAACCAACTTAGTCCGATTGTCTCAGGAAACGCTGTGCTGCTTGGAGGCTGTCCAGCATGGCTTCGTGATTTGCTTTCACCTCTGCAGAGCTGACACCACTCTTGCATTATGCGCACATCTGCAGAGCATGCTGTAGCACCGCTCAAGTGCCTCATCAGTTACCCAGTAGTGATTGGATGAAGTGTTGCCTTTGTTGGAGCACTCTTCATTTCCATATGGTGGAAAATTGGCTCGTAGCATATCTTAACGTGATAGATGCTGTAACTGTGTAAAATGACCAGGAGTAGGAAATCATACAGCTTCACCGTTACATCCTTCAGCAGAAAGGAAGAATTGCTTTGTGTGGTCACCTTACTCAGTGATGGAAACGTTACTGTTCAGATGAAGGTAGCCATGTGTCTAATTAAACTTGAATTCCTGAGAAGGAATCAGCTGACGTGGAAATAACGTTTCAAGTATCACTTGGGAAGCCTAGTCAGGTGATAAACCTTAGGATAAGGGGCACCAGTAAAGCATCTTACTGCTCTTAAATGTGTGGAGGTTTTCACGGGGCCTTCATTGTCCCTCAATAAGTCATGGCTGTTCAGTGCTCTTTACCACATTTTGCTGGTTCTTTCTTTCTTACCCGGCAGCGTGCTGTAACAGCTAGCTGCTGCCTTCTGCCAGTTGCGTGCCACTGAAGGGATGCAGAATGTCTCCTCCTCCTATGTGCTATATTAACAGAAAGAAGCATATGGGAAACTGAAAGCCCCAAATAAAAATAGTTATTTAATGACGAAAGTTGAAATTAAAAATACTTGTGCCCTGTAGCTTGAAGGATGTAATATAAACTGACAACGGGAGGCTATAAAATTCAAAGAAAACTAGTAATTTAGCAGCATTTGTGGGTGCAGTGGATGTTGCTAATTCTTGTATCTGTTTTGAATGCAGGGAAACGGAAGGTGATGGTGAAGCCAGCCGTGGACAGTGACAGCAACGTCATTCCTTCCATCTACCCCATCTTGTCAGTGAGCAGCTGTGACAGCGAGGACTCTGAGGAGGATTCCCACCATGGTGAAAGCTACTGCATTATCTGAACACTAACTTTGGACTGGATTGCCTGTATGCTGCCAAGAACCAACCTCATGGTATTTGGTCCACTGCTGCTGGAGGAGTGGATTGGACGTCTGGAAGGAGAGATTCTGTGAAGAGGCCGTAACTGGAGCTGAGAAGCACTAGCATTTGGAAGAAGGACTTTATTTTTTAAATGAATGTACAGAAGCTTAATCTCCAAAATGAAATTTGGATTGTGGAAGAGCAAGCTGGTGTTTTGCAAGATAGCTGGCATAAAACCCAGGTTACCATGATCACTTGTGACCTACTAGTTAGTGTGGTACATACGTTTGAATGCATCGCTGCTCTTTCCTGAGTGAATGACGTGTTTTAAATATGTACACCGGGTCCCCTTGTTTCAGCCAGCACAGGGAATGGCACAAGCTATTTCAGAACTTGGTCATTCCCACCACCTAACAGGAGAGGAATATTGGAAAAACATGCCAACGTGGGTTTTCCTCTTGAATTTTGTATGTCCGATGGAGTCATCCTAGGACTCTCTGGCACTAAAGTTAACAAAGGATGGGTTCTGGGTCATACCAGCTTTAAGTGCTTACATGCATCATAAGCTAAACTGCTGGCTGTTCAGGTGATGTAACTCATTTTCTGTTGGGTAGCGATGGAGAAGATGAAATCTTCCAGAATTCCTTAGTTCATGCTCTTTTCATATAGCATCTTTGGTTAGTTCCCTTCCAGGCTTTCGCATAAAGAGTTTTTAAAATTTTGAAGCAGCAAATCCAGAAATTAGTAGCAGTGACTTCAGAAACAGATTTAGTTCTTGTCAGTACCAGAGAGGAATCTTGGCCTCTTACTGCTAGCTGAACGAGTGAAATGTTCTGTTGGCAGGGTAGGAGAGCAGCGTCTGAGTCAGCCACAGACAGAAGGAAGTGCTTAGGTCAATTGTTTACAAAACATTGCTGTTGAGCTGTGTCTTGAGTTGCCCTCACAGCAGATAATGAATGCGTCCCTAAGACTGAGCGAGTCTTGCCTCATCCTATCTCCTGTGTGAAATAATACAAAATTGTCGATGAAATTCATTTTTCAGAGGCGTATGCTTTTGACTTGGCTTTTACTTGGAAAGCTTTTACCGTGACATCAATGAGAGGAGGATGGAGAAAGCTTTTCTCATCTGTAGTATTTCTTTGGCTATTTGTGTGTATTTCTTGTTTCTGTGTTTATTTTGTTTAAGACGGAAAATATAAACCCATCTGTGCAATGTCATTCTCTTAGTTACCTTAGAATTTTTGAGAAAACCCAGATTGCCTCATTTCTATGACCTTGTTTGCTTCATGTTTTGATTTCCGTAAGCAGTTCGACTATTTTAAATTCATTTGAAAGACTTGCGTATGCGGGAGTTGATAAAAGACGTCCCAGCTCTTTAAGCCTGTGTTAGCAGTGGCTATCTCAGTGGTAATTTAGTAGGTACAATCGTATCTTCCACTAAAGAAAGATAACATTAAAAAGGTGAGTGAATGATGATGCTATTCCAAGAAAGTAGTGCATTCTGGTTTGAATGATAGCACAGGGGAAAAAGACGTGATCTGTAGGCGAGGTGACTTTCTTAGAGCCTTACTGTAAGGTTGTTCTTGTGAAGGAGCTATTACATTTTGAATTTTCTTCTTGTCCTTTTAATGTTATGAAATATATGGGCTCTTGAAATTTTCTTTTCTGAATATGTGCTCTCTAGAATGTCAGAGAGAAGAGGGCTCCCCGAAACACTTACGAAACTTCGTGACATTGGAATAGGCGTTACTGTTGAAGAGGAGTAGCAGGAAAATACTCTGGTTACCTCGGACTGCAAATTCTTGTATGCTGTATCTCTTCCATGTTGCTTTGCTTTTTTTTTTTCTTTTTTTTCATTTTGCTAAATATATTTATTTTTGTTATGTTGGTGTTTATGAATATCCTAGAAAAGGAGGGTACTTCTCGTGACAGAGCAGTTCTTTGCTATGCTTTCTGAGTGTGTCCCCTTTTCACTAGAATATAGAGAATATTGTTCATGTTCTGGTGAAAGGGGATGTACTCAGAATACAAGTGTTACACTAAACCATTTCAGCTGTTAACCAGCAGGTGCCCCAAAATCCAAGTGGACTACTAAACCTTTTCCACCGTTACCAATAGGAGCATAGAGTGTAAAGGTCCAAGGAGGGAGGCTAAGTAGTAATACTGTTTACTTGTGAAAGCAGGATAGTAATCATCAAATGAGCAAGATGAAATGAGCTCAGTGTGACTTCTTTTTCTCCTTCACTGAGGCTGCTTTTAATTACATAGCTTATAAATACTGGTGGATTGCCCAGGAGCAAAACTGTAACCATAGGCTACTGGCTAGAACGGTGAAAGAACACATTAGACAGTACGCAGGCTAGGTGTTTCCACATGAACTGAGCAAGATGAAAAGAATCCTAGAATGCTTTGAGTGATCGTACTATTACAGTCTTCAGAGAATGGGTAAGCTACTAGAATTCTGAAAATAGATGCACCTGCCTGTTTTTAGAAAGAAGGAAAAGGAAGAAAGATGCCGTAGGCCTGCCAGCTTAGTTTGAATTATTTATCTTCCGCCATCCACTCATTATTGAAATAAACTTTTTTGTATGCATATAGAAGATAAAATGATTTATGCTGAGAGAATTTCACTATTCTACAGCAGGCATAAAACGTGCTAAAATAGTGTTGTATTGATAGAGAACAAGTTAAGCTGTAGATACCTTAATTTTTTGTGCACCTTTTGATGGTGTTTCCTACAAGCTCTGGAAAGGTATGTAGGTGAGACTATTTTAAGATCCGTTCACAATGCAGTACGTTTCCTAAATGAGTTTTCAGTCGTAAAAGGATTTAAAGTGCAGATGTTTCTCTTCCCCTCTGCACTGTGGTCAAGCCTAAGATTCTACACTTGTGCTCTTGCGTAGTCAAATACAGATTTGAAAAAATTGGCCAGGTAGTTGCAGAGAGTCGGACGAGGGAGGTATTAGACAATCTTCTGCTGCAAACAAAGGTAAGTATCTGAATGCATAAGTGAGTATAAGTCACATGTACCATTAAGTGTTTTTTCATCTCTTCAGCACTAGAAAGACCCTACAGTGCTGTATCTGATCTTAAGGACTGTACTTCGAATTTGGAACAAGGTGATGCAGCCATGAGTCTTCAAATGCATCAAAAGCTGTTTTGAAGACAGAGTAATCTGTCTTTCCAGGCTTATGGTGACGAGGACAAAAAGTAATGAGGCTTAAAATTGCAATACGGAGAGTCCTGGTAGCATTTTTGTCCTACTGAAATGTCTCAACAATACAGATAATGAAAAACTGCAATACTTTGGGGAGATTTTTTATGATGTAGAATATTCAGCCTTTACAAACAGGTCAGGCACACATTTGTTCAATGAGTAATTTTTTTCTATAAAATTTTTCCCTGCCATACCACCTACAAAATCTGTAGTATGTGAAGTACTATTTTTTTTTCTTTCAAAAATTTTGTTAATTTTGAAAGGTGGTGTCTATACCCCACTGGAAACTATTTTAGAATTTAATTGAAAAATGCTGTATTTATGTATAGTTCAGCCATATTTGGGGAAAGTAGGGGACTTCCCAGAGTCCCTTTTCCTATGATTCTTTGGAGCAAGTCATTCCCCATCCCTGTCCCAGTGCCTGAGTTCTCCACATGGGCTGATCACTTTGGTTTCCTTCTACTGTGCAAGTGATGTTCTCCTGTTGGCTGTGTGGGACCTTCCCTAGTATTTGCTGCATGGGCTCGAAGTCTCTGCAGACTCTAAACGTACTTTAAGAGTGGACACAGCATCCAGGGAAGGATGGGGGTTTATACAAAGGAGGAACTCCGTGCATTTTTTTTAGTGGTGCTATCACTACAATCTCAACCCTCCTTCTCAGAGTCCTTTGAAGACGGTGAGTATATATGGATTTTGTTCATGAGGTGAGTTCTTAAATCCATCTTGAGTGTTAAAGTAATTGGTTGGAAGTTACTGGTGAAGGAGGGTACAGTAGTACTGCCCTGTATGTTGGTGGGGTTGTCATGAACTGACAGCAGACAATGCGTGTCTATCATAATTTATTTTCCTTTACAAAATCAACAACAAAGAAAAAAATTATCTTTCAGATTTGGAGTAGAATAAAACTTGAGTTGCTATAAATTGTCTTATCAATGAGATACCAGTCTTTCGTCTATTCCAACAATTTAAGAACCATTTTTTACTGTTGTTTGCCTAGATAAAAGAATAGATGCTTGTGTTCTCTTTTGTTTTGTTTGCTTTATAAAGGAAATGTACCACTGAAGTCATGAACCTGCTATGAAGGACTCTTCTTTGCATACATGGATAATAGTCCTGAACACAGGACCACTTGGATTACAGTCATTCCCCTATTTGAATATCCACTTGCAGATGTCATGCCTTGCACTGTTACCTGTCTTGGTGTGGCATCAAGCACTTACAGTATTATATCCAGGATTTAGGTTACAACTCAAAACAGTTGTAGGGTTGTTCACAGATAATCCACAGCATCCTCGATGTGTTCAAGGATGTTCATCATCCTTGATGTTGAAGACTTGCTGCTGTCTTTTGGGAGAGCTGTCTTGTCGGATGATAAAAACACTGCCTACATCAGCAGGAATAACTAGGAGCTAGTACGTGAGGGAATGGGACTGTCACTGGAGCGGTGCTACGTACTTGACTCCTGCTGCAGTTCTATGGATAACAAGATCAGACTGGCAAACATTTTTCTCTCATGCATTTAATCCACCTTCCTAGTGCTTGGTGAGCCTTAGCAGCTATTGTCATTTAACTCTGAAGAACATGTAATAACTGATTCAATAGTCTGGCCTTTCACACACCACACCCCAATTTAAGTTTTTTTTTTTTTTTCCCCTAAAGCTAGGTAGTGTTCTCCTTTCTGCTCCTCCTTCCTCCCTCCTAGTCCTTTTGCAGGAACGCTGTATATTTAGACACACGACGGAAAGCAGCTAGGTAATCGTGGATTACACTTTCCTAGTAGCATGCAGTATTCCTGTCAGTGCTTCCCTGTTAGCTTGGTTTTAAGATTAAGCCCTGGGATTTCAAGTTCCGTGAGAAGTGGAGGACAATTCACTAGTGCCTGAAGCCCTCAGGGCAAGGAATTTATAGCCGTGTGTTAGGCTTTTATTGTGTGAAAAGCTTTAGCATCCCTGGCCTTACAAAGCGTGGTCTGGCGACTGAGGTGTGGTTACTGAAGGACAAAGTGCCCCGAGGGGAGCAGCTGCAGGCTTCCTGGGGCGAATATTTTCTGAAGAGGCCTGTGCAGGTTGAGCTCGTGACACCTGACGCGTGTCCACCGCAGTGGAAGCGGGGCAGCAGGAGTCACTGCGTGGTGCCTGCAGCCATGCTGAGGCGGGCTGGGGAAGTGTACTGGGTCTGGCTGGGATGTTAACTTTCCCTGCAGCAGCCCATACAGTGCCACGCTCTGCACTTGTAGCTAGAACAGCAGTGTTACCACACCAGTGTTGTGTCTGCTGCTGAGAAGTGCTGGCACAGCATCAGGACTTTCTCCAACCCTCCTGGGGAGTGGGCAAAAAGTGAGAAAGAAACATCACCGGGCAGCTGACCTAACCCAACCAAAGAGATATTCCATACCATATGCTGTCACACTCAGCAATAAAAAGTGGAAAAAGGAGGAAGAGGTGAGGGGTGGGCTTTCGTTGCCAAAACGTCTGTCCTCCTCGCGAACACCGGCTACGTGCGTTGAGGCCCTGCTTCAAGGACGTGGTCAGGCATCGCTCATTTGTGGGAAGTAGAGAATAATTTATTTCCTCTGCACTTCCACATAGCCTTTGCTTGTTTTGTTTTGCTGTTCCCTTTCCCCCTCCTTTTTCCCTTTAGTTGAATTGTTAATTGATAATATTTCCTTAATAGTTATATATTTCCCTTTAATTAAATTATCCTTATCTCAACCCATGAGTTATTCTTTACTTCTTCCTCTCCTCATCTGAGGAGTTGTGGTTGTGGTTACCAGCACGGTAAAACCACCACTGGGCAAACTTTTCCCTCTAAAAATGCCATTTGCGAGGCTGCGGCTGAATGATCGCTGCCAGCGCTTCGTGTACACCCTTATGCATAAAATATCCGGCGTGTGTTCGTATACATGGGGCGTGTATACGTGTGTACGGGCACACAGCGGGGGTGTTGGCACACGAGGGGCCCGTTCCCCTCAGCAGCCGGGGAGGCGCCATCGCTGCCAAGCCGCTTCCGGGCCGCGCGTCACTGCCCTGCGCCGCCGGGGGCGGGGGCGAGCGGGGAAACGAAAGCGGCGGGGCCGGGGCTTAGGACGGGGCCCCCCGGGCTGCGGGAGGACGACGACGAGGAGGAGGAGGGAGCTGGGCTGGGTGCGGCGGTGAGCGGCTGTGAGGGAGCCCGTGGGGTTGGGGGTTCGTGGGGGGAGGTGGGGTATGGGGCTGCCTGACGGGGGTAGGGGGGGAGCGCGGGGCTGAGCGGCTGCGACGCGCTCGTTGCAGGCGCGATGAAGAGGAGGAGCGAGCCCGACTTCGGCAGCCCGCAGGTGAAGCAGAAGAAGAAGATAGAGGACCTGGGGCTGACCCTCAGCTCCACCTCCGACGACGAGGCGCAGCTCAGCAACCACACCACGCAAGGTGGGGCTGGGGGGGGGGGGCAGCCGGCGGCACCCCAAAATCCTCATCCGTGAGATGTAGGAGGTGGGGGTGGATGACAACCGCGTGCCCCAAAGCTGTGGGATTCTGCCTTAGCCTTCTCAGGCTCAGGCGCTGCTTCTGGTTGGGAAACTTCCAGTAGTGAGGGGCTGGGCGGTAACAGAGCGTGGTATCGTTTAGGAGAACCTTATTTAAAATTAATTTATGTGATTTGAGGAGAAAATTCTTCTCGGGAAGAGCAGTCAGGCGTTGGGATGGGTTGCCCAGGGAGGTGGTGGAGTCACCGTCCCTGAAGGTGTTGAAGGAGAGGTTGGATGTGGTGCTTAGGGGCACGGGTTAGCGGGTGGCATCGGTAGTAGGGCGATGGTTGGACCTGAGGATCTTGGAGGGCTTTTCCAACCCTAACGATTGCACGTTGGAGGTGTTTAAGAGACGCATGGACATGACACTAAGAGACGTGGCTTAGTGATGGGACTTGTTCGGTCAGGTAAGTGATTGGGCTTGATGATCTTCAAGGTCTTTTCCAACCATTGGAATGCCTCATTGTATAAAAAAAAGGAAACACAAAGCCCCCCACCAATATTACTGCCACATTCTTAGCAGGTGGGAATTGAGACGCGTACAAAGGGTGGGTTGATTGGGGTTCTTGCGCTGTAGCACCATCTTTTTTGCTGGTTCAGTGTGATTTTGTTGTTGTAAGTTGTGGAAGTTACAGGTATTTGATTTCAGAAAGAAAAACTGCTTTGGAGTTAATCAACTGAACTGCCTAATTTTTGAAGCTGTGATGTGCTTTCTCACTTGGAGTATACCAGAGATGTGGAGGGTGCCCTACACAATTGCCATCCCTGTTGTAGAGTGCTTTAAACTCTTAGGGTAGTGCTACTTCACGTTGCCACATACACGTGCCTGCTACTTCTTAGTCTTGGGATTTCCCTTGGTAATAGTATTAGTGAAAAACGGCCTGGACACAGAAAGAAGCCTTCCTCGTGTGAAAACAGAAGGGGATGTGCATGGAAGATGAGTGGTCGGTTTGGGAATAGGTGTAGTGACAGGGTATGGTGTCTGTATGTGTCTTGCAAGCCGAGATGAATGAGAAGGTAGACCTGTAGGGTATTGGAGTTGGGATAGAGACTATCAGGAACTGAACCCAGGACTAGGCTGAAAAATTCAAAACAGTATTTCTTTTTTTTTTTCCTTTTTATTATTGAGTTCTTATTGAGTTTATTATTGAGTTATGGGTCAAAATAGGCTGTGAAACTTAGTGGTTATGGAACAAGTCAATACAGTTGAAGGAAGACATTCTGGATGGGTTTAAGTGCTTGGTAGTCTGTTACACCCATTGTGGTTTCAGGTGAAAAAAAGTAGGTTGGAAGAGAGAAGTGTTTTGAGATGTGATGCATGTATTGGCTGATCATGGCCTAGTGAACATCAGAAGTAAGAGGAGTTGCGAAGGAACTTTCTTGAGATTTTTATAATGGGTATTGTATTTGAGGTACATCATGAGACATGGAAAATAATATTAATAAAAAAAAGGCTCAAAAGCAGGCATCAAAGGGGTTGAACACACACTGAAACAGTTTTAACTACATTTCACTGTAGTGTCTATCGGTTTCTGACCTCTTGTAACGACCTTTGCTAATTCTCCAGTTGTTGCCTGTTACTCCGCTGATGCTCTGTTATCCGTAACAGGAAATACAGGGATCTGTGAGCTGGGAGAGGAATATTGTGTTTTTTCTTACATCAGAAAAATTTAAGAAGAGTTCAGTCCTTTATAGGTTATGCCACGCTTTAAACATGTGCAGCTACCTAATTCCTTTTTAAATGATAACAGAGTTGATCTTTTCATGGTAAAAATCAATTTTCTGCATTATCTGAAGGCAGCTTAGGTATTTCAACCTGTAGTTGTGCAAAGAAGCACAGAATGATTTTTTAAACTAGGTTGACATATTTTCACTTGGATTTGTAGGCAAGCTTCTCTAGAGGTGAAAAATGGTCTCTTGAGTGAACTTGTGCTTGCTGCTGAGGCAGGTGATGGAGTCAACCGAAATTTCTTGTGCAGCTTGTAGATGTCTGTATAGTTGATTTTTTGTTCAAGTCAGGGATGCATTTGCCTCTGCAATTAGGTAGGAAAATGAGGAGAATCTAACGCTGTGTGTTATCAAGGTGTCAGTAACTGCCCTTTATCCTCAGGAGGGAATCTCTGGACTATCAAACTCCTCAGGATTATTGTGAAGGTCAGACACAGCACGGTGTAGTATTGTACTATTGGCATGGGCTTTGCCAGGCCCTTTGGGGTATGTGGAATCCATCGTCGGAGGAGGTGGTGTGCATCCCTGAGACAACAGGGTTGATAACCAAGTGTTGCTTCCGTGTGGTATTTCATATTGCACCTGAGTGCTTCCTGTAACACGTCTGAGATACTGAAGTGTGCTGTCAGACTCAGTGTTCGTTAAGAGCATTTAATGAGTCACACTGTATAGCTCTTGATGTGATTACTGGATGTCTTGCTTTTCCTCTTCTTTTTTTTTGGTGTTCACTTCTCTTGCTTTTCTTGTTTTCCAGAGTCTTCCAGTAGCAGCAGTGGGTCTGAGAGTGAGAGCGATGAAAAAAGACCAGTCTTCAGCAATGAGTTCAAGCAAGACTCTCTTGTGGAGGGGACTTCATCCCGCTACTCAATGTATAACAGTGTCTCCCAAAAGCTCATGGTAGGTCAACATAGTTTTGGTCCAAGCTACTGAAAATACCGGTCTGTTCTGAGATTTTCAGTGTGATTCTGATCATCGTTATAGTGAGGTTCTCTGTTTGATCCAGCTAATAAGCGGCTGGGGGAGGCTGAGAGAGATTTGTAGGTGGGGATTTGGCTTAAAAAAAGAAAAAAGTGAATTAATGTTCCAGGCCTTGGAGCAGGGAGGTGAATGTGAAGAGAAAGACTTCTGGTTCAGGCAGCTTGCTGAGCTAGAAAAAGAGAGTCCTACCTTGTGTTATTTTGCAAATAGGTATGATTGAGTTATGATTGAGTTAACAAATGCCCCTTAAGAAAGGCCTTTTCAAATTCTAGGATTGACATTAATTCCTTTTAGTCCCGGCAGCTGGCTGGCCTGCCCTTGCCAAATTATTACCGTAATTGTTAAGGTATTTCTTTCAAGTAGTGCTGCTCTGGTTTATGTAGGGCCAGAAGTTTCTTGGAAACGCATGGAGTTGTGAATTACAGTCACTGTGACAGCTAAACTTTGAAGATGATCATCAGCCTCTTCGTTGCACAGTGTTAGCATGGGGAAGGAAGGGTTTCTAGGAAGTTTTAAGCAAATTGGTGACTGTCTCTTTCTCGTGGTAGTCCCAAATTTGGCAAGTGTTTCCTGAGTCTAAAGGCAATGGTAGGTTGTAGAGAAGAGAAGTTTTTCCGAGTCCGTGCTGTTACACATATTTCAACAAAATTCATCGCTGTGGTATTGTGAGCATCATCATCCTGAAAGCATTTCTATTCTTGACAAGAGAAACAAGAAATGTTATTGCCGGGGCAGCAGGACAGATGAGACACAGTTATGCATGACTTGAAATGTGACAGGAAGACTGAACTCAGGTCTCTCTTTGTGCTGTGCTGGTGCTGTTCTCACAGGAGCAGTGGGCAGCAGTGTTTCCATGGTGGTACACCAGCGTGTAACTTCCTTTGCCAGGTTAGAAGTTCAGTCTCCGGTAGAAGCTGGGAAGTGCTGGTTCTTACTAGTGGGAACAGGGAGGTGCTGCCCCTCCAGGATACGAACTGCTGCTAGCCAGCTGTATCATCTCTAATATGAAGCAGGAAATTTCAAGTCTTGCTGAATTCAAAGCTCAGCGGGGTCCAGAGGCTGAAAGTTTCTGATTTTGCCCCTCTGTGGATAAATCCTGTTGCTGATCATTGCATGTCTGTCCACGTGTTTTTGTAACTGGGCTGCAGTTTGCTGATTCTAGCACAAGACTTCGTCTTGGAGAGCTCACTCTCGATCCAATCATCACAGTACAAGAACTTCTACTTCTGAATTCAGAAGGCTTTGCTTTGTCAGGCCTCATAAACCTGAATACAAAGGTTGATTGAATGCTTGGTTAGACAGCTTGGTAGCCTTAGGTAAGTAAAAGGAAAACAGTTCTTCATTACTAGGTGTTCAGAACTCTGGCCTCAGAACTGATGTAAAACAGGCTCAGTGGCTGTCACGTTGGATGTACGTATTTCAAGGGCTGCCTTTCCAGATAGCAAAGGCAATGGGTAAACTCCGTGCACCTTTGTATAAAAACTGTCTGATATTATTGTGTTGCTTCTTATACAGATTGATAACAAGCAATGTTTTTGTTGCTTTTCACAGGAAGGAACATATGGATAACTTATTCATCCAAGTGAAAATTCTCAAGTCTGTTATTTACGTATTGTTTTGTGGATACATATTGGAGGGAGTAAAATTGGCTACGTTCATCCTTTTTTTGTTGTTCTCTTATTGCTAAAAATAATAATTAGAAAAGCTGTTAACGTAGCAATTAACAAACATCTTTTTTTGAACTGATGGGCTGGTGTGTGTTTCAGGAGCAGTGTGTCTTGCATTCCTCCTCTGGTGACTTAGCTGACTTTTAACTGATGCTTGCAATGGATGTGATGGCATGTTCACAACAAATAAGATCATCGCAACATGATTTTTTCCTCATGCCAACATCCTTTGGTTTATGAATTTAGAAACCCACTGAACACAGTGATGAATGTGTCCTGGCTTCTCACTACTTCTCCTTTGGAGCAGGCTGTTCCTGAATTTTTCTAATTTGTTCTCTTTTCAAACATCATTCATTTTTTTTTTTTTTCCTTCCTGCCTTGGTGGAGTGAACTCTGTATTGAGTCTTGAAAGCCACAACTGAGATTAAAATTCTCAGTGGCTCCAAGTCACTTCAGTGTGATGGCTCTTTTCTGGGCTAGTCTTCAATCCCAGTACATAAACTCAAACCTACTTGCCTCAGTGTGCTCCCTTTGTTTCCTTTATAGGCCAAGATGGGCTTTCGGGAAGGAGAAGGTCTGGGAAAATACGGCCAAGGCAGGAAGGATATTGTTGAGGCCTCCAATCAGAAGGGAAGGAGAGGCTTTGGGCTGACCCTCAAAGGATTTGATGGGGAGCTGAATATTGATTGGCAGGATGAGCCAGAGGTAAGTTTTTACTGTTTTGAATCCCTTTGCTGTTGCTGTGTTCAGGATTTGCTCTCTGGGAACATTTTTTTAGTGCTGGTATAGCTGCTACTGTCAAGTGGTAGACCCAGGCCCAACTTTGTCCCATGACAAAGCATCTCAAAACTTGTTTCAGGTGCAGTGTTGCTGAGATCTGTATGACTTGTTTCTGAGCTTGTAGTAGAGAATGTGGTGGAAAAGTGTTATCAAGCTGTTTAGAATTTACCATTTTTATTTTGTATGTCATAGTTTTTATACCTGTGTAGGTGGCTTTTTTGTAAGTATTTTTCTGGGTGTATTTAGTAGTCCCATCTACAATGCTGTGATGTTTTATTCCTGTCTCTTGACAAGCTCCTCAGTAGGGAAGAAAATTGGAAAATAGAAATTGGTGTTGTCAAGAAATTAAAGCCCAGTTCTGGAATTATTTGATACGAAGCAGCTGCTGTATGCTTGTTTGTGTGTTGTATTTTTCTCCTCTTGAAAGCAACAAACGGAATGCTGAATCCTAGGGATCTGGTCAACTGGAGGCCAGCCAGAAGGTCCCAGCCATTGTTAGTGAAGGGCAGCAGTGCTATTGAGTCATGTGGTGTGCTTTATTGTACCTCATTCTCCTTTCTTTGAGTAGTTTTCAGCAATTGGAAATAATAGCAGAGGTTATTCCTGCAGAGCCAGGAATTTGAAATCTGTTCTGTAGGCTTACTGGTTTAGGGCTCGTTCTTCACCATGTTTCTGCATCTCACTGCAATTGTTACCTGTGATTTGCCCTTGTGGATTATACTGCTATAACAAATATAAGCAGGTGAGTAGATCTCAGCAAAATCTTACTTGACTCTTCCCATGTTTTGTTTTTGCAGCCTAGTGCCTACGAGGAGGTGGACTGGTGCCTTGAGTGTACCACGGAAATCCCTGATGCCCAGGAGCTGAAGGAGTGGATGACTGTGGGGAAGGTAGTTTTTTAGATCCCAGTACTTACCAGCCTAAGAAGACATGGGAATGCTCAGCCTAAAACAATTGCCTTGTCCAAGAGTTGTAGAAAATCTAGGCTGGAGGAAGCCTCTGGAGACTGCTCCTGCAGCTTTCTGCTTAAAGCATGTCCAACTAGGTTTCTCGGGGCCTTGTTGGGTTGAGTTCTGAATATTTCCAACTATGGAAATCTCACAACTGTTTTGAACATCTGCTTCAGTGTTTGCTAACCCAATTAGCAAAATTATCCATATAGCCGATGGACATTTAATGTGTTGCAGTTTGTGTCCATTGTTTCTTGTCCTATTGGTGTGCATCTCTGAGAAGAGTCGAGGTTCTCTTTCTCTATTTCCTACCTGTAGGTAGCTGTAGGTAGGAATGGGATCTTGTCTTTTCTGTCTCCATTCTGAACAAACTTTTCTATCAGTGTGTTATACATCAGATACTTTTGCACCCTTGTCATCTTGGTGGCCCCTTTGCTGGGCTTGTTCCATTTTGTCAATATCTGCCTTGTACTGAGGAGTGCTAAGCAGGTTGAAGTATTCCGTGCATGGTCTGAAGATGCTGAATAGGAGAGAATTGTTCCTCAAGCTGCACTCTTGCCGATACCACCTAGAATGTGGTTGACAGACTTCATCCTTCACAAGTTCATGTTGCCGTATTTGCTAACTGTTGTGCGTTCTCATTCTGCTCCAGAGGAAGATGGTGATTGAAGACGAAACAGAGTTCTGTAATGAAGAGCTTTTACGTAATGTCCTGCGGTGCAAGGTGAGTCCTGTTCCTTAGACAGGAATGAAAATTTTGGGGAAGCAAGTGAAATAATTTAAAGGGTTGAGTAGTTGACTTTGATTAGCAGGAGCTCAGAACCTCTGTGCCACTGGTGCGACCTAGAATCCTGGTGGCTACTGTCTGTTCATCAATCTGTTTTGTACCTCAGCCTTCAAAGAGATGAACAAAAACAGTGGTGTTCTTTTCTGGGTTAGTCCAACTGAAAGACTCTAGAGTTGAATGAGCTAAGGAGCCAAGCTCCCTTTCTTTTCTTGTGTTACATATTTCCTCCGAAATTTGATCGTGCCCTTAAGAATGGCAGTGTGTGTGTGTATCTATGAGAGAAATACCTTCAGCTGTGACTGCTTTTGAGGTGGCTAACCATGCTGCCAGGCTCTGGAGCTATCAGTACACAATTCTTCGGTGTCCCTGAACTCGATTAAGAATTGGGGTGGCTTAGAAGAAGAGTGCTTATGTGACAGAAGAAAGTTCTGTATTGGTGTATCGAACCCAGCACAGAGTGCTCCAAGGAGTGAGAAGCCTGAGGATAGGAAATGCTTATGCTTACCTATCCCTTGAGCTTATGTCCAGTCCGGGTTGATTTTGTTTCTGTTTGTGCAGAGTGTGTTTGATGAGCTGGATGGGGAAGAAATGCGTAGAGCCCGAACAAGATCCAACCCCTATGAGATGATCCGTGGAGTCTTCTTTCTGAACAGGTCTGTAGATGTCTGGTTACGCAGCCTCTTTCCAATTTATGTCCACTTTCAGCCATGGGAGCCAAGGTTGAAACTTAATAGGTCCCTATTTGTGTTCACAGAGCTGCAATGAAGATGGCGAACATGGACCATGTCTTTGACTACATGTTTACAAACCCGAAGGACTTCCATGGGGTGAGGGCCTCTCTTTAACTTTCAAGCAGCAGTGCTTTCTCAGAGTGGAGAAGGTGAGGGGAAAGGAGAATCCGTAGGATACTGGCTGGGAAAACAGATGCTTCAAAGACGTTTCTCTGGCTGAGTAGTGCAGTTGATGGTGTGTGTGGTTTAACTGAGGGGAGCTGTTATTGGGCGAGTAGAACTTCCTCAGTTTCCTTTTGCAGAGGCCCTTGATAAAGGAGCGAGATGCAGAGCTGCTCTACTTCGCTGATGTGTGTGCTGGTCCTGGGGGCTTCTCCGAGTACGTCCTGTGGAGGCGGAAGTGGCATGCGAAAGGATTTGGCATGACCTTGAAAGGACCAAATGATTTTAAACTGGAGGACTTCTATTCTGCTTCCAGTGAGCTCTTCGAACCTTACTATGGTATGTAGAGCATGAATGAATGTTACCTAAAGTTTTTGCTTGTGCTCCAGCTCCATCAGGAGTGCAGCTGGCATTTGTACCAGCGTGGGGATCTTAGAGGAGCCTGTTTCTAGAGAACCATTTTGCAAAGTAGAAGGAGGCTCTCTTTTGAGAACAGGGTTGAGATCGGTGAGCTTGCACATCAAGTCACATTTCTGTGCTTATTTCCATTCTGCCAAGAAGTTTGTGTCTTGTTGTCATACTTTGTACTTGAGCTTATGTGAAAACTGCGGAGTGCTTTAAGATTGCTTGACAATAGTTCTTCCACTTGACTGATGTAATCCTGAAACACGCTGAGTGAGATGACTTGCCCAGAGATCTGTGAGCAGAGGCAGAGGTGGAAGCCTTACTTGGTTGACCGGTAGTGTGCTTCTGTATCAGACCTCTGTGGCTTTGCTCTGATAATTGATTGTGGGCTCTCAGTACAGAGAGATAAAGCAGATTAGGGCTACAAGCTGTACCTGAATCACTGCGACTAAATGAGCTTTTTAATATAAAGAGATTTCAACTAACACGTTACCATGTCTTTGAGGCAAAGTGTGCGTAAACAGACCATTACTGCATCTACCTCACGGATGGTAACTTGTTAAGCTAGTTTGTTTGTGCCATCTATCTGTGTAGACTCACTGAGTAGGAAGGGGGAATACAAGGACTGATAGTCCTCGTGCTTCTTATTTCAGACTGTGTAAAGGAAACTCAGGTGTGACTGCCCTGTAGAGAAGATGGTAGCCAGTTTGATTTTCCACTGACATGTTTTTCTTTATCCTGCCACCACTGTGACTCTTGATGTCTGCCACTTTTGACACCTAACCGTGAACTCTTAGAGAATGGCTTGTGCTTCAGGATTAGATGTGTTAAAGAGGTTTGTGGCAAGGGCAGCAGGGCAGATAAATGCCTTGTTCTAATGCCTGCAGCATTTAGATCTTCATAACTCACTAGTGCTTTTATGGAGAGAAGGAGATACCTGGAGAAATGAATAACCCAATGACTTTGATGCATTTTCTTGATTCCCTTTCTGTCTGTTGTGCTATTAAAACCTAGGGAGATGTATACAACTCTCTTCCAGTGATGGGAAGGAAGTAGATTGCTGCGATATTTGTGTTCTGAAGAATAGTAACAAATCCTAGTGTCACTTTGCTTACTGACAGGGTGATTGACGAGGAATTTAGTTATCAAAGCACTATCGTGCATCCTGATCTCTGCTGTTTTCCAGTCTTGCAGTTGCTCAGTTAATAGAAGCTGTAGTTTTAGAAGATTTATAGAGACTAATGCCAACTGGAAGTTCAGGCTTCTCTGAAGTCAGAGTTGGTAACCTCTAGAACACAGCTTAGATGAGCTTTCTAAAACGCTAGCCTGGGGGACAATGTATCTCTTTGAAGAGCCTTATCATAAAATTACAAGCCTTCATGCAAAAGAAAATAATAGGAATTTCCTTTTCCCTACTCTCTTTATAAACCTGTTTGCATGTGAACAATTTTTGGGGCTGTTTTTCTTAACTCCAAATTACGTTGTGTTTGGAAGTAGGTGGTTGTGTTTCTGTAGATTTATACTAATTTTTAGTGGAAGGTTTCCAAAGCACCATGTAAATCAGTTTGCCTTTGCTGTAAAAACACGTTACTAACAGGGGAGCTGTGCAATGAGATTGAATCTTACGGTTTTAGTGGGTTCAGCTATTTGTCATTTCCACTCAGATGAGAATATTACGTTGTAATGCCGTCAGGTCCTGACTCAGAGGAGGGCAGCGAGTGATTTGTCATTTGTTGTGGCTCATATATACAAGTCATCTTTTGAGCACGGTTATTGTACAGCTTTGTTTAGCCATGACCACAAAAGCTAAGTAGTTTTTCTAAATTAACAACCATCTTTGGTGGTGAACCAGGGAATACATTAATGCTTAGTCACTTATTGAGGTCTGTGTAGTGTCTGACTAAATGTTAATTGCATCCAATAGATCACCTGTATCTACTGATCTTTTGTACTGATCTTTGCAAACACGTTAGTAATCGTCTCTTCCTTTCCCCTTAGGAGAAGGAGGCATTGATGGAGATGGAGACATTACTCGCCCGGAGAACATCACTGCTTTTCGGAATTTTGTTCTGGACAATACTGATCACAAGGGAGTGCATTTCTTAATGGCTGATGGGGTTGGTCCCTTTCTTTTTTCTCCTGCACTAACGACCAAAACTGGTACCTCGTACCTCAGTCTGCCTGTGATAATTGACATGTCTGCACTTAAAACATGAAATTCATTAAGGCTCGTCATTAAAATTCCTGGTGGCAGTGTTTTGTAGTGTTGAAAAATATAAAAATCATAATTTCATGATTTATCTGTACAGAATTGTTTACGTGAGCAACAGATTTGTGGAGATGCTAATCATGTGCTTTATGCTTTGCAGGGCTTCTCTGTGGAGGGTCAAGAGAACCTGCAGGAAATCCTAAGCAAACAGCTGATGCTTTGTCAGTTTCTTACAGCACTGTCCATTGTCCGGACAGGTATGTTCTGCCTGTTAATCATCTTCCACCTTCTGTCAGGTGTGGGTGACATGGCAGAAGGATGCTGTAGAATTTTATTAACGTGCCATGAAGTCTGGTCTGCCACGAGGCTCTGTTGCACAGGATTGAGGATGTTGCACAGGTCATGCATTCATTCCAAGGTGGTTGTCACAAAGCTAAGAGATCTGGGACAGAAAACTTAGGCTATCTACGTCTTATTTTTATTACAAGCAGGAGGTAAAATGCATTAGTTTAAATCTCCTACAGTGTTATGTAGCTGTCTTGGGCTGAGGTCACAGTGTGGTAGCTGGATAGTATATCTGAGCTTTATGGTATCAGCTGGCCCAGCTCCTTTCTGAACACTCTAGCAGGCCGGTTGGAACAGAGTGGTACTAATCCAGTTCATCCTTCCCTTTAGTTTGTGGCTTTTCTCCTTTAAGTCTGCCATCTCTGATCAAAACCAGCTGATGTCTCGTGCTGTTCTAGCTGTAACCCATTAGTGATGGCAGTTACAGCTGTGTCTGGTCTTGATGATTCCTCTCTTCTGCAGAATTTAGTTGGCATTTGGCATTGACACACAGGAGCAGAAGATAGGAATGTTTTTCCCATTGTCATTTATCTTGTGTCCTGTGCTCAGAAGTACCTGAGGCAATGATCTGCTTAGCAGTAGTCTTGAACATTGATGTGGTGTGCGGAGTCACCTCCTTGAAGTCTTCCCTCTCTGAGTAGATACAACTCTGCCAGACTGACTGCTTTTTCTTCAGGGTAGTTGGAAAAGTTGTTTGAAGGCAAAGGGGGGCATCCATGCTTTTCTTTCTAGATGATGAGCTATTCTGTTTAGGTAACATCTATTAGTTTTTTCTTCCAGACCAAATACATAATGGAGCTGCTCTTCTGTTGAGGCTTTTGCGCAGCGTGCTGCAGCACCACAGGGGCATAGTTTGGGCCTGGGAAGGGAAGCTAGGGAGCGGGTAGAAGGCTTGCTCTTGAGAAAGCACGTGTACTGATTTGATCCTGGTCAGAAAACTGCTTTTCCCTTTGCTGTAGAGATATGGGGAAGATGGTTCAAGGAGTCGCATTGGCCTACTTCTTGGAAGTGTTTTAGATACTGTTTAATTGTACAAAAGCACTTACTGTTTCTGCAGAAGAGAAGGTTATTGAGGTGCCTGGTATCTCCTTGTTCCTTTATAATCTGCTGGTGTCACTGTGCTTCCTCTCTCTGCTCCAGGAGGACATTTTGTCTGCAAAACCTTTGACCTGTTTACTCCATTCAGTGTGGGGCTTGTTTATCTGCTGTATTGCTGCTTCGAGCGAGTGTGCATCTTTAAACCTGTGACAAGCCGTCCTGCTAACTCGGAGAGGTGAGATTCTTGAGCAAGACGGATTACTGCAGAAAGCCCGTCCTCTAAATTTAGTGATAGATGAATTTAGGCAAATGGAATCTGTGATCTCACTCAGTTGGCGACTGTTTTGGAGGAGAAAATGCTTTAGATGCCTAGCAAATTATGATGTTTGACGAAGTAAAGAAGATATTTGCCAAAGTACACTTGCTTTTCACTGCCTCTACTGAATTCCTTCTAGAGAAAGAAGCAGTGGAACAGTACGTAATGCTGTTTTGCATGAATCAACTAAGGTTCCAGTGAAGCCAGAGCCTACTAGGTGTGTTACTGTACCTGTCAAGTTTAGCAGAATTGATTTACTCCTTTAGGGGGATCTGTGGCATTTTTGAACAGGGTTGTTGAATGTCCCAGTCTTTTTGGAAAGTGGAAACTGACACCTAATGACTTTGTGATAAGTGAGATTTCACCTTCTTGGGGCTGCCTGGGGGAAAGAATTCCTGGGATTCGGGATACTGTCCTGACATTGGGAGCACAGCAGGAAGGGTGGCTGTGTGGAAGGGACTGAACCCAAATGACCTCTCTGCTCTGCAGGTACGTGATATGCAAAGGATTAAAGCTGGGGACAGAGGACGTGCGGGACTACCTCTTCATGGTGAACATCAGACTCAACCAGCTGCGCAACTCCGACGTGGATGTGAATCTAGTTGTCCCACTGAACGTGATCAAGGGGGACCAGGATTTCTATGACTACATTGTGCAGTCCAACGAAAAGTGAGTGCCCGTGGGCAAGGAGGGCTGCTGGCTGTAGGCAGGTCAGCCAAATTGGCTTTCAGTTGCAGCTGTTTGCTCTCATGGAGGGGCTTGCTGATGCTGCTGCACTGCTCTGCTCTTGTTCCAAGAGGCTTAGCAGAGCAGAGGGCTCTGTGCAGTGGGGGATTACTACTGTTAGTGACTGTTTGGCTTGTTTTGTTGTGTACCATCCTCCTGTGTAGACTGGAAAAGAGGACAGTGCCTAGTTCTTGCTGGTGGACTTCTTGTCACTTTGATACATGTTGACAATGATCAGTCAGGATTCTGCTTGTTGTCCCAGTAATCTTCCATGTAGTTTGATCGTGGTGTAGATAAACTTGCTCCCTGACTGCAATTTTCCTCTTTTTCAGCCACTGCAAAGTTCAGATAAAGGCGCTTGCTAAAATTCGTGCCTTTGTTCAAGACACGTGAGTATATTCCTCTGGCTTTCAGTGAGGATTGAACTAACCTACTATAAATCAATTGCTTTGCCCTTCTTTAATGTGTTCTTAATTTGAGCTGGTACTTTACTTGGCCTTTAGAGCCAGGAAAATTAATAGTGCTTTTAGGTAGCTCAGTGTGTCTCTGCCTGAGTTGCTCGCTGGAAAGTGTGGGTAGCTGAGGGAGTCCTGAAGGTTGATGGTCTGTCACCCTTATTGAGAAGGCTACTGCGTGCCTTCTGATTAACATATGTGGGCCTGCTTCTTAGCAGGAGCGTGGACATACCATCCTGGTATGTTCAGTTCTACAGTACTTGGCTAAGATGGGTATGGTTAATAGATGTTAATTTTTCAGTGTCATTCAGAGCGTCTGAGTTACATACCTAGAGTTACCTAAAGCATGCAACATGAATTTCTCAAGTTTAAAAAACCCAAAGCTATTGCGATGGATAGCTGTTTCCCTGACGTGACTTTTCTGTTCAGGTATCATTCAGAGATCACATAATGGAAAGCTGAGTGAGCCTGAGAGCCAGAGATTGTCTAAGAATTAATAACAACTTTAACACTGTTTTTTATGTGGGGAGGGAAGGAGGATCCTCCGAGTGCAACCTGTTGAGGAGCACTCTGTCATTCCCAAGCCAGACACGGAACGATGCGATTTGATAGGGCTGGGATATGCTAATGCTGTGAGAGCAAGGAGGTTTCACCATTTTAAGTCTGCTTTTTTTTTCTCTCGAGGACGCTGATCGAGCCACGGCAGGCTGAGATCCGAAAGGAGTGTCTCCAGCTCTGGGGGGTAAGTAAGCTGCGAAGCAGGAGATGGTAAAGGTGGTGAAATCCTTGCTGTGATGAAATAAGGATGGAGCCAGAGTACAGATAAGCTTTCTAACCAGAGGTTTGATGTGTTGTCCTGGGGGAAGGTCAAAAATTATTTGAAGCTTTTCATGTAAGCAAATAGGATGATGCTCGTAGGTTATGGGTATGGCTTAACTGAGCAGGTACCTGATTCCTCTGCTTTGCTGCAGTTGGGAATGTTTGATGGCATACAGAGTGAACTCAGCACCTAGTGGTTTTCAGGCAGTAGAGCTCTCCTCTATTAAAAGGGCCTTGTTTTAGGAGTCTGCAGTTTCTCTTTCCCGAGCCTTTGACTGTAGTGAGGTCATACCTACAGCAGTTGAGATGTGGATGGAGTCAAAGATTTAACCTGAAACTTTTTGAAGCTGCCTCAGTGTTTCCTACAAGACGTAGTATACCTACATTAAACTTGAAAAACATGTGAGACCTTTTCTTTGCTAGATGACCACTCCAGCAACTTCAGTCCCAAGAGAAGGAATTCCAGAGGGCAAGATGTTCTGTCATGTACTGAAACCAGAAAGTTCATGTAAACATGCAAAAGAATAACACTCATCAATTGTTTGGATTTCTTTCAGATTCCTGACCAGGCCCGTGTTGCTCCCTCATCTTCAGATCCCAAGTCCAAGTTCTTTGAGCTGATCCAGGTAAGATTTTACCCAGAAGCTGCTTCTGCTTCTTCGGAGTTCTTCGGTACAAACAGGCCTTTTCCCTGCAGGGATTAAGGGATGAAGAAGGTAGTCCTGGATGATTTTACGGAAAACTACATTTACCTGCCTGCTGATGCATTGTGTCTAACCTGCCTTTTCCATACATTGCTCTTTAGGGCACGGACATTGATACCTTCAGTTACAAGCCCACTCCTCTGAATTCCAGTACACTGGAAAAAATCCGCCAAGTGTTAGATTACCGGTGTATGGTGGCTGGAAGTGAGCAGAAGTTCCTCTTGGGGCTAGGGGTAAGTCCTGAGAACAGTCAGGCTTTACATCTGGGAGTTCTGCTGGTTCATTTCAGTTTTAACTACTTTGCCTTGCAAATTCATCCCATTCTTTCCTGTCCTCAAAGGCCAGGAAGGATTATTATGGGGCAGTCCTGGATGCTGCTAGTCCCTTTGTTTCTTTCTTCTGCCTTCACTACGTTTCACAGTAATTAACCCTGTTCTTGTAATTCCAGCCAACACAGAGACCCCATGTTCTCGTTAGTGTCTCTAATTACTTTCACTGTCTTTTTAAAGGTGTTCTATTTCTGGTTCACTATATAAGAACTTAATGACAGAATTGAAACGGTGTTTTTGTTCCTTTGCTGTAGAGATTAAGGTTCTTCCTTAAAATTTCCCACAGAGAAACTGCTTGTGTCAGCCTAGTACAAAAAGATTCTTTGAGGGATGCTCTGGAGCTGGTCAGAGGTCTCTTTTCCACCCCTACCCTCATGAGGCCATGCGTGAATCTGACTCTGCCTTCTGTACACAGAAATCACAGATCTACACGTGGGATGGTCGCCAGTCAGACCGCTGGACAAAACTGGATTTGAAAACTGAGCTGCCACGAGATACCCTTCTGTCTGTGGAGATTGTTCATGAGCTGAAAGGAGAGGTAGGAAGCTATTCGTTCTCTTACAAGTGGCTGCAAATATAATGAGCAGTTTCACCTATTCTCTGGAAGATACTGCGGAGTAAATGTTCCATTTGTGCCAGGTGTGAGGGTTTTCTTTCCTGTTTGATCTTCAGAGAAACTATTTTAGATTAGCACTGGACAGAAAGAAGGAACTTTAGAGAGATGAGCTTTTAACGTTGTTTTGAAACCCCTTTGGACCTGACGTGCTGTTGGCCTACATGCAGCAGCAGATGACATTGCCACTAAGACTTAATCTGTTCTGTGGCTCTTCGGGTACATAACCGTGCAGTAGTGATTGCAGGCCTTGGAAGAAGACCCTTGAGGTATATTCACAATATAAAGTGTTGCTGCTGAGTGTGGCTGTCCTCTTGCACCTCAAATGAGGATGCTGTAGTACGCTGGGCTCTGTGCTGTGCTGCCTGATGAGGCACTGTCGTGCCAGAGAGCTGGTGACGGTAGCTGTGGTCCTACTTTCTCTCCCTCTCCCTCCCTTGAGACAACTGTGTAGTTGAGATACGTTGTTTCTTGGAGGCTGGCACGTTCCTGTACAATGGGCTGCAGGGAATTGGCGTGCTTCTGTTATCTGGAAAGGCGCTCTCTTGCGGGAAGAGAATGATTCATTGCCAAAAAAAAATTAAAAAAAAAAGCTACAAAACGAAGCTGAAATAGCAACAGACAGTCTGAGTAGTAAGTTTGCGTATTACTTTCTGCAGGGGAAAGCGCAGCGAAAAATCAGCGCTATCCACATCCTTGATGTCTTGGTGCTGAATGGCAACGATGTCCG
Source organism: Nettapus auritus (assembly GCA_011076525.1). Classification (NCBI taxonomy): domain Eukaryota; kingdom Metazoa; phylum Chordata; class Aves; order Anseriformes; family Anatidae; genus Nettapus; species Nettapus auritus. The sequence goes on from CM021767.1 coordinate 25,811,831, forward strand.
AAACCAGCATTTCAACCAGAGGTACGCAGGCTCTGGAGAAATTTCTTTCTTGTACGTGAGTCAGAGTGACTGAGAAATGTTCACACCGACGGCAGAATGCTGAGCACAGGGAGACAAGTGCGTTCAGCTGAAACACTGCTATAACGATGAACTGTGACTGAACCACCTCAAAGTGAAGTGGGTATAGCCTTTCCTGCCTGTACTGTCTCTGTATGAGGGCAGGTCTAGCTCCCTTCTTAGTCTGGAGTGAGCCAGGCATGGTATGGATAAACTGAGCACCCTGGGAATGTGAATGAGCATAGCTGTAAGTGGCTCAGGAAGAAGAGCCCCTCTGCCTTCCTCATCAGCACGTCTCTCCTAGTCTTGCTTGTCTACTTAGGCATCAGTGTGGTCAGCAACACGCGGGCTTGTAGAGGAGCTATGGAGACCCATTCCGAATGGATATGGGTCAGTATCCATAGCAGCCAGGATCACTGGGTACTGACCTGGGAGGGCAGGGTGAAACTAAAACCACATTGCTCGAGTGCCCATTTGGCTAGCAGTGGAGGCAATCTGCAAGGACTGAAGTGTCTGGTTGGTTATTCTGCTGAAACTGCTACCTTCTTGGTGAAACAAAGATCCTCAGTTGTAGGATTGTCTTTCTGTTTTTGTTCAGGATTCAACTGGCGGAGAAGTTTGTCAAAGCTGTTTCCAAACCTAGCCGGCCAGATATGAACCCGATCCGGTGAGTGACTCCTCTTTCCCTCAGCCTGATGTGCTTTGGTTTTGCTGTTTTGGAGGATGAAGACCAGGAGGTGAAGGACTTAACTATGAATTTCAGCTTAAAATGTCTGTATCACTGGAAGGGGGCTAAAAATTCTTTAAATATCTGAGATGAGGTTGGTAGTAGAGAAGTCGTGCCCTCCTTTCACACATCAGACGTTCATCACAGGCGGACTGGCCAGTGCTGGTCTCAGACATGTGCTGTAGTAGGTCTAGCGCACAGCTAGCTTATTGCAGTCTTTTATATCCTTGTCTGCCCTGAAGGGTCAGCAGAGGTACAGAGAAGCTGACTGTTAGATAAATGCAATGTTGATCAGATTTGGAATCTCCAGATGGTTAGCCTGAGGAGAGAAGGTTTTAGTTACCATGTCGAGAAAGTTCTTAACAAAGGGCTTCAGCTCTGGTTGCCTCCTGACTTTCTATTTCATTAATTCCGCTATAGCAGATCACGAGAGCATTGTTGTGCTGGGTATCAGGTACATATTTTGGACAAAATAGCTTCTGTCTCAGAAGGCTTTCAGTCTAGCTAAAAGGGCCATGATATTGTGAGAGAGGCTGGAGTAAGGGAAAGAGGATCTTCTGCTTGACGATAGATGAATGGGAACTCAAACTCAAGACAGTCACAATCTCTGGAGGAGCCTGAAGCATTGGCAAGAGCTGAAGATGAAGCAAGAAGGAGGCCTGTTGAAATGGGTAGTGGAAGGGTTTTTGCTCTCATGAAAAGCTGTTCAAACTGTGCTGTTTGAAGCCTGGTGATTGTCATGGCGTGTGTGAAACAGGTGGTTGGGATGTCTGATCAGAGGCAATGCTTTTGAAACTTTCTGATTGTCTTCCTCTCAGAACAACAAAAACAAAAGCAGCTTGACATAATAATAGGATGACGATTCCAAATCATCTTTACTGATTAAAAACAAACAAAAACCAACAACAATTGTAAAACTCAAGGTAGCTCGCAAGTTTGTGGTGTCCCTCAGGATAACGGTGACGATCTTTCCATTTACTTTTACTGCAAGGCCAGCACGCTGAGGCCAGAACCTGCCTGGGGCTGACCTTGGTGAATTTACCTCATGGGAAAACAAAAGCACCTGACTTTCACCGTTCTTTCTCTTGTATATTCAGCCTGAGGTAAAAACGTACCGCTTCCTTAGCAGTGAGGACACTCGTATGCTGCTTACAGCAACCCATCTGTGAGAAAGCAGCTGTCACATTTTTTCAAGCCAGGAGAAATAAAGCATAAGATTGAGGAGAAAGGTGAACCTTAGTTATGCTTGGCCACCTCACGCTGTACAGAATGAACTGTTGCTGCTTCTTACAGCTGGGACAGAAAAAGAGGACAGTTTAGTTTTTATTTTTTTCATCACACTTTGTTTTGTTTCTTCTTTTTCCCCCAGAGTGAAAGAAGTGTACAGATTGGAGGAGATGGAAAAGATTTTTGTGAGGTAAGTAACTGGCTGAAATGGGACCTTTGGGGGCTGATGGAGAAACTGTCAGCCACCAATGCCTGACAGCGGAGGGATGTGCTGATCTGTGCTAGAGGAGTCCTGGAGAAAGATCTTGTAAAGCTCTTGAATCCTGCTGCTGAGCTCTAATGCCACCAACTTGGCCAATGTGTTTTGTAGAGGTAGGAGCAGCAGCTGCACTTGAGTATTTGTGCAGAACTGTCAGTGGCTTGAAAGATTTGAGAGTTCATACCTGAAAGGAGAACCCCATTTGGATTCAGTGTGGTAGATTGTCACATATCCTTCATGCCAGCACTAGATCTGCTACCTGGTATAGATGGCTCTGGCTGTTTTTCTTAGCCAGAGACAGGGAAACAAGAGATGGGATTTTCCAGGGATGTGGTGATTTATCCTGGCGTATTTTCACTGTGACGGGTGTCATCTTGTGTGCAAGAGGACGACAAAGGAAGAAACGGGAGATGCTGTGTTAGCAGTCTCTATCACTGTCTTCTCTCAACATTCAGGTTAGAGATGAAAGTCATCAAGAGCTCAGGGGGAGTACCCCGGCTGTCCTACACAGGCAGGGATGACCGGCACTTTGTACCCACAGGACTCTACATAGTGCGGACTGTGAACGGTAGGAAGAGAGAGTCCCCTGCTCTTACTTCATTTTTACTCTGTGCCTTCAAGTAAAAAGTAATTGACTAGGCTCACTCCTGCTGTAACTCTGTAAAAAGTTAATGGCAGTATTCCAGTGGCGAGAGATCCCCATTGGAGTGATCAGAGCTTATGTTGGGGTAAGGTTCCGGGTGTTTCTGCGATAGTTTTTTTTCTGTTGCAGCTTGATCTGTTGTGTGGGTAAATCAATTTGGAGTGTCAATTTTTAAATGCAGGGAGGATGGGATTTTCTCAGTGCATGCAAAAGTTTGGGAGGCAGGTGGTCTTGAGGGAGGGAAGGGAAAAGGAGTAAGAGAAGAATCACTGTCACAGATTCCTTGTCCCTGCTTGCACTCTGTATGTGTTTCTACCATGCTTTTATCCTCATTCCATTTTCAATCTAATCCCTGTGACACTTTCCTGCAAGATCCCTGGACAATGGCATACAGCAAAAACTCGAAGAGGAAATTCTTCTTCAACAAGATGACCAAGCAAGCAACATACGACCTCCCTTCGGAATCCATCGCACCCTTTCAGTGAGTACTAGCCGTGGCGATTGCCAGAGCCCAGGCTGTGGACAGACAGCTGACGCTGGACGTTTGGAAGGGAGTTGGGGTGTGCTCTGCTGTTTTTGCAGTTGTTTGCACTGCAAGCACAGCTCGGCCACCAGCAGGGTGTGCTGCATAAACTGACACCTCACAGATTTAGGAAACCGCTGAGCTGGAGTTGTCGCTTTTGCTGTTGACTGCTGTGAATAACGCAGATCTTCATACAACTTCATTCCTCTGTCTGCAGCAGAGTGCGAGTGAGTGAACCTCGCTGCGCGCAGGGATCCTGTAACTGTAGCTTGTTGCATCTCTGAATGTTCAGATACATTGTTGGAAGTTGCTAATTTAAAAGTCAGTCCCAGTTAATTTAGCCCGAACTCTTGTGTAAGTTTGAAGTAGCTAGAGCTTGGTTAATGAGAGAATAAGAGAAAAGCATTATCTCCTTGAGAAAGGATTGTCATAGGACTGTCATTAACATTGTGGTTGCTGAATGCCACCTGTATCCATTGGGTACTAGGCTAAGGCAGCCTTTAAGTACAGCAGGTTTGGGGCCTGCCTGGTACGTCAGGGCTTGGGGAAGATGTTCTGCATGCTTTGCCCTCTGGTGGTCTCGAGAGATACCCTCTGCTACCAAGGACTCTGCCTCTGAGTGAGAGCTTGACATGAAAAAGTGCTCCTAATTTTCTCACTTCGAATCTCATTACCTACTTTTGAGTTGTGCTTTTAAAAATCTTTAAGCTCCCTGCAACCAGCTAAATAGAAGGGGCTTAAAACTGTGAAAGTAGAGGCACATGGTGGATTTCTTCCCCTCCAGGCAGCAGGACGGGGTTAGTTCTGCCTAAGAACTCATAAATAGGCCAGTACAAACCGTCATGAAAGGCTGAGGACTTAGAGCTCTCATGTAGGACTGCGGAAGGGATGTGTTGTGTTGTGGTTAGCGAGTACTAATGTGTCTGTAATTAGCCATTGACATGTGCTCTTGTCGCTATGCTAGTACTGCTTTGTTAGAACAGCAGCACTAAACAAGCTATGAATATTGTGTCAGTACTTGTACAAAACTAAAGGCTGCTGTGTCGGCAGTAATTAGCAGCTCTGTTTTCATTATGGCTGGGACTGTGCTGATGCAGCGAGGGAGGACTGTGCTTGATGGATGGAGTGAGAGATGGCGTGGTAGGGCCGGAACGCTCAGCAGCCGAGTAGAGAGCTTGGTTATTTCACACAGGGGGCAGGAAGGGATGATCATAGCTGCTTTTGTACAGCACAAAGTGCCGTTCATTTGCAAAGCTCTATAGGACAGCTATTACTCATTCTAGTAGGTTTGTCGTGAGTGATTAGACCGCTACTTGCTTCTGCTGGGAGACTTCCTGAATTCTTCATTAAGGCCTTTCCGTTGCCTGAAATGACAGTTTCATCCTCTGAAAAACTTGTGGAGGGAGGGAGGTTTTCCCTAATGATCTGTCTCCTTCCAGCAAATACTGAACTGAGCCTTGAGTGAAGTCAGAATTAACAAGTTTGCTTCCATGGAACTCTCTTAGGCTAGGAAGTTCCTGTATGTTATGGGCTATAAAGTTTGTAAGATGAGCGAATGTGTGTGCTGCTCTTTTTCTAAGGCACCCCTTAGATAGAGTTACCTCTCTGTGGCTCCCAGCAGAGGAGCTGTGTCTGTAGTGCACGTCGTGGCTAACACGATGACGGGGTTTTCCTTCCCCTCTTCTGCCATACTAATCTTGCTCTCTTCTCTGTCCACAGTGTCTGCCATTACAGCCGCCTCTTCTGGGAGTGGGGGGAAGGTGTCAAAGTGCACGACTCTCAGAAAAGGCAAGATCCAGAGAAGCTCTCAAAGGAGGATGTCCTGTCTTTCATCCAAGCACACTACCCCTAACCCCCTGCCCTCTTGAGGGACGCCGGCTGGGGCTGAGCCCAGCTTGGATTCTTCAGGGACTGACAAGACTGGAGAGGCTCCACAGCTATCCTGGTCTTCTCCAGAGCTGATTCCCTGGAGGTGATGTAACCAGGAGACGCTACGCAGAAGGCTCAGGACAAGGCTCTACCTTGGAGTGTATATAAGAGTAGGACCAGGTAGCGCGCCTGCTGCTGGAGCACCTGTGGTGACTCCTGGAGTCGAGGCCTAATGCCCTTTTGTCCTGACCTGCTGCGTGCGTGAGGCCAAGGGGCTGGCAGCTTTCTTTGCTCCTGTGCGAATATTCGGCCAGGTTTGTGGAGCTCTGTGCGTGTCAGGGCTCTCCAGGCTTGTGCTTCCCTGGCAGCGGGAAGGAGCAGAGGAAGGCGGCAGGGCTGGGCAACAGCGCGCTGAAGCAGTCCTGCCTTGTTCCTGGCAGCTGTCCATCTCCTTGGCCTTGTGAAGGGCCTTCGCTACCCCGTGGAGGGTATTAATTCATGGGGAATGCTAGCTTTGGGGTGCAAGTATGGATTCTCGTTGGTATCTCCAACATTTCTGCTATCGAGGCACTTGGCTGGCCATTGGCAATTCCGATGTGATAGCGTCCCCCTGGACAGGAGCCAACACAGGTGATGACTGGACTTCCTGGCACCGACTCGATGTTTCGGTGCCACGGGTTTCTCAGACCTCTACGAGCTGCTGTGACAAGGATTTCCCCTATCTAGGTCAGTGACTAATCCCGAGCCAGCAGCCTGGGGTTAATTTGTGAGTGTCTGCCTCATGGTACTGCTGAGACCAAGGTGCTTTGGTTCTTGGTACTCAACAATATTACCCAAATCTTCAGGAAGGAAAGCGGATGTGGGAGGGAAGATGAAGTTTACGATGCTAGAGGAAGTGATGGGAACATCAGACTTTGACAGACTTTGTTGGAAGACCCGGGGCTTCAGCAAAGAGAGATCTTTGACTTTGACCATGTTGGTTAATAGGAAAAAAATCCTGTCCCCCAACTGTTCCCCCTGGAAAGGATATCAGAGTTCCCCTTCTAAATGTCAGAGTGGGCTTCGACGCCCTCCAAGTCTCATCTGGCCCTGGCGCTACACCTGGGGTGAAGGCACAGAGCTGTGACACTCTCAGCATGAAAGCTGTGTGTCAGCAGACTTCTCAACGTGTTTTTATGCTGGGCTCAAAGTTGTCTCCTGTTGCATGATTTACCTTCAGTTCTGGCTTCCATTGGGCTTTTGCCAGGTCTTCCACTTAAATCAGGAGGTAACGCGCAGTTGACTGCTTTTAGCTAAGCAGTTACCCCCCTTTTTTGTTTGCTTTTAAACAGATTGGCAGTAGGGAGGAAACTGGTTTATGGCTTGTCTGAACTGTGCCTTAAAGAAAGCTGTAGTTCTTGGAACTACAGCAGTTGCTTAGGTTCTTATTTCCCCCCCAAAGTTGTACGTAGGATTTGAAAAAGCTTTACGTAGTAAGACATGGAAGTTGTCACTTGCAGGTGTGTAGGTGCATGGGTGCCCTGCACCCCTCCCGAAGAGGCCGTAACAAGGGTGGCATGTTGCAGAAGTCTCATTTTCATCCACCTTTTAAGGTCCAGCATCATGTATAGGTTTTGTCCTCAGCATGCAGTGAATGCCACTCTGCTCTCTGAGCTTGGAGCACTTCCGTGTCTTCACAAGCACGTAATTTCTATACGCCCATGTTTTATTTCTCTGCAGTTTGGGATAACTGAACTTAACAGCTTCATCCCCTTGCACCAGACAAATGTAGTGCAGGCTTGGTCACTGGAGAACCACACTCCTCGGCTACTGGAAACAGGTGAGGGGCTGCAGGTCGTCAGGGGGTCCTGCGGATGACCTGTAGCTGCCCTGTTTCCAAGCAGAGGCAAAATACGAGAAATGGTAGGCTTCCCCCCACAAAGAACAAGAGCTCTGTCACCGACAGCTTGTTCTGGCAAAGGCACTTCCGTGAGGGACGAGGAACCTTCCCTGGGGGCAAAAAAAAAAGCACCTCCAACTGTGTGGTTTCCAGACCTGCGTGCAGTTGGCTTTTTAAATCAGTAATTTGAGGTCTGGCATTTCTGCAGGCAGCCTCGAGGCTGTTCCAGCGCGTGCTGCTCCCTCTGCCAGGCTCCTGTGCTGTTACGTACTCCACTCAGGGCTCTGGTCTCCCCTGGGGGCTGGCGGGCAGAAGGGTGACCAGGAAGTGTGCTGCGGAGCTTGTAAGCCTCTGAGGGTGCAAAAGAGATCCCCGTAGCTTTTATGAACATACTTCCTCTTCGCCCTGCTGCCTCCAGTTCCTCCCCGTTTTAATTTGCTTTTATTTTTATTTTTGATGCACTGAACCGTGATTCTGACTCCCCCTTCAAGAAGGCAGGCACGAGGCGCCGTGCTGCTTGCTTCCTTGATGCAGGGTGACCGTGGAGGAATTCCGTTGGGCAGGGGGCTGAGGAAGGTCTTGCTGAAGGGAATGTTTATGTACATTAATTGCACAATGTATTGTTATTAGGCTGTGTATCATTTTGTGTTGATTTCTCTGCTTTTGTTGTCTCTATTACCAATACAGCCCCTTTAGTTCACAACAGTGCTTATTTACTTTGTTTCCCACACAACTTGGGCCAGCAGTTGGTGGTAGCGTGGAGACAGAAGTGCCTTGCGCTGTTAAAACTTTGAAGGCAGTCCTGTTCTCCTGAAGTTCTTCCTGAGAGTGCTTCCTCAGGGCTTCTCCACCTCTCACTGGACTGGAATGAGAGGAGGGAATGCAGGACACCATCTCCAGCACTCCTTCCTTACCAGTGTGCTCGGCTGCTTTTCCACGGGAAGGAAGCAAATGCTTGAAACCAAATGCTGAGGCAGATTCCAGGCCACAACAGAGCAGTAATCTACTGCTGGGACCCTGCCAACCAGCTACAGAGCACCTACCCCCATCCCGCCTTACTGGGATGAGATGGGAGGCAGCAGGATCCTAGCAGAGAGGCCTGAGAGACCCGCTATGAAACGGGAAGGAAGGAAAAGCTGGAAGCTACACTGTCAAATTACTTTATTTAAATCCCTCCCCCGGCACTTCCACGCCTGGGAGGTGATAGTGAAAATCTCTTCCGCAGGTAGCGATTCTCAGAGGCACAAAACGGTTACCAGGCTCTGAGGCACAGGAGAGGTAGGTAGATCTTTTCAAAGCCCAAGCGCCAAGCTCTCACGCTGGCTGCTATGCGCTTGCAGAAGAGAAGCCTACCTCCCATCTTTTTACGGAGGTAGGTTCTCCTGGTCCTGGAAATTAGCGTAGAAGAGGAAGCGTCTTTCTTTAGCTCAGTTCTGTCTGCAGCCAGTGAGGTCCTCTTCAAAAAGAACATATTGCCTTCCTGCACCAGGCCTGAGGGTCCTGACTGGCTGTTGGGTAGGACAGGTCCACCTGGAGTTCTGTTTGACCTGCTTTCCCAGCGTCAGCGTGCTGTGGTTCTGCTCTGCCTCCTGGACCTCTCAGTTCTCGGAGAAAAAGCTTCCCTGCAATGAGGTTTGGAGGGGACAAACGAGACCAGCACCCTGAAATGCTGATCCTCACCCCTGGGGAGCTGCAGCGGTGAGAGGAGGAAGAGTTCCTTGCAGGAGAGGTGTCTGGTCAGCAGGGAGAACTCGAGTGCAATCACATAGTCCAGCAGGCGTAAATCACAGCCATCAGCAACACCATGGCCACAGCAAGGGCGGCGTTCTTGCGATTTTCCTTCCGAAGCACACTTAGTTCCTTCTCTGTGAAACAAACAAAACCCTTGCCTGTGACCATTCTTCTTGGTGTTGCTACTGTAGTTGTAAGTGTTACTACCACCATGCTGGCAGCATTGAGAGGTTGTGGCCACCCTGGAAGCACGCAGCTGCCCCCACCTACCCGACCACTCTGCCTCGGAGCAGAGAGAGTGGAGAAGTTGATAGAAGCCAGTCAAGCCAATCTGTTGGCCAAGATTTTCTAAAGACGGGTAGTTTGGGGTATGTGAAAGGCATGTTTTACCCCCCTCATCAGTTGATACATGATTTCCCCCCCACTATGGTAAGGTGTTTCAAGAGGGAGGACCTGTCCTCATAATACACTGACCAGATTTCCCTCGGTCTTGCTCCGCTTGAATGAGCGTAAATTCAAAGACAAAAGTTAGGGGCAGCAGGAAGCTGAAGATGAAGCTAAGCTGCAGCACCGACGCCATCCAGCCCAGAGGGACCATTTTTAATGAAGCTCTTACCATAGTTGTCAGCTTTGGTCATTAGGAGGTTTCTCTCTCTCTCCAGTGACTTTCTGTAACGAGAAGAGGAGTTCATTACCTGCGAGGCACAACACAGCCTATTTCTTTGCTCGTATGATGGAAGAGACGCTCTGGCCCAGGAGCAGGAATATTTGCCCACAGAATGAGCCCCTCACCCTTCGCTGTGGAGAGGTGACGGTTTAGAAACCCCCAGCTGAGCTAAAAGGACACAGCAGTTTTAGATGGCTTTTTCCTTCTCCCAAGCTGCTTCGTGTCTCCTTAGAGCAGTGGCACTGTGGTCTGTCCGCTGGAGAGCCCCCCACCCTGTTCCCCCAGGTGGGGTACGAAATTCTGCCGTGGCTACAAGATGAGGCAGGGTCTGTACAAGCTCTGCAGGATCCTGCTCCTCCGGCACATCTGGCTCAGTGCTGGTGTAACAATTCTCCTCCCTGACTGAAGCCCGGATCCCTTTGCCGGGGTACCCAATTTACAGACCTTGGTCAGCTTGGAAACTGAATCCGAGCCCAGCAACAGCCACCTGAACAGCCTGTAGTTGGACTGAAGGCTCAGGATAACAGTAGCTGCAAGTAAATGAGGCCTACCCAGCCCTCGTCTGGAACTGCACAAGATCATTAATATGCTGTTTAAAATAGAAAAGCAAACCAAACTGCCTGAAAGCAGCTGCATTTCCGTTACAGCAACAAGCACACAGCTGCTCCTTTCAGACTGTGTGCATACAAACAAAGCCACACCAACAAATTATCACTGAGAGCAGAGAGAAGGCAGAAAGTGCAATAGTTTGTTGTTCCCCTTGGGGCAGAGCAAGAACCTGCAGTAGGAAGAGATTCCAAACCTGTTTGTACAGCTATTAAGTGTGGGATGGCAAGAAAACAAGCTACAGAAGCAGCAGGAGAGGCAAGAAGGGCTCTTGGAGGCAGCTGGAAGCAGGAAACGCACAGTGCAGCCACGAGGATGTGAGGAGGCATTTGCCTAGATGACTGAGGCGCTACTCAGAAATCTGCCTCGGGAAGGGAGTCAAGGAAGGTGTTTTGAGAACGAGACAGGAAGAAACTGAGCTCAACTCTGAAGCAGGAAAGTAGAGCTCTCCTTCGTGAACTGCACTGATCACGGTACCTTCTTCCATGGTTTTTGAAGCTATCTGGATTAGGGGAACAGAATTTCAGTTTCCACACAAGTTGTGAAATTCAGAAAAAGCCCCCCAAATCCCTCATCTTAGTTCTTTGCTCTAGGCCTTATGATTTCTCTCTGAAATATACGGACGTATTCCATCTTGTCAAGTTACTGCAACTGTAGATTTGTTTGATGGCCACTTCAGCTGCAGATGAAGAATACAGATAGTAAAAACAGGGAGAAAAATTTAGGTAACGGACAGGTGAGATGAAGAGCTAGAGATGAGGGATAAGGGAACACAGGACCCTGTCCAAATACGAAGGGGGATATAAAACTCCAATGAAGGAGGAGGAAAAAAGAGGGTTGTTCAAGAAATGGCAGGCAAAGCAAGGTAACTGAATGGAAAGGAGGACAAAAAGAACACAGGCTGAGGCTGGTAAATATCAGGGTGTGAAAAAGTCATCACTGCGAGGACCATTTGTAACTGGGTTCTGTAATAAAGCAGACGACAGGAACTTTCCCTTCCTTGGCCTACGATTGAACTTCTCCACCTTTTCGGTAGGACAAGAGCACCAGGATGCTGGTGAGTGGAAGAATGTCTGCAGGCACACAGATGTGAGAATCAGCTAGGAGACGCAGGATCTCTTGCTTCGTGCTAGAGAAATACCAGGTTCTGCCTGTGTCTGCTTTAAAATCCAGGTCAGAGTCTGGGTCAGTTCAGCTTTAAAAGCTTACAGCTAGCCTGTTTCCAGCAGGCAGGGCCCAGGAACAGCCAAGTTTTGGGCACTGCCTGGCTGGGTGCAATACTGATTTGAGAGGGAGGCTGATAAGTCTCTCTGTATATCACTGAACTCACGTTGACACATTCCCCAAGTAAGCTCCAAGCTGGAAAAAGTCTTGTCATGGGGAACCACGCCTTCCCATCCCTCCAAGACCCCTTGCTCAGTCCTGCAGCAGGATGACAGCTAGCTGACGTGCGCAGCCGCAGCTGTGAAAGGAGGTGCTCATCCTTACCTTCCCTCAGGGCTGAGCTTCTCCCTGCGCAGTCTGAGATCCACCTCCTCCATGCTCTGTCTGCAAAGCGCCAGCTTCTCCTCCAGTCCATCAATCTGGAAAACAACACAGCAGTCACCGTCCTTTCCTCCCCCCCTAAGGGTGGCAGTTCAGCGTACGTGGCCCCACAAAGACGTGACCCAGGCTGTCTTCATGCAATTAAAGTGGTATACAAGGCAAGAGAGCGGCCGTGGGCAGAGCCTCAGGGATAACGTCTTGATTTAGTGCTGCAAACAAAAGGAGATGTTTGTGGGACACCACTGCAAAGCTCCCCCAGCTCTGTGTGTGTAGGGGGTGGGAAGGGGAAAAATGCTGGTGGCTGTGTGGATATGGATTCGCCAGGCGTTAGTCCTAGCAAGGCCAACGGCTCTCCGGGAAATCATGTTTCCTGTCTGGCAAGCAGAGCGCAGACATCTTTAGGAAAACTTTGTCTTTCAGGCTTGCTTCCAGCAAGGAAACCATGGAGTAATCAGAAAACACGAACACGACGTCACAGCCTGAAAGAAGACGGCCTTGCTGCCCTGAGGTGGCAGTGACCTCTCTTTTCAGCTACCTCACCCCACGTTCCTGCTGTGTCTGGTTCCCTAACCAAGCCCAAAGCCAGCTACATCTCGCAGCGCGGCCTTTCCGTGGGGGAAGCCCTCACAAACCAGAAGGCAGCAGGGTCCTGAGAAGGCACCTAGGCAGTATGTCACCAACTGCCTGGGCACCAGAGAGAGCACAAACGGTCCCATGAACAGTGACATGGAAAAAAAATAATCCAAGGTACTAATCCACAACTACTGCCGCCTCGGGGATCTGCTCCATCCTGAGCTTGTTAGCAGTCTCACACCTTCTGTCCAGGAAAGGCAGGCAAGAGATATAAACATGCAGGATGGGGCAGGAGGCCTGACTTCAAGGGGAGAACAACACAGACTGCCAGAAGGCGCTGGGGGCAGGGGCATGATTAAAAAGGCTCAGATCTTTCCACCTTACTGTTTCCAAGTCCCCAAGTCGGCTCACTCCCCATCCTCTCCACCAGAAGGATTCCTTCTGCTCACTTCACAGCTGCTCTCGCTGGTACGCTCTCTGCCCATGCTGTCATCTTTTCCTGAGAAATCACCCAAGGATATTCAGCCCGACTCTGCCAACGCTCTTACTTTCTGCTGACTAAAAATCTCCAGATCCCGCACAATACTTTAAAAGTTGCAGCTGTTTTTACTGCTCTTAAATCAAAACCAAAGTTCGGCTCCCCTGCTGGAGAGCAATAATTTGCTAATAAACCACATGCCCTAGAACCGCACCACCGGTTTTGCTGAGCTGGGGGCACAGGGGACACAAAATAATAATAATAAAAAAAAAGGCAGAGGAGGAGGAACAGATTGCTGAATGCACAAATTACTTTTTTCTCTCTGAAATCCCTCTATTTCTTTTCTCCAGGCTGGTCTGGGGCATTACAGGTTGTAAGGAAGGTTGAGAGTGAGGATTTTCAAGTGTTCCCTACTCACAGGGCCTCAGTTTCCTTGCTCGTCAGTTAAGACGAAACTATCTGCCTGCTGAAGATGGCTAGGAATCTCTCGGCAGCTAAGCCATCCAGGCAACTCTTCACTGCAGGGCAAAGCAGAGAGAGGAAGAGGAAAATAAGCATGGGGAGAAATTAGAAAACACCTGGGAATTACCGATTACTCTCAGGCTGCTGAGAAGATTCCCAGGGGAGCTGTAGCCTGTAAAGCTGTAGCAGGAGAACCTATAAAGTTCTGCCCTAATTCCCAGCAGCAGTTGCGTACCTGAGCTCGTTGTGGATGGCAAGCCCTCCCTCCTACTAACTGCTGCGAGGAGGCCAATGGGGCACGCATCTAGGCCCCTCTGCTCCCCAGGAGCTGCCCTGGAAAGTCAAGTCCCAGCAGCTTGGTTCCCCACAGCCTCCCTCGCTCCAGAAGGCATGACGAGGTTTTGAGCCATTTCCACTGAAGTCTGGCAATATCTGCTCGCAGTCTGGAGACTTTTTTTAAACCAGAGGGACCCAGAGCACGTTTCAATCCGAACTGACTTACGCACTTATTACAAATCTTATTTGTCAGGACTACCTTGGGCAGGGAGCCCAAAATGGCTCACATAAAAGGCAGGCCGAGAAAAAGAGAGGGAAGCAGCTTTGCTTACAGAGTTGAGCTAGCTTAGATCCCTTTGAATACATTTTGTAATGAATTAATAAAAGCTTTCTTTCCAGCAGAAAGGCTAAAAGCACTTTTCAAGAACTGGCATCCACCCTCTGCTTTTATGAATTCCCTAATTAAGATACTGGCAAAGAGCCACATCACATATACATTGACATCCAACAGCGTTGGGTAATGAGGATTTTGTCTTCTGACCCTCATAAAACAGATCAAAGCCAAATGAAGAGGTGGGGGCAAGGAAAAAAGCCTTCCCCAAGCAGTCTTCTGATGCCTTGTCACCTGCCAGCACACTCGAACAGTTCTTTTCACAGAAGAATTAGTGACTCTTGCATCCACTAATTTGGCTGCATAATTAAGAAAAACGGTCCAGCAGAGACGGATTTTTTGCAATGTTTAAGTGTAAATGCTAACTTGTAGTTCGGGCATACACATCCATTTTTTACCATGGTCTTAGAATCATTCCCTTCATGCCAAATCGTTTTGCAAATGCCGTACCCACAGCAGGCTAGGAAACATTTACCAGGCAGGTTACTTCACACTAGAGGACGATCCACCAGAAAAGTCCTGCAGATCAAACCTTTGTGTTGGTAAAGGAGAAAGGGCTGGATCCCACCCGCATCTCCTGCGGCCTTAAATCTATCCAGGTAGTCGGCCTCCTGCCTCAATTCAGGGGCTTTGCAGGACAGCACACAGATGTGACCACAGAGCATTTTGAAACGTCCTCCAAAAACAACTTCAGAGAATAAGGACTACTGCTTCCACCCTCTTCCCTATTCTTAATACTCTTCCACAGGCACTGCTCAGCCTGTCAGAAGCAGGATTTGGGCACTACACATAACAATACCTTCTCCAAACACACACTCAGTATTTTGGAGCTCAGGCACTCGCTGAGCACCTGCTCTCTTCGCACTTAATAACCCTACCTGCCACCCCTCCCCAGCTGGCTGAGCCACAAGGGTATTTTTAGGAGCTACAATACCCCATGGCAAGGAGTTTCACAGCACATCCACAGGCTGGGGGAAGAACCAACCCTTCCCTGTTTGCTCTGTCCCTGTCATTTGCCAGCTTCACTTGAAGGCTCTTATTTTTGTACTGAAGAGAGGGTGAACATTCATTCTTTGTTTAAAAATTGCAAATGGCATACAAAAGATACAGCCCTATACTGGCTCCCCTTTCAGTCACGTTTCCAACTTTAAAAGGACCCCTCTGCTTAATTGTTTCCTGCACAGAAAACTTCCCCACCTTTGATCATCGTGGCCACTCTCAAACTCATTCCACTTTCATTATATCGCTACAGAATCGACCAGAGCCTTCCCAGTTTCCTTTTCCTGATGGGTTTCATGAAGACAGTTCTGTTCAGCTCTGTGTTGTCAGTGGGGCTGCCTGCTGAAGGACTACAAAGCTCTAAGAAAGGAGAAGCGGCATGAGTTTAAACCATCACATTATGGAGACATTTATATCACTTTAAACCAGGTTACATCAATTGCACCTGCAATTTGTAAGTGCAAGCTAATCTGATAAGTGTCCATATAGAAAATTGCATTCATTTAGCATCATGACTCCAGTTAAACAAGCATGACTCTGCTTAGATTAGGCCTTTCAAAGATAGCCATGCATCATGTCATATTAAGACTCATTTGGAAAGTTTTATCAATCATAACAGCTCAGAAGGTAACAGTGAGCTGAATGGAAATTTAAATTATGAAATCAGCATCTTGGTTGTTGAGCATTCTGACATGTAACGTAAGCTTCACTGCCTCTGGCTTAAAAGGATTTTGTTTTTTTTCCTCCCTAACTTTCAGTCAGTACCCCTTGCATCACTGCGAGTGGGAAGGGCTTTATCTTTTAGGAGTATTTTTGCACTGAGAGGACTCGTTTTCATTTATAACAACCCTAAGAAGAGCAGTTTTACAATCATTTAAGAACTAGTTTGTTCTACCATGACAACACGCACACAAAAATCTAAAGATACCAAGTTGGCAAAATTCGCCAAAACGTTCTGTGGCAACTGAAGCCAAACCCTTTTCATTCTGCACTCAGCAACCCTGAAGGGCTCACCCTCTTTAATACCTCTCCTTTTGTGAGGCAGAGCCCACCACCTCCTTTCTGTCACATCTCAAAGAAATATTTGAGCTCCCTTTCCTAGGCTGAGCGAAGAGGTAATTGGACAGACAGCACAACCCCCTCTGGACTCCCTTTAGCTGTTATATTTGGGTTGGAGCGCCCAGAAATGTCAGTTTCTCCAGTATCGCCTCCCCACGACGACGAAGCCGGACCGAGCTCCCCTCAGAGCGCTGCCATCGCACCACAAAATGGCGGCCGAGCCCAGCGCCCCGCGTCCCCCCCGACACCCACCGGGGGCGAGCAGCAAGCACAGACTGACCACGCCGCCGCCCCTCACTGTGCCCCCTGCGAATGCTCCGCCACCTCATATTGCCTCATATCGCCCCATATCGTCTCCTATCACCTCCTATCGCCGCTCGGCCGCCGCCCGCCCCTCACCTCCCGGGCCACGCTCAGCCCCTCTCGCCTCCTGCCCATGGTCCCGAGCCCGCCCGGCACCGCGCATGCGCAGAGCGCCCGCTCCCCGCTCGCCCGCCCGGGCTCGGCCACGTCGGCGCGGCCGGCGCCATCTTTGTGAGGCGCCGCGCCGGGGGAGGGTGGGGGTGGGCGCCATCTTTGTGAGGGCGTCTCTGGGGATGGCCTTGGAAAATAAAGGATGGTTTTGCTCAATATTCTCTCACCAAGAGCTTTAGGTCGTCCTTGGGGCTCCTTTCCCAAATGCTAGCTTTGTGTTAAAGCAGTTGCAGGAGAAGCCAGCTGCCTGAGCTACCCGGAGGTAGCATTTTGTGCACGCCAGCCAGTTCATTGCCAGATGCTAATCGCAGTGTTACATATGCATGGCTGCTTTTGTCCTGACCATGGAAAGCTTTTTATGAACTGTTGCTATCTTCTGTTTAGAAAATAATAAAAAAGCAGGAAACACCACAAAAATGTGTCTGTCTTTGTGGTAGGACATCACTGGTACATGACAGAACAGCAGAGCTATTTGCTGTCCAAAACCAGAAGGCTGGGCAGCAACAGCATTTATTAAAAAGACAGGCTGAATTTTCTTTTTCACTAAATACACTCTGCTGACTGAATATCCATGGGCTCTGAAGAATACCAATTCCTATCATAGAAGGAGTACTAATACTAATGCTTAATTTGCTTGTTTAACTTTTCTTTCACAAAAATCCTCTACATTTTTCTATGGGAGGTGCATGCGTCTGTGATAGCGTCAGTCTGATTTTGTGTCTGGAGAAACTGAGGGGTAGGTGTAGTTTTCTAGGTAGGTGTAGCTTCCAAGTTTGGTGCGTGGCTGTGTTATGGGGTCTACACTGGTGAACCCGAAGGAGCCTGAACTCCCACCTCCCAGGTGAGACACAGATAACTCTTTTCCAAGCAGAAGGTCTGTCAGAAGGACGTAAAGAAGCTGAGTTAGACCCATACAGCAGCCCTGGAAAAGCAAAACACTGGGGGAGGGAGAAAACAGAGAAGCAAGAAACTGTAATTTTTTTCCCTTCTTAGACAGAAGACTTGCTTAGTGAGGGTAAATACAATCTTAAAATGCATAGAGGCTTGAAGAAAACCCATCTGTTATGGTTTGCAATGGGATGAAATAGCCATCAGTGCAGCAGAAAGCATTTTCTCCTTTACAAAGGTGAGTATTGATTCAGGGGAGAACTGTCAATTCTCACATGCACGCTTCTTCACAGAGAGACGTACACATACCATTTTGCGGGCATATGAGTGTGACCTTTGTTGTCACATCTTTTGGGAAGACAAAAGGGGAACTGGTTCCTCCCCCACAAACAAGCCACTGCTGCTGCCATTGCAAGCAGCAGATTTTAATTCATGTGTTGTTCCTCCTGGCCCTTCTGAATCCGTCAAGCTGATAACCTCATTATGCCGCTCTTCTGGTCTTGGGTCTCCTCATTCTGCCCTGAGCTGGCACCCCCTCTTCAGCTTTTTTGCTGTGTTACATCTTCATTTCCTTTGTAATGTCATTCAGGTCATCTATGCACTGACACAAGAACGAAATAAACTTCCTTTTCCTCAGCAAACTTTTAATATTTCCCTTCTTGAAACCTGAAGAACAGATCTGGAAGTTTTTCACATGGAATGATATAATCTTTTGTATTTTAAAATGTCTACGGATATGAGTATGAATTTGAACTACTCCATATCAAGTGGCTGCTGTCTGGCCACAAGCATATTTAGGCTGGAAATTAGAAGTTTCTAGCTGTGAGAGCAATCAGGTTACAGAACATGCTTGCTGCAAGAGGGTTAAGAGGAAAAGAATGAAATAGGTTTTATTCATCTCTTGAATGGGATTGTCTAGCACAATGCCGGTTAGAGGAGAGACCAGGATGTGACTGCATACAGCTGAACACCAAATCACATATCCAGTAATTAGACTGGATAAGACCCTGGTGAGACCCTACTCAAAGCCTCTGATTAGGCTACCACCACTGAGCTGGAGGGGTCACATTGTTGCAGTCAAAATGCATGATGAAGTGATAACAGAAAGTGTAAAGATTACATGTATGTCAGTCTGAAAGGAACATTCAGGGGACTTTCCATCTATGCACCCAGAGTCAGGATTGGATATACCGATGGCACCTGTGTGAATGTTTGCCTTCCCTGCATTTAACACACACCAGGGATACTGCCACCTCCTCAATATCTGTTCCAGTGCTCGTTAAGTGATAGCTGGGAAAGTTTCCTTCCTGTTTATAACCTAATCAATCTTGTTGCATCTTGATCTGTTCTCAGGAGACAGGGGGACCAGCATCTTCCTTCAGTGATATCCCCCACTCCTGTTTTCTCCCTGGTAGACTCAACCCTCTCCGTTCAACCCTATCCATTTCGCATCGCTTGTACTACTCATTACCTTCTTCCAGTCCCAACATGAACTAAGCCCCTGTGAGACCTTGTGGGTATTGAGAAAGTAAAAAGTCACTCCCTTGTTTTATATGCATTATGCCTTACTAATATAGCCAAGAATGACATTTGCCTTTTTGTGCAATACCTTCACAATGGTAATTCATATTCAGTTCTTGGTTTCCGTAACTCCTCAATCCATTTTCTCAGTGCTGTGGTCTAGCCTCTTCTTCCCCCCTTTTTGCTGGTGCATTTAATTTTCATACATCTCAGTACAGTATTTTGCACCAGCCTTACGGGATTTTAGCTGACTGATTGTGAGACATTTCTCCAATTTGTCAAGGTCTTTTGATTTCCAAAGCTGCCTACAGTCTTGCGAGCTCTTCCAGATGTGGGGCAAGCCTTGTACTTTAAACATACTTTATTTTATCAGCTAAGTTATTGGAGAAGCTACTTGATAGAACTGGTGTGACATCTCTGGAACGGATCTCAGTAAGTACTCCTGGTCTGACTGCAGACCACTGGTAACTGCTTTCAGAGCACACACCCATAACAAATATCATACGGGATTGCTTCAAAAAGCCTTACTACGCATCAAGGTAGCTTTCAGTGATGCACCTGCTGTCTCCACTATTCCAGTTACTGCAACAAAGAAAGAAAGTTAACCGGTTTGATGAGATTTGTTCTTGGTTTTCTCTTGGCTGGCTTTTTCTTATCACCTGATTATTTAATAATTTGTTCCACAGTCATTCAGGAGATGGAAAGGTAATGACTGAGGACCAAAGAAGCAACGTTTTCATGAAGGTTTAGGGACACTTGCTGATTTTTATCAGGGCAGTGCTGACTTTGAGGGTAATTTAATAGAACAAGCATTAAGTCTTCAGTGATAATTAAGTCTTTACTAGTAAATTAAACAATGTCAGGAAATGATCCCAGAATTCAAACTCAATCATCTATGTGAAGTGTCAGCACATCCCCAGTGCTTGGCTCGGTCCCACTAGGACTGTCCCAAACAATGTCCGGGCATGATTTAGGAGTTTTGACAGGCAAAGGACCTTTCCCAATAGGCTTTTGCACGAGGTCACTGTTTCAGAGGCGAAGAGAGTTTGATAATATGGATGTAAGCCATTCAGTGCTAGTTTGCAGGATGTGTCTAGGAGAATGTTCCTGTGCACTCCTGATTTACTACCTTCCTACCCCTTTCTGCCTTCTCCATCTGCAAGATTCACTGTGCTTTGTAAGCACAAATGAATCAGTCCTCTGACAAGCCTGAGAGGAAGCTGATGCCAGACGCCTCACTTTGTAGACGTGAAGAGTGAGACAGTATCTGGCCCTGTCTCCACAGCAAGTAAGTAGCTGAGTTAGCACAGAGTCCAGGGGCCTGATCCCTTATCCCTGACAGTGTCGTGGGGAGCAGTTCTCCATTCCCCAAGCATCTTCTTCTGGTCACGAGGGAATATCTCAACAGGAGGGGACCTCCCAGGGACCTTCTGAGCACAGCTTTCCCCAACACAGCAGGCGTCCAGCTCTAGCCCAGTGCCACCGCTCCTCTCCCATCCCAGCCCTGCTGTGCAAAACGCAGCTGGTCACTGGGACAGCAGGACACCCAGCAGAAAGAAATCAGCAGAACACGTCGCTGGGGCTGGCACAGGGGCTGTGTGTTGGCCACCTGGAGGAAGGAAGGGCTGAATGAGCAGGAGGGAGAAAGCAAACAGAGGTGCTGTGAAATGGACCTGAGCTATAGGGAGTGGATGGGTGAAGAGCTCGGGAACAGCAGATGCTGTTAGGGCATGCTGAACCGAAACTGGGCAAATAACCTGTCCTTGGAGCTGCCTGCGGCAACAAGGGCTTTGCTTTCCCCCCATATCTTTCCCATAGGACCAACGTATAAAGTCTCTCCTTTCTCCTCAAGCCCTATATGCAGGGATGAAACTGCAATTTTATGATGACCACAGGACACAGATCCCAGTGCAGATATACCTGCCCCAAGCAGGGCCACTGCAGAATCAAATGCCACCAGGGAACAGAAGAGTGACAAAAAACGCTGTCAGGCTCCCACAGGCTGAGAGATGCTCCTTCCTCTAGTGTGGGGTGTTTTTTTTTCCCCCTCTTGGAAGATATATATAGAGAACCCAATGGGCTGTATCTTCCGTTTGCATTCTCTGCTCCCACCTTGACGGGCTCCACACACATTCTGGGAACAGCTTGAGACTGTGGAATTAATTAAATGAAATTAATCAAAACAACCTACCCGGAGACAAAACTGGCATTGGTGAAATGCAGAGCTGGGCCAAGAAGGGATTCTGCAGGCAGGGGTGACGCCTGCCCTCATCAGTAGGTTCTGTTGGGGTGAAATCCCGTGTCCTGCATGCCTTGGTCGAACACGAGGGGCTCTGCGGAGTCGCGTGCCTCATGCAAGACCACTCAGTGCAGTAATTGGAGCGGGACCAGATGGAGTCCTGTTTTTCACAGAGCCAGACTCTGCATGCAGTCATAGATCTCACTTTGATGCTGAATGAAGCTGAACTCCAAAGCATGCTGTGTTAGTCTGGAGGATGCGGGAGAACAGGAGCAATGACCTTTAAAGATATGATCCTACAGGGATTCGTGGGGTCCCGTCGGTGGGTCCCATTCTGCAAAGCTGGGAGCTGGGGCACCGATTTGCGCAAATATGTTACTGAAAATTGGAGATTCTCCCCTGCTTTAGTCCCTGCCCGTTCCCCCGGGGTGTCAGCCCTAGTTTTCTCATGCCAGGTTACTGGTTTGGAGGCACTTTTCTGGGCCTGCCCCAGCCATTTGTGTTATTTGTTCTACAAAAGCATTGCTGCCCTGCTGTGAGTGTGCCGCATCACACTGAGGGTCTAAAAAGTTGTGTGGGCACGGTTCCTATCTACCGAGCAAGGAGAAGAGCACAATTACAGGAAGAAATACGTGACAGAGTGTGAAACGCTCACATATATCGCGGGGATGGGTCCCTTATAAATATCCGAGAACAGAGAGAGAAACCTAAGCAGCTTTATGAAGTGTCGTGTTATTGGGGCCGCAGCCCTGTGACCGAGTTTATCCTGCCGCCAGCAGAGGTGCATCCATCACAGAGACGGGTGCTGCGGTGCAGAGACAGCACCGGGCCCCGCCGATTGCCTGGCACGTCATGGGGAGCTGCGTGTTTCTGCTCCTGTCACCCCATTTCCTTGTGAGGATGGGGTGCTTCGTAGGCAGAAGCAAAGAGCTTGCTCCTACACCGAGGTGTCTGCCGACGGGAGGTTACAGCCGTTTGCAGCCCTGCACGCTCACGTGTTGTGTAGCTGGGAGAGCGATTACGTCCCTCCAGGTGTCTGCTGAGCTCCGAGGGAACGTGTGGCTCGCTGCCTCTGATCAGGGGGCTACCAGGGAGCCTGCAAATAGCATTATTTCTCCTGCTATCATTTTATCTTCCTCAAATGACTTCCCGGGTGATTGGTGGAGACAAATGCTCCAGAAATGGGGACCTGGCAAGAAATCCGAATGCCCCCAAGTCTGAGATGGCCAAAGAGCCGAAATCAGACAGACAGACACACGCATCATTAGCCGCTAGCCTGCATGTGAAATGAATTGAGATTTCCTGAGCTGGGATCCAGCTGGCGCCCTAACGAAGACTTCCCTTCGTTGTTGCGAGCAGAAAATAAAAAACAACCCAGATACACCCCCGGCTTCCCCAGGCATTTCTGTTGTATAAGTAGTCCGGGTCTTGATCAGAGTTTCTTTGATTATATCTGCGCGCCCACATAAATATCCTGTGTGTGCGCACACACGAAATCCATCTATTTATCCACCCCACAAACCATTTTGCTGGGAGACAGCATGGTCTCCTGAATTTTTTATGGCTCTGCTTAGGTTGGAAACAATCCAGGGGTCAAACACGGCGCTGTATCTCCAGTCACCTTGCCAGTCAGCACGGAGCACGGGTCTCTGATACTTTCTGAATCTCTGATCACCCACAGGGCACTAAATTACAGCTATTACACTGCAATCCGCTGTACAATTTTATTCTTTGATACACTACCTGCCTTTGTCTGTCTGCATAGCAGCCAGAGCGGTATGCATTATTTACCAGGCTAAGTACACTGCTGCTGCTAGTGTTGAAAAAAAAGAAGATAAGAGAACTGGAACGGGCTTGAAATATAAAAAGATGGCACAAATGCGGCTTACTGGGAAATGGTTTCGCTGTTACATAAAACTTTCTGAGGTTTTGCCTGCCTGTGCAGAGATGTAACCAGGGCTGCCAAGGGAGAGCAGAGGCGCTGGGAGCCCAGGCTGACCATGTCCTAGCTTCAAGGGACCCCATGGTAAGTGCTGTGCCTGTCTGCAGGGAGCTGCTTCCTCCCAGATGGGGCACGGCAGGGCTTTTAATGGGTCTGTGTCCCTCTCGGTTCGGCCAGAAATCCTTCTGTGGCTCCAGGTGAGGTACTGCACCGAGCAGGGGCCAGGCAGCTGCAGCCAAAGCGGTTTCAAGTCTGGTTTGTGGTCAGGAAAATGTTTGCTTGCTAGCTGGTGTCATGAGGCAAATAGAAGGGGAGAGAGATCTGGGGTCTGCTTATTGCAGGGGGGGTTGAAGAGGCACTGCCCTGTATTGCAGCAGCCAGGGCTCTGATTGTTTCCACTTTCCCCAGTGTTTGGGGGCCTGGTTCACTTTCTCTTCACTCTGCTTTCTGTCCGAGCTGGCCCTATTACTGCCCAGCAATACAAAGTAGATTGCAGGTTGCTTTCTCTGGTTGGCCCCAAAAGCAGTCCTTATAGGAGATGGGTTTCTGATTGAAATCCTCCCCGTCAATTGCTGCTGGGATTCCTCCGGCACAGCGTGAACACACTGCTCATCAAATTGCTAGCAAGACAGGGCCGTGTTTCCACCGGGCTCAGGCCCCCACTTCCTTCTGCTTGCTGGCAATGTGGCACTGTCCCCTTTTGAAGGTTCCTGAACCAGGAGGTGTCAGAAGAGCCCATGAACCCCTAATTCTCTGCCCTAAGGAAGCAAGACTGCTGGTTGTGCCTCTGGAGGTAGGCATCTTCCTAAAATCAGTGCTAAGAAACAAATATTTTCCCTCTTGCTCAGGTGCACCAGCTGTGTGTGAACCCCAGAAATGTGTTTCTGACACACAGAGCATCTGCCCTTCGGGACAGCCTGACCCAAATGTGTTCAAATTAACTCAGCCAGGAGGTGCTTCAGGCATAGTTTGACGGACCCCGGGCTTGTTTCAAGGGTGGCCCCTCAGCTCTCAGGATGCTGGTGTGCAGGGGGAGCTCCCTCTGCTATGAGGTTTTTCCCTGCAGACAGCAGAGGTAGTGGCCGCTTGAAGCAGGCTAATAGCTTCACAGCCTTTTCCTCCCAGATCGTCTGGCTGATAAATGTAAAGAAATTAAGAGCCAGTACCACTTTCTCCACTCCATCCACTGTCTGACGTTCCTTACAGGTGTCTCAGACACCAGGAAGGGTTTAAACACCCAGCAGCTCATCTGTCTTTGCCAACTACAGCAGCTGGAAAAGCAATTCTCCCACCTCACACATTAGGCTACCCTGGCTGGGTTCATTTCTCTCCCAGGAAGAATAGGACTGCTCTGTGCTCCTCGGATGGCCACGAAACTGGGACAGCGTGCACATCTCTAGGAGGAGACCAGATTCAACTGGCATTGCACTGGGCTCAAAGCCTTCACCTTGGCAGCGCTGGCAAGCAGGAAGAAGACCAGGGTGTGGAGGGGAAGGCGGCTGCAGCATGAGGCATGCATTTTATTTTCTAATTTGGGGTTTGAAGTGTGCGTGGCACATGCAGGTGGGATTTAAATGCTTTTTGATGACTGTGCAAAAGAATTCCACTGTTCCCAGATTTCACAACGTGGAGGAAGAAGGGAATAAGCCAAACTACTTACCTTCAGCCTCTAATGGCCAGTCCTTGAAATGACATCAAGCATCCCGCTTTGGAGATACCATCAGGGGCTAGGGAGAGGCAGGAGAAGTGCCACAAAACAGGGGAATACATCAAAAGAGGAAACAGACAGACAGACAGAGCCATTTTGTGCACCAGCTGCTGCTAAGCCTGACAAACAAGGACCCCAGGGGGGATGCCCATTCTGCTGAGGGTGCAGAGCTTGCTGCAGTGCCCAGCTGCGGGAGGAGTCCCCAAAACCCAGCCCTGGGTGTGTTGCCCTGGAGTAGCCTGGGACATGGCTGGGAATTACTGTGTCCTTGCCTCTTCTGGGGAAAATGCTTTGTCCCCAGCAGGCATGTTTGGCATATGAAGGCAGCAGGTATGCCAGCTAAGGTAAAACCCTCTCTGTGAACTCTGTATTGAGGCAAGGCTCCTTCCAACTCCAAAGGTGCTCAACAGGAGACCTGACTTTTAAATTATCAAGAGCAATCTTTTTTTTTATGACTTCTCTTGCAGACCCTGAGTGGCTGCCAGCACTGGAAGCAGCAGGGACCCGAAGCTGCCATTTGAAAGGCCTGACAGTGGGGGACTGGCAACAGAAACGCTCTGGGTGAGCTGCTTGGAGAAGCCTTCAGAGCCATTCAGTTCAGACACTGATACTAGTTAATTTTTGCCTCCCGTTGGAGTTTCTTACTAAGAGCCTTGAAGCAGACACCTCACCCCTTTGAAATGTCTCCCGGCTCTCCCCCTCCAGTCTCCATCTCCTCTCACCAGCATCCCGGGTAGCTCCAGGGAAAAGAAGAGAAAAGCTGTGAGTGGCAGATCCACACTCCTTGGTGAGAGAGCAAACACCAGGAGCTGGCAGTGGTTCTGTTCAGAAGATGACATCCCAAATGACAGTGCTCCAGGAACAGAGATGTGGGCGACACCTGCTATGAAAGCAAAATTTTCTCAGCAGGGCAGTAGTTGCAGTTCACAAGGAGCCAACACCTCATTAATTTTCTGCTGTGTGTAAAGTAAAGCTGTTAATGATATTTAGTCCTTCTTTTACACCTTCCCTTTGAGGAGCTTGAAAGCATTTTGCAGACACTAATTAGTAATGGGTTGCAACTCCTTGGGAAACATGGAAAAAAAAATCTGTCTTTCATGCTTAGGGAGACTGAGGCACAAGGACAGTGCATTTTTTATGTGATGCCAGGAGAGCACCAAGTTGCCATCAGTAAAGGAAATATTTAATGCAATAAATGGTTAATCATCCTCTGCTGTGGCCAGTGAGGAATCCAGCAGCCTTTGGCACGTGGGACACTAAGAACAGAGGTCAGATCCATTGCAAGGCAAGGCAGAGGGTGGGACACCACCAACGCTGTTCCCCAACTTCCCTGAGGACAAATCACGGCCTCTCTGGAGGTTTCAGCTGGCTGCCTTTGTCTGGGGCTGCACAACAAAGCATGAGAAGAGGCATTGCAGGGCATGATCTGTAGGCAGTGCAACAGCACCATGCCTTTGGTACCTGTTTTAGAGAGTTTGACAGACTAAAGGGTTAATTGCTGACAAAAAGCCTCCCCCAGGTAGCTCTTACCCTAAAGTAGCAACAGCATGGCTGTGGTGTTCTCTGATCCATTAGAGCCTTATCTGGAGCTCTTTGTTCATCTTCCAAAATCTCTTTAATTCACGTCTTCCCAGAAGACAAGCAACCCTCGTCTGACTTCATCCTACTTAGTGTATATAATCTCCTGTAGTAATCCACAAAAACACCACTGATACCTTCCTGCTTGGGTTATAGAAATCCACTTTATCCTCTGTAGGAAGAATGTTTTTATCTCTCTCTTCCTTTTTCTTTAGACAGATTAATAATTTCCTGGGTTTATCACAACCCCCATGGGTGTCGGGCTGTTCCCCACACCTGGTATATGCTGCGGAGCGTTTTGAGGCAAAGTTCAGCATCTCTCCCACTATTTTAATAACACTCCATCACAAGCAGATGCTTTTTATTTTCTTTGCTTTCTGCTCTGAGGTCCTTCCTGCTTTCCCCCTCTAGTATCACGTAGGTTTGATAAAGTGGGTGACCTGTGATGTGACTTGGTGTATCCCTCAGCAATATGGGGCAGCGAGGGCATCTTTGTGCAGGGGTGCTTGTTGTGTGAGAGCGAGCAAGCACCCACCACTCACCCAGACCTGCAGGGACGAGTTGGTTGGTGCCTCACCTAGGAGCCTTCGGCCTCACACAACCCTGGGGGGTATCTGCAGGGGGGAGAGAAAGTCACAGCTAACCCAGCATTCTTCTAGGACTTATACCCAGTTCAGCCTCTGCAATCCCCTCCTGGGAGCATGAAGCACTGACAGAAGCATGCATCTCACACCGCCTCCCACTTCTCGACAGTCCACTGTAAGAACCAGGAGCTCTCCAAACCATGCTAACAGCTAGTGGGCTCAAAACAGAAAGCATTTGTTCTTCACGCACCACGGCTTTAGAAGTCCTGGCCACAGGGTGTTGTGTGTGCTTAGAGTTTCCTTTCTTTCTTTTTTTTTTTTTTTTTTTAAGGGTAAGCTGGATAGGTTCATGGAGAAGGAATGCAAAGTGCCTTTCATGGTGACTGTCTCCAGCTGCATGCACTGAAAAGACCTTGCACAGGGAAGGATGCAGGTGGAGGGATGCCTGGTTTAAGTGTTACAATGCTCTTACCTGCTTATGAGCAGTGAGTGTAGGCTATAGGCTCTGCAGGGATGTTTTAAGGATCCGCATTTTGTGCTCACACAAGCTGCTTAATTCACATGTTTATTTTTTTCAGTTCCAGATGGAAATGGTATTCACCCACCTGCTTCCTCAGCATGTTGTGCTGCCTCGGTAATCTCAATGAAATGTTTTGGGATCTTGGGATGGAAGACGATCCACAGAGGCAAGAACTGACATGCTGTTGACTTGGAATGGTGGCCTTCGTGTGAAGGCCTGCAGGATCTGTTGCAGCTCTCCCCTTTGGGACAGCTGGTGAGCCACGTCCCTCTGGAAAGGAAGGATGATGTGCCATGTCTCAACGGGAACCTCCAGCTTCAGATAACTGTAGCACTTTATGACTTTGGCTTTCCTATGAAAATGCTAAAGGTATGGATGAGGTCAGTAAGACTAGCTGAAAGCAAGCCAACTCTTCTGTGAAAGAAGGATGCTTTGGTCAAATTTGCAAGAGATAAAGCAACAGCTTCATCTGGCAGAAAGCAGGCTGAATTCTCCTTTCCTCCAGAGACATCAGGCATCTCAGGCCTCAGGAACTGGCAGATGGCTGAACGATACAGAGACAGGAATGAAAAGCAACTAAAATCCCTTCTACCAGCACCTCATCAATGAGTGGCTCAGCTGTCGCTCAGCCCAGTGTCCATCCTCTTTCTCCTGCCAGCACCAAGAGCTGCAGAGAAGGACATGGCAGCACTGTGATGGAGGTCCACGGGCTGGAACAGAGCCCAAGCCTAGCAGACATCTCCTCTCTTCCCTCCCAGCCAGGCAGCAGAGGTCCTGCACTGGGCTGGGAGGAGTTAAAACCCCTCACAGAGAGATTTTATTCTGTCAAGTGTAACGGTGGATATTTTCATTATTCATATCAATGGCTTTTCTTGTTCTGAATGCTGCTAAGCCACTGTCCTCAGTAAAATCCTGTGGCAGTGAACTTCACAGGTTAATTATTCATTGCGTAAAAAGTCTCTTCTTTTATCAGTTTGAAATGCATTGCCTTTCGCTCTAATTTTGTCTCCTCTGTTCTTGTACTGTTGGACAGTCTCTGTGATGGAATGATTCACTTCTGCCCTTCCAGCCCTATTTTGTACCTAGCTTTTGCATCGCTTTTATTTATCCGCTCAGTGTGTCACCCTTACACCATTTGGGGTGCCACATCTAGCAAGAAAAGGTGTGCTGCCTATTGGCATCGCTTGCTGTGCCAGGACCCACTCCGAGCCTGCTCATGTCTCTCATTAGAGCCCTGCATGGCTGTGGTCCCCTAACACATCACGAGGCAACAGGCAGCTCCAAAACTAACTCGTCTTTGAAGTCATGTTGCTGTTAAGACCTTTTTTTTGGTTGTTGTTTGTGTTTCCTCTTAACTGTTTTATTTATTTTTTAATACTTAGCAAATGTGGCTTCCAGAATTTTTTTTTTCCTATCATTAGAATGTTTAAAATTCGACAGGGACAAAGCAAGCTGAGATGCTCATGAAATGACATGCCTCCGGGAGGTGAGGATTTGAGACTCTCCTTTTCCTATCCATCGAACAGCATAAGGCTTATGGAGGAAAAGTGAAGACTGATAACTGAGGTTCAACCAGGTTTCCACACACTTCTCCAAGACTGATGAAAACAGACACTGCTGTGTGATCTGAAGAAGTAGCAGAGGTACTCTCGTAGTAAAGCTACAGAAAGAGAGGAGATTGCTAAACTCTTCTTGCCTCTTTGATCATTTGTTAATTCTATTACCCACACAGGTGCTGGTGCATTTGAAATCTCTCACCAGATTGACCACTGATTGTGATTTAGCAGTTCTTTGAACCTGGTTTTGATCTTCAATAGCTGCTTACATCTTACTTTTGATGACTTTGCTTTCAAATGGTGCCAGTCAGTAGAAGGAGCGTGGATGGAGGCTTTTTGAACATCCGAAAAAACCACCTCACATCTCCTTTATCTGCTGTTTTGCTGACATGCACAAAGCATCCTATTACATGTGTGAGGCGTGAATACTTTTGCTGAAGCAGTGTTGGTTTGTTCCTGTTATATCATCACTGCCATCTAGATGTTTTATTCCTTGCACTTTAATTATCTTTTCAGCTAATTTGCCTAGTTCAGAGTAAGGCTCATTGGTCTGTGATTCCCAGGATCACTACTAATGCCAATTTTAAAGATAGATATGCTTTTACTGCCCTCTAATCCTCCTTCAATAGAGTAGCTTATTTTAATGAAATATCATAAGCATTAGAAGACCTGGATAAACCACTGAGGCTCTCCTTCCTGATCAGTGAATTCATTAGGCTGCTCCCACACCTGTTCTCTCAGTCCTTTACAATCCTTTTTCCCATTTTGCCTGAAAAGAGGGATCTTTGGCCGGCTTCCTCTTGTACTCCCCCGTCCCCTGGACATGTGCTCAGATGGATGCTGAGAAGGAGCAATTGCTTTCTTTCCCTACAAATTGCTTTCTTTCTGCACTCTGGTAGTCCCTTTCAGTTCCTTGCAGCTGACTCCCAGCAATGCTTCCTTCCCCTGGAAATGCCTTGAGCAGAGGTTTCTCAACCGTTTGAATCCTTGCACCAGCTGCTGTGACCCCCCAGAGGCAGTACAGACCACTGGTGACCAGAGGTAAGCCTTTAGATTGCTGGTGTGCAGCCCTCAATGCCCTTCACATCCCCAAGGAGGACCCGAGGGCTGTGGGGTGAAATCACTTCTTTGCAAAGCCCCTTTCTTCAAGCATTTCTTCTATTGTATGGTACATGGCTCATCTGAGCCCAGGTTCAGAAGGCTGAAGAACCTCAGCATGGGCTATGCCGGGGGCTAGCACAAGAGTCCCTTGTCGTCCAGCTTCCCTCAGCACCCCCAAGAGGGTGACACACATGCCAGGGGCTTACAAATGACTTTATGGGTAAATAAAGCCTGGGGCAGATCTCAGTAAAACGATCCTGCATGAGGCATAAAAGGAGACAGGCACAGTGCCTTTTCCCTCACCTCCTCCCATGCTGAACTGCTCCTCTCAACTAGGATTGATTTATCTACATAAGAATGACATTTAAGGGCAATCTGTTCACATTTGGTACATAGCAATTTATAATCCATATCTGCACCTTGTTTAATCCTGCTGCTCTAAAGCAAGTCTTTTTATCATCAGCTGGAAGGCTTGGTAAGTGAAATGATACATCTTTGCTCATTAAAAACACAACTCCCCTTCTCTGTGATGAGTATGTAGCGTAAAACATTTTAGCATCCCATTTGCTTTTCATTTTCTCAAGCTCGCTATCTGTCAAATGAGTCTTTTGCCTCTTAATATACTGATTTTATATGTGTATGTATCTGCCTTTCAGCCTCCTCTGTACCTGTAGGCTGCTATATCAGAAATCCAATGGAGATTTCTAAACAGCGACTGTCATAACTCCCCAGCTGAATTCTCTCCTATTTTTTCCTGGTAATGTCACACCTAGGGACTTTAATATATGGGTCTGGGTATGGCACTTAAACATACGCTCTGTCTTGCTAGCACAAGACAATCCATAATGTCTAATCACACAGCTAAATCACCCCAAGTTCACCAGCAGTGCCACAGCTACCTACCTCAATGGACCTACCTCTATACGTCCAATCCTATCTGGAGAAGGGGCCAGGATGGATTCATGCTACCTGCTCTGCTCCACAAGAGGTATCCAGCTCATCCAGCTTGGACTGGATCGTGGTTAGGGATGGGATGGAGAAGGCTTCGGTGCTGAGCTGGGTCTCAGTGCTCTCACTGCAGCCAACAGAGATGGGATCAAGGCAGCCAGTGGAGCTGGGATGGCAATGCAAAGGGAAGAGCCTGTGCCAGGGTGAGCCCCACAGCTCTGGAGCCTGCACTGGCAAAGGTGGCATTTAGCTGTCTCAATACAGATGCCTCGTGTTGTGTGGGAAGCATTGCCTTGAACTCTTACGCTGGGTTCAGCCTGGTTTTGAGGTTTGAAATGGGAGAATGATTATTAATATCAAGTGTTAAGTGGTCGTAGTCATCGCTCAGAAAGCACTGATGTAATCTCAGGGAATGAACTCAGACAATGGTGTCTGAACGTCTTCACCCTGCTGCATGATGTCGAATTGGTTTGGATGTGGGGAGGAAAAGATTCAAAAAAAATTGTGGAGAGCTGTCAAACTTAAAAATGAGAGTCCTTATGAATGCCATTAGAAACACCCATTGCGGTAGGCACTGAAAAAGCATAAGGATCTGCTTTGCTCAACAGGATTTCTAGCAGAGGAAGAGAGGGAAAGAAGAAGGCATAAACTAAAGGCATGTTTTGATAACCCCAGTACATGCCAGACACATCTTTTGTATCCATCCACCTAATGCCTGTTCACAGTCGGTGTGCCGAGGAAATACACTGATGACACAGCTTCTGGAGGGCTGGATCATCATGCAGATACTTTCTGGAATTTCTTTGTGTGTGTGCACAGAAATAATCTGGCAGCAACATGTAAGGAGCCCTGCCTGGATAGCTAAGGGACAAATGAGGACAGCGTGTTTAATTTTAAGTGTCAACACAACATGCTGTCCTCATTTGTTCCTCAGCCAAGATACCAGCATCTTTTTCTCTTAATTTGATCTGCTACTCCTAACCTACTTTTTTTCTAGCACAACCTTTTGCCACAACAGTTACCCATCTGCCAGCTGAACAGCCTTTCCTCATGCAGGGAATAAAATAAAACATCTCCTTCTGTGCTGGAGTTCCCCAAAGCCCTACACCAAGCCTGTGGGTGATGCCTGTTGGAAAAGCAGCCCTGGTGCCACCTGGGAGGGTCCCCGAGCATCCCCTACCCACCAGGCACAAGCTCCTGATTCTGCTGCCTTCTCATTCCCACCCTGGACCTTCTCAATCTGCTTTTTGGCCAGAGGCAGCTGTATTAAGCTGTGTTCTCCCTGTGTTTTGATGGCCAGCTGAGAGCATCAGGTACCAGAGAGTGGAGCGATCGCATCCAGGGTGGAAGCTGATTTCAAGCGCTGGATGTGATCATTTTGGAAAGCGTGGGTAATTTGCATTTCCAGACACTGGAAGGACTTGCATGCAAATGGCAAGCAGCTGGCGTGGAGCTCTGATACGTCTCTCAAGCCATGAATAACACCGGATTAGAGATTAGCGAAGGTAGTGTCTCTGGTTAATAAAGGCAATAAATGTGCTCTTGGTATGTACATGCCCATGTCTGACCTCGGCTGTATTTAAAGCTTTCAAGCAACGTATGGAGGATGGACAAATTAGCAGAGGTAAATGGAAAAGGTCATAAAATGAAGCATGGGTTTTGCCCTGGGCAGATGATAGGAGAGCAATTTGATATCTTTCTTTGAAAAGGCAGCTGATTTTCTAGAAAAAAAGGGGATGTGAGAGATCATTTTATGCTCAAATACATTTTTGATAAGCTGCAAGTGTGAAATCAGTGGAGCTGAAGGATTTGGGGATCAGTAGCACTGACAAGTAGGGTAAAAACTGTCTCAAGAGGAGATGACAGCGGAGTGTGTTTCACAGGAGTGAACTGACAAGGCTTAAAGGTCTAACGGTGTTTCTTGGGGATGAATCTTAAGACTGATGTAGTGTTTTCATTAATGAGAGCACAGATGTCCTCTGGTGGAATTTGGTAGCAGGGCTTGGACCAGGTGCCTCCAGAGGTCCCTGCCAGCCTCCACCATCCATTTGAACGCTTTCAAACAAATGTAGCCTGGAAAAAGGCTTTGTAAGCATCAGAAAGCAGTGGGGCTCTGCAATAGTTTCCCAGCAGGTATAATGGGGAGAAAAAAATAATCCAGTGGGATTTGAGAAGGAACTTGTTGACGAGTGAGAGGATATGGTCATCTGCTTGCCAGCTGGAGCAGGGGATTGGGCTCGGGTGTTTCGGTGGCAATCCCATATGTTTAAACTGCCAAGGACAAGTGCAGCTTTTAGGGCGTTTCTCCAAATCCAAAGCTTCAGCGAGGATCCCTTGGTATCAGCAGGTCAGCACTCTGTTTTATATCCTTTCTTCTTCTGAATTATCATTTTTAAACCCTTGCTGAAAGTTCACTTCTTCCTGTTGGCTTCCCAAATTGGAAAAAAGAGTACAGGCATAGCAGACTTATAATACGATCTTCCCTGCTTTTCTAGGTTGCTGTAAATCTAGGTCTTGGGAAATCAAATGTGTCACTGTAATTGGCCTGGGCTGCCTCCCCGATGCTCCCTTCTCACTGCTGGGGATTTGTGCAGTATTTCCTGCTGTTGGAGAGTTATCTTTCCCCATCATACACCAAATATCTTTAACTGTGCTCCCTGGGAAAATGTCTCCATTCAGCAGTTTTGCACCACTGGGCAACCAGCTAAGAAATACAGCCCCCTGATGGCATGGGCAGCGAACCGAAGCTCCGCGCTCTGCAAACTGCATCAGGAAACCTTCGTGTTCCCACCTGAGTTTCCCTGCTCAGGCATGGTGGCTCACGTCCTCCAGGCATTGCTCTGTCTCTGCCTTTGTTTGCTCTCCTGGAGTTGTCAGCAGCCTGCCTTTCTGGCTGAGGGCAGGAATTACAGCTGCAGGAAGCTCAGTGCTGTTCCCTTGCAGGGGCTTTGTGCATCTTCATTCTGTACATCTGTCTTTTTTCCTGCACGATGCTCTTCGGTTTCTTGCTGAACCTTGACACATTGTGGGAAGCTTCCTCTGTCACTCAGCTTGCATCTCCCAAATCTGGTCTGACAGTCCTCATTCCTTTGCTGCCCAAAGCCCCTTTGCACCAAAGCCAGAGGATTTGGGAGTAGGTCACCGATGCTGTGTGCAGTCCCTGCCTATAAAGCTGGCACCTGGGCAGGATTTTCTGATGCGATGCAAGGTGTTAGAGACGGAGTTCCCAGGGTGCTGGCTGGGCTGGGGAAGGAAGGGAAGGTGGGGCTCTCTTGCTGGTGGGATGTTGGCAGGCAGAAGGGTCCTGTGTCACTTGGAGGTGACAGGAGATGGAGAGGAGAGCCCAGGGGCATCTCCGTGAACTGGCCCTGAGGAGCAGGCTGCATCCTCCTCCCTCTCCTGGCTGTGCTTCTATGGAGCTGAGTTTTCCAAGAGAGAAAATGAGCAGCAGGCCTGGACATAGCCACCTCAGCCCCTGCCATGAGCCCTAGGCCAGGCACTGCAACCGAGCTCATATTGTTAGAGGTTTATGAACACAGGAGAAGGGAGAGGAAATTCAGGTACCCTCATACAGACAAGATGTGATCAGGGCATCCCAGTGCCCAGCCCGGCATGCACATACTGGTCCGAATTACGTCTCATTTTGAGCTAATGGAGGAGATGTGGCACAGACTTAAGCACAAGCCAAAGGGAACAACAAAGCTCTGATGTATCTGTCAGATGAGAAGTGTCATTTTTTTTTTCCTTCGGTACGGAGGTGTGCATTTTACTGACAGCTTCAACAGTAAAAGAACAACAGCGAGATGTTTGTACTAAGAGACAATAATCCGTGACACGCTGGGGATCTGTGCTCCTCTGCTCTCTGCGTCATAGATAACAGCAATGTCACAGTGCATCTCCCCAGCTGAACAAAAAGCCACTGCAGCAGCAGACCCGAGGCTGCGGCTCATAGTAATGATGCCATTGCACTTGTGGCTATTACTCAGAGACGCTCTCCTTCCCATGAACATGCTGCCTGCCTTCAGCTTTCCTGGCTGTGATGGGTGATCTGGCCAGCTGGTGAGGCAGGCTCAGCGAGGCTGAGACGTCAGCTTTTGGCTCAGCTCAGTGCTGCTGGGGATACCCCGAATCGGAGAGGCAGAGGGGCTGCCGGCCCCCCCTGTGCACCCCAAGACCAGAGAGGGAGCACCCTGTGAGCCTGGCAGCGCCTGGAGCTGGCAGCGCTGGGGGAGGCAGCTTTCAGCCCCCTGGAGCGAGGGCTGACAGCCCCATTTGTTGTGCCAGCCCTCCAGTCTGTGAAATGGGGATAACGAGTAAGTGAATAATTGCTATATTCACTCCTTATCCCCCAGTTTGCAGAGCCGTGCTACTGTGGGACTTGCCCAAAGTGCTGTCCTAGTGCAGGCAGGTGACAGTGACAGGCAGAGGGTCTCCCACCAGACTGCTGGTACCCTTGGAAGGGGCTAGGGCCACCCAGTGCCACAGACTGATCACACTGAGCCCATGGGTTCCTCCTCTCTGAAGGAATCGGGCTAAGCTGCTGCTTCTTAAGGCCCAGGAGACTGCAAGGAATGTTTCAAGACTCATTGCACCAAAGCCTCCCTCGCTTCAGAGCTGTGATACGCAAAATATGGAAACAAACCCGGGTTTCGCCTTTTCTAATTACTGCTCAGCACTTGAGATGTGTCTCTCACATTTCTGGCTGCCATGGGAAGGTGGTGATGTGGAAAGCTGATGTATATTAAAAGAGCACTGATTTGGCTCCTTGTTGCTGCTGGCTCTGCTTCTCCATAGAGCTTGCAGTACACCCTGATTTTCTGTAGATGTTGCTGCACGCCTGCAGTCTCCCAGCCAGGATTTTCACAGAGAGGAAGCCCGCAAGTCCCGAGCACCTGGAGAAGGTTGCACTCCCAGTTCTCCTCCCTCTCAAGGTCCCAGAAAGCCAAGATACAGGGGTGGGGGCTGATCTCTGCTGCCTGGCAGGGGGTCTGGAAGAACCAGCCTGGGATGGGTGCTGAGATGGCTGTGATTGAACCTGGTGAGCCACAATGTTGAGAGTTTGCCCAAAATCATCAGTCCTTGCCTGTGGGGCTCGTGGCCGTGTTGCAGCACCAGTGCCACTGGGCTCCTCATCGCTGGATCCACACTGATGGGTGGTGTCTGAGCTAAAACAAGGCTGCTCTTACTATTTTCCTTCCACCCTGGGCCACCAAAGGCTGTGCAGGTATAGCACTCCGCAGCGTGTCCCCAGGCATGTGTACCCACCCTCCTGGGTTGCCCGAGTCCCCCAGCTCAGACGTACAAGGTCTGGATGCAGAGGGAATTCCTCTTATGACTTTAGGCTGCCTCTGCTAAGTTACCTGCTGAGTTACCAGCTGAAAATCACAATGTGCCAGCCCACGCACTCCCAGTGGCAGGTCCTGCCCTGCGGCTGTTGCCTGAAGCCAGGTTAGAGACTGATGTGACTGCTTCTGATCACAGGAGGGTAGGCAGCAGTCAGCCAGGTCCTGGGAACCCGGAGTAAATCCCAGCAGATGGGAAATACTCCTTGTGACAGATGCAGGACCTTAGAAGCAAGGAACCTTCAGAGGCAATTACCCTGAAATGCAATCTGTGCCAGGCACATGCAGAGCGACGGGGGTGGCTTTTGCATCAGTGCTCCCACTGCCATGTATTGTCAGGCTCCTCAGCCCCATGGGACGGACAGGAAGGAAGTGGGCAGCAGGACAAGGATGAGGAATAATGCTGTTGACAGCTGTTTTTCCCCTCCTGTCACCTGCAGCAAAATACATGCTGCGTGATGGGGATGGGGGCTATACCTCCTCCTTTCTCCGCGCTCCTCATGCGTAAGCCCACCTTGTTTAATTAATGCAAATCTCTGATCTGTGAACACAGGAGAAATTTCTCATGGGGAAATTGCTTGCTGTGGTTTAAGAAACCAGACAAGAAACACGATGAGATTGAAGAAACAGCCCCGACTAAAAACCACACAGCTAGAACTGGAATACAGGACTGACTTATTCATACTGGATTGAGACTGGACCAGGCTCTGTTGGAGCCAATTAACATTATACAATAGGATTAGCACAAGTGTTTGGTGTGTTTGCTTGTAGGTAGTGTTGCTGTTTGGTGCTTACATCCTGAAATACAAGGTACAGTGCTTGGGGGAGGCTGGAAGTCACTGGTTGTCACAGTAGTGGAGCAGGGGCAGCGCTGGGGCTGATGTGCTCAGGGTGCTCTGAGGCAAGTGCCATGGGAATGCCGCAGGCTGTGGATTTAGCAAAGAGGGGGAGATCTTGCCAGATCCCCCCCATTCTCTCCTGAAATGCCAGGCACACACTGCTCTGGAGGTCCCTGTCCTGCTGGCAGAGCTTGAGGCAGGGATGGTGAGATCCTGGCTGTGCTGGGCTCCCAGCATCATGGGGGCTGTCGGATGTGAGCTGGGCTGGCCTGGGACCTGGGCACCTGATGGGGACAGTGCTGACCCCTCTGTCCTTCCCATCACTCTCAACATCCCTGCCTCCCCAGTCGGGTTACTCCTGCTTGGCAATCAGAAAACAAAACCCATCAGAGACTTCAGCCATTCCCCCTCACCCTGATATGCTGCTTTAAAAAATGCCCCTCATTTTGGATAACCCCCAAATCAGCCCTGCTTCAGGGGTGCAGCTGGGGCATGAAGAGAGTAGGGAACATCCCTGGAACCACACAGATATCAGGCTGCAGGGCAGGCAGACCTTGGGTGGGTGGAATATGATTTTTTTCTTTACTAAAGAATACCTTAGGACCTCTCAATCCTGCCCAGAAATCTGCTTTGTCAAAGGCCAGCCCTGCCTCCCAGAGTCAGCCCCCTTTATTTTCTTTGTGCTTCGGAGCAATCTGCTCCTACACGTTAAGAAGCACTTAGCGAGTGACTAAAACAAAGCCTCAGAAAAGGAATAACCTAAGGATTTAATAAACTGCAAACGAAATTATATAAAAAAATTTCCCAGGCAGTTGAGTTTTCAGTGATTAAGAAAATACAATTTCCTGTAATTAAATCTTAACAAGAAATGTTATTAAAAACACTCTGTCCCGGCTTTTGTAATAATTGCCCATTCCCCCAGAACGGTAAACAGAATTAGAGTCTGCAACACACACTGTAATCCATGTGTCATTTTGATCAAATTTGCCTTAATAACTTTATCCGGAGAGAAAAGTTGAATCACCGTGTCTGAAATGGAAACCCCCACATGGCAAATGTGACACGTGGCTCCTGCTGGGGTGGGTGACGGGGACAAGAGGGGGTGGTGGCACCGGCCGGAGGTGTGTGCCGCAGGCAGGCTTTGCTTGGCTCACTCAGGTGCTGGGGACCCGCAGAAGGAAGCTCTTCCAGACCCTTTTCCATGGAAAACAGATGTTTCTGTTGATGTTTCTGCTGCTCTGACCTCTGTCCCACGCGGCTGGCCCATGCTCTGTGTGCAGGGACCCTCACCAAAGCATGGTGCAGACACCCAGGGCACATCTCCTGCTCGTGGCTTTACACCTCAGCATCTGCATTCCAATCTTCTTGGATGCCCAGGCTTCCAGAGACAGGGATGCTCCTGGGCACCTCTACCAGCCCCACCACATCCTCTTATACCCCTGTGGCCCCATCCCATAGACCTCCATGCAACATCTGAGTCACCTACACTGGCAGGGGACACCCTTTGCTCATGTGCACACGCCCTTGGCTGCAGCCCTGCCTTTTGGCAGCCATGTTGCTCCCCTTACAGCACCCCAGATCTCACTTCTTGGGAGCCCTGCTCTGCAAGGGTCACTTGCTCACATCCATGGCTGGAGGCAGAAGGGAGTTTTTCTCCCTCTGCCTGGTTTCTGTCCCTCCCAGAGCAATTCTTTTCAGCAGGACACTCTATTTTCCCACTCAGCCTCACTGCCCTGTGGGGCTGTAATTCATGACCCCGCTGTCTTTTTTCTCCTCTAGCAACCCAGCTTCCCAGCTAGGTGCTGCCCAGCCCTTGAGACCCTGTCACCCACAGCTGGAGGCTCTCCTCACTGCATTGCAGTAGATGGAAGCCCACACAGGTGAGGGGGCTCAGCCTCTCAAAGAGGACCTGAAGCCTGACCTACGAACCCCATAAAGTGCCGTACTCATACAGATGCACAGGTTCAAACCAGAAGGGTACATAGAGCCAGCAGCGCTCCATCTCCTTGCCCTGTAGGTAGGAACCTAGCTGTGAAAATGGGATGGATGCTACCAAGGTGGTGCTGGCCAGCTAGCATGGCAAATAGGAGGAAGATTGATGGTTAAATATCTCTATCTATCTACCTATCTATCTATCTATTTATTTATCTATCTATCCATTTCTCACTGCAGCCCTCCTTACTCCACTGTCGCACCAAGCCATCCATCTCCAGCAGAGGACTGCCCCATTACACTGATGGTAGCTGCTCCCTCTCTGAGTAGTGTTTCTGTGGTAGCAGTCATCACAGTAAAGGCACCACCTCTCAGCAAAAGAAAAGGCTCAGGAAGTGCTCTGCACCTGTGAAATACGGCCGCAAACCGTTTTCTCTCTCTGAACACCTCCAAACAACTTCACAGCAGATGCCGTGTTTCTAAACAACGGCTTCTCGCTGAAATTAAGTTATGGTTGTACGGTGCCCAGCGGCAGCTCTGCCCTGCAGAAGCTGTGTGCTCCCCCTGGAACCAGTCCTGCATCATTTCAGGGAGGCGGCAGGGCAGGCTCCGCAGCCCACGTACTCCATCAATGCATTTTGCCGGCCAATTTCTTATCTGTCGGAGTCTAAAATGCCTGCTGCTGTCAGAGTGTTTGAACAAACTGCCAAATACTCGCTCCGTGTCACACTGCTGGCATCTGTTGCTTATTCTGGCAATAAACCAGTTTATACTGTCACGATCCAACCCAACAGTTCTCATGAGTCTTTGTGCGTGATGGCTCGGGAAGGCAGCTTCCTTTTTGCAAGGTTTTTATTAAAAAACAGCATTGGAGAGAGGAGCTTCTGTGCTGAGGTGG
The DNA here is from genome assembly GCA_011076525.1 of Nettapus auritus. Taxonomy (NCBI): domain Eukaryota; kingdom Metazoa; phylum Chordata; class Aves; order Anseriformes; family Anatidae; genus Nettapus; species Nettapus auritus. Next base: position 25,851,872 of record CM021767.1, read on the forward strand.
TGGAAGCGGTCGGGGGACTGTTTTTTACAGCACATTGTGCATTAGGTATTTTATGTGCATCCTTCCTGCAGGGGATGGCCTTGATTCTTCTCTTCCTTTTGCAGGTGTAAATGAGGAGGCTTTTTAGTGGAGTTACCCTGCTGTGAAGCAGGTGTAAGTGAGAGGAAAATCAAGCCCCATCTAAACAGAATTGGCACAGATAAGGTCTTGGGAGCATGTCGGAGATTGCTGCTTCAGTAGCTACTTGAGGAATACTCTCTGTCAACCCAGGCAGCGGGGCCTTTGGCAACAGAAACCAAGTTTAAATAAAAACTTCCTCGGCTATTCAGCAGAAAGCAAGGCTATGGCAGTGCTAGGATTCTAACACCAGCACAACCTTTATGCCAGTGTGGGATCTGTGTCCTTCCCTGCACCACTAAGCAGCTCGGGTGGGAATCCAGGGGATCCTGAAGCTGGTTGGGGCACCAAATGGCTTCGTACCATCCAGCAAAGGAGAAATTATTTCAAAAGAAACAACATTGTGAGTGAATCACATTGCTTTGAAACTGAGCTTCCTCTGTTGTCTCAGCTAAAACCACCTGAAATCTGCAGGGGGTGAGTGGTTTCATGCTTTGCAGGTCCATGGCTGTGTTTTTAGCTGCTGTGTATGGAAATGTGCTGCAGACCCTTGTCTGGAAGTTGGGGTCCAGGGATCCGGGAAAATTTGTCCATATCAAAATCATCCTGGGGTCCTCCCAGCTGCTACTTGGCAGAAGTCCACCTCAGGGGGATGAGATACCATGGGTATTTTGCCTTGGGCCTCTTTCTTTTGCAAGCCTGGCATTACTGCCCACTGGAAGGACAAGTGTTTGGAAACCTATCTAGCTCCAGCCACTGGTATAAAAGGGTTTATCTGAGAAAAGAAAGGAGAAAGTGCACAGCTGGCCACAAGCCTTTCTCCAGGAGCCCCCTGGATAGGTGATGAAGCTTGGAGGACAGCAGTGAAACCTCCCATAGCACTTGCAAGGAAGGCAGCTACTATGTGGTGTGCACTCTGTGCCATTACTGGAGGATCCTATTGCTCACCTGCAGCATCTGTTTTTCCTAGCCCTGCAAACCCACAGCCAGTGGCTGAGCTCACTTGGCTTGTACCTCACCTCCAAACTCCAGCATCCATAGCTTTGTCTCCTTCCTTTCTCTCTTCCCCCTCCTCTACGGAGGGAGCAGCACAATGTGATCACAAGTAAAAGGCTGGAAGGAAAGGTGTTTATTCTTGTAGGAGCAGATACAAACAAGAAAAAACTACAGAGATCGTGTGCCTGGCTCTGTTTCATTAAGGCCTTTAGCTGTAAGCCAATGACAGGAATTGAGTTAAATCACTCAGGTCATGTTTTATTTAAAAAAGGAGAGAGAGATTTTAAGCCATTTTCATGATTTCCCCTCCCTTTGCGTTGCTGCGAAATTTTAATTATCTCACTCTGCGCTTTGCACAGATCTTTGGATGTTAAAACTGAGACCTTAAGCTAAGGATCATGCTCTAATTTGGTATGGCTTCTGCACAGCAATGCAGCTCCCTTGGCACTCTGCAGTCCTTAAATTCTCCCTCTAATCCTGCACTGGCTCAAGGAGCAGCAGAGCTCTCTGCTTTGGCCATGGATATTTTGAGGATCCATCCATCGGATCCTTCCCTGTCCTAGGAGGCTGCACAGTCAAAGTGACACTCTCAGTGTGCCCCAGAGTTGTATGCATGCAGTTAGTAGTCTTCCCACCCTCCTGGCTTTTAGATATCAATCCTTCCTTCCCCTTGAAAATGACTCAAGAACATCCATCTGGTCCTACACCATCATGAAGAATGGGAAAGCATCTGTTTTTCTCTAAGGGGACCCAAAACAATGAAGCGCTATGGGAGAACGCTGCTGTTGGCTCAGAGACTGCAGGCTGGAGAGCTCTCCAGGCTTCTTCCTCATCTCCAGGGGCAGCATCCAGTGATGACAGGCATTGCTGATCAGTCCTGTGCTTCCCCTTGGTCTGGACACTCCTCGTTCTGGCTGATGGGTGGCCTGGGTAGCTCACTGACACCAGGACCCGATGGGTGCCCACACATCCCACATCTCTGCCCTGCTGGGAGCAAGTAAATTCCAGCAGAAAGGTGAGGAGAGCAGGAAGGTACATGGATATGTTAAGCTGCTTCAGGTAAATATTGCAGGGCTCATTTTCTGGAACTGAGAGACAGCCTTTAAAGCGCAAATGTGCCTGTCTGCCTCTGTTCGTTTGAATTTTGCTTGGCTGTTTTCTGAAGGCTTTGAATGGGCTCTAAGTTTGTACTGTGTTATGCATGTTCAATAATGCATTTCCTGCTCACAGTGTTTAACTTCTTATCTTCATTGTTATTTATTAAAACATCTCCAGGAATGTCTGGACATTCATGGCTCTGCATCTCAAGTGATTCATTAAAATGCCCACTTCCCCTGTCAGAAGCTCCACTCTTGCATTATATTCCAGTCTTCACCACCGAGAGGGTGAAAGGCCTCGTGTGAGACAGGATGAAACCTTTATTCCACTACACACCCACAGGACAGGGTGCTTCGTACAGTCTCTTGGGGATGGATGTGAGCATATGTTTTGAGTTTTCCCCTCCGGTTACACGAGCATCTACTCTAGCCTTAACGCCGAGCTCCAGCTCTCACGCCCTCATCTCGTCTGAATCTCGAGTTCTGGGTTAACGTTGGGGAGAAACACCAACAAACTGCAAGGAGCCAAGGGGAAGGACACAGATGGCTGTGGGCTGGGGCCATGACATATGTGAAGTCTGGGGAAGAGAGGAGCTATTTGCTGTTTTCAGCCACCAAAAGATCATTGCAAACAATATGGAAAAAAATTGTTCTCAGGGATGCACAGCAGAAGGATGAAGTTTGCAAGTCACAAGGGGAGAAATAAAGGCATAAAGGACAAAATTCTTCCATGTGAGAGTCGTTGAGCACTGGGATAGGCACCCAGAGAGTCTGTGGGGTCTCCATCCCACATATAATGACAGGAGGTTGGGCTAGGCTGGGCCGGAGAGACTCCTCCATCCTGAATTAGTGTGATTACAGTGCTGTCTTGGCTCTTACAGCAAGCAACATTTCATAACCTTAATAGCAGCCCTTCTCTTGATCGCCAGACAGAACTTGCTCCTCAAGCTATATGGCAGGTCTGCCTTTAGCCTCCTTCTGTCCTTACACAAAACACAACCCATCAGGGAAGATATTTATTCCTTCCTTGTGCCTGGACTTGCCAGATGGCTTCACTGCCTAAATTTTGGTCTCCTGAATTCACCCTCCACCTCACTGTGATGCAGGTAACACCTCCCTCACCCCAGCTGGGTGTCCCAGAAGGAGCTTCACCGGTCTGGGAATCAGGTCACAGAGTTCCCCAAAACGCCTGGAGGAACGACGGTGCCATCCCATTCTGTCTTGTTCTTTAAATTCAAGAGCTGTCACATAACTTTAGCAGGAGCTGAGCCCAAAAGAAGCAAAAAAAGATGTTCCTCTTCCCAGGAAAGGCAATTACTCTGCCACACTCTTTGCTGCTGGATGTTATGCTAAAGTTCCCATTAAGTCCAAGAAAGGAAAGCCCACTGGTGGTTACTAAACACAGAGAAATTACCTCTGTTTCAGGAAGTCCCTGTGCTGAAAATGATTGGAGAGGAAGGGAATTAAGAGCAAGCCTTGTGTTTGCCTGCCTGATTCTGCCTTGGCCACCATAAGGTACAGATGCCGGAGGATCCTCTGCAAATGTTCCTATAGAGGGAATTGTGTCTTCCTCACCACAAAACTCATGCCTTTCCAAAAAGATCTGCTAGCAGCCTTCTGCCAGGCAGCTAGCTAAGACAATGAGCAGCCAGGGTTTCTGTGTTTGTTGGGAGAGCGTGCCACAAGCCTTCCCAGGCAGCTGTGTGGTCTTTTGTTCTTAGATGGTCGGTAGAGAGTTTGAGGAAAGTGACATTTATCTATACCTATGCAAACAAGCACTCCTTTGGTCAGCTACAGGAACAGTGGCATTCAAAAAAAACCAAAAAAACCAAAAACAACAAACAAAACAAAACAAAACAAAAAAAGAAAAAGAAAAAAAAGAAAAAAAGAAAAAAAGAAAAAAAGAAAAAAGAAAAAAAGAAAAAACTGGGGGGCACTGTGAACTTGATTATTTTTCATTTTCCCATTGAAATGAAAAGCAGAAAAGTCATCTCGTGTTGAGTAAATGACTCGATTTGAAAGCAAACGTTCTGCTTAGGGATTTAAAAATAAAAGGTCTAATGGACTATTAGAGATCAGTAAAAATAAATGGTTATTTCAGCAAGGAAACCCGAAACAGGTATTTCAGAAAATACTGAAATGGAGCCTTCGAACGTCTCGGGATTTTTCCCCTCAGCTGAAATAATTCACTGATTTTTGCAGTGTTCCGTGACTTGGCTCAGTCAACCCCCAGACGTATATTTCAGTGAGAGACAGTGACCCTGAAAATTGACTCTTTCTCCTGCTCAGGTTCACCCCTAAAATGTACTCCTTCTCCTGCCACGCTGATTTTCAATTTCTGCTGCTGCAGTGCTGTGCTTGCCACTGCTGAGGTCTCCAGCTCATCCCTGAGTCTCCCAGGAAGGAGGTCTTCTAAAAAAAAGCCATTCTGGGGTTGTCTGCTTCACCTTCTCTTCCTCCTCCTCCAGGGTCTTTCTGGCTTTGCTTCTGAAGCAGCAGGGACTTGAGATATGCTTTCAGCTCTCCGTGACAAGGAGCCCAGCACTTGCCATGGTATCTGCCTTTCTTCCTGGCATGGAAAGTGGCACTGCATTAAAACAAGAGCAGCAAGGGCTGCAGGAACCCTGAGGAGCACCGTGGGGTTCAGGGGGGTTATGGCACCTACAGTGTCTTGCCTGAAGTCCTGTGGCTGCAAATTCCCAGCATTAAGAGAGGATAGAGTGGATGTTGGGCATTTATTTGTGCCCTTGCACTGCCAGGTGGCTGAGGATGATGTGGAGCAGCAGGGTGCTGTGGATGCATGGGTGAGGGAAATTTCTACCCCAGCCCCACAGGGTGAACATGAACCCTGCTCAGCATGGGACAAGACAGACCAAAATATCCCATGTTCTGCCACAGGTGGATCATGCATCCTCGGGAAAGTGATTTCTTCCCTCTGTGCCTCAGCTCCATCTTCCACAAGCGCAGCGCAGAGGGAGCAATCCATTCCCTTGGGAGCTGCGGGCTGTATCCAGTAACATCCACCAGGAGGGAGGAGATGTTGGGGGGAAGGCTGTGGGACAGCGGGGTGGGGATTAGTCACTTGCAAGCACCCCCACACTCAGGAGGAGCTGGGCTCTTGCTCAGCCCAGTTCCGCACAAGCAGAGCGAGTCACTCCTGCCGCTGTGCTTCCCCGCAGCCCCCTCCTGGCTCCCACAGCTGAATGCAAAATTAACACATTTATCACATGCTGTCTGAAATAAAAATAAAAAAAAAAAAAAAAAAAAAAGAGAGAGAGAGAAAAAAAGATCAATTTGGAGTGGCCTGTATTTTCAAACATCCGAGCCTGAAATAATGCAAACAAACAGTTGCGTGACAGCTCCGCTGTTGCTTTTCATCTGCAGCGCTTTGCTAGGATCCAGCGGGCTGCCCCCTGCCTTGTTTCTCCCTGCCCACTGAGGGCTGGTGCAAACAGCTTCTGCGCTTGAGCCTCCAGATATTCCAGCAAAAGCTCTTTAAGAGGCACCAAATATGATCTCGGCCAATGGCCCATGAATATCCCCAGCTGTGCCAGTGCCCTCACCCTCTGCATGGAGCTTCCCATGGTAGTTTTTGGTGTGGCTGGGGTGTCCTCAGTGTTCTGACCCTTCAGAGAAGGTAAGTCCTTCCGCGGCAGACTCCCAGTTCCAAGCAACTGGAAGAGGCTGAGCGTGGCAGCTTTAACTGCTTTGTATCCATACACCTGACACTGACCACTCTCAGAAACACAGAGGAGCTTTTCCAGGGCCATGATGGGCTTCCCAAAGGACGTGTCCTTCCCAGTGGTGCTGTGGTGCCTCTGCTGAGGCTCATCCTGTCCACCTTCACCCCTCTGTCCAGCCACCAGCAGCAGCGGGCTCAGTACTTCGATTGCTGGCCGAAGACAGGTTATTTGTACAGGAGGGGACGCTAAGATGCTCCGGCAGCAGGGAGAGCTGTTTATTTTCAATCTGTGCCAAGCCTTCAGAGCCAACTCCCTTCTCCATGCGTCTTTCTCAGCTCTCCCTCCGTCCCGCCCGCCCTCTTGTTGTCACTGTTGCAGGCTCACAAGGATGATGGATGAAGGGCCTTAAAAGCAGCTGGTTTCACATTTCATCACTGTCACATAACTCGTTCTCCTCTCTCCTGAAACCGCTGCCAGGAACGCCCTTGGCATCCCAAGGTGGGCTCTTCCCTCGCTGGAGCCCAACCAGTGGTGGTGGCTGGCTGGAGGTGAGCGCTGCTGTCATTCTGTGAAGTGCCCGGATGCCTTGAGAGGAGGGATCCATCACAGCCCCCTGCTTCTGACAGCTGGGGACGGCAGCCTCGACTTTCACCACGGGGCAAAGGGGTGGCCTGGGCACAGCAGGGATGCTGAGGGACCCAAACTGGGAGACCCCAGTGGCTGGGGATGTGTGGTTGCAGCAGGCAGGGGGAGGACCAGGGATAACCATGCTGGGTCCCCCCATCACCCAGATCAGAGCCCTCCCCTGGGTGCCCCAGCAGGGTGAGATGGGATTCAGGCAGGCGTATTTTAGCTGTTGCTTCTCAGGTTTGCTTCGCTTCCAGCGCAAGCAGGTGAAAGGCTCGGTTGCAATCCCCCCGCCAGCAGCTGTGATTGAATGCCCGAACAGGGGAGGGGAGGGAAAGGAGGAGAAGAAAAGAAATGACTGAATAAAAACTGGGCTAAAGTAAAATAAGAATCAGTGTGAAGCAAGAGAAGGCATTGTAAATCAAACCCCGCAAAAGGAGGCAGAGAGCAAACACTTCAGCCAGGCCTGAGCCACCACCAGTTATTTATTCAGATAACATATTATTAGTGAGGAGAGACACTCACATCTGATATATATCTCCCAGTCCCAGGGAAATATGAAAAGGCAGCTGGCTCTGCTCCTATCAGAACCATTCCAGATGTTTTCAGCTGGTGTCAGACATGCTGCTTGGCATGACAAAGCAAAGGGAAAAAAGGAGAGAAAGAAGGAAAAAGAAATGCCATAATCTTATTTTTAAAGTACAAAAGGAAAACAAAACAAAAGAAAACAAAACCACCATGGCTTCTGATATTAAATGTTTCCCCTGGCAGCCTGCGGTGCGGTTGTCACTATTAGCTGAAACAGCAAGGACGGCAGAACACAGGGCTCCTGGTGACCACCGTTAATCAAGCACCAACTGCTGGTTTAGATATTCTTAAATTATTGCAAGAAACATTTTAAAAGCATCAAGAGCCCAAGACCCCTTCTGAAAAGTGCTTCCCACATCCGACTATCAACATCTGAGCCATTTAGGTGCTTCTGAAGATTTTCCCTGAGGGGTCACGGCTGAGATGGGAGCACAGATGTTTTGTGCAAGGTGCTGCAGCGCCGTGCCCTGAAGGTTTGGATGAACGCTGCAAAAGGTGCAGGAGGAAGTGCAGCCACCTCATTGTGCGGGTGGGGAATGAAGTTGTGCAAAGATTAACGGTGCTGCTCATATTACTGTATTAGATAACACCAGGAACAGAGGTTGGTACAGCAGTGTGTGTGCTGTGCGGTAGCTGTGAGCCTGGCTGTGCTCTCCCCAGGCAGTCCCACTGCTGCAAGACCAGGCTCTCCGCCTTCTGTTGGGAGGAAGAAGGAGCGAGCCACTAAAGGAGCAGCAAAGATAAACACAAGCAGTGCTGAGGCAAGGCAAACACGGGCTGGGATGCAGCCGGAGCCAGTTTCCATAGCTACTCCCCATCCCTAAGGGGACGGGGAGAAGGCAGCAGCTCCTGGCACCCCAAGCATGGGGCGCAACCAGGGCCCGGGCTGATGCTGGCCTGACCTGACCCGGGCAAGGAGAAAGTCCCCAACACCCTAAAGCTGGCATCTTGGCGGGTGGCGGGGTGCAGCTCCACAGCTGGGACCCAAGCCCACTGCTTCTGTGGGGTGTTGCTGAGGGATGAGCAAAGCTGTGGGAGTGCAAAGAGCATCCAGAGGTTGGTGGTGGGCTTAGCTGGCTGCTTGTGGTGTAGGTATGGGTCTGGGAAGCTTGTGGGAAAGGAGAGCTTCTCTTGGGATTCCTGGTGTGGGGTCAGGTTGGGATTTCCTGGATAGCTGGCTGCTCTTATTCCTGCTTGGAACTGAGCCTAGATCTCTATAGGGCCACTGGCGGAGCTGCCTGGAGGATCCCATGGGCTGTTCGCCCAGCTTGGCTGTGCAGAGTGCCTCCATGCGCTTGGGTGCCCTGGTCCCTTAGAAAACACCCAAACTCCAGATGAGCTTTGGGCCCATCACTGGGATGTCACAGAACATGTTTTACCTGCAATCAGCATCAATCTGAGCCCCAAAACCACCTGGAGAGTGGAGCTGTGCTGCAGGATGTGGGGGGAGAAGGGGCAAGGGCCTTTCCCTGACAAGAGGCTGATGTGCAGTGGCACTGTGACAAGTGGCTGTCTTGTCCTCTCAGAAACAGTGACAAGGAGACATTTACATGAGTGAGAGAAAAGCAGCCTGGAAAAGGAACCAGAAGGCCCTGGAAGATCATCTCTAGCACACCAGTGGCCACCTGCAGTACCGCGGCCCGGGGCTTGCCTGCTGATGGGCACCCCAGCACCAACCAGGCTGGGCACCCCAGCTGGTGTGCTGGGTGCCTCAGTGCAAAGCTTGGTGTCAAGCTGCAGACCAGAAAGTTTGAAGAAACAGAGACTTGGGGGATGCTGGCAAGCAGCCCCATCCCACAGGATGGGGGTCAAATGGGCTCGGAGGGCTCCGCACCCTCCAGAGGCAGGAGCTGAGAGCCGGGACCGTAACCATGGCAGCAGCAGCTCCTGCATGGCTTGGGGACATGAGAAACAGGAAAAGGACCAAAAAAAAATATATATTAAAAAATTAGAAATTGTAATAATTCTCCAAGCCTGCTGGCGGATATGGCTTGCTGAATGCCTCCCGCCCCAGCAGGGCCCACCCCTGGGCACCAGTTGCAGATGGGGTTTGCGGAGGATGCCAAGTCTGTGCTCATGGAAATGGGTTGTAAGCACATGGCTGGAGGTGGGGAAGGGGCTCCGCTGGCTGCTGTGCTCCTGCAGCTCTCATTACACTAATAGGGAGCACAGGGCAGAGGCATGGGTGTCAGCACCCTTGCTGTGCACTTAATAAAGCGCCTGAAGCTCCTCTATACTTTTTTTTATTAAAAAAGTGTCAGTGTCTCAGTGAAAGGCGGGGAGGGGGGGAGGACTAAATTGCTGTTAAGCGACATGTTGAGACATGAAATCAAGTGGAAGGCTACGTTTTTAAATTAGTTTTTGACAGTTCTTTCCCCGGTGTCTCACCAATCTGCAGCTCCTGGGAGAAGTTGTCCCCTCCCTTCCCTGTTCCCCTTCACCACGACCTGTGGTGCCTGGTCGCAGAGGCTGGGCTGGGGAGGTGGGAGCAGGGCAGGCTCTGCAGGCAGGACAGGGATCTGCTCCTCTGCATTTGGGACCGAGCTGCCAAAGCACCAAGGAGGGGCTGGGAGGGAGCAGGACACTTTTGGTGTCGCCAATTTTGCAGTGATGGTGAAGATAGCTCGGTGATGTTCCTGAGTTTCATGGCTCTCCAGAATGCCCAAACCGACTCTTCGTCCATGCATGCAACCCAGGCCCCCTCCCTGCTGCCCAGCCCTTGCCAAATTTGTATTTTGCTGGCAAAACGGGGTGCTGCTGGGGGCTTGGGTGCATGGGACTCTTCCAGTCGTGCTGCAAGCAAAGCAAAGCCATGTCTCTGAGAGGCAGACTCATTCGCATTGCTCTTCACTTACTGCAGGAGTCCAACACCTCTCCCCAGCAGGGATGAAGTGAGGGGTGAGCCCCAAATCCCAGGGTTTGCTTTGCTTCAGCTTGTCTGGGATTTATCATAGGAAAAGCAGCATCACAAGTTTAAAGAGGGCTCGGAGCCCCTTTAGCTGTCGTGGGGAGGACAGCAGCGACGGAGCAGGGAATGGTGGAGACGAAAGGAGAAGCTGGTGGCAGCTCTAAGGCTGCATGCTTAGATGCAGGGAGCTCATATATAAGCCTTCATCCCCCCTCTGGATCCCTTGAGAGCTTCTCAGGTCAGAGACATGGACACAGGCTCCTGCAGGAAGGGGGGGCACGCTTTCATCTCCAATGAGGAGGGTGCCATGAAGAAAGGAAGAGTTTTCTATCTGACACCGGCGTGCTTCTCCCATCCCTCGCTTCTGTTATGGAGTATTAAAAATTAACCAAACCATGTTCGTCATTAACACGCGTTGCCTTTGTTCTCCAGGCTCCCAGAACCCATTTGCGAGACTTTTGTTATGTATTTTTCAGCACTTTGTCTCTTTAATTGCTTGCTTCTCTCTGACATGCCAGGCTGTAGTTTGCAAGTCAGCAGCAGGGAACAGAGGGGCATTTTTATTGCTCCACACTGGAAGTGAGTGAAAGAAAAGGCTCCACAAGCCCCAGCTATTGCAGCCAAAGTAGGCGCCCATAATACTGCCAAGCTCAGCAAGGCAGCAGCCACGAGGTCACCTCTGGGAAAAGGTACCCAAGGGAGAGGCACCAGGGGCTGGGGTGTCTGCTTTGGGAACAGAGGAGGAGGAGGCTGTTTGGGACTGAATCCTGTCCTTTGGCAGCTTGGGCAGAGGAGAAAATGAATTTGCCTTTGGGTATGGATGATTAGTAGCTCTGCAGTTGGGACTCAGCCCTTTGATCAACAAATAAGCCTAGACACCCGGCTTCTGGGATTATCTATTAACTCACTGCTGACTGCATTTTGACAAACCATGCCATAAGGAAGGGCAAGGATAAATGTATTTCTTCTGCCCCAAAACTCTGTCTTTCAGCAGTATCTGGGGTCTCAACTACATTAGTTAGTCTCTCAACCTTTCTGATCCTAAAGGTGGTAGATCCCCAAAGCATCCATGTTGTAATCAGCCTTGGTGAAGGACTCAAGTCCCACTGAAAGCAGTGCAAATCTTTCTCTTGACTTCAGCAGGCTTTGGATCAGCGCTGGGCTCGCTGTGTTCTCCTCAAGGCAAGGTGCAATGGCACTGTGATGAAAACAGCACCCAGTGGTGGTGTTGGCAGGAAGTATCAGGAGGGGAAATGCTGGTGTCATGGTGTCAGCATTCCCTCCAAGAGCTTTAACACCCAACGTGTTGAAATTTAATAATTAAGGAGCTGCTTTCACTTTTTTTTTTTTTTTTTTTTTAATAGTCTAACAGCATGAAATAAGCCATTCAATAATTAATTGACAAAGTCGAACCACACGTTCCAGCACCCGAGCTGAGGGTGTGGGCTCAGCCTTTACAGACAAATGAAGTGAGAAGTAATTGCTTGATGAAGAAAAGGAAGATATTAACATAAGATTTGTCAAGTCCCTCATAGGAATTCATCATAGTGGGTCTGGGGCTTCGAATGGGATTTGTGCTGCTAATTCATCACTAATTAACACTATAAATTGGCCCAGGCGTGAGGGGAGGAAGAGAACTGGGGTGATTTGAGACTTCGAAGAGAGCAAGAAGGAGGGGGAGAGAGAAAACCTTGATTTGCAGGGCACGATTCAGAGGGAACAGACTGCTGGTGCTGGATGACATCCGGACGTGCATGTGTGCCGCAGGGAGGCATCTAGTAGTGCTGACACCCAAAAGGATGATCCCAATGTGGATGGGGACCCTGTTCCAGTGAAACAGGTCCCAGCTCCACTCCTGGCTGACTCCAGCCTCCCTTCTGCCCTCCCTTGTAGGGATGTTATGACTGCTCTGGCTGGGGGAGATGAGCCATTCAGCCTGGCCCTGGTCCTCCGCTGCCCGAACTTTGCTACTCCTACAGCCAGGAGAAAGCAATAGGTGCACCAGTGAGGGTATCCAGCGCCTCTGATACACAGGCTGAGCATGTAATAGGTAACAAATCCTCCCAGCTGCCACCTAAAGCTGGCAGCTGCACATGCTGTAATAGGTGGCACGTCAGAGGTGTCCCAATAAGTTAAGTCTGCCTCAGCAATACATCACCAAACGGAGCTGTGTGAACGTCTGCACAGTCTCCCAAGCATTATAGCTGCTCTAGCTCCTAACCACCTCGTTTGATCTGCCTGGTTACATGGCTTTAACACCAGGTTTTGTCTCTCTGTCTCTGGATGTGTTATGAGACTTGGGTCCCCTAACTGTCACCAGGTGGGTCAGCTCCACTGGGAGAGACCGGGAGGGCTCAGCCAGCCTGCCCCAACGTGGCACTTAGGGTACCCTTGAGAGGTGTGAGAGCATTGGCTGCACTTTCTGACCCACAAGATTGAGGAATTTGACATTAGAAGTGTTCTGTTCCCCTCCATGTACTGATATCCTGGCTATTAGAGGTGTGTCACCTTCTCTGTCAATCTCCCTTTCTCTCTCTTTCTCCATGACAAAGCTTGGAAGTCTTGCTTCAACATGATAAAACCACTAAAATCTTGAAAAGTGTTCCTGAGCAGAAATTGTTCTTCCCTACTCCAAGTTCATTCCCAGGGTAACAGATTAGAGGTGTTTAAGGCTGAAAAGGATCACTGTGTTAATCGATAGATTAAAGAAGATCACGGCCATTAGTGCCAGACTTTGATTTCCATGCTGCCACTGCATTTTATATGGCTGCCTCCCAATCTGTGGCATGTTATAGCACTCAGAGTACCTCTGTGTTACCTCAGTCTGATTTGTGCTGTGCTCTTATGGTATAAGAGCACAGCACCTACATCTTAGCTGTCTCTTATCTCTTTGGATGATCCTGGATTGGACATGGTGTTGTGGACAGAGTGCCAGCCAGGCTTGGAGCACCTGAGCTGGCTGCCAGAGTCTTCCCAAGTGGGACTGCCAGGAACTGGATAATGTCTGGGGAACAAAAGGCATTTCTCTTTTCTCTCCTCTTTCTTATCTTACAGCAGCTGAGGTACCCCTCTCTCCACCTGACCTATTTCTGATCCTGGGCTCTCCCGATGATGATAACTCTGGATCACCCTAACAAAGGGCAGATCCCAGGCTAAGAACATTGCTGCCCACCCAGCTGCTGCTTGGAGTTTGGGAGCACTGTAGAAAAGTCCGTGCCAAGACGTATCCCCGTGCCTCTTGTTTATACAGCATGGAGCACTGTGGAGACCTGACTGGGGACCAACAGCTGCCTGTGTCACTACACAGATAATAAATAACTCTGGGACTGATGACAGATTTACTGTGGAATGGGGAAAAGCTCTGGAGCAGGCAAAGAAAAAGAAATGGATTGCAAAAAAAGTTGTTTTCTCAGAAAGTCAGCTCCAAAGGTCCCCTGAACTTGTGTAATTTTTTTTTTTTTTTTTTCTGCCTAGATGTGTCTAGATATGTGGGTGGATGGATTAGGATCCTGCAGCAGGACAGGCTACAGACAGAAATGAAGACACTGACAAATAACAGTGTTTCCTTGGTGGAGCTTATTCCAGAGACCTTGCTGCAGCTTCTAGGAAAGGAGTTACCCTTGAGGGAATACAGCAAGACTTTAATGTCTCAGGAGACAAAACCTGCTTTCTTAAAAATGCATTTGGGTTTCCAGCCAGGACCCCTGTGAAAAGCATCTTAGTGTGTTTTGGGTCCTGGTTATCTGTGCATTGTATGCACAAACATACCCCTTCCTCATCTATTCCCGAAGAAGGAAAATTTTAGTGGCAGCTGCTTTTATGAATTCTGGACTTCATGAGTCAGAAAAACAGAGGAAAACATCACTGCAGAGAGCCAGCAGTCCATTCTCTTTCTTCCTGGTACAAGTCTCTGGGTGACTTTCTCTAGATCTGCTACAGATAGGTGACGTTTTCATTCCCAGTTTTAAATTGATGGGCATTGAGCATTTCTACTCTATAGTTATGCATCCAGATGGGAAAATGAGGAATCCCTAACTGAGGCCTTTAGCTCCATGTTTCTATCTCAGTCTTCACGAGGCTCCCTTGGTCATTTTTTGTCCAGCAGAAAGCCTCCTCAAGACTTTGTTTCCTGCTGATCAGCAATGTTTCCTGCAGTGAGTTTTTCTGTTTGGGTTTCAGGGTGGCTTGGGAGTTTTAACGGGCTTTGGACATCATTTTTAAGGCCAAAACAGCAATGTTGTCTGATAAGTAACTTCCTACAAGACTTATCATCCATCAGTGCTGTAAATTCACAAAGGTGCAAGCTCTCCAAAGCTAGTCTGAGATGCACAAGCCAGCAGTGATCCAGAAGGGAACCTTCCACCAGACTGTGATAACCTGTTCCTGAGTCCCCATGGCTACATCTTGTGTCTCCTGACTTCTCCTGGCAGGTTTCCTGCTTCCGAACCCACCAAAGACCCAGCTGTGGACAAGGACGTTGCCTCAGTTTGCCCACATAGTCCCAAGGATAGTGCAAGCTTCCTTTTTCAGTGGGAACAGCAGGTACCTGCAGCTCTGGAGTCAAAACAACATCTCCAACTACTTCCACAGTGGATTTTTTAAGGCAGAAGAGACAGAGAATGGGCTCTACTCAGTGAACCTCTTGGAGACCTGTGCCTTGCCACAGGTAGTGAATGTGGTTGTATTCTGGGGAGAAATTCTGGAATAAAATGGCTCTTGTGTGTGCTTTTGGTGTGTGTTAGGTGTGCATCTCTGCACCAGGCCTGGTGTGTATATAATGGAGCTGGGTAACAGTTCAGTGTATGCCTGGAAAGTATATCTGCAACATTATTTTAGGCTTGTGGCTCCCTGGAAAGACCCAGTGAGCTGCGAGCAAAAGCAATACATTAGTGTATTGCAAGCAAAAGCAATACATTAGTTTAGAACAAGCAATAATGTTTCCCTGCAATAGCCAGAAACTCTAATAGCTTTCTCTTGACTTTCTGCTGAAAGAATGACTCTTAGCTGGAACGATGTATTGGTGGGTAAGGGTGCTCTCCAGTACCAGCAGCTGCTGTGAGCTTCACAAGGAACCCTCTCGCATATACCCTCAAACCTGAAAATCTGCAAACAAAATGACCCTGAAGCATCCTCTTCAGTGACATTGAGAGGAAACCTTGGAGCTTCATAAATCAAACTGCAGTGAGGAAAGCAAGTGGGGGCTGCTGAGCCGAAACCAGGGGAAGGAGCACCTTGGGACTTTGTGCTGGGTGTCAGACCTATCTGACTTCCAGGAGTAAGTGATGGTGTCCTGGCTGGGTCTGATAGGAGCAGGATGGATGGAGTGGTAAAGGCTGAGACAGGCAGAGCTACAGCTGAGCAAATAGGACCAAACGTGCTGTGTATATCATGCAGTTCAGCCTCTTTTCCTCCTGGGGGGAATGCCAGCCATCTGCCGTTTCGCTGAATCCACTTAGCATTCAGAATAATGGGAGTGGCTGGGAAAGCAGGGAGATAAGCACAGTTTTTATAAGTGATAGCAAAAGGATCAGATGCAAGGGTCTGATCTGCCACGGCTTGTGGCCAGGCTCTAATATTATCCCCCAAACTTCCCCTGCCATGCCCAGGGGATTGTAGCACCACCAGGGACCTCCCTTAGACACGTATAGTGCCTGCTTTGCTGCAAATGCTTTCTGCTTGGAAAACTGCCTGCTGTAAGCAACCGGTCCAGGAGGGCTCCCCTCTACCTTCCAACTGGGGGCACTGGTGATGGGTTGGGGCAGGGGGAGGCTTTGGCCACCAGCGAAGCATCCTAGGGGTGGTGGCAGGGCTGCAACGCCCTCCTTGCAAGCTCTCATCTTTTCCTTCACTCAGGCAGATTTAAAAGGAAATCCAATGCGCGTTTACAAGCTCCCAGCCCATTAATGAACAGGTTCATAAAGCAGCGAACAAAGGCTAATCAATATGCTGAATGCAGGGGAGAAAGAGCCTGAAAGCATCCCCTAATCAGGGGGATGCTGCCGGCCTCGTAAATAAGCAGGGTGTCTCCCTGATGGGGAGCAGGCCCCAGGAGCAACTCGGCACCTTTCATCCCGGTCACCTATAAATGCTGCTTGCCCGTAATGAGCCCACCGCTCTCCTGGCTCCCGGGTGGAGGGTGAGGAGGAGGAGGAGGCAGGCGGAGCTGCTGCTAATGGTGACTTGCCACCGGGATCAATGGATGGGAAGCAAATTAGCCAGGCTCCTGTGGGAGATGGCGCGTCGATAAGAGGGGTGGCAGGGAGTGACACCAGATCGGATGGCTGTGCCGCTTTGCACACACCAGTGTGTAATGAACACCCGAGGGACCTGCAGGACAGGCATCCTGGCTGCCTGGTATGCTGCCTCCCCTCACCTAATCCTCCCATTAGCATATACTTGGCTTTGATTTTCCCCCTAATGAGTCCTCTTGCTGCCTCTCTCCCTCTGCGAGGTGCTGCTTCACTGACAAACTCCTCCTGCAGCTGGCCCTGATAGCAGGAAAGGACCTCGGGATCCAAACCTACCATGCTGGGGCTCCTCATGCAGAGTGACCGGGGGGGCTTTGCCTTAGGATACCCCTGAACCACTTCCCAGGGGCCCCAGCCTCCCTCACTGCCTTTCCTGAGATTACATATTTGAAAATAAAGCCCTGGCTTTTTGCTTAGCTTAATGGCTGTTGTGGGACAGTGCTGTGAGGTGGAGAGGCAGGAGAGGAAGGGCTCAGCTGTACTTTCCTCCATCAACCACTCCTTCTGGGCACAGGATAGGAAGGATGCTTCCCCAAGCAATGGAGCTGCCAAAGCACACTCCTCTCCCTGCCAGGCAGGCAAGTTGGGTGATTTTTATTTTTTTTTTTGACCAACATGCCCAGAGATTGAGGTGTCCTCAGGGTCTCCAGCCAGCACCCAGCAAAAGAGGCTGGTAAACTTATGGACACAGGACTGCTATGAGGTTGGGGTTATGGAGAAAACATCTCCAGCAGAAACTAATGCAGACTTTATGCATTATTGTTTGACACCAAACCGCTCCAGGTACAAAATTAGGGCAACAGCCCTTGGCTGGGAGCTCAGGGATAGCTCCTGTCTGCAGCCTTCATCTGCATGTGGTGAGCCTGGCACTGTGGGTGTTAGTCCTGAACCGCAGCAAGCAGAGCAGAGAGGAGGAGGAGCAGGACCAAACCTGACTTGGAAAAGGCAGGAGATGCAAGCTCTGGTACCTGCTGGTGGTGTTTTGAACAGTAAATTTGTGTGCAAGTAGTGATTTCAACAATTGGACCAGATCTCATTATCTCTGTGGTAATATTAGGCAGCTCTGGCAGGAGGGTGGGTGGATAAGAAGGACAAGAGCAGGGGAAAACAGTGTGCTAAGAAAAGCGAGTCCTGCGCACACGCAACAACCAGGATGACCCTTCTGGAGCATGAGTCATGTCTGCGGAGCAGATCCGTGTTTAGTCACTCTCCTGTGCTGCAGATTTCAGGGTGCGGTGTCATAAGGCATGAGTCAGGTGCCAAGAAAGCAGTGGACTGGCTTTCCCAGGACAGTTGGTGAAAGAGGAGCGAGCCTCAGGCTCCTGGAAGCAAGCACCAGCCTTTCTGCAGGGCAAAACTTACATTTAGACAACGATGGGTGCTCCTCCTGGAGAGAGCCAAGGAGACCCTCATGCTGCTGGAGCCACCCAAAGCAGATCACAAAGCTGAGTCTGGTGACTTCTGGGGAGGGCACACAAGCTCCCCAGGAGGCTGGGGCACATATGGGCATGAGCTGCATCCCTGAGCATGCAGAAGGGGGCATCCACACCTCTGTCTCTCACCTCCAGTGGAGGAGGGAGAGGGAAGGAGGCAGCTCGGGCAGGCATCTTTATGGCAGTAAGCAATCTGAAGGAGCAGGGGCATCTCTGCGCTGCACTCCCTGAGCTGCTCGGTCAAGGGAAAGTTCTTGCTGTGCTGGGAAGTGCTGCCCCTCCTTGACTGGCTGACAGCTCGTGCTCTGGAGGGCTCATTTGGTGCAGGGCCAGCAGCGAGTTCAAATCACATTTAATTTTGCCCACACGCACAAAAGAGAAAATCCCATTGTTTCTGCTGCTAGCTGCTTGACTTGCTGCCCAAACAAACAGGGAAGATAAAGTGAGCCTGGGCATCTCTGCTGAGCCGTGGCCAAGGCTTGATTGAACAAATGAACCTGCAGACAGAGAACAGAAAAGGCAGGGGATTTGCTCTGCGTTGGCCCTCCTCCCTCCAAAGGCTGCCGGCACCCGAGGGAGCGGGGGTTTGAATGAGTTTCACAGCAAGCAAAGCCAGAACCTGAGCTCCTTTCATTCCCAGGCACCCTTCTTGCTGTGGGCTGAGGGGGCAGGAAGAAGGCCAGCTTTATGGCAGGGGGAGAAGGAAGGGAGGGGACCTACGGTGTGCTCGTGGCAGGGAAGGGCAAAAGATGTGGGAATGGGCTTAGGAAGACATGCTCAGGACTGTGTTGTTATCAGCCTGAAAATAGCACTTCCTTGCCTCCTCCTGTCTCTATCTCACTGCCATCTGCACCCTGCTTTCTCATCCCTCCACCTCTCCTCTTCTAGGCCGATCTCTGTCTTCTTTCCTTGCCTCTCCTCCCCGTAATCCCACCCTCTCCCTGCAGCAGGGCTATGCCTCCAAAGTGGCTTGCTGTGGGGCCTTGCCAGAGGAGCCATCACCTGGAAGTGGACTGGAGGCCTGTGGTGCTGGAAACAAAAGGAGCCCTGGAGGAGGGCAAGGGGGAAGAGCTGCTGGTCACCATTAGGAGTGAGGAAGAAAGGCCTGCATACAAAAAATGGAAAATGAGTTGAACTCAGCTCCCCATCTCTCTGTGCAAACTCTTTGAGGTTAAAACAATGCTTGGATTTGGGGACAACCTCCACTGGGACAGTTTGATAGGACCGCCAGGACATTATCCCCCTTCCTTCAGTAGAATGAAGCCTGGCTCCCTTCCCAGCACCACACGAGCAGTTTCCTCACACAAAGCTTCTGCTCCAGCAAAGCCCCAGTTTGTGCCTCCTATTTATAGGACGTGGTGACACTGTAGATACAAGTCGATATAGGTAAGTGCTTAATATCAAAAAAAAAAAAAAAAAAAAAAAAAAAAAAAAAAAAAAAAAAAAAAAAGGCAGCATCATATCAATCTTCACCTAAGAGCTTTGAGATCCTTGAATACAACAATTGATATAAATGCAAAATCACTATCATTTTGCAAAAAAATATTCATTTCCTTCTATTATACTCACATGCACCAAGGAGTACATTCCCATTGCCAAGCATTTGTGAATAATCTCTGGAGAGGGGGTTGTCTGATGTGTTTATTCAGTGTAAATAAGTTAAATGTTAGGGAATGAATGGTTCTACTAATTGAATTTATTCTTGTAAATTTAATGCCATTCTAGCCAAATGCGCCATCAAAAATGTGCATTATTTTGTTCATCTGCATGGCCACCATTGTAATTCAAAGAACACATCTGATATCCTGGTGCGTGGCTGGAGGAAATGGGCTTTCCAGCAACCCATGGAAGTACAGTGTGGAACTACAGCATTTGTGTATCCAGAATGACTACTTAAGTTCTTTTAATAGAAGGATCACTGGCTGCAGTTGTAAGGCTGGAGTATGCCCACTGTGAGGGAAAGTACTGTTTCTTATTTTTTCTTAGGTCTCTCATAGGGCTCCATTTGTGGCTCACAGTCCCTCTGCTTGCTGTATGCTCACAGAGGCTTTCTAAAATAAAAAGGAAGGGAACAAGGAAAATCCATAAGTTTTTCTATAACTGTGCTTTATGTACGTGGTAAGAATTATACTCAGGCATAACTCAGCACCAACCAGGCATATTTTGTTCTAATCCAAGCTGTTTTATAGCCCTTATGGAGACCTGAGAGCAATGAGTGGGCTGTTTGTGAGGACACTATTAAGCGATTTGGAAGTCCTGAGTGCAGGCGTGTCTTTTCATGTCTGAGTGCTAGGAGGGTCTGTTACACTTCTTGCAGCTCTTCATCCATGCCTCAGGCCGCAGCAGGCTGTGTATCTGCCACAAACCCGTTGTGATCTTCTGAGCCTGTTCAATGAGGTGGCTTGGAGGTGGAGGGAGCTCCTGCTAGCCACGCCGTAAGAAGGAAAGAGAAACAAAGCAGAGCACATCGTTATGCCACTGCCCATGTGCAGAGTGGGGTAGACAGTTCTGGCTTCTCCAGCTCATATTATCTTTTATATATTAGAGTTATAATGACTCAGATCAGGGCAGCAAGGATGACCAAAGGCATGGGATGGCTGGAGTGTGGGAGATAATTAACAGGGCCAGGACTCCCCTGCCTAGAAGAGATGGACGAGGATTTGGTTATGAAATCACGAAATGTGGGGAAGAGGAACAAGGAATGATGGCTATTTCCTAGCCTCAGGACTGGGGGTCCTGAGGGGAGCAGAGAATGTGACACCTGTGACATTGCTGAGCTGTGAAACGCTGTGGTACCCAGCACCTGGAGCATCCTGAATGTGGCTGGACAGCTCTTTTAGAAAAATCTATCATGAATTATGAAACATAGGAATGCCATGTGCAACCCAGGACATCCCTGAGAGAAAGGTGGCTGGGAGAGTGATCTGGGGAAATCCCACAGCATCCATGCCTTGTTTTCATCTGCTGCTGGTTGCAGACAGGCTGATGAGTTATCTGGCTGCCTGGTCTCACCCAATGTGGCCATTATTGCACATTTGTGTCCATTGTTCAAAAAAAACACCCAGTGGCAGTCAGTTCAGCCTGAGGAACACTAAACTTTACAGAGTTCTGTAACTATTAACTGCTTTATCTTCATGCCATTAAGTATCATTAGGTCCCTACCACGGGTTTAGCAAATCCCAGATGAGCCAAGAGGGAGAAATAATTGCAGCCCATATGCCTGAAATCATCCATCCCAATAAGGGCTGCAATTCAGCTCGTGAGCTGTAATCACATCAATTAACCTTTGTTCCATTTAACATTAGGAGGGCCACAGAATTACAGTGTTCGTAATTAACCTCCTGGATACGGATGCATCCAAAAACAAAGAGACATCCTTGTGTCTCCCAGGCCTGTGCAAAGGCAGGGCCAGAGGTGAGGGTTATTAAGTGAAAGAAAAGAGGGATTAACATCTCCTGAGCTCTGCTGCTGCCTTGCTAGGGGAAAGGCTGCTGGGAGCCCTGTGGGCTGAACAGCCACACCAGGGGGTGTGTGCCAGGAGCCAGAAAAGGGAAAGGGGGGACCTCCCAGGGTCTACATGACAATGAATAAAGGAAGACCCCTCCCCAGAAAGGGTGTCTGCATGGTCTCCGAGCCCCCCTGGGATCAGGTGCATCACTGAAGAGCCATGGGCTGGGTGGGAGCTGGTCTCTGCTGCCCCATCGGAAGGGCAGGAGCTGGCCTCAGGGACAGAAAAACACAGAGCAGCCGTTTAAGTGGGAAAAAAATTGAGAAGATTCACTGAGCAGCAATGGGAAAGTAATTGAGCTAAACTGAAACGTAATTGGAAAATAATCATGGTGAACAGCAGTTTAACACATTTTATTCTAATTTGAACAGAAGTTGCTTTATGAGTTGGTGTTTGTGGCATGCTGTCTGTAGCCTAGACAAAAGACTTTTATTCCGTGGCTGGGACTGAAGCCAGGAGCAGACCCTGCTCCCACATCCTCACAGCCACCTCTGTCTCCATTCTCAGTGCTGGGGACAGAGAGGGACAAGGCATCCAATTTCTCCAGCAGTGTGCCAGAAGGATGACGGTACCACAGCAGGAGGTGGCTGCTGGTCGGGGGGATGAGGCTGGGAGACCCTGAAGGCTTGCTGTGCAGTAGTCATGAGTATTTTCTGTCCATCCCTTCTCCATGCTGTTCTGCTCCAAAGCTGCTTATGCAAAGCGTTCGATAAATACCCCCTGAAACGTGGAGGAGATGAACAAGGTAATGTGAAGAATAATGAAATGTCCCTCAGCCTCCGGGGAAGCAGTATTGACCAGCCATGGAGAGAGCTTGTAATGAGGCCCACTTTACCCAGAGAGAACAGTAATAGCCTTCCCTTCCGCAGCCCCCCTCAACCCCCCCGTAAATTGTGTTTGCTCAAGAAAATGATTTGTTCAGGAAAGGAGCCAGGCAGTGAGTGCTGGCTGGAGGAGCCAGCAAGGAGGCAAGGAGAAGAGCTGGGGGGAGACTCATGGGCCAGGTGTGGCTCCCCAAGGTCGGTCACAAACAAGATGTACTGTGTCAAAACGCTCCTCTGCATCCTGCTGGCCCAGGAGGCTGGGGGAAGGAGACTTTGGGAGCGGGGCAGCCAGAGGTGGAAGCAGGGGTGGATCCTGTGTCCTGTGAAAGCTACCCTCATCCCAAATGTATCTCCCTTTGCCTCACCCAAACCTCTCCATTCAGTCCTCTGTCCTTTGCACAGGTGGTGAGATCTCTCTCTCTGCTGGTGGCCCTTGCTTTGCTGCAGAAGGCTCTCACGATGTGTCTGGATTTAGTGCACTTGCACAGTGGGTTTGCTGCTCACTCTTTGGCCCATTTATTAAGCACCGTCTGCCATGGAGACCGCCAAAGCTGTGGCTGTGGACCCATTCCTGCATCTGCAGAGCATCCAGAAGAGATTACACCCTTGCACAAATAGAGGTGCAACCCAGATAACAGTCTGCTCAGCCCGCCAGGGCTGCAGCTTCCCACCCACAGCTGCTCTTGTTTTCTAGCCCATGACCAGCAGCCTCTTCTGCACCACAGTGCCCCTTGTTTCAGCATCATGGGGATTTCTAGGGCTGCTCATTTCTTTTTAACCATGCTATCTGTTCAAGGCACCACCCCATCTACATTAACCTTTATTGCGTTATTCCTGTGTCTTCCATTCCTCATTTCCATTCCTTGCCCCCTTGTTATCTGGGGACATAACAGGTCACTTTGCTTTCCTGTTCTTCCTATTTGCATCTCTGCCTTTTGCTGTCAGAGCTTCCTTCGCCTGCTCCCTCCCCGAACAGCACTCCATTCGGGATCAGCATCTCATTAGACTGCAATTCCCTTTGCTTTGGTCCAGTGTACAAAGTGACAGGCCCTCTCAAATTGAGCTGGGACTCTTGTCTCACAGCCAGCAAGGTCACTGCAGTCCAAGGAGCTCCTCAGCATGTGTTTGTGGGTTGTGTCCCACGTTAACACAGTACAAAAGGTAGCGCTGCAAATTTTAGAGCTATTTGAGTCCTCAGGCGGGTGCTTTTGAACAACCACACACTACATAGTGTGTTTGGAAGATGGAGGGAGATTAAGGGTTTTTGTTTATTATAATTATATAATTTATGTCCTTAGTGATGGCCAGAGAAGAGACTCCTGCCTGCCTCTGTGGCAGCTGAGAGAAGGCTGCAGGGGAAAGCACCAGAAAGGGGCGAGCTAAGGCAGGGACCTACCACGTATGACTGCGATATGTGAGACTTGAGTTAGTTGTGGATCACACACACAGTAGATCACCAGCTATGATGGTGTGGTCTGCCCCAGGAGGATTTCTTCTTCCCTGCTACGTTCTGATGTGCTCCAGCACATGGTCAATCCAGACAGGGAGTTTCACAACTTTTCTGTGTCCTCCATGGTCTCACCCTGGTACTTGGGACAAGGTGATGATCCCTCCCGAGCTGTGGACAGTCCCATGCTGTCACTCTCATTGGACACATGTCTTTCCTCTCTGGGCAGGGAACAGAGGGGTTAGACTTCACCATGTCCTGGACAAAATGCTCTGGAAGCTGTCAGCCTAAAGCAAATTGGAAGAGCCTCCCTACTGTGTTCAGTCTGTTGATTAAAGCAGCAGCTGATCTTATTGTCATTCCTAACAGATCAGCACTGTGTTTTCCAAGGCTGCTGCTGAGCCTATTGTTAGCTTGGCTGGTTGCAATGATCTGGATTTATCCTAAGGGTTTTTGTTGTTGTTGTTGGTTGGTTTGTTTGTTTTGTTTGTTTGTTTTGGTTTTCAAGGCTTTGAGCCTGCTCAGAAAAATAACTTAATTCTCACTGTGTGTTCACTGGGGTTTCATGTGGAGGAACCTTCCCACCTGGCAACAAACCTTTGGTTGTGAGTTGCTGACTCACACTAACTAAACCAAACTCCTTGAAATCAGAAAAAAAAGCCAAACTAGGGCCAAAGCACACCACGTTCGGACAGACCTCAGCAGACTAGCCCAAATCAGACCAAACCAGAGACCTACCTTGACTTGAGCAGGCCTGACCCATCATAGCTGAATTTAACCAGGCTGTTCAGATTCTGTGGTTTGGTTTTGCTATACATTGGATTAAATCAACCTGCTCATCTGTTGACAGCCTCTTCTGCAAACCAAGGACCTTCTGGGATGCATCCCTGCAGGACAGACCTGTAACCTTGCATAAGTTGTTGCCCTCATACTGCTTAATGTGGGGTTGCTCTTGTACTGGCTTAATGTGCAGAGATCCTAGGGACGGCTCAGAGCACCACCACAGCTAGTTGAGTGCCAGCAGCTGCTGAAGGCTACTAGGTGCTGCTTGGCACAGCATTTCAGGGGGTGACCACTTCTCTTTCTCTAGGTAGAAAAAAGGCCTTGGAATAAAAGCCACATCAAAGCAGAGCCTCATCCTCACCTGATATTTACTGCCTTAAGAATCTCTGGAAACAACATGGGAAATGGCAACCATCCATTTCACATGAAGCCAGGTGCTGAACTTGATTTCTTCCTACCTGGATGTGATACATCCCTGATATAAATGGATAT
The DNA here is from genome assembly GCA_011076525.1 of Nettapus auritus. Lineage (NCBI taxonomy): Eukaryota > Metazoa > Chordata > Aves > Anseriformes > Anatidae > Nettapus > Nettapus auritus. The sequence continues at coordinate 25,876,623 of CM021767.1, forward strand.
ATCATCCCTGATATAAATGAAGAAATTAGGAAACTGTGCATCTATGACAGAATAACGTGCATGTTGTTTATCAATACTAGGGGGCTGAGCTAAAGGGGTTGATTTAATCTAACATATAACATGGGACTAAAGCTCCTTTAGACTTTTGATAAATTCAGACCTGAGCACCAGGGTATAGATCCTTGATTCAAAGTTATTGTGTTATACCTACTTAGCAGTCTGCCACTGAATTTCCAAACCAAAAATATTGATTGCATAAGCAGGTAAAAGGGGCCACTTGAAATGATCCCATTCATGGAAATCCATGTAGGCTCAACACTCATCAATAAAATCAAATTGGAAAAGAAGAGGGTGTTATAACTGTTAGGAGGTGTAAGAAAATTATGGGCTGACCTTGTAGGAAGGTCTGGAGGTGTTCTGGAAATGGACAAAGAGGTTCTTCATCAGAGATCCCTCCTGACTAAAAATACAAATTCTGTGGGAATATTGCAGGTCAGATTAAAGTGTACCCCAGATTGCCCTGGAAACTGGGCTAAGAAAAGTTTGCTTTCTTAGCAGCTCTTTGCAGTCTACTAAGCGTCCATCTCCAAGTCCGTTCACCTTGCTGACTGCAATAGAGCTGGGGAGATGAGGGCTTCCTGGACAATGCTGCTATATTGATGCTGCAGACCTGGAAATCCTAGCACTTCCAGTGCCCACAGGTCCCAACCTTTGTCCTTCTGGTTGCCCCAAAGTTGAGCAACACCAATCCTTTCAGATCCACTGATGGAAAATTGTGACCTAGTTGTGTTTTCTAGCAGGAGCTTTCAAGCCAAAGTGGGGCATTTGGGATCTCTCAAAGCCTGACAGCTTGGGATGCCATAGTTGTTCCAGCTGTAGATGGAGCTCTTGGGACTTCTGGGGTCTCTATATTTCTGCCCTGGAAACCCTGACATAAGCTCTCCAGTGCATGGCTGAAAACCTGAAGTCCCGAGAGACTGACTTCGTTAGGATCCACTTGCTTCCCACCTTCTTCGTATAGATGACAGTAGGCTGTGCACTCTGTGGACCAGGAGAAGTGGGGGAGAGGAGAAATAAAAAATCTATGTCAGAGATGGATTGGTGAAGGTTATCTGCTATTTTGGATGCTTTGAGAAAAAAAGCTTAGAAGAGAAAAACTAAGGTCTGAATCTTTAATGACATTTCGGACAGGACCAAAAGCTGAAAGTCAATTTCACATCCCTTTGGGTAATGTCCTTTAAAAGTCCTCACTGACCCTGACCGGAACCAGATGTCTTGCTGGCCCTCTGTCCTTCCTAGCTAAGGAGAGAAAACTATTTCAGTAGAGCCTGATGTGAAGTCTCATGGATCACAATCAGCAGCACGGCTTCATACCCTTGCTGCTTTCCATACAATGAGGCATCCAAGGACAATCCTAAACAGGAACACTGAGTGTTAAATGCAGCAGCTCTTTGGAGACTGGGTATTTACCAGACTGTCATTATCTGTTGAAGTTCCCCACATGATTTTTCCCATAAAAACAAAGAAACAAACAAACAACCCAGCAGAAATAATTTTCTGCAGTCTCAACAATCAGGATAAAAATCTTTGTTTTTAGACGCTCTTTACTTCCCCGTGCTTCAGGTTGAGCTTGTTACTTTTCCCAGCTAATTAGCATGCAGCCTGCAGGTTCCACAGCATCAGCTAAATATAAACCATCCTTTTATTTTTTCCCTTTATTTGAAGGCTGTTGACAGAGCTTTTTGTTCACATGAAAGGTAGAGGATTAGCCATGTGAGGTTCATCCCTCATGTCTGTCTCCTGTCATCAGAGGATGGTGGGTCTCATCCATTAACCAGGCACACGTCCAAGGCAATGCACCGGGCAAGGCTTCACAGAGGACAATGTCACAGACAGGCTCAGGGGACTGTGTTCCTGGGCTCTGACTTGGCCACGGTCTAAGTGCTGAGGACAAGAGCTCGGCTCTTGTCAGTCCTGGCTTTTCTTCCCTGCTCTTGGCTGTCCGGAGGAGTGACCTTCTTTCAGTACACTTTGCCTTCTCCGTGTGGTCTTCAGGGATGAGTCCTGCTTGGGATGTGGAGTGGCTGAGGTCTATGGGTAGAGGACATGCAGGAAGACTTGATCCCAGTCTTTCAGCTTTAGCTTTAACCAGCTTGTACTTGTAAACTTCTCTGAGATTTCCTAATAAATGAACTTCCAGCAGAAATGGGGGCAACGATACGTGTCCTCTCCATGTGCTTTCCAGGCTTCTACTAACAGACTTGGCCCCGTATCTGGCTTGCCTGCCAGTTTGTAACGCTTTAGGAGCAATGACATTCCAGGCTGAGGAAGGATGAACACAGCCTCTATGTTAATTTCTCACCGTTCGGTGCCCCCCGTGTCATTTTTATACCCATTAGGAGGACAGGGTGATATTAAGGGAGCCACAGACTGCGTTTCCAACCCCAAGGGATCCCATCTTGGCTGAACTGTAGCTGACATTTCACCCACTCTGGGTGTTAATGCACAACCAAGACCCTCTGGGCATGATACACAACTGTTTTATAGAGCACTGAAACAGAGCTTTCTCCAGCTGGGATAATAAAGGAGGGGATTTTTTTTCCGATGGCTCCTGTTGGAACACATTATGAAACCCTTTGTGAAAGGCTTTAAACAGTGCCTTTAAAGTGAGTTCAAATGGAGTGAGACTTGGCAGAGATTGAAGTGGAAGACGAAGGTGGGGGTGCAGGGAGAACCTCCAAACTGAGGGGAATCGTTCCTGGAGCACGAAGAAAGCTGCAGGATTAGATCCCTTTGTCCTCCCAGCCACAAGACTGAGATTTCCCAGTGCCAGGTGCCCTGTGCCCTCTCGTGAGCTGGCACGCAGCCGGCCAGTTTGGCACTGGCTTGCTGCCTGCCAGCCACAGACAGGTTGGCCTGGACCCTCAAGGGTGATGAGGTGATTTGGCTCTGCTGTGACCCCAGACAAACGTCCCCTGGGCCTTGCACTATCTCTGCAGGCAAAGGGGTTCCCATTCATGTCTGTTTCACTTCTGTTTATTTCCTTGATTCCTGCTGGAGGTGGAAGCAAACTGCCACCCGCTGTAGCATCTGTCCTTCTCTCTTTTTCCCCTCTCCAGGGTTGTCTCTTTCTACCCAGTTGCTGCCTTCACCTGAGGACAGCAAGGGAAGAGGGACAAGCCATTTGCTGAGGGGCCAGCATCATCAGCAAGCACAAAACAAGGGCTCCTGTCCCAGATCTCTGTCTGACGGGCAGTGAGGGCTGCTGGATGTCCAGAAATCAATGTCCTCCTGAAGTGTTAAGATGAGAAGGGACAGGACTGCTGTGTTAGAGGTTTTCTGGTGCCTTGTGGTTCTCCTGGGGAGCCTGGTGAAAGAGAAATTAGGTGCTTTCTGAGAAAGCCTTGCTTTCTGAGTTAAATTGAATATTACTGCAATGAGTAAGGGCATGAAATCTAAAGACAGAGATGAGAGCAGAAGCCTGCTTGGAAAAGTCTCTCCTACATGTTTGAGTCTTCCCCAGAAGGAAGAAATAAAAATTACTCTGGAACTGAAGTACAAGAGAGCCTGGGCCTGCCTGAGCTTTGGGAGAGGGAGTGAGTAAGGGAATAGTGTTTGGGGATCTTTATGGTCTGACAGCAAAGCCTTCTGGCACAACACAGGTCTTGTGTCATCTCCGGGCTTTCCAACAACAGCACAATGACACATCAGTGACACCCAAAATAGAAGAGAAAAGCTAGAAATCCGATAGCTTGACCGGAGCCTGACTCTGCTATCTTTTCCTTAAATCCATCCTCATTGCTGCACTAGAGCCATTAGTCTCAAAACCTTGATTCCTCTGTGCCTACTCCAAAGTTGATCCGTATGTTAACTGTGCGAGCTGGGGTTTTCAAAGCTGGAAATATGCCTCAGGCTGCTTTAATGTTTCATCTAAAGTGCGCCATTCATTTTTGAAGGGAAGATTAGGGAAAAAATAAACACCGCTGGTTTGACCACACCGAACAAAATTCTGACAGACGAGTGGCTGGGAAGTGAAAGCTTATGTGCTGGAGAAGGGAAGCAATGTTTGTAAAACACCACTCAGCCCAGCTAAAGCTGCCCCAGTGAAAAGTTGTACACCTTGGAAAACTCCCCAGCCCATATATTTTCTGCCGAGAGCAGTTGCAGCTCAACTTCTCTCTCCCTCAATGTGTCTGAGCTTGGGAAAAAAATCCACGGGGATTTTTTTTCTGCGGCTTTTGTGTCAGGACAGAGTTTTCAACCCACAAGGCAATCTACAGCTCTCGTGCTAAAAGGCTTCACCCCTTTGCAGGAGGCTGCTCCCCCTCCAGGAGCTCTCCTTGCTGTTGCACCTGAGGAAGGTTGGGAAGGAATAAAGCAGGGAAATGGAAAAAGCGGAAGGATGATTTCTCACTGCCCATCCCAAGGAGCTGTCTTGCTTTCTTCTTCTGACACTGTCACGGGGAAGGTTGCATAAAGTAAAGTGCTTGTTGAGAGTAGCGTATTTCTCCTTCTCTAAGTAATAAGATTTATTTGTGCTGTCCATTATACCCAGTTGGACCCATGCTGTGGACACAAAAAATCCCATGTAAACCCAGAAAAAGCAGACTTTAAGATCTTTGGAAACCTAGCTTCCCAAATTAATGATAATTTTGAATAAATTTGGCTTTGTTTCTGTCCCTCAGTTCCTTAGTTATGAAGATAATAAAACCACCTAATTCAACAGGGAAACTGCTGATGAACAATTCATTAATACCTGTGGCTCTCGAATGCTATCATGAGCAGAGCTTACAAAAGGCTTTGAGGAAACCCATCAGGGTTTAGCTGAAACACAGTAAATAAGATACAGAGCTGCAAGTGGAGAGGTGTGGATAAAGCAGAATTGTGATGAACTCCTTCCATCTGGTGCACCGAATGACCCCCAAAATACAAAACACAGGGAAGAAATCAGAGGCTGGAAATTACTATGTGGAGAAGGATCCAACCAAGATCAGACGGCAAAGCCTGCTGAGATGTTGTCTATTTTCCCTCTGGGTATCACTGGTTGCTCCCAGGAGGTTCAGGGTGCTGACAGACCCTTCCTAAATTCTCACTCCATGGAGATCATAACCCAAGGAGGCCTCAGCCACAAACAGCTGGGTGGTTCTGCCTGAGGAAGCAAAGCCAACTATCCCATGGGGAGCCAAGGCACAAGCATGTGGCAGAGGCACAGAGCGTGCCTGATGGCTGGTGGCAGTGCAGATCCCCTTGCAGGAGGGCAGTGGGGGATGCACAACTACTGTCCCCTGCTGAAGTCTGTGAATGAGCCAGAGCCAGAGAAACACTTTCTTAAGTACTAAGTATTGTCTGCAAAACAAGAGTCACAACAGGCAATTCAAAGCACCTGAAATACTTCTTCATATGGCACCGTGGTAATATGAGGGTCCTCTGTCCCACAGAGGCCTGTTAATTATCAAAGAGATCAGAGATCACAGTGATGGGAATGATCTGTCTGGAGGGTTGGATGGAGGTATTTCACATCCTCCAGTGGTCTAAGTGCCTGAGCCCAGGTGACTCCAGCTTCTCCCCTCATATATCACCAGGAACTGCAGGACAGAGGTCTCCAAATGTCCTCTGGCTGTGTTAGCTCTGGGAAGAGAGCCTAGGTAAGGCCAAGCAGTGAGCTACCACCTGGTACCAGCCGTAAGTCACCTGCATGGGAATGAGCTCTGCTTTGCAACAGCCTGAGCAGCCTAAGATAAAATTTGATAAAGCGCCACAGCAATGGGGTCTTCCACTGTAAGGCTCCTATTCATTAAAACCCAGAGTGTGCGATGATGAGAGCTGGCTTCTGTGAGTGGGAAAAAAATATACATGTGAGAGGGAGAGAGAAGCAAGCAGCCCTGCATCCCAATCCAGCTGCTGGCCACGGGCTTCTCCTCCTTCCCCTCCTTTCGCAGGGCATTTGGATGGAAAATGCCACATTGCCACTTGGCGAGGGGAAAAATGCTGCAGCCTCCTTCCCTGCCCGCCCTGCAGCTGGATCTGTCCCTCCGGAGGAGGGGAAGGGAGAGGGGAAGGCATACAGTCAGGGAGGGCTGGGCGAGAGAAGCCTGCTTGAAACTCTCGATAAATGCCATGGTGCAGCCAGCGTGAAATGAAGAAATATCGCTCCTGGTAAATATTTATTTTATATCAGAAATTAGCATACCAAATGTAATTAAAAACATCTTTATGTGCACATCCCCCAACCCCCCAGTCTGTCAAATGACGTTTTGGAATAACTAGTCATAAAGAATGTGGCCTAATTAGCAAGCATCCCAGCCTACTGTTGCCGTTTGATAATTACCCTGCAATGAGCATCTGAAATTAGGATTTCATCCCCTCATCACAGCCCTCCTCCGGCAGAAGCCAGTGCTGGCAGGTTTTTGTCATCTCCACCTTTATTTTACCTTCCTCCTGGTGAACACACAGCCTGGGAAACCCATCGCTTTGTGAGCAGCGGGTCAGGGAGTGATGCCACTCAGCAGGGGTGCCCCGTGCCACAGCCACCGTGCTCCTCGGGCCCTGGTCCAGGTTCCCCAAGAGCTTTGGGATGAGGACAATGCACCAGGGTTGGGGGGATGAAGGCATGGGAGGAACAATGGGAAAGGTCTGGAGACCAACCAGGGAGCAGTTAATCCTGCTGGGGCGTGCAGCAGTTTAATTGCTTGTCCCGGAGCTGCTCAGGGACTGCCGGCACACAGCAAGCATGCTGCCATGCACCAGGGCGTGCGTGAGATAAAAATCAGTCTTAAAGAGGGCTTGCGAAGTCTTAAATCCATCAGAAATGACCCGTCAGTTAAAAAATAAATAAAAAGGACCAGATGGTGCTTTGTAAAAGTCTTTCTCCTTTTGTAGCTCAAGTGAAAACGGTGCTGTCTTTGAGTCTGGGGAGCTGAGGTTTAGGGCAATAAGAGGCTTGTTTTCTCCTCCCCAGGTCTGGGACTACCCCTGTGTGATGCTTGCTGCCCTGGCCCCTTCCTTGCAGCTCCATCCCCTCCACCAGCTCCCAGAGGTAGTCCGCAGGAGGTCTGGTGGGGGCTCATCACTTGCCTTGGCCACCTGCAGCCTGCATGTTTGTGCCTGAATGAGCCCCTTGCTCCCTGGTCCTTAGGGGAGAGGACAAGGGTTCTGGGGGCTTGCTGTGCCTGACTTGTGTTAGATATTGACTCTGGCATGAGACAAATCACGTCATGGAGGAGGCTGTTTTCTTCACTGACTAAGCAGAGACCCCAGGGTGACTTAATCAGATGGAAAAGAAAAAAAAAAAAACAAACCAACAACAGTGAGATGAATCCCATTCTGAGATCTTGTTTTCCCACAAATAAGGACTAACAAAGACAAAGCAGAGCAGAGGGGCTGCTAGTATTAAAGAACAACAGGATTAGCTGTGAGGGGAAGCGTTTCCCAAGAGACTCTTCAAAAATAAGGCTTTTCATCAGCCCGTGAGAGAGGCGCTGGTTTTGGCTTTGTCTGGGGTCCTTCAGCAAGAGGGGTGAGGGGAGGAAGGGCTCAGATTTTGGAGGGAGCTCCAGCAGGAAGAGCCATGCTGGAGCTGGGCTCCCTGGAAATTCAGAAGAGGTGCTGAGCCACCCTCAGCTCCGTGGTGGCGTTTTTGGCAGCTTGGTCAGGGGGACTACAGGGGAGCAGGAGCCTCAGGTCCCAGCACAGGTCACTTGGGCAAGGTGATGTTCAGATGGGGAGAGCAGCTCCGTGGCAGCAGGGAAAGGGGAGCTTTTTGGTGAGTTTGCTGGGTCTGTAGATGATGAGAGCATTGAGCAGATATGCTGCAGTAAGCCATAACCTCACATCTCTCCTTCTGTGCTTCTCCACACCATTTCTCAGGGGCTTGTGCCCCCACGGAGCTCCACGTGGGCAGATCAGTGCTGCTAAGCTGGATGAAGATCTCCAGCCTGCTCAGGTCCTTGCTTCCTGGTAGCCTCTGTCGGTGCTGCCAACTTTCAGGACACCTCCTCCTCTCAGAGAGGGCAGGGAGGATCTCCATGCTGACATTGCAAATGCAGCAGCCCCAGGCACTGGTTTCCTAATTGCTGTGCATGGCTGAGTCCTCCTGGGGATCCAGGAAGGAGGGCTATTGAAGATAAAGAAAGCTGGCGTTTCGTTTAAGTCATTAGAGAGCTCCTCAGGGAGCTGGAGGGAAGACAGAGTGAGAGGGATGGAAGGGGAGAGGGAGGCGAGGCAGCAGGAGAGGAGGGGAGCAAGGAGAAAAGGGGGGAGCGAGGGAAGGTGTGGGCAAAATAGGATGGAAATGGGGTGAAAGTTTCTGGGAGGAAGGAAAAGAGAAAGGAAGAGGAGAGAGAAGGGCGTGGGTGAGGGAGATGAAGGAAGGGTGCCCCTACCCTGCCACACCACAGGTCCCCCTTAGGATCTCCTGGGAAGGGGATGCCCATGGGGAGGGCACCAGCTGGGTATGGGGCTGGAAGAGGCAGAAACACGAGGTGCTGCCTGACCTCCTGCCCACACAGGGCTGCAGCAGCTGGCTCAGGGCAGCAGGGCGAGCTTGGCAGCGCGGGCTGCACTCTCAGGAACTTCTCATTGGAAATGGTTGGCTTGTTTTCTCTGGAAATGTTTGCTGGCTTGAAAATTAAGTTTATTTTCTATATACTTTTTTTTTTTTTTTTTTTTTTTTTAAGGTAGCAGATTGTTGTTTCTGTCAAGCATAACATTTAGTAGATGGAAAAAAAATAACAAATATGTACAACTATATGCTTTCTTATCTTCCCTTTTTTTTTTCCATGTAGGATATAAAGGGAAAAAGAGAGAGAGATGTGTCTGAATAAGTGAAATATTTTCATGGATTATTTTGAATAAAATGATAAAATATTTTTTTTTTTTTTTCTTTTTAATTTTGTAGTGGTTGCAGAGCAACAGAAAGAAAAAAGAGTTTTGATGAATTCTGCTTGCATCTTGAGTAGACGAATGGGAATAACTTCACTCCAGGTATTTCACTGCTATTTTGAGGAAGGGGAAACTGAGGCATGGGCGGCATCCTCAGAAGATGGGGATATGGCAGAGGGGCTTGCCAGGCATGCCTTACAGACACCTATCTCCTTCCAGTCTAAAGGGCATCATACCTTTTCCCTGCTGCACACAGCATACTTACACCACCCTGCTCCACCTCAGATCCAGCTCAGGGGACCAGGCACACTGGGAAGGAGCCGTACACAAAAGACATTTCTGCACGTAGGGAGGCCAGGGAGGAGTGGGGAGGAGATGATTTAATTGCAGGAATTCAGGACATTTTCCAACGCAGACTTTCTCAAACAAGGGATGCATCAAACCTAATTGCTTTCCAGGCCGACCAGCTCCTTAATTAGGAGGCATTTTAAAGCCCCTTGTCAACTCTCTGCTCATAAAAAACACCTCGCAGCATGAAGTGAGAACCAGCTGTCCTCAGCTCCCTGTCCCAGTGCCCAGACCAAGGCAGGAGCTTTGGACAGACCAGTCCTCTGTGTGCAGGGAAACCCATGGGGCCACAGCACTCGATGTGAGGCATTGTTGTGGGTTCAGTCCTGAGGCTGGACAAAATGAGAGCAGCAAGGGACATGCTGGGGAGATGCTCCATGGCTTTCCGTGGGCTGGAGATGCTGCTGCATCAGCTCTGCTGGTCCACACTGCGGCATATCCATGGGAGCGAGAGGAAGCACATATTCCCCAGTGCAGCCTCCTGCCTCTGAACATGCCCTCCTCCCCTGCCTTTCCCAACTACCCTGTTGTCATTTCCCACTTGGCCGGCTCCACAAACATCTTAATTTCATGCCTGCTTGTCAGGGCCGCTTTGTGAAACGTCTGAATGACATTAGCACAGTTTAAGAGTGTGACAGACTGAGGAGCAGCAGCCTCCTGCGATTGCCTATTCCAGATGGTTGAGTGACAAATCCCACTTCTGAGATCTTAACTAGAGAGGTGCAGCAGGACAAAGCCCCTGGGGAGCACCAGACCCATCCCCATGCCGGCTCCGAGCCCTCTCTGGGGCCAGGCAGTGGTTAATCCAGACAGAGGCGGACACGCAGCAGATGCTGTGTTCTTCAGGGGTCCTGAAAGCTTTTCCTCTGATTTGTTGCTGTCTCATCTCAATTACGTGCACAGCCACAAGCAAACCTGTTGTTTTTTCCTGCAAGCATCTTCTGCCCAGTGGCTTCTATCAGTAGTGTGGTGCTCCATCGTGTTGCCTTCAAATGGCTTTTGCAGTCTCAAAGACATCCTTCAAACCCCAAACCATTGCAGGATGTTTTGGGGGAGAAACTGCATTCACACGTACTGGGAGATGAGCATTGCTGGGGGAAAGTTTAGAGTCAAAACTTGATGTGCATGTGCGTGTTTTTAGGCAAAATATAGCCCAGAATGGTGAAGCCTCTTGCTCAGGGTGACATTTCAAGCTGCTTGCATCTCTGCTGCCTTGCTGCGTGCAGCTTTGCTTGGTGATAAAGCCCCTCCTGGGTCATAGCTAGCTCCTGGGCCACTTACACTGCTGCAAGAGGCTCCTGCTGCTGCTACCTCATAGAAACGGTAGAAATGCCCTGTAGGACCAGTGATTTCAGGGTCACACTCTGCTGGTAAGCAAAACTAGATGTTTCTGGGCAGCACAGGTGACCCTGTGTGTGTACGGATTGTTATTCTGCCTCCTGAAATGCAGCTGACCCAGCCTGGAGCACAGCAGCCAGCTGGACAGGACAGGGCAGGGGTTGGTAGGGCAGGAAGCTAAATAAATACTGTAAAACTGAGGAGGGATATTTAATGATCACCTACAGCTGGGGTTTTGTGCCTCCTCTGCAGCACAGCAGTGATACAACACTTCTAATGAATAACTGGCATAAAACGCTTCCTTTCATCCTTGCAATTTAATGCGAGTTTCCCATCCCAGCTCAGGATCTGCATCCTGAGGCGACCGTGTCTTTTCACAAAAAAAGTGAATTTGAGGGTCTTGGGACAAGATCAGTTTGAGCAGCAAGCCTCAGCACCCCACCTTGTGCCCTGTCCCAGGCTGCTGTCTGTTTCAGGGGGCACCCAAGGGACAGAAGCAGCACCATGGCTCAGAGTGGCTTGCTCATGCAAGAAAAGGAATGAAACCCTGCAACCTGATTTTTTTTTTTTTTTTTTTTTTTTTTTTTTTTTTTTAAATGCTTAGGGTTTAATGTAGTGGTTGAAAACGTAGTGGTTGAAGGTTTTCTGATGATGCCACGTGAATAAATTTGGGCAGCTACAGCTTTACTCTTAGTGAGACATTTGCATTTGGTGGCAGGTGGCTCACAATTGCAACCACAGTTCTGGTTTGCACTTGCACTCAGCTACTGCAGTCTGGAGGAAGATCTTTGGCTTGCAGACTCTGGAGAAATGCTCACAGGAGGCATCCGTCAGCATTCTGGTCCCTGCCTGCCCTCTGTTGCGCTGGTGCATGTCTGTTACTTCAGAAGTATCCCTTGAGCCTCTCTGATGTAGGAGTACATGGGAATTATTATGTGCTGTGGAAACTGTCTTCTGCCCTCTGCTGAAGGGAGGCAGAAGTGGGGCTGGATCCAGCTACAGTTACTCTGATGGCTGAAATGATTCCCAGAAGAAAATGGTCCCAGAAGAAAGGCAGACTGAAGTGTGGGTGCAGGCAGAACAAACCTCTAAAGCAAACTTGCCAGGGAGAAATGCTTGAAGTTACACTCCCAAACAAGAAATGAGATGTTCAAGGGACCAAGGAAAGTGACCTGACCTGATTTATTTCTTCTGAGGGGCTGTGAGCACGCGGAATCACCTGCCTCCACTGGTACATGGCAAGTCCATCACCTGCATCCATTGCCTCCCTCCCCAGGGATCCAGGGAAAAGTGGCAGGTAGGGCTGAGCGGGACCAGAGCGCCTCAGGAAGGCAGCAGGAAAGTCCCCAGCCATGAGCAAACTGCACATTTCTCAGCACTTTTAATCTCCTTATTATGGAAATGGGCTGATAACTGGTTGTGTAGTTAAAATGGAAGTTGACACCAGGGCTGTGGTTTCTCTGACTTCAGAGAGATGCTGCAGTAAACAAGCTGGTAAAGGGCTGTAAGAGCTGGTGTTCTGCTTCAAGCCTGTGTTAATGGGAATCCGGAGAAGTGCAAGAAAATAAAGGGAAGCTGAACTTATGGGGACGGATGCATCAAATACCTTGGGTAAATAAAGCATTTCTTGGCCTAGAAAAGGGATGGCAAGAGAGGTCACCCTGTGGGCAATGAAGAAAAAGCATGGAAGATACATGTGTAGTGTGAATAAAAGACCCTGGGCCCCTGCCTGCAGGGATCCCTAGCATGGTCCTAGCAGTGCAGCTGCAGAGGTGAAGCAGAAGGTAACAGGGCTGTGAACCTATCTTCTTCTCTATCCCTATGAGCACTTCTCTCCCACACTATAGAAAAAGAAGGGGAAGAACCTCTCTCCACTTGCCCTTATGAGATAGGAGGTGACAACAGATGAGGGGAATGGTAAACTCCTCTGAACTGCTGAGCTCTCAGTACTTTTCCAAAACCTTTGAGGAATTGCAGGTTGTTTGACTGATGGCTTCTGGGAAAATCCTTGTGCAGACCTGCTGGATTTACCCCAGTGAAGCTCTTTATTCGTGCTTTACCAGCCACTTAGGCCACTCAGTTCTCCCTTTGAAAAACAGAAAGAAAAAGACTGTCATTGTGAGACTCTGCTTTCACGTCCTTGTTTTTTTTTTTTTTTAAAAAAAAAAAAAAACCTCATGGTCAAGTACATTTGCGTAAGGGAAAGAAAAAGACCCATTGAATTTCAAGGTCTCGGGCAGCAGCTATTTCCTGCATTAAGCAGACAGACGTGGGGAAATGAGGGAAAGCATATTGATTGATTTTACCACGGTCCATTATAGGTTGTGTGGATATTGAAATATGCATCTGGCTTTGACATTAGGCAGAGAGGAAGCCAGACTCCCCAGAGACTGCTGTGATGAGAAGGTACAGGCTCGCTCTGCCGTCGGGCTGGGCAAAGGGGGGGATGAGAGCTCCCCAGAGGTCCTAGCATGGGAAGGCAGAGCCTTTGTGTGCTTCTGGATGGAGCCTGTTGCTTGTCAAAATGCATTGATACAGCAGCTTACAAATGGAGTTATTTATGCAGAAGGTTTAGGACTCATCCTCTTCCTTAGGAGGGCTCTGGCCTAATGTGGGTGTCCGTGAAGCCTCAGACCCCACCGAGAACAGGTAGGGATGGGGTTGCCCAGCTCCCCAGGCACCTTGCACCCATGTGCCAGCACTGGTCCTCAGCAGCAGGAGCTGGGGACCACGCTCATCCTGCCCCTGAGTACTGACTGGCTTAATACCTGATGAGAAGGCAGTATTTATAGGGGAGTCCGTGGAAGCCTAAAACCTGAAAGGTGCTTTTTACTGGCTAGACTGGGGAAATGCTGGCTGTCTGGAGTGATTAGCTAGGATTGCAATATTTAGCGTGGAGGCTTTTATCTGGCTGTGCGTAGCACCCTCAGGTAAGGAGAAGCAAATCTGCAGGCCTGCAAAAACCCTTTGCTGGCTGCGCTCTGCAAGTGCTGGAAAGGAAACGGGTCTGAGGGGATTAAACTGAGATGCCAACAAGCTTTGCGGGCTAATGGATGTCTCTCACTCTCCCTTATTCTCAGCCTCTTGAGAGCAAGGAGAATTCACAGTGCAAATCAGAGCGAGTTCAGCTCCTTGAGGCAATGCAGTACTGCAAACCGAGCTGTGCCGATCGCACAGCATGTGCGAAGCTGTGGAACTCCTTGCCACAAGAAATTATCCTGGCTATGGTGAGATTAATTTAGCAAAGCTTGATGACACGTGTAGCTAGGCAAACTGTATCAGTAATTCAGTCTTGTGATCCATGGCATAAGAAAGAATTTCTATCCTAGCTATTAGGTCTGGGGGTACTGGCCCAGATTTTTTCAGCTTGCTAAACAAATACATCTTTGCATGTTTCTTGCCCTGGTTTCAGCTGGGATAGAGTTAATTTTCTTCCTAATAGCTGTTATGGTGCTGTGTTTTGGATTTAGGATGAGAATAATGTTAGTAATATGTTAATGTTTTAGTTGTTGCAGAGCAATGCTTACACTAAGTCAAGGACTTTTGAGCTTCTCATGCTGCCCTGCCAGCGAGGAGGCTGAGATGCACAAGGAGCTGGGAGGGGACAGACCCCGGACAGCTGACCCAAACTGGCTAATGGGATGTCCCATACCATACAGTGTTATGCTGGGGGGGTGGCCATGGAACAGGAGGTCACTACTCAAGGATTGTCTGGGCATTAGTCTGTGGGCAGCGAGCAATTGCTCACTGTGCATCCCCTTCTTTCTTTCTTTCTTTCTTTCTTTCTTTCTTTCTTTCTTTCTTTCTTTCTTTCTTTCTTTCTATCTTCTTCTTCTTTTTCTTCGTCATAAGTTAATTGTGACACTAAATGTATTCTTCTTGCACCCATTTTTGTAGCAGGGAAATAGAGGTAGCAAATGTCTCGTCTGTAGGAGGCTGGTTGACTGATGTACCCTGAGCTAGAGACGTGGACTCCTGTAAATGCAGATAACAGGTACCCACGCACTTCTTTTCCATTCCAGAGGTATCAGTAAATCCATCTCACGGTTCAAACCCCTTAACCAGTCCAGCTGTTCTTTGGAGAATTTTTGACCTGAAAAAGTCACTTCTGAGGAACTCCTGACAGTCAAGGCATGCCCCGCTCTTCTGGTGGGACATTCCTCTTGTCCCTTTCTGCCCACATCCCAACTCCCTCACCTCAGTTCTAGGGAATCCTTGCAGCCCCTGGGTGGTCCTAAGCTTGGCCCTTACCCAAAGTTTTTTTTTTTTTTTTTTTTTTTTTTTTTTTTTTTCTGGCTGTGCGCTTTAGAAAGCTGCTTAAGCGCTCAGGAGAGCAGAGGTAGAGCAGAGCCCTCCCTTAGCTCCTCCGGGAGCAGGACGTGCTTCCCTCAGCAGGAATTGCCTGGGCTGCTGCCTGGCTCCCGGAGCGTGTCTTTTCACAGAGATCACCTCTGTTGTCTCCGAGCTGACTGACACACTCTGTGAAGCGAGCTGCCTTTTGGTAGCTCCGCGCGGATGGCGTGGCAGGGCTGTGCATTGAGGTTCTTCATGAAGAAAGGCAACCCATGAATTATTTAAGCACCTCTGTTTCTGATTAGCTTATGACTAACGTTCGTCGCGCCAGCCCATGAGACGCTGCGTGTTAAAGCTACTGGAGGAGGAAGTATAATGGATTGAATTGCTTTCTAGGTAGCAAGGTACACACAGAGCTTTTGTGGACTTTCGTGTGTTTGTTTTGCTTTTAAGTAGGTGCACACTAGGAGAGAGCTCAGCAAGGCTGCTCCGGGATTGGGAGGTCACAATGGGCTTGAATAATTTTTCAAGGGCAACAGGGAACGATGGGGAGTGAATACCACAGCAGTCATGGGAATTAGAAAGAAATCTTCTTTCTGATGCTACATTAAGGTTTTAAAAGCTGTAGGACCTGGAGAGAAGGCGGGGAATAGAGATTGCCTTGAGACAGCCTGTGGAAAGAAGGGTGCATGAGCAACACCAGCAAATTTCACATGTTGAAAAAATATAAAAAATAGTGTTGGTGGAGCTCTGAATCCTGAGGCTGATGTTACAGCGAGTTAATAAAAGTATGGTGTGTGCTGACCTCTGTGCTGTATGGCCAGAAACAATTTCCCATTGGATATATGACAGCCCTGGCTACCTATGTGAGTCTTAGGTAGAAGCTCAGCTCCAAGCCCCCCTGTAAATTGAAGAACTGGACAATGCAGAAATTTAACTAACAGTTTCATGTGGGATTCAGGTACTCAACATTATCCCAAGAGATTCCCAAATGATTCCTGAACATACTAGCAGCCCCCCTTGCCAGGTGGTGTGTCTGGTTTGGGGCCAGTGTGGAGCATGGTATCTTTTTGTCTGCTTTGCTTCTTGCTGTGGGTCAAATGCATTGAAAACTCTCAGCTTGTGCTTCTTTGTTCATCTATGTTGACTGTTATCTACAGTCCCTCTGGATACCCCTGTGATGGCTTGTTAGTCACCTTAGTTATATTTGCTAAATAAGGTTACGGTTCTTGATCGCAAAACCCAAACAGCAACAATAATGGAAATTTCATTAGTCACTGCATTATTCCACGATATTAGTGCCAGCTGCACTGCGTTCCCAGTGCTGTGAGTTTCCTGCAGACTTTTCCATCAGCTGAGCTCCCTTCAGGTAAACCAGCTGTTTAAAACACTTAGAACAAAAGTTTTGGGCCCAGAAGGAAGATAAAGATGTGCCCCGCTGGGTACCCCACACCAGCTCCTGCAGCCTCCTGCAAAACTCGCATCTGGTTACAGAAGCAAACCACAGAGAAGATAGCTGTCACCCAGATCTTCTGTTCCCACACCATCCCCAGATGTCCTGTTTCCTGTTGCTGAGGAAATCAGCTCTGATTTTATGTGGGTGTCTGCTGCCAGTCCCAGCTCCTCCAGGCATCTCCCTGTGGTGTGCTGAGCCCTGCGAGCGCTGGGCTTCCTGGCACCGCACGCGGACTGCGTATTTCAGACTAAAATCTCAGGTGCAGGACCTGCTTCTGCATGCTCCCTTCATTAGCTTCGAAGGGCTAACGAGGTCTTTTAAACCACTTGAAGTCTCCAGACTCCAACCTCCCTGTAGTTAAGGCTTCATCGGATCTAAAGTAAGCTGGATCTGGCCTGGTCAATGTCCCCTGCACAAAACTTGTGACGCTGCCTTGTGTACCAGTTCCACTGGGGCTGATATTCCTCACTCCCTGCTGATTTCTACAAGTTCTCCTTTGTGTCATAGACCAGCTCCAGGGTCCAGCCCAAGGCAGCTGCACGGTGGGACCCCCCAACCTGTGGGACCCCCTGGAGGAGGAAGGTGCCACCGCAGTGCCTTGGTGGTGGCAGGAGGGAGGTCATTGCTGGGGACCAGCTGCTCTCCCTCTCTGCCATATGTCTGTGTCTGTATGCAGCCTGAGTACAAATGCCTTTTATTAAATAACAACGTCTTTAATTGAATAAAACTCACAAGGCGGGCTGGATTCCAAAAACAGCGTCAGCTCCAGGCACCACATTCCCTCTCTCCTTTGACTTTTAGCTTCTTAAGCCCAAACATTTCTCAGACATTATCTCTTCTGCATTTTTCATTGGTAGGAGTGACCAGTTTAAAACGGTTCTGTGGTCAGTTTGAGGAACAGCAGCGCCTAGGGGTTGTGGCCAGCAGGCAGCATGGATGAGGACATCCTGTTTGAGGAGAAGAGAGTTTAGCTGCATGCCTTTAGCAAGCTGTGCTGCCTGCTTTCCTCACCAGAGAGCAGGACTCTGAGACCAGGAGAAAGGGTGTCTCCCTCGTCCAGCACTTGCGGTCTGATCAACCTGTGGTTCCTCAGACAGATCAGTCATCTGAGGGAAAGGATGGATAATACAATTTTTCTGCAGCCCTGGGGCTTTTCTCATTGCACACATCCCTTGGGAATCATCAGACACATCTCAGGTCACAGAAGCCCCTGCCAG
Organism: Nettapus auritus; assembly: GCA_011076525.1. Taxonomy (NCBI): domain Eukaryota; kingdom Metazoa; phylum Chordata; class Aves; order Anseriformes; family Anatidae; genus Nettapus; species Nettapus auritus. The sequence goes on from CM021767.1 coordinate 25,894,155, forward strand.
CCCAGCCCTCCCTGGGTCTCCTTAAGGTGAACCATTCGGACAGGGGTAAGGGCACCAAAGAGGGACATGATGTATGGGTTGGTGAGGATCCAGGGCATGCACAGGGTGTCAAGCAGCCTGCCTGGTGTTACTGGGGGATATCCCAGACCCTGGCAGCACATGCCCTCCATCAGTTTGTCAGTCTCTGGCCACTGCACAGAACTCCTGGACAGGATCTCCCTGCAGATAAGCAGTGCTGTGGAGCACCACACTGTCACAGTGCATTGGGCAACCTGGACACACACTTAGCTGTGTTTTCCGACACGGACAGACAAGGGAAGTCATTACTGTGCAGACATTATCTCATCTGTCCTAGTTGTGCCCACTCCAGCTCCCTCTGCATTTTGCCTGGCACATCCTCGGAGCAGTGTGCTCCATAGGAGGATGGCTTGACTGCCTCATTCCTCTTCACTGCGCCTAACTGTCAGCACCAGAAACCACCTGTTTTCTCCCAATACCACTTTCAGACTCGAGATTAAAGCAGTGAGAAGCCGGGAGTGTTTCCATTCTCTGCAGCCAGCCTGCTGCTGTTAGGAGCTTTCATGCCCCTGAGCTGAAACTTGAACACAGAGCACAGGGATCTGCAATCAAAGCCAATTGCTTCCATCAGCCGGTGCTTTCTGTGCTCACCTGGACACAGTCTCCAGCCGTTCCTACAAGAACTGGCAATGCTTCCATAGCAGCGTCATTTCTTGCTATAAAAACACTTTGCTGGTGGCAGTTGTCCCCACAATGCTTTTTGCAAGGCTCTTGGTTAATGTGTTATGTGGTTTGTGTGATGCTGTCGCAAATCCCTGGCATCTTTGGTACTTGGTTCTAGTGCTATTCCAATTTTTTCAAGCAAGTTTGGGGTCAAATCAGCCTTGCTCTATAATCATTGGTTGGGGGTTGTTTTATTTCCCTGAACACAGAGTACCCAGTTCGTTCATGCATCATTTATATTCCCTGCACCCTGGCAAAGCTCTGGCCATTTCTTTATTCCAGCCACGTATTCAGAAATGTTCATTTTCTTTCAGATTCTCTTTATAAAAACAGAAATGCTCTATCATCGCCAGTGACTCTGAGGATAGGTGATTTTGTAGATTTTCCACAATCTCAGCAAATGCTTTGTCTGCAGATTTAATAGACACTGCTAGGCTATACAGCAGATTATAAATTTCAGCCTCTATTATGATCAGCAAGCTGCCATTTTTTTCAGATGTTATGCACTGTCCACTCTTCCAGCACAGGGGGCCAGTTTCCCCAAGCCAGCGGAAAAGCCTGTTTTCCCTAGAGAGCTGGACGAGTTTAATCCTCTCTCTCTTTCCCCCGGTGTGAGTGGATAACTGCCAGTCCCGTGCTCTCCCGGCTCCCCTTGCCCACCTGCAGCCCGTCCTCCCCAGCTCTGCTGCTGGCCTGATGGGTGGCTGTGTCCCTAACACTTTGCCTCTCTGCATCTCACTTTGCCTGGCTGGAGAAATGCAAATCAGTGACTGAGCATGCAATGAAACACACCTTGTGAAAGCCAGATGTTGTTACTGCACAGCCCAGCAGCTTTGGGTGTTTGGCCCCTCTCTTTCTGGTCTCCCCCTGTGATAGCAGCAGCTTGGGTCTGCTCCTTCAGCTCCAGTGAGAGGTGACTTCAGTGTCTGCTTTGAATGCTGGCAGTCCCAGGTCCAGGTATGACACCATCTGCAAGGTACAGCCTGTCCATGACCAGGGCTTGATGTGTTTGCTACTAATAGTAACAGTGCAGGCGCTCCTGCTTTTGGGGAGGAGGTGGCACTGGGAGCACTGTAGCTCCTGTTGCTGGGAAGATGAGCAGGGGGTGGCTGGGCAGGAGAGGCTGTGGCTGTGAGATGCAGAGCCTCAGCAGCTCGCTTGTGCAACTGGTGAGACCTATCCATCACGGTATCATTCAGTATCAAGAAGCTGAGCACAAAAAGCCTTCACTCCTTCATCATAGTTTGGCGACATGGGGCTGGGCAAGACTTCCCCCAGGCAGAAGCAGCTGAAGCAGGAGGAAGGAGTCCTGGGTCTGGGCAGAGGTGGTGAGGGAGATTTGGGCTTTGGGGATTGGGAGCGTTGCCATGGGACAGCTGAGGAATGGGGCAGGTCTTTGGGGAAGGGACATAGAGCAGGGGACTGACGTTTGTAGGGCAGAAAAGGCCTCGGTGTGCCCAGCCTTGCCTGGGTGTACACAAAGAGACAATCGCTGCCTGGAAAAATGCATGAGCTGTGAAGCCAAGAGGTAAACAAAAGGCATGAGGGATGGGAGAAAAGAAGGTGATTGCGAACACAGGAGATGCTGTATCGGACCAGAGGAATGTCCCTTTAGGCCCTTATCTCAGCACTGACAGTGGCTGATATCAGATGCTCCAGAGAAAGCTGCAAAAACAATCTTCACAACACATCTGGGCATCGGTGTTATAGTATCCCCACGGGGGCTCTTCCTGCCAGAACCCATTTGCAGATCAGCCTGCACATGGAAATGAGAAGACGGAGCGCTCTTGTCGGCTTGGATCTGGTTGATATTGCAGCCAGAAGGACTTTCACTCATGCAACCTGCTAGCCCAGCCGGTTTCCTTCCCCAGCTGCAACGTCCTGGGTGTGCTCTGGTCTCCTCCACCTCCTGCTAAGAAGACCAGTCCAAGGTGGGCTGGACAATGCCCTTTCTAGCCCTGTCTAACTGCTGTGGACTGGGGCCTTACCCATTTTTCACCCCACAGTTCTCTCTCCTTGCACCCCTCAGATCTTCAACCCCCTGCCTCCTTCTCCCATGGGACTGACAATTGCTGAGCGAGTTGTTGGGGTATGGCACTACCCTCAAGGGACCTTTGATAGTCCATAAGATGACGGATCTGCAGAGCTATGGTGCACAGACCTCCTCATGGAAAACATATGCTATCTGTTCATACTCAAAGCACAAGGAAAACAAGAGGAAAAAAAAAAGGAGTAAAAAACCTTCAAAGTTGTATTTGGCTGTAAGTGGCAATTGCTCTGGGCTCTCTGCACAGGAGGCTCTGCAGGAAGATTTCTCAGCAGCTTAGGTAGCCGTTTACAAAACTGGAGATAATGAAACTCTGATCTGATGGGTTTTCTGGTCAAAGTCCCCATGGATCAGATTAGATGTGAACCTGGGAATGCCTTGAGAAAGGCCTTCCCTCTGCTCGGTGCTATGTGGGATTTGGCAGCATAAACCATGGGGAACCCCCTGGCTCACGGCAGGGTCAGTTCCTCTAATGGGGAATGCTGAACATGCTGCGGGGTGTGGGGCTTTGGTTTGGGGTTTCCCTCCCTCTTGCATGCACACATGCACGTACATGCACGTGCACAAGTGCCCAGTGGCTTCCAGGAGCCATTTTCACCATTTCCCCCAGCTGCAGGACTACATGCCTAGCAAGCAGAAGTGTTTTTACTCTTATCTCTCCATGCCCTCCTTCCAAGAATTGATTTTGGTGAACACAGTTTATTGCTGTTCCTTTACACCCCTACCATAAAAGTGTTGGCCATGGATCACAGCTCCACCAGCTTGTTGGACGTGCTCAGGTGCACAGCATCATGGTCACATCTTGCCACCTCGCTGTGCCCCCTCGCTGGGGGTGTCCCCTGGGATGTGACCGCCTGGCCGCCCAGCTGCCGTCAGCCCTCTGCTAAAGCATGCCATCGGGGCAGGTTGGGGTGCATGCGGTGGCACGTGCCGCAGTGAGATACGTCCTCCCACCTGCCCTCCGTGCCCTGCTGTAGCCCCCCGGGAGGTGGCTGTCACTCCCTGACCACTGCGTCATGGGGTCAGGACTGTGGTGGCTTCGTGTTGTCACTGCGTGGCACAGGGTCCTGCCGGAGTACAGGCAGCTTTGAGAAGATAAATCAGCGGCTCTCCAGGGATAAACTCTCTGTGCACCAGCCCTGTCCCTCCTCCTTCTCCTGGCCTTTGGTGTGAACCTTCTGGCTCTCAGGGAGGCAAGTGGGGACATCTGAAAGCTATCGTTCATGGGTTTAGACCTATGCTGCCTGCTTTTTTTGAGGCCCAGAATTATTTGCTGCTGGGACACTGCTTGTGTTTCTGCAGCCACTTCAGTGGGATCCGGAGAGAGAGCTCATGATAAAAGCTCATGATAAAAGCTGCACAGAGCAATACCTCTGCAAGACCTCAGCTCTCCATCAGCCATCTCTGCTCTTGCCTTGGGCATCTGGGGCAGCTTAGCACCCTGCTTTTGTTTGTGTTAGGTGAGGGCAATGGGTAGTATTCATCCTTGGGTGCTTGGGGGTCCTGCTTTGGTTTAGCTTTGTAGATTCCAGCACTTGGTTAGGAGCAACAGGCTCTGAAAACTGAATGCAGAGTTGGGACAAAACCTGTTTGCAGCCCACATACATGCTCTTTCCCTTTAAATTAACACTTTCTGGATGCCAACATGGAGTTTGGCAGCCTGCATTATTATTATTATTATTATTATTATTTTCCTTTTTATCCCAAGATTAGCATAACTGTTTCATATATATGTATGTATATATATATATATTTATTCACATATATGTAGGGTTGCAATGGCTATTTTAAAACTATTTCCAAAAGAAAAGAAAATCCAGAATTACTCACAAAGCTTTTACCAGGTTGGAAAAACCTATGGGTGATGTGAAATCTGAAATGGCAGCCATGTCCTGACACACGCTATTGAAACACGCTGGACTTCAGTGTCCCCCTACTGCAAGAGAAATATTTATAGCTAACAACTGAAAATTAATGAAGTGTCCCTTACATGATTAAAACTGTAGCCCAACTTACTTTCCCTTTTAAACACATTGTAGCCCTCCTAAACAGCAGCTTAGAGCAATCCTGCTGCTCACACAATATGGATCCACAGCTAAAGGATTACAGGAGCAAGCTCTACACTCCAAAGCGCACTGCAGGGCAGAGGAGCAAAGGAGAGGAGGTTGTTCAGATGCAAAGTATCAGAAGCAAAGCTCGGGTCTCATCAGGCTGAGAGTAAGTGGTCTATTAGCTTTGTGGAAGCAGCAGAAGATTGTGAGCTTAGATACCCTGGAAGTCAGGGAAGGCATGTGGGAGAGACAGGAGAAGGGCAGGATTGTGCCTCTGGCAATACCACTGTGTAGAAATGTATTTTGCTGGATAAATTGAATAAATCATCTCAGTCTCACAGAGCAAGTGTCTGTGTTGTAAAGTCTTGCCTTCGCTGTTGGTGACATACATGGTGGAGGCATGGCGGAGAAAGAGGACTGAACAATGGCTTCGCAGCTCTTAACAAAGGTGCTGGTACTGATCCATGCAGTGCCTGTTATCTGTTATCTGTTCTGTGCATAAACAAGGGAATTCATCCTCCAAGGACTCTCAGTCTAGTTTCTTTCATTAAGAATAAATTAAACATTAAAAAAAATGGAGGAGGAAATTAAAAAAAAAAAAAAAAATTTTTTTTTTTTTTTTTTTTTTTTTTTTTTTTTTTTTTTTCTTTTTCTTTTTTTTTCTTTTTGATTGGAACATATTTCTTTAAAGCTCTGACTGGAAGAAGCAACATGTAGTGCAATTTCAAACAGATAGAAATAATGCCCTAAATATACCAGCCTAATTAGATGTACTTTCTCTACAAAACCACAATTCTAATGTTCCTGTTTCACTGTAATTAAAGAAGCATTTACCACGCATTGGAACTTTTAATTAGGTCTAACATCTAATAAACTTGGAGTAAACTAACAAATATTTTCTCTGTCAGTGGGTAGTTTTTAATCAGTGTCTGGAGGTTTAAAATTTCAGACAGCAGACATCACCAAGTGCCTGGAGAACCTGAAGAGACATTTAAGCATAACCTGTAAACTGCCGAGCTCATCCCAGTGAGGACACATCTAGGGAACCGATTCCCAGCCTTTCCACCTTTGGTGGTGTAAGACTCCTGGGGGAATCACTTTGCAGACTGTATTTGCAGGAGGTTTCTCCCCGTCCTCTACTCCAAGAAAGCCCTGCTAGGAAGAGGTGAAGATCTGGGTGATTTTACTGAGGTGTTCCTGCACAGAAAGCAAGGCATGGCCCACAGAAGAGCTATCAGGGAGGAAAAGAAATCTACTGGTGATGGTTGGGTTGCAAGAACTCAGTGGGGAGAACTCATGTTGCCCATCTGGAGAATGGCAGACTTTCATTTGGGAAGGGGAGACGGGGACTGGGAAGTCGAGACTTGGATGCTGAGGAGGATGGAGTGACAAAGCATAATCAGTGTAAGGTGTATCTGCTTGCTGCACCTTCCCCAGGCATCTTAGATTGCCTTCAGGATCCAGTCATGCTATCTTCCAGTGTCCTGCATCTTCCCCTTCCTTCTGGCAGTTATTTGAAGTTAATGGTCTGGAGGATGATCTTCTACTGCAGTTCAAAGTAATGCTACTTCTGTGGTAAAAGGTCCTGAGAGACATTCTTACTTATTATCTCAGGAAAGGAATCCCCACCTTGTACCAGTGGAGTAGCAGGGCAAAGGGAGAGGGGAAACTGAGTCATGAATTAACTCAGAGACCTGCGCATTCTCCATAAAAGCAGAAGATGTGGAGATGTGGAGAGCAGGGTACGGGAATACACTTCAAAGGAGCTGCTGAGGAAGCAGACAGAGAAGACTGGAGACACATGCACAGGGCAAAAGCTAAGGGAACACCATCTGGAGAAAAGGGTGTAACAGAGCACTGGATGCAGTGGAGAAAGCTGGGAGAATGGGGAAAGGGTAAAGGCTTTCAGGTTTAGCCATGGACATGGGTTCAGGACCCTTCATAGGGGCAGGAAGGAGCCCAGGTGCCTCTGTGAATGGGAACACAAGGCAGGGTCTGTGAGGGAGCCTGGAGAAACACAGTGTAGCATTTGCTCCACTACAACTGGCAGGTGCCTGTGTTTTTTGAACAGAAGGTCATATATTTTGTGTGAAGTCTCCTGCATCTAGGGAATGACTTTAACGTAGCTTGAAGTGCCAATAAGTAGAACAAGTATATGCCATTACCAATAACAATAACAGCCCCAGAATATTTTCTACGCAAGGATCTCAAAGCACTTCTTTTTATGACTTATTCATTGACTCTTTATGTCCCCTGGGTGGGAGGGGATTGTAATGATCACCCTCTTTACACATTGTGAAACTGAGTGTAAGTGCCTGGGCTGTGAACAGAGCCATGACTGTTCTCCTCTGACAGCATCAATTTCCCATGTCATTGGTTGAGAGGGAAAAAACTGCAGCAGCTGCTGGGAAACCTTTGGCATCACAAGGAGTGTGGAGGGGGTACCTGTTGTATCTTCCTCAGGCCACTGCCAGGTGGGGAGGACAGACACACGGACACCCTCGGAGGCAGCCACCTAATGCCTTGCTTCTTTCCCTGGGTTTGGCACGTGGTCAGGTGCATGGAGCTGTGCATACCCTGTGGAAGGGAGGCTGTGTTGGTTTAAATAAGTGTCCTGCTGTGTGTCGGTGATGATCTGCTGCTTAACCGTCCCCTCTGGTCATGGTCCAAGCTCCAAAGTGTCCTGGCTCCATCTCTGGCTAGCTTTGTCTCTCAGGCTAAAGCAAAAAGCCTGTGCTTGCCTTCTGCATCCCAGGGGCTGGGGGCGCTGCATGGCAGAGCCAAGAGTTATTGCTGTGGCATTCATGGAGCATGGTGCTATGAATCGATATCTCACCATAATTATCTCATTTGCCCGTTTTTCAAATTAGGTAACAAGGTTGAACGCTTGACCAGACCATCCCTCATCCATTTACGTTTCCTCCCCTCCTAGGCAGAGGAGGGGAGCCCCTCTGCCATTAATCAGCAGGCTTTGGGGTGGGGGTGTTACACCCTGAAGCCTCCCAGCTCTGTTTGCCCATCATGTCTGGATGTCGTCACCAAAAGGTGGGAGGCCAGGCCCGACCTCCCCTGCAGGGTGGCTGTTTGCCCTGGCTGGCTGCGTGCTGAGGTGGGAGGCGAAGGGGAATGAGCTCACGCTCTGCTCAGACGGTGACATTTCCATGGGGCAGGGCTCATCCATCACCGTGTGGTGGCTGGGGAGAGCTGTTAACTGTTTCGAGCTGGCTGGCTGCCTCCCATGCTGCAGCCAGGGCTGGGTGTCCAGGGAAAGCCTCCCTTTGTACCTTCCCTTTTCTTTGTGGGGACAGACAGACTCCCTGAGCATGCTTCCAGCCGGCATGGGTGTTCACAGTCTGCAGCAGACAGACAGATATCCACCTCTTAGGAACCATCACCTCCTCATGCTGTGGCCAGGGTGTTTTCCTTTGAGTAACCCTGCTCACGCAGGTGGCCAGTCGTCTTCTGTGAGAATGATAAGTGCTCAAAACCAGAGGCTCTGCCAGCTTAAATCCCACCCCACGTATCCTCAGCCCTCCCTGCGGAGCTTCCTCCGGAGACAGCCTCTGGGGCAATGCCTGTTAGCAGGTATTACAAGCAAAGCACATGCTTGTAGTCAGATGGCTCATTAGCTCCTGCTCCTCTGGGGATGTCCCCATGTGTTTCTGCATGCTCCCTCTCTCCTGTGACAGCAAAGGCTGGCACCCCTCCCCGCCTTTGTCAGAGCTAGATAAGGAGCAATTAGAGAGTCATTAATCTGCAGAAAGGAGGGCAGGAGGGGCACCAGCTGCTAAGCTGCTGTTGCAGGGCTGAAGCATGGCAATTCGGGGGAACAGAGATGGGGAACGGGCTTGTGCCTCTCCCTTGCTGTCAATTAGTCCAAGAGGTTAGCTATACCTCCAAGGAGCCAGGGGACCTTGGTGCAGCTCTGAAAACCACAGGCAGACTCTTTGGAGACTAATTGGGGTCTTTCACCTCCTTTTAGTTGCTTCCAAGTGATTTGCTCTGCAGTGCAAACAGGAGGAAGCACTTTGCCAGATGCCTGGAGTCAGCACGCATTTACCAGTGCACTAGAGTGCAAGAAGAAATAGAAAGAGTCCCAAGAGAGATGGTCTTGAGGTTCTCTGCTGCTAGGAGCAGACCCTCATAGGGCAGGATGATGCCTGCAAAGGCATGAGGGATCCCCAGCTCCTGCTTTCAGACCCTGCACTGAAGGCCCCCAGCTTTCCAGAACCTCCCTGCTTTTGCATTCTTCTCTATGCCCAGATCATCAGGTAAATGTTCATTCATTTCTTCTGCTTGCTCCCAGAATCCTGAAATGCATTGCCTGACCTCTCTGCCAGGCCTCTGTGCTTTGCTCAGCCTTTTCACAAGCTGTGGCTAGGCTGGACCCATGTATGGAAGCACATTCCCCACTTAACCCCAAGCTTAAAGGATTTGGATCCCCCCATCTGCTTCATCTTATCCCTTTCCAACTCCCCAAATAACACATCACCTACTTAGTCCCCATAAGGATCCTCAGTGCTCAACCTGTGAGGGACCACTTGCCTTCTCCTGTACCTTCTTCCTTGGTGGGGACATACATACATGGGGAGGCATTTACGTGTACAGGAGGGAGCTGGTGTTCTGCTAGTGTGCTGCAGAGGAGGAATGTATTCATGTGGGGAAGCACCCTTTTACCTGTGCTGCGGGAGGAGTCTGATGGCAGCTTCCATTAAAAGGTAAAGGAAGATGTCCCACAAAAAGGCAAGGAGAAGGCCTGTCCTGAGGTCTCTTCCAGGAAATGTGCCTCCTCCTGAGGAGAGGAGCATGGGATGGGGTTGCTCCGAAGAGATGATCTGGACTGCACCAAAATACACCACGCGACGAGCTTGAATGGCGGCTGGTTATGAGCCCCTGGGGGGGCAGCTGGATTCAGGCTCAGTTATTAAGACCATAAATCATGGAGACAGCCACAGGGAAGGCTGATGAGGCAGGCACGGGCAGCCAGGAGTGCTGGGAGGGAGAGGCGCTGGGCATCGGTGGCACACGGCTGCTCCACGTTGCCTGTTATTTTGGGAGTTTTTCACTTTTATGGCAGTGCTGTCAGTTCTCTCAGAAGATTGACCGAATGATTTCAGGCTCCCCAATTTCCTGCAGGCCCAGGCGTGAATGCCATGTCACTCCTGATCAAGAGTGAGATGGCAGCTGTGAGGGGTGCAGAACAGGAGGGACAGGGCTGTGTGAGTACCGGGGTACCGGGGGGAGCCTGTCCTCGGGGCAGGAAATGGCCGGCACTGGGGATGGCGGTGCTTTCACCACCAACAGCAGAAGGTAGCCTTCGGTTCTCCTCCAGAATAAATATCTTTGCCACAAGCGGCCTACATATGCCCCATGGAGGCACACGTCACCACTTCCTCCTCCCCACAGTGCCCTTGGAGCCCTCCAGAGAAGAGGCATTCCTTGTGCCATGGTCTCAGTCTGTGTGAAGGACAATTCTCCAGCTGCATGCATGAGATGGCAGGAACCTGGGTCTGAAACTCGGGAGAGCAAACAAGGATCCCTGTCTTAGTGCCTCCTTTGGTGCTTCCATGTCACCTCTGTAGGGAGAAAAGAGTTTGGGGATTCTCTCATGCTGGTGCAGGGGAGGGTCCTGGCCAGGAACCGCAGCTCAGCCACCAGGCACGGGCTGGGAACCCTCCTCCCCATCCTTGGAGGTGCCGAGCACTTGCTGATGCTCACCTCCCATCAGAGGTGCTAGCAGCCCCATGGTTTGCTGCAAAGGATCACAGAAGAGCTGAAAGTTCGCGTGCTTTCCTCCAGGCCAAGCCGAGTCCCATCTGCAGAACTTGCTTGCCTGTGGCTTGCTCTGTCCCAGGGGAGGCTCCACTCTGCCAGCTGCAGCCCCAACTCAAATACCGACAGCAGGCTGGGCTCCAGCTGCCAAAACGCCTGCCTCGCCTCCACTGGGAAGCATCAGGCACTGCCTCTCCCCAAGGCAATGTGCAGTCATTAGCTAATTAATCCCCATTCCCTCTCCAGGGTGGTGGGAATCCCAGCTCTCTGCCAAAGCAGAGGCACGACAGTGGGCAGCACTAATCCAGTCCAGCTTCCCCTCCCCTGCACGCTGAGCTGACACAGACAAGGCTTTCACAGCCAGACTCACGACCCCCTGCTGCTCTGGGGCTGATAGGGGCTGGCAGGATGCTGCTGTGGTGGGCTGTAGCTACAGCCTGTATCTCTAAATCTTCTCGGCTTTTTAGGTCACTTTGTTCTCCTTATAAATCCTGGCCCTGTTGTGCAAGCCATAAATCTTTCTCTCCAGTCAGCATCATTTATTTTTTTTCCTCCGGTCTTGTTAAAATAACAGGGTCAGAAAATTTAAAATCCAGATTGTTGCATTTTCTGCAGTTTTGGAGCATAATAAGTATTATCTTCGTCTCTGGGAAACTGTCACAAACTCATGGCCAGGCAGAACGGCTTGGGGATTTGGGGGGAGAGAAGAATGGGGGAAAAAAGGATCCAAAAGATGTGCTGAAGTGATATGCACACTCACAGCCCTCATAGGTGGGCACAATCTCATCACAACCATCCTTGCTCAATGCTTCCCACGCCCACAGTGCCAGCAGCACCTTCTCAGCCCCATCCCTGCCCCACTCTGCTTCCTCACCCCTTCCCACAGGATGCTGCACGGTACCCACATGGGAAGAGCAGCCCCTCTCCTCTGCCACCTGCCTGGGGATGGGGAGAGACACCGTGACACCACAGGTCTGCGTGTTGGCACAGTAGGAAATTACCCCTGCTAAGCATCAGGTACCTGGGTAGCCCTGCATGGACCAGGAGCCTGCCAACAAGGCGTGTGTGAAAACCCAATGGGTGTGACACTGGTGTGACACCAGCGCTCCTGTGCTCAGCCAGCTGGGAGTCTGCAGAAGTGCAGCCAAGCATCCTTGTGTGTCTGCATTACAGTCCTCTTCTTAATGACCGTACAGCCAGTGTTTCTGCAGGTTTCATGTGAAGGACTGTACTCACTTGAGCGTGCAGTCAGTACCCCTTTTGATCTTCATCACTCACTGTCTGGCTCCAGGCTTTATTTATTCCACAGCATCGAATCCCAAGCCAAAGACAAAAATGTCTCATTCTCTTGTGGCCTTTTCAGTGGGCATTCCCAGTGACTGCAAACTTTAAGAGAATTAGTATTGTTATTACCTCTGGAGGTGATATTGCTGTCTCCAGTGTGTGCAGGAGGAGCTGAGCCACAGCAGCTCTGCAATCAATAGCACAGAGCTCCTTGCAGGAGCAGCCTGGACCTCAGTCTAGTTTCAAATCTGCTGGCACATCCTCCTCTCCCACTGTGAAGGGTTGCAGCCTAAGTCCAGGTACATTCAGTGAGGAGGCTGTGAGGATGACTGCAGATGGGGTGCATGGCACAAATTAAAGTGTGAAGTCTGGATTATTCTCGATGGTGATACCCTGTATGGGAGAGCTGGGGACCCTGCTTTTTTAGTGTGTGTATCATTTTATAGCAGACATGCTGAAAGCTGGGAGTGCTTCTGCAAAGCCACATTGATAGGATGTCTTAGACGGGTGGAATTAACTGTTAATGACAAAAACACCCAGACTCTCTCCAGGCAGTCCTAGATGCCAGCATCATAACGGTAGAAGAAGTGGAGAGTACGGCTGTAGCTTAACCAACCCTACGATAAGCTCTTGTAGTGATCTCTCTTATGTGTTACTATAACCTTGGTGTTGGGATGAAATATTTTTTAACTCAGGTTCTTGCTGCAGAAGCTCTGCAGACCTCTGTCCCACAAAGAAGACACCTTTAACCGAGAACATCTCAGGCATTGTGTAGACCACGACCAGCATTTCCCATTCCCTAAGGGGCCCATGAAATAGCCAGGCCCCTGCTGGAGACCCTGAGTTACAAGGGAGTATCAGAGGGCGGAAGGAGAAGTTTGGATAAGGCAGCTGCAATGTAGGGTAAAAGCACATCATGGAGGGCTTTTTGCTGCCTACTCTGTGCCCCTTCATATGGTTGCCCCAGTGCTAAGCACCCCAAAGCTGTCCACACCGTGTCCAGTCACCATGGTGAGGTTTGAGCAAGAACGAGAAGCCTCCACCAGACCTTTTGGGAAAAGCCAAGTGTGAAACATCACCATGTCCCTCAGTGTTAGGCAGCAATAGCGGCTCCTTCCTGCCACAGCCACCGTGAGCACAAATCGCAGGCTGCATGCTGGTCTCCTGGTCGCCCTCCCAACCCGGCACAGACAGACACGCAGGCTGACCTGCTCGGGTACTGCAGCTTTATTTGAATGAAACAATCCACGCTGAGAATCTAGAGGTTACACGGCGGGTGCGTCAGGGTGGGGGGGTGGATGAGGCAATGCTTATAAAACATCTCACCCTGTTTAAAAGGTTCGGTTCAGTCCCTTTGTGCTTTGTGCTTTGAACGTTGCAGACGTCTCGGTGCTGTGGCGGTGAGAGGGCCCCGGCTCTGCTCGGCGGCAGAGGCAGCACCGTACGAGATGTGGAGCGGGATGTGACAAGACGTGGTGGCGATGAGGAGGCGGGTGGGCTCTGTCCCAGGGTCCCCACCCAGGATGCCGATGTGAAAAGAAACAAGCGACAGCAGAGGACCCCCCCTTTCTCCGTGGTATCCCCAAATACACAGAGTCTGTGCGCAGCTCCGTTTGGGGGGGTGTTTCTGAGTGCTTCTGTCAGGTCAACACGTACTTTCTACTGGCCTTGGCAACCTGGAAGCATGAGAGTGGTGGCATCTTGCTGGCTCTGGATCCCACTGAAGTGGCTCACTGTTGGGCCTGAGCTGGTTCTCCCTGCCCCTTGCAAGCTGAGGACGGGATTTTGGTGTGATCCCCATCTATGGGATCCAGGGATGATCTGCTGCTGGTCTCTCCAGGCTGGAAATGAAATGCCTGGTGAGGATGAGTTTGGGGCAGGGGGATGGAGTGAGGAAGAGTGTGGGAAGCACTGCCTGATGCTCACCTCTGGCCACAGCTGCTGCCCTGTGAGACAGTGGCATGCTGGGTGACAGCCCCTTTCCTCCTCTACATGCATTGTGATACAGGCAGGATGGTTCTGGCTGGGAAAAAAGACCCAAGTGAAACCATCCAGCACCAAATCTTCCACCCCATCTAGACACTGCAGACTGTCTCTATGCTGTTTAGCAACGGCTGTGACCAAAAGCACAAAGAAGAGCCAAGTATCTGTAGCATCCACAGCTTTTTGGGAATGTCCTCAGAGATGGATGCATGTTGTGGAGCCTTCTGGGTTGAGAGGGTAGATTTAGATGATCCCAAGAGCCATGAAAACAGGCCAAGATCATCTACTTGAAAGCACTGGCACTAGGTAGGCCACTTTACCCAGAGCTGATGCCACCAGTTACACCAACGCACTGAGAAGCTAGGGCTGGGGAGCAGAAGAGGACAACCAGCAAGGCTTGATGAGAGCAACAGGTCACCTCCAGCAAACTCTGGGAGAGTCTTCTTGTCCCGGGATGTTACACACCAGGGGCCCCTAGGAAACAACCAGATAAATGCACAGGAAAGCTCCTTTGCTCTGTTTCCCCCACCAGCACCTGAATTTCCCAGGGAACCCTCCAGTGCTCAGGACCCCATTGCTGCCCAGCCTCTGGGCAGTACTTGCTGCCACCCATAAAAAAGACCTAACACTGCCCCCAGTCAGTGTCCATGGCATTTCACAGGCAGCAAGAAATTGATTTTCTACTCTCACCTCAATCTAGGTTCTGTCTGAGCTCACCATGCCATTGCAGCCTCTGCTGGCTGTTGCTCTGTGTTTAGTGGTACCAGTAACCAGTTCCATGGATCAAGGTACATACTGAATGTCCCTACCTTGGAGAGTGCTCAGCACCTTGCCCGAGGTGCTCAGCACAGGATCAGGCACTTGAGGGGGAACATCTGCAATCACCTCCTGGGCTGGCTGAGGGATGGGCTGACCCACCAGGAGACCTGCAAAGGGTTTGAGTGTGGCCAGTGGGAGAAAGGAGAGGTGGGAAGCTGCTGCATCCAAAAGAGGTTTTTACGTCCTTTCTCCTCTCTACTGCATCGCTGACAGCTGCTGCACACCCACACCTCCGTTTGCAGTCCTGATCTCTTCACATCCTGCTAAGATGACATACCTCACCAGAGCTGGACCTACACCGTGCAAGCAACTCCTGGAGACACCTTCATCTCAATGCCATCTTGTCATCACAGCACTAAAAGAAAACTGGCTGGGGCCTGCCAGCAGAGGCTGAGATACAGGTGGGGAGGTGGACAGCTCTCTCGGAGCTGTGTGGGCTCAGCCTGCACCCAGAGCAGCTGTAATCCTGGGAGCAAAGAAGTTGCTGCTCACCCTCCCTTCCTGAGCAGGACTGCCAATGCCTGGTGTATTTCAGCTCCTATCCAGGCCTGTGCTGATGATCTTATGCCACAGGTTTGCAAGTTTTGATCATCTAGGAGTAAATCCTCACTGTAACAACTGGGTTTTGTGCAACTGAAAGCCACCAAAGTCTACTTCTGCCAAAGGAGACCAGGAGGAACGCAGAGATGCACATGCAGGGTGGCAGAGCAGCCAGTTACCCTTCAGCAGGCTCAGTGCTTCAGCCAAGGACTGGCCATTATCATATCAGCCACCGCCAGCAAAGCAGCAAGCCCTGGGCACCAGCCCTGCTGTGGGGAATGGCACTGTGTGAGGGCTGTCCAGCTGTGCTGTGCTTCAGCCAGGCCACCCTGGGGGTAAAAAATCCCACTGTAAGCCAAGCATTCATAGCTAAATCAGCCCTTAGGGCAGGAGTTAATGGAAGCATAAAATTGTGCCTCCTTCCACAGCAGCAAGTGGTTTATAGGCCATTCCCAATCTATGCAGAGAACCACAGACCTTCCCAGGTCTCCACACAAAAGCTATTTGCCCAGCTCTCTCTGCCAGCAGAGACAGCTTCTCCCTTGATTCCATCCATTTGCTCTCTGCCCTGTGCTGGAAAGCCCTTGTCATGGTGGGTCCTGAGCTCTGCCTCCCTTTGCAGCTTCCTCAGGGTTTTTCACCATTTCAGTGGTACAGCTTCAGCTGGGCAATCTGATCTAAGGGCTTCTCTTTGTTCTCCATCACCTAGCATCCAAGCAGTTGCAGGGCAGAGCCCACTGCCTGCCACCAGTGAAATGAAGGGCAATGCAGCTTGGAGCCTTCTTTCCTTTTCACAAATGACACCATCGAGCCCTGGTCCGTCCTCTCAGCCATTCCTGGTGCTGTCATGAGCACTCTTTTTCCCATGGGAAGCCAGGATGTGCCCTCACAAGGTCCCTGATGGAGCCAACACATGTCCTGGAGAGCTCCTGTCTTCCTGCTCCATCACCAGCCCCCTGGCAGCCCCAGCACCCTCCCAGGCTGTGCCGGGGCTGGGGGGGGGAGGACAAACAGAGAAGGTGACCATACCAGGCTGTCAGCAGCCATCTGAAGACCCCAGAATTCTTTACGGTGGGCTAGATGGTAGCAGACAATCAGGCAAACTGGCACGTGTCTTACTCCAAAGGGCTGAGTGCTGGAAAATACACATATATCACAGCTATCAATTGGGATGCTGAGTGTACTGGGGCTATTCAGCTCCCTGCTGGAAACCACCAGCCGCCAGTTATTACCAGGGAGTGTAAATTGGGTCCTGTTAAAACGCAATTTCCAGAGCTCTCCTGGACTTGTTTTTCTGCAAATGCCTTTTGTCTGCATTAAATGCCTTCCCAGGCCGAGCGGGATGAGCAGTTAATAGTGGGGCCAAAGTAAAACACAAATGGAGGCAGCACCTGGCTTCCCCAGCAGCCTGCATGGGGTCATGCTGCTGTATGGCCGGTGGCTCTGCAGCGTGGGATGCACCCGTGTTGTGGGCAGCCAGGAAGAAACAAGATGCCCTGAGCAGTTCAGATCCCTGCCAAAGCCAGGAGTGTCAGAGAGGGCCTCTTTCTTGCACAGCAGACACTCACAGTGCAGCTCCTGCCCCCTTCTAAGGCAGGTTCCTGCTCCCTGGGCACAGAGCTGGGCATCACCTGGGGTTTCTCCCGGTGTGGAGTGGGTGGGACAGGCTGGGGAAGGGGCACCCTGCCCTCCCTGTGGCACTGGTGCATTTCCATGTCATTCTGCAGTAGTGTACCCACAGGACTTCATATATAGACAAATTAGATTTCCATACTTTGAACAGGAATGGAGAGTAGAACACAATTTGTATGGCATTTACTATACTGGTTCATACAGCCACAAATTACCCTTGCAGAAAATTTTCCAACCTAAACACCTGAACATCCCCCCTCCCTCCCCCACCACCACTTTTCTCCTGATCGCAGCCCTACCTCCTTCCAGAACAAAACCACCTCCCAGAATTGGGGCTCCCTGTCGATGCAGGGCAGACCCACACGCATGCGTTGCCCACCCGTGCAGCTCAGGAGCTCCCGAGCCATTCGCACGCTACGTGCCGCGCTGAGATTTGTCACGGAGATGAAACATCTTTGTGCTCCCGTACAGCCGGGAAGAGCTGCGCTCAGGCATTCCAAATTACTTAACTTCGCATCAAATGAAACATATTAGCTCCGTCGCTTTCCAGCGGCTGGTCTACATGGGAGAAAATAGGCTATTACTACTACCAGCCGGGAGCTGCTCCTCAGAGCAAGTAGTAGGAATTTATATTTGTGTTGTTAAAAGCCATGGATTAAAGTCCTGTTGATGACCGTTATTGGGAATTGCATCAAAACGTGGAAAATTATAATACAAAAAATGTATTTTTTTTTTTTTTTTCAGAATACAATGAACAACTACAAAAAGAGGTTTCAAATGAAAGTTTCTTTGTAAGCCCTGCTTGTAACTACACAGTAGCAGTCACTACTTCTAATATCTACAGCTTATACCCAGGAGCCTGCACACTCACATATTTTCCGTTTTATACCCTGGAAAAAAAAGAAAGAAATTGAGTATATATCGGCTAACACCCACACAGCATTCTTCCTAATGTATTTCTACAACTACCAAGCAGAGGTCTCCTTGTAAATAAAAGCAGTCTCTTAAATTTATATTGCACTTTTCTTCTGCAGGGACTCTCATTCTATGTACAGGAATAATCTCCACCATCGCTGAAATGCAGCCACTTCTGGAGTGGAATAAAGCAGCTACTCAATAGGCACACAGCAACATAAATATCAGGGAGAGAAACATAATGTACCCAGTTGGGACTGCAACAGATATTTAAGAAGACAGTCTGTAATTAAGTTTAAGGACAGTTATTTAGCCAGAACACTGTGAATAGTGCGAGGGGGTCTTTGATTACAAGGGGTAAGGAACATGGCTTTGTATCTCACCTGGGATGCATCACCTCCTGGAGAAGAATCGCCCCCACAAGCACGGAGCTGGGGTAGCAAACCCCAAATACCACTGCCCTTGGAGAGGAGGGATGGAGCCTCCCCCTCCACAGCAGCATACAGGTGTGCACACACACACACACACACACACACAGAGACCCCCTCCATCGCTGCACAGCTTCTCATCCTTCTCATCCTTGCTGCTGAAGTGCCTCTTTCCTCTGCTACGCTCTCTCTGCACACCTGCCAGGGAAATTAGGTCCTTCCTTTCTTCCTCGGTACTTCTGACAAGCCGAGGCACTTGGGTTAATGACTTTTCCCCAAACTCACCAGCAGCTGCTTTCAAGCCAGAGATAAAGGAGCAGGGCTTTAAGTGGGAAGGGGCTCCCTGAGACTGTTTCTGAAGCTGCTGTGCCAGCAAGAGGCATGCCTGCTCCTGACAGCAGGAGAAGGCTTCACCTCTGGCTGGGGCGATCTTACTCTGCCCTGGACCCATGGCTGCAGGTGGGCTTCCTCCCCCCTGGGTCGGCTTGTGAGGCATTTACACCCTTCCTCACGGGTATGGGGCTGGCAGCAGGACACAGATGCCTTCCCTGCAGGTCTCCCTTTCTAATAATGTGGTGCCCCTTTGCTGGCACTTGATAATGCTTTGCCCATGATCCTGAACCTTCAGGCTCCACCAGTGCTGGAAGAAGGCCAGAAGGGTCTCTGTCTCCAAGTGTGGAAGGTGAGGTGGTTGCCCTGAGCTCTTACCGGGGGAGAGTGATGAATTCTGGCCTCCAACAAACACGGAGGACAGGAAGAGCAGAGCACTAGACTGAAAGAGCTCAGCTAAGAGATGACGAGGGCACTGACTGCCTGGGAAAATGGCAACAGACAGCAAGAAGTCGAATTGCTCTAGGCACCCACAACATCCAACAGAACTGCCTGGCCCTGGGAGACTGCTACAGATCTCCTGGTCAGATATTCAGCATGATCAAGGTCTGGGCTCTGGAGGGAGGAATGGAGATAGAGCAGATGACAGGGCTCATTCTTGGAAGTGGAGAAGAGCACAGGAGCAAGGGAGACCCCTCTCATCCCCTTTCACCTGTCTTGCAAGGCCTCCTGTGAAGGAGGTCCCCTTGTCCCTCAGAGCTGATGCCCTTTTCTCTCTCTGAAGCTGGATGAGAAGTGTTAGTGCAGAGGAACTCCTGCCCAGGAGCAAAGACAGCTGGGTTTGAGGACTTCAGAATGCATTTCTTGGGAGTGAAATAAAAGCTTTCCCCCTACATCAGTGGAGGAAAGGAGGCACCAGCCGTTTCCAGAAGCTGAGCAATGCAGGAGGCAACTAATACATTCAGGTGGTTTTGGACAAGCACAGCTGTCTCAGAGAAACTGACATATTCCTCAGAAATGGGGAGAGAGCCATGGGTACTGGGGTGTCCCTTAGGGGGAGAAATCCCATTTATCTACTGGGCTGGTAAACCCCAGTCCACAGTACTACAGGGCCAACCCTGTCCTATACAGGGAGGCAAATCAAGCCCAGAGCTGCTTCCAGTAGCAGCAAGGCTATCACAGTGCAGCGCAGTCCCTTCTCCTGGGGCTTCACCTGAAGCAGCACATACCTCCACCCTGAGCAGGCCATGTCCGCTGCAGACACCAGCTTTACCCCTTCATGATGTCAGCAGAAAGAAGATGAATTCCCCACTCCCTGTCTGTTCCTCTGTGTCTCAGGGACAAACAGGAGCAGAGCTCAGCACGAGCCCCTCTTTCCAGCCCAGCTTCCTGCCTCCATCCTTCCTTGGGGCACCTTCCTGCCTGTCCCACCCTGAGCTCCTAAACTTATTTCATTGCCAGTGGGAGCAGAGTAGCTGCAAGACTGCATGTGCGGACAAAACTCAGCCACCTCTTCCCGGAGCAGCGGTGCTGTTGCCACATTTCACCCTCTGCAGACAAAGGCCTCAGCAGTTTTCTGACCAGCTGGCCCGGGGGCTGCCTCGTGGGCACAGGGCCTGCTGCTTGGCTGGAGGAGGTTGAAATGCCTGACTCTTCCCATAACCCAAAACGCTTGAGCGTTGGGGAGTTAAGCAAAGGAATTAAAGACTAGAATAAATACCTAATGAAAGACAGACAGAGAAGCAATCCTGGGCTTAGGGCTGAGGCAGCTCTTATCCCAAAAAAAGATAGGGGGAAGCCAATGTGCAACTGCTTCCCCTTTCCCTTCCCACCCTACCCCAGCCCATCCCATCCCTCAGCCCCCCTGAGAGACCTTTCTGTCTGCAGCTCAGACCTGCTCTCACAGCTTCTCCACCCAGCCAGAGGTGCTGAGAGAGAGAAAGAGGCTGAGGCCAGCACCACGGCCGGATCCAGCCGGGCCTCCTCCACCCCTCAGCGCGGTCCATGGGATGGGTCCGTTCCTGCTCCGTCTTCTTCAGGCGGCCGGGCGAGAAGCACAGAGAGGTGGGGAAAGGACAGCAGCGCGAGCCAAAGCAAACCACACGGGGGGGAATTAAATACATGGGAGCCTGGAGGATGTGGGTGGATGGAGACACTGAAGCACATGCGGAGGAGGCAAGGTGCTCCGGCCGCCGGCACGTGGAGCTGCCACTGCGATGCTGCAGGGCAGCCCCAGAGAGCAGGGGAGCACGGGGCGCCGAGGGGAGAACTGCGGTGTGTCGTCCACGAAGCCGTGGGCTCTGCAGTAAAGAAGGTAACTGTTCTGGTAGAAATTTGTGCTTTAATATATTTTTTTTTGTTTGTTTGTTTGTTTAAAACAAGTTCCCACTTCCCTGAGGAAGCCCTGTCCGACATTCCCAAGGAAATATGGGGGTGGTTTTTTCCTCCTTCATTTGCTCTTCACATTTCTTCATTCCTATTATTTGTCTTTTGTTCCTTCTTTCCTGTTTTTCTGTTTCTTTCCTTCCTTCCTCTTTTTCTCTCACTCTCTTGTGCACGTGCTTTTTTTAAAAAAACCTTGTCTTTATTTTTTTAATTTTGTTTTAGACATTACGACTTTCTCAAGGAGTGCTCCAGTTCTGAACCAGATCCCTTTGCGTGGTCATGCCTGTCAGTCTTTGGTAACATATGGACACTTTGGTGTGCCAGTGAGGAGGGGAGTAAGAGGAGCAGAGGTGTCTGAGTAGGAAAGGAGCAGGAATGTCTCGGTCCGAAGACAGGAGCGCTCACTTGCCATCATCTGAGCAGCACGTAAAGGAAGAAAGTCAATGGGCCACAAAGACAAGGGCTGTGCAGAGCTGGGACACCGCTTCCTGGAAGAGCAACCGCTGCCAGCCAAGGAGAGAGAAAGAGAATTAGTGATGGGACAAAGACAGAGCTCATCAAACACATCAGTGCACATCAGTGTCACAGCCTCTCCTCCAACCCCAAACCACAAAGCACATCTCAGATCTAATGAAAGGTCTTTATACACTTCCCTGGATATTTTCAAGGCTTCCCAGTATTATTTCCTTTCCAGCACAGGTGATAATGTTGAATCTTGGTTACTTTTGCAATCCAACCCTCCCCTCTTCCTCCGGAGATTCAACTTGAGCCAAAGAAAAAGTTCTGCTTGTGGTTTGGCTAGACTTTGGCCATTCTAGGCTGAAACAGATTTTTAACTACACCGGAAATTTGGACATTTTGGGGGTGTTCTGCCTGTTTTGATGTTTTGTTTTCCCCTACACCTTTGGAACTAAGAAAATTGTTGACAGAAACTCTTTCTCAACATTATTTTTCTTTTTTCTTTTAAAATAAATAAATCAAATCAAACCTTTCTCACAAATCTCTGGCTTGCATACAGTGGACATCAGCTCTCCTGCCTATCTGGGTCATGCTAGTGAGGGCACAGGCAGGAGTAAGGCATGAGACACACCAGTGATTGATTCCAGGAAATGAGATATTGCAGAAGCTTTTAGTGGCCTGGGGGCAACACCTCCAGCCCAACCGATTGGCATGGACTTCAGCATGCTGGAGTCTGGCAGCACAGCTCCTACAGGATCCAGTTGTTCCTCTGAACTCTTGCTGACTCACGACTATAAAGAATGAGCTCAAGGGTCTGACAGGCCCTCTCCTATCTTCTCTTGGTGGAGCAGACCACCTTGTTGGGTCCCACCAGTACATCAGTGTGCTTGGAAATGAGCTGCACATCCTTAGCACATGCATTCACGTACGCGCTCCCAACGGCTGGTTTTCCCCTGAGGCACACACACTCTCACCCTTATTTGGTCCAATTGGCTTCCTCGGACAGTCCCCCTTTTTCAGAGTGACATCGTCGATGGCAATGTCCCCCTCGTAGCTCGTGCCCCGGACACCTTCAAAGATGATCTGCAACCAGAGCACGGGGCAGAGCCCCCTGTGAAGCTGCAGAGGACCTGCTCCCTTCCCACACGGGAGGAACAGCCTCACAGCAAGGCTCTGCAGGGACGAGCAGGGCCCAGACCAGCCCTTACCAGTCCCCCAGTGAATGAATCCCCCTATTTCTCCAGCACTCACAGGATTTGGAGGGCTGAGCCCCATAGTTTACTGGGCCAATCCCTGTGTGCTGAGTGTCTGTAGAGTAAAAAAATGAGCATGTAGAGTTTTGCTTTATTTATTATGTTACACGAGCAAAACCAGCACTGAATAGCACTCACAAGAGTAACTAAATCCTTATTTATTATTTTACAGTACCCAAAAGCGTGCTGGGCATTTTGCCACAGTACCACATCTTACCAGCCTGCACAGCCCCAGCTCTCACAAACAACCCTACAGCAGCCAAGTAGCCTGTTGGGCAAAAGCACCTGCAATAAAACATCCAGTAACAAAGCCACACACTTGTCTGTTACTCATAAATGACTTGATGAGTGGATACAGCATGCCTAGTTCACATTCACAGGCCGTCCTACGGTCCTAAACCAAAGGCATTTTGGGGGTGGGATTTTGTAGGGCACGCTATGAGGAGCCTCCAGCACTGTCACCTCTGACTTCCACTAATTAGCTCCACGGACCCTGAGGGTGCAGAGCCCCCATGTGCCCTCCCCTAGCCCAACCAGCCCCCATGCCATGGAGGCAGACCTGTGCTGGGAGATGTCCTATGGGCCACGACATGTGGATGGGGTAGGTGGCAGGTAGCTCCCTGGCGGTGGACCTGACTTACCTGGAAGGGTCCTGGCGGGTTGATGGGCACGTGTGCTTGCTGCCACATGTTCCCCCGGTTCCCACTGAGTGACCACACCTGGGTGTCGATGGCCCGCTTGTTTCGCACACGAACCAGCAGATTCAAGGAGCCTGTAGGGGAGAAACCGGGTGCTGGTGACACAGGGTATGCAGGAAACCCAGCCTGATGTGCTGACCCTTGGCGTAGCTCTTTCTCCTGGGTTGACCTGCATGTCTCTCTGGCAACATTTCATCCACCTGGGCTATCCAAGGGAGGGTACAGACCCTGATGAAGACAGAGAGGACGTGATGATGAAGAAAGAGTCTGTAGCATGGCTGATGTGGCCTTGCACAAGAAGTGGGTGGCAGAAAGGTTTGCTGCAAGGTACTTCCAGAGGGGTCCTCTTCAACCTGTTACCCGAAGCTGTTTTCAGCTCTAGATCAGAGCAGCATGGCTTTGTCTGGCCAGGTCTTGAAATTCTCTAAGGACAACAGCTTTTCCGAATGTCCAGCATAAACCTCAAGTGCTGCCATATGTGGCCACTGTTCCCTGTTACACTGTCGCATACTGCTGGTAAGAGTTTGGATCCATTATCTTTGTAATTACCCTTCAAATAGTTGGGGGTCAAGGGCTGATAGCCAGTTCTTCCACATCCAACCTGAACTGGGGAGTTCACACATGTTCCCCTCTCCACATTCACCACTAACATCTGACACATGCAGCTTTCTCCTTGCTCTGGCCATTGGAAATGTGACCTGTGCCCTCAGCAGCCACTTGCCCTGGATGCAGCCCTGGAGCACGCAGACGTGCTTCACTTGTGTTGGGTGGCATTGTCTCCTATCCCAGCCCCCACGTTTTCAGAGGGACACAAACACTCTCTGAATCAGCACTGGCTTTAGGTCCTTGCAATCAAAACAATTCCCAAAAGGTTTTGTCTGCCATTAAAACAAAAACAAAGCCAACAAATCTCAAACCCTTTCCAGTTTTGACTTTGAAAAGTGTCACACACCCCCTACACTCCACCCACAAATGAAACTATCTGTTTATCTTCCTATAGTTTCTTTTCAGCAATCCACCCCAGCCAGCTGGCTTTTTTTTTTTTTTTTTTTTTTTTTTTTTTTTGTTTTTGAAAAAAATTTTTAAATTATGGTTGTGGTTTTAAATAATATTTTTTTTTTTTTTTTTTTTTTGGTTTTTGGGAAAAACAAAAAAAAA